>OZ014476.1:5921685-6521685 GCA_963965965.1 Trididemnum nubilum | reverse complement strand
CACTGGAGTGGACTACATAGTGATTTAAAACATATTTTGAAACATAATTTGAGGGGGGCTAATTTGTCAAAAATAGAGCTAACAAGTAAATAAAAACTTTGAAAAATTGTAAGAAATAAGCAATCAAATTTGATCGCAAGTGTAAAAATGCTAAACATAGGTGCCATCAACAAATATACTATAAACTAAGGATTAGAGGAAGGCTATTCAGTATTAGTTAAATCTCTTTTCATTAGCCCTCCCTATAGTGTTGTAAAAAAACGGTTGTTTTTTGAAGGGCGTTTTTTTACCTTGTTTTTTGTGTTTTTTTTTTATATGTAATTGTAGTTTTTAGATGATTGAGAAGACTTAACTGGTTTTTCAAGATCTGGTTAGGTACTGTTCTTCTTTTGAGCTACATAGACCTAATAATTGCTTGCTGAGAGAATAAAATGCGGACGTTTCGGTAGTTAAGATGGAATGGCAACTTTGCTACTTTCTTACTCACTGACTGGTTTATTTCACTACAATTCGCAATGGCGTCGCTCAGGATAGTGACAATCGGGATGGAATTTTGTGGTGTCACCCTTTATAATGTATAGCAAGCTGCAAAAGGTGTTATTTTAAAGATAACGGTACTACTTCATTTCCGTAGATAGCGGTTGTTATTTGACTAGCTCAATAAATTCTCTTTGTAAGATTCGATAACTTAGGAGTAAGAGCAGCACCGTGGCAGCACACGTTTATATTCAGGCGTGTAACTAGAAATCTGCAATGGGGGAGAGGCTGTTTTGGGGGTCTGTAAGCTCCGCCGGAAGCCATTGGTGGTCTGGGCGTAGAGCCCCGAGCACTCGAAAAATTTAAATTTTTTTTGCAAAAATAACTTAATTTTAGACTTATTTTGATAAAATGCTTTTAAAACGTGGCATCAGGAAGAATTCTGGTGGCATAGAAATGAGCAAAAACATGGTTAGACTCTTAACCAGAAATCTGCAATGGGGCTGTTCTGGGGGTATGGGGCGGAGCCCAGAGCTCAAAAATTTTGTATTTTTTTGCAAAAATAACTTAATTTTTGGCCTATTTTGATAAAAATTGATGCTTTTGAAATGTGGCAAAGAAATTAGGGGTGAAAAACATCATTAAACTGGTTGCATACATGGGCAGAGGCTATATGGAAAGTGACTAAAGGTAAAAACCAATGTTTAATTTGTTCAGTGGGCATATTTAAAGCATTTGATTTTAAAGTTTAAACTTTTGTAGGTAGCCGGCTTTAGTTGAAATTTACCAGAAGCAATTTAAGCAGCTTATATAACTTAACCGATCTAGAAAGTTATGCTTTTTGTGAAATCTCTTCGTCCATTGTGCCTGCTATTGTCTACTTTGCCCGGTTTTTGGCTTTGGTTCACACCGTAAATTTGGCCATATCCTAAAATACATAAAATTTTACGCCACAGCAGTACCATGCGAAAGATTAACGTTTAAATCAAGCACTAATTACGAATAATTGTTAACACCACTAATTAAAGTCGAAATAGATGCAAATTAAGGCTCGAAAAACATTACACTGAGGGCAGTTAAATCATTAGTTTAAACTTAAATGACATACCTACGAAATATAACTCAATGAAAACAACAATTTATGCGTTTTGACTTATAAGCAACCGTAGCGCTAGCCGTTAATGACAACACTAAATCCAAAAAATCAACATACTGTAGATCCTGCAAAATAGACTTTTAAAATTACAAAAGTTTAAAGAAGTGCTAATTTTGTCACAGATGAAGGAGATACAACTGTTCTATTTCAGCGCCGTCAATAATAACCTCGAATTTGATCATGATTTGATAACCGAAGATAAATACAACCATCTTAATTACATACAGTGCTGTTCATAATTCAGGAGCCACCTTGCAAAAACACTCGTTTTTTGGGTTCCAGGTTTAATTTATACTATTTGCTATAATTATAATTATATCTACATGTTATATATTTTTGTGAAGGGTTTGTTGCTGGTAATGTTTCGGCATAATTTTTTTTTTTTTTGAAAATAATTTTAAAGCCAAACTGCCCCCCATTACGTGACGTCATGCCAAAAAACTCATTTCCTTACTAACAGCAAATATGCATTACAGTATTGGTGTCAAAAGCAATTAAAGGAATAAGGATAGTTTATCGGGTATTGTAACAAGTTTAGGTCATGTCATATTTACTTCATGATTTCATCGCGCGTCACTCATTATGACGTCATAATTTATGATATTTTCTTGGTTTTATTTAAAGCCTAAAAGCAGCATGACATTTTTTTGCTAAAATGTCAAGTTGATATCGTACCTGTAATAAAATTAGGAAAGATTACAAAATTGTCAAAATTATTAACACTCTTTTTACAGAATAGTGGCTCTGAAAAGAGCCGTTTGATTTGGCAAGGACTGATTTAGTATTTTGTTGGCCATCCATGGTTTTCGATCACCATTTTGCATCGTCGAGGAAGTGATTCAACAAGTTTGTTGAGTTCTTCGGGTGAAATCACTCGAAACCAAGCAGCAATGACCTGTTCGATAAGCTCTCTTTTCGTTTTTGGTTTATTCTTCCCAATTATGCAACTAACTCGGTACCACAAATTTTCAATCGGGTTTAAATCAGGAGATTGGGCTGGCCAATCCATTCGTTCAATTTTATGGGTCCTGTACCACTGTTGGACTTTTTTAGCACGGTGGCATGGAGCATTATCGTCTTGAAAAATCCAATCATCGTCGGAAAACAAAGAACGTGCACTGGGTAACATTTTATTTTCCAGCACATCAATATACTTTGTCCCGTTCATCATCCCAGACACCACTTTGAGCCTACCAATACCATTTGCAGCCATGCAACCCCATACCATAATTGACTGGGGATGCTTGATGGTCGGTGAAATACAATAAGGCCGGTACTCTTCCTCTGGTTTTCTTCTCACAAAATTATTTCCAGCATGGTTTTTTACAGTAAAAGTCTACTCATCACTGAAAAGAACTTTCCTCCACTTCTCTATTGGCCACTTAACATGAGAGCGTGCCCAATCTAATCGGCGTTTTCTTTGTTTTTCCGTCAAGAGTGGTTTTTTTCGAGCTTTACATCCTCGAAGACCATTCTCCAGCAACCTTCTCCTCACTGTTGGAGCAGACAATTCAACGCCACTACTTTCCTTTAACTCTCTGGCCAACTCTTTTGAATTCAGTCTCCTGTTTCCTAAAGAAATCCTGACCAAAGTTCTATCAGACCTCTTTGTTGATTTCCGCTTCCTTCCAGATCGAGGCTGACATTTCGCATCTCCTGTCTCGATCCACCTCTTTAACACTCCTTGCACTCCTTTACGAGATGTACCAGTCTTTTTTGCAATAAATCTCTGCGATTTTCCTTCATTGTAAAGATAAATAATCACTCCTCTCTGTTCTGCACTAATCGGTTTGAAGCCCATGATGACTGAAACTGAATAAAAAGGTTGAACATCCAGAAAGTCCTGAAATTGCTCCCATTATGACGTCATAGGGAGCAAATCGTGGTGTGATCATGATGTGACCCAAGATGTGACATCAGGTCATCAGAATACACAATAATTACAAACATAATTTTTCGATTTCATTTTGCTAATTCGATCATTGCAACCATGTTACCAATATAAAAATGGCCCATCAAAGTGACGTCATGCTTAAGGGGTGCATTTTGGCCCCAAATAATTATTTCAAAAAAAAATTTTTTTTCAGTAAAATTCTCGTAGCAAACCCTTTACAAAAATATATAACTTGCCCATATACAATTAAAGCACATATCATAAATTCGACTTGGAACTTACAAAATGGGCAATTTTGCAGGGTGGCTCCTGAATTATGAACAGCACTGTAATTCTCGTGGTTACTAAACAGCAAGCCGAATTTACATCACTGAAAAAAGCAAACAAAAACCTAATTCTGACTAATTAAATTCTTTTCAGTTTTTGTTTTTGTTTTGGTTTTTTTGTCTTTGTTTTTGTATTTGTAAGCTTTTCTCTGCTATTCAACTTTGATGTTACAAAGAGTCAACTAATTTAAAGCCTGAAAATACGCCCTATATCTTAACTATCACTGTTTTTGCTTGCATTTACATAGGGCCGATGCGCAATTTTGACGTCCAGCGGTTTGACTAGCAGCGTGATGACGTCAAGTGCAATCCATCAATAAGGAAATATTAGTTTTGATGTCTTTTTTCAAGCTTTTAACCTGTTAAAGATTTTCACGGTTTTCAGGACCGGCTCGCTAAAGGGTGTTACAAAAGAACAATGTGATATTACTTAAAAATAACAATTAAAAACAAAAAAAACAAAAAAAAACAATGTTTTTTTTGAAACCAAAAAAAACAAGCAAAAGAAACCAATTTTTTAAAAAAAAACAAGCTTCGTTTTTTTTATTTACATCACTAGCGCTCCCCCCAATTATTTTCCTTTATAAACTGTATACAAAATAAACTACTCCGTGTGAGTTTTATTGAACTATTCGATTTTATAATTTACCAGCATCAAACAAGAGAACTAACATTTTACCATTAGCCATCTCCCAAATATCCCATTTATGCCACCAGTTTAATCATGTTTGCACTGCCAATTTCTAAGCCACGTTTTGAAAGCATTATTTTTAATCAAAATAGCCATTAAATAAAGTTCTTTTTGCAAAAAAATGCAAAATTTTTAAGCTCTGGGGGCTCCGCCCCCAGACCCCCGTGCCTCCAGCGGTAGGAGGCCAGACCCCCAAAACAGCCCCCCATTTCGAATTTCTGGCTACGCGCCTGGATCGCACAAAGGGTATGTTTTATTCGTTTGTTGTAGGCCTGCACCGAACTCTGGGCAAAAAATCGGACTAAGTTTGAGTGAAGACCTTTTTTTTCTTTTTTGCTCTTCACCTGATTTTGGGCAAAAAATCTGACTGAATTTGGGTGGAACAATTTCTTATTCTGATTTTTGTTCTTCTCAAATTTTCTGAAGTTTCTGCCCCCCTTTTCAAAATCCTGAGTACGCTACTGTTGGTATATACAATTGCAGAGTCTGAAAAATCAATCGTTCGAATCCAGTAGTAAAAGTTTTATTTCTGCCAAAAATTTCAGTAAAACACAAATTTTGAATGCTTAATTTTCATCAGAAACTAAGTGACAGCAATAAACAAATTTACAAAAAGTTATGTGGTGGTAATAGTTTGTACAGTAATAATTTGGAAGCAGTTTTTCTTAAAGTCAAAAAAGCAGTAAAGCTTTAATTGCGACTATCTTAATCATACCAGAATATAGATCCTGAGACTTTTTAACCGTGATGTTGAACTTAATGTTGTAGGTGTTTAATGTGAATAAATAACATTGTTTTAAAGATATTGGAGAGAGGGTATGATGTTGTAATACTATTGGAGAGAAGTCGTTAGCGTGCATGTCGTTAGTGACGCGTGTCTTCCAGTTCGTTGTGCAGTAAGCCTGCTGGTAGCAAGTGCGTAGTTTGCGGTAGATAGCACCAGGCAGAGCAGGATTGCAGCTTAATGTTTTGAAAGTTTTAAAAGTTTATTTTGTTTATTATGCAGATACCCTCCTGACGAGTCGAAAGATGAAACAGGCTGTAGGGGTTTTTAGATTACTTTTAGTTTTTACATTTTATGGACTGCATTTGATTAATTTTGTTTTAAAAATATATAGCAAATTACTTCCTTAAAGTTTTGTTAATTATTTAACGCCAACATGGTGAATATAAAGTGAGTTCGTATGCTACGAGTCTCAAGTTTTTTTTGTGGTAAACAACAATAAGAATAAGAATAAAGCGAAGCAGCGGTATATATACAGCGAGTGAAACAAAGAACAAGACAATATTAATTAATTTTTTTTTTGTTTCGCGATTTACAGGGTGCTCCAAAAAAAAATGTAACTACATTAATTTGATTTCACTTGCACATTTTTTGCACAACAAAATTAAAACGCGAGACATATTTAGTCAAATAGGTTGGATTGTATTTGAAAATGAAAGAAACTTCTTGTAGTCCACATGTTCAAAATGACACCCATTTCTGTTGAAACATGCTTTCACGCGCATGCAGAAATTTTGGCCCATGTTTTTGCCATGTGTCGTTGGTTACTTCAGCTGCATAATCTGCCACGTTCTGCTTAAGATCAGCTTGCATTTGAGGTCTGTTGGCATAAATCTTCCCTTTTGCTTCTCCCCAGAACTAGAAATCAAGTGGAATTAGGTCTGGACTGTGGGGGCCCACTCATGATCTGTGTTGAGGCTGATCAGACGATTCTCGAAAAAAAACCCTGAGGTGCTTCAGGGATGCATGGGCTGTGTGAAGTCTAGCGCCATCCTGCGTGAACCAAGCCAGTCTCAACTGTCCTTGGGTTAGTTTCTGAGTCAGGTCACCATGAAACTGGTCAAGAACAGCGACATAACGCTCACTGTTGATGGTAACGGTGTGTCCATTTTCTTCGAACCAATAAGGTCCCAGCAAAATGTGCTTTGCATTGAAAACCAAAAACGCAGTGACCTCTAAACCTTTGAGGTGCTTCTCACCGATTTCTTCTGGGCTACTTTCTGGAAAAATCTGGAGAAAGCAGCCCAGAAGAAATCGGTGAGAAGCACCTCAAAGGTTTAGAGGTCACTGCGTTTTTGGTTTTCAATGCAAAGCACATTTTGCTGGGACCTTATTGGTTCGAAGAAAATGGACACACCGTTACCATCAACAGTGAGCGTTATGTCGCTGTTCTTGACCAGTTTCATGGTGACCTGACTCAGAAACTAACCCAAGGACAGTTGAGACTGGCTTGGTTCACGCAGGATGGCGCTAGACTTCACACAGCCCATGCATCCCTGAAGCACCTCAGGGTTTTTTTCGAGAATCGTCTGATCAGCCTCAACACAGATCATGAGTGGGCCCCCACAGTCCAGACCTAATTCCACTTGATTTCTAGTTCTGGGGAGAAGCAAAAGGGAAGATTTATGCCAACAGACCTCAAATGCAAGCTGATCTTAAGCAGAACGTGGCAGATTATGCAGCTGAAGTAACCAACGACACATGGCAAAAACATGGGCCAAAATTTCTGCATGCGCGTGAAAGCATGTTTCAACAGAAATGGGTGTCATTTTGAACATGTGGACTACAAGAAGTTTCTTTCATTTTCAAATACAATCCAACCTATTTGACTAAATATGTCTCGCGTTTTAATTTTGTTGTGCAAAAAATGTGCAAGTGAAAGCAAATTAAAGTAGTTACATTTTTTTTTGGAGCACCCTGTACGTTCATCATGCAATGCTACCGATATCAATGAACAGTATGCGCCAATAACCAAATACCTTAGACCAGTGCTCCGCAACCTTTTTTCACTCACGGCACACTTCACAACATTCATAAACTCGGCGGCACACCGGGGGCGAAAATGTTAACTAGAAAGAGAAAAATTAAATGCAAAGGAACAGCATCAATAAATTTAATGCGATATTTGCGCCTGCTTTGATGAACACAATCGTTGAATATTAGGTTCAAATTTCGAAAGAGCAACTCGAAGTTCTTTATCAATATCACTCAAGCAGGAACGTTTGTCGTTTTTGATCAATACGAGAGAAGAAAAGCTTTGTTCGCACAAATAGGTTGTGGAAAATTGGAGCAGAATTTCGATAGCTGCCTTTGAAATTAGTTTGTATTCTTCTCTAATAGAAACCCAAAATTCTCCAAGTGACATCTCGCTGAATTTCAATCGGAGAGTTCTGTCATTTCGTAACTCAAGAAATGACTCCCTGATCGGCAAAGAAAGCTCTTCTGTGGAAATTTCAGCGTTGGATGAAAAAGGATTTCGGATCCAATCATATTGTTGTGTGTTGATTGTAAAAAAGTAACAGTCATATTTCTGCTGCAACAAAGACAAGTGTTCTTGAGCCAAATCCACTACAAATTGTCTGTCAACATTGCTCAAATCATTATTGCTTCTTGGAAACATTTCCAGTGATCCTCGCCCCAACTCGGTTTTCCATAGTGCTAATTTCTGTTTAAATCCAGTCAACTTGTCAGAACACGATAGTATATTTTCTTCCCTGCCTTGCATTTTGATGTTGAGTTCATTTAAGAGTTCACATATGTCCGCCATGTACGCAAGTTTTGCAACCCAATAATCGTCTTCAAGGTGCTTACGCAAATCGTGGTTGTTCTGACTTAATATAAACTGACTCACTTCATGCCGAAGTTCAAAGAGTCTTGCGAGAACTTTTCCCCGAGAAAGCCAACGTACATGCGTATAGTACAATAATGACTGATGCTCTGAACCCATTTCTTTGCATAATGACGAAAAAATACGTGAATTCAAAGCTCTCCCTTTAATGAAGTTCACAATGTCAATGCAGTGTTTCATCGTTTCGGACAGTTCCTCTGGCAGCACTTTGGTCATCAAGGCTTCTCTATGTATGCAGCAATGCGTAACTTGAATGGCAGGATTTTGCTGTTTCACCAACGTAGCAAAACCTTTACCTTTGCCCAACATTGCTGAAGCACCATCTGTGCAAAGGTTGACGCAATCATTCCAGTGGATACCGTGGGCGGTAAAAAACTCGTTTGTCACGCGAAAAATGTCCTGCCCAGTTGTTCGCTCTGGAAGTTTTTTGCAAAACAAATACTCTTCTGTAATAGCATTGCCGTCGACAAATCGTACAACAGCCAATAGCTGTGTTTGCTTTTTGATGTCCGTTGTTTCGTTGATTTGAAGGGAAAATTTTCCAGATGTTTTTAGTTTATTAAGTAGCGTTTCAAGTAGATCTTCAGACATATCGCCAATGCACCTTTTAATAGTCTCGGCGGACAACGACACTTTCCTGACTTCTTCAGCTTCCTTCTGTCCAAGCATTAATCCGACAATTTCTAGGCAGGCTGGTTTTATGAGTTCTTCTCCGATAGTATGCGGCTTTTTCTGTCGAGCAATTAATTTGGCAACTTGATAGCTAGCTTCTACTGCCTTTTCCATGACTGTGAAAGTTGACTTCATGAATTGCTTTTGCTTTTTCTTTTCACTCCATATTCGTTGAAAGAAATCCTTATCCTTGCCAGAATAAGTAAAATGTTTTGTTTTTAAATGCCTAATAAGTTTGCTTGGAACCATTGCTTGATTACCAAGTTGTTCTTCACAAACTACGCAATGTGGATTTGGAGCCTCTTCACTACCGCACCAAGTAAATCCATATTGCATGTAGTCTTCACTGTATTTTCTCTTCTTTTGTGCTTTTGCAGTACCACTTGCTGAAGTAGGTAAACTATCTGGTGGTTGAACTGCTCTCTTTAAAAATTTATCCATTGTGTCTAACAGTTCTAAATTTCAGTTTTGCTGAACGCAGAAGATTAAGCTCACAAACAACTTAGAAAACCTAAACAAACACACAAACAACTTAGAAAAGTTTCTAAAAATACCGCGGCACCCCTAGCACAGCTTCGGGGCAAACCGGGGTGCCGCGGCACCCCGGTTGCGGAGCACTGCCTTAGACTATATTGCACAAGGACAAAATATTTTAAATCGTATTCACTTGGTCACCACAGATTTTCCCCTCAGAATAATGGGTATGATGGACGACAAAGCCCCCCAAGGCTGTCCAGCATATACATCGGTCGACTAAAAGAAAGCAGATTTGAAATATTAATTACATTAAATAACACTCACTCACAAAAAACATTACGTTAAATAACACGTAAATGCAGATATTCAAAAGTTGCAACGTAGAAAAACCAATATAAGTTAAGATAGGTATGTTGAAATGCCAAAAGTGGGAATATAAATGTTGAACGCGTTAAAATCAGAAATATGACAACAAAAATATTTTCGATGTCTATGTGACAAGAAATAAGCTATGTATAATTTCATATAGTACGACGCTGCGCCTTTTAGCGCAAAAAATGCAAAATATCACAACGTAATATAAGAAGCTTTTTTCTTGCTCTTAGCGTATAGTAATCATTGAAAGAATCATCGAGGCTTTGCTCGGAATAATCAATAATAGCAAAAATATTAAACAACATTATAAAACATTGAGCAACTCTGCTGGTCGCATAAGATATTTCACTGAGTTATGGCTTTGCCACATTTTTCAATTAGCTGTAAACGTTTTGACCGGAAAAGAAGTGTAGTTGCCGCAACATCAGTTTTAACACGGAAAAATTCAATTACTATAAGTAGGTAAGGAAAAAAAATGCAAGCAGAACTTGCATCTTGGAAAGGTCAACTTAAGACACCCATATCGGTAAAACATTTCTCGCACGTCTTATCTGTAGTACTGAATGTAAATGGTGTCAAGAATGATAATGTTAAAATTGGTATGCTATAAATTCAGCAATTTACATTATATACAGAGGAATACTTCAGCCTTAAATACATTATACAGCACTTTAATCAACTACGTTTTCTCAAATACGTACGATATTATTGCTAATGTGTGCATTAAAGGGTCAGCCGTTTTAAAAGGTACACAATTTGCCGTATGCGAAAAGATATGCGAAAAAATAAACAAAAGGTCTGTACCGTCATTTCCTTTTTCAGATTTCCTGGTACTTCTCGAGAGTTTTGAGCAGCACTTCTCGTTCTGTTTTCGAACAACTCTACGAACTCTTCTCGAACAATTAAGCAATTCTCAGCTTTATTCTTTATTGCTGCATTTAAAACTTTTTTTTATTTTGAAATTGTAAAAGCTTTTTGGTGAAGTCTTTGATTTTGCATAGACTCACCCGCGGTATTCTCATACGGAGACACCAATGCAGTGGTGTTCGAGCGTTTGAGTCTCTGTATTTTTTTGTTATGCACAACAAGTAGAATAATAATAAATTGAAGCAGCGACATATATACAGCGAGTAAACAAAGAGAAACGAGGACAAAGACTCATTAATTAAATTCTTATTGACTCGCGATATCCGTTCATTATGCAATACCACTAAAGCCGCATTTACACGGGCGAGTTTTAGCTGCGAGAATTGACATTTTGCCTTTTTTTTTCTCAAATCGCGTAGGTCACTTACACGGCGCAAGATTCACGTGAGATTTATCTGCGCGATATCGCCAGATACGCCCCCAAAAAAATCAAATCGCAGCAGTCACTCACACGGGAGAGATTTTAACGCGATGCTCGCATACGATTGCAACTCCCAGACGTCACTTACACGTTGAGACTGCGTGCCAGTGATTCTCGCCAAATGGAATCGGCGGAAGAGTCGCTATCGCTCTGGTTCACTTACACAGTGCGAAATAGTTTCAAAGCGCGGCTTGCTGGTTTTGAATTTGCAAAAGCCAACTGCTGCAAAAGCACTTCAAATGCGCCGTTTGTCAGCTTTGCATTTGAAACAATCACGCTTCGGAATTTTGAAAAGAAAATGTACGAAACCAACGCAAGCGTAAAACGAAATACACTGAATACTATTAAGCAGCTAATTTCGTTAAAACTTGCAATCAGTGCTCCCACACCTGGGGTTTTGCCCCCAGATCTTGGGTTTTCAGTGCATTTTTAGGGTTCTGGGTTTTTTCACTGACAATCTGGGGTTTTAAGAGAGCACTGCTTGCTGATGGCACTAATTTAAGATAAAAGCTAGAATTAGCTTGATTTTGTTCTGAATCTTTGCAGTTTATCAGAATTAGCTTGATAAGTGACAGCTTATTTATTTTTAAATCTTAGCAAACTGAATAGTATTGAGTAATTACTGATGAGTTCAAGTGATGAAAGTGTTACAGAGATTGAAGCATCACCCCCCAAAAAGATTAAGTGGTACACTCAGCGATTTAATGCTCAGTGGCTAAAAGATCCAGCATTCAAAGATTGGCTAGAGCAGGACATTGACAATAGTAGTCATAGCTATTGCAAATGCTGCAAAGTGACCCTAAAGAATGCTAACAAATCTATGCTACTTAGACATAAAGATACAGAGAGACACAAAAGAAATTATGAAAGTGCAAAGTCAACTTTTAAGATATCTCAATTCTTTTTAAAGAAAAGCTCAACAGAAGATCATCAGATAGCAAAAAGTGAGTTGCTGTTTGCAGGCTATTTTGCTGAACACTATATTCCTTTTGCCCATGCTGATCATCTACTGGCATTGTGTAAACGAGCTTTTCCTGACAGCCAAATCGCTTCCAAGCTATCAATGAAACAAACTAAAATATCTTATGTCATGCAAGATGGTATTGCTTTTCATGAAAAACTGGAAGTAGCAAATATGTGCAGAAGAAACAAGTTTTCGATTACGATTGATGAAAGCACTGACATATTTGTTACGCAAGTTTTAGCGGTGGTTGTGCGGTATTTTGATCCAAACAAGCATAATGTTGTAGACACTTTGCACGATACTGTTGCAGTGGAAAATGGGACAGCACAAGGTCTCTTTCAAGCAGTTAAATGTCTTCTGAAAGAAAAAAATATCCCTTTTGAAAATATTGTTGGATTTGGCAGTGATAACTGTTCTTCTATGATGGGTGAAAAGACTGGTTTTAAAAAACTATTGAAAGATGATATTCCCTCTGTTTTTGTGATGGGTTGTATTTGTTACTCAATGGCTCTTTGTGCTAGTCATGCTGTGAAAGTTTTGCCTTCCTATTTAGAAGCATTTTTAAAAGACGTAACTTCGTACTTCAGCAGAAGTAACAAGCGAAGAAGAGATTTCCTTGCAATTCAGCAAGCAGTAGGAATTGTGCCGCATAAAATGGTGAAGCTTGCACAAACAAGATGGCTTTCAAGAGAAAAGGTAACAGCTATCATTATTGAACAGTATGATGCTTTAATTCCTTACTTCCAAAAGAAAAGTAATGTTGACAAGGTTGATGGTGCTCGAAAAATTTTGGAAACGCTTACCAACTGTGGTACCAAACACATGCTTTTGTTTTTGCAATACATTTCACAGAAAGTGAACGCTCTCAACATCGAATTCCAGTCAGAACACTTTCGACTACATGTGCTTCATGCTATGGTTACCACAGAGTACAGGAGTATTTTTAGTTGTTTCATCTAAGATGAGGTTATAAGATCAAGAAAATTGTCACTAATTGATCCACAAGATGTTGAACCAAAAAAGCACGAATGATGTGTACTTTGGAGGGCAAGCTCTTGCTCACTTGATCAATCAACCATTTCAGGATGAGAATGGCACCAAAAGATTCAAAACGGATTGTCTAAGGTTTCTCATTGAACTATCTAACCAGATGAGGAAAAAGCTGCCTTTGGAGGAGAATGGATTGATTGCCGTACTGAATGTTTTAAACCCAAAGATAGCCCAGGATCTCAGTCAGTCCCCAGAATCTATTATCCCATTAGCTGTCTATTTCCCTCAGGTTGTCCCAGAAAATAAGTTGAATGAACTTGATGACCAGTGGAGGGCCTTTCGTGTGTCTGCAAAAGACTTGGGGGTTTCTGCAGATTGTGTTCCAGAATATTGGCACAATCTGGGTTCCGTAATGGATGGCCTCGACAATTTGAAATTTCCTTTGTTGTCACATTTTATGTCCACTATGACAGTCTTACCACATTCTTCTGCCAGTGTGGAAAGAATATTTTCCCAGATTAATCGAATGAAAACGAAAACAACCAACTCTTTGAAAGCAGAAACTGTGGATAATAGGTTACTTGCAAAGCAGTCTATCTTCAGAAAGAATCAATCGTGTTGTAGTTGTGAACCTAACAAAAAGCTAATCAGAGAGGTTGCAGATGGTACAGTTAGAAAGCGATACCAAGAAAGGCTTGAAACCCAAAAACTTGAGAGCGTTACTGGCACTGATCCTGGAAGTGATGATGAAGTGTTCAATAATTAAAGTGATGGTTGATTGATTATGGTTTCTGTCATATTTTTGGTCATAGGCTAGCCTACTATTTTTTTACCTTTGTTGCTCACACAATTACTCTGCAAATTAAGTCGCTTTTACTTTTTTTAGTACCGGTACTGATATCATGCTTTTTGCTTTTATAATGATGCTCTGCTAATTTCGTTCATTTATGTACCGGTATTTTATTTGTACCTCTCATGTACTGGTAACTTGTAAGCAGTGATGTAAAGTAACGAAATATTTTTACTTGAGTAGTTTTTTTCGGTAACGACTAACGAGTACTCTTTTGAGTAGAATTTTTTTAGCTACTTCTACTTTTACTTAAGTATTAATAGGATAAAGTAACGCTACTTGAGTAGTTTATTGATTTTAGAAAAGTACAAGTAGTTTACTAGCTTAAAAACAACTATTTTTTGTAAAAAAAAAAAACTTCAGTCAATTCAAGCGGTATATAAATCCGTTGTTATTGTTGTTAAAAAGCAAAAATTTGTACCTGGGGTTTTTGTTGCTTATCTGGGGTTTTTTGACCAGGTGATCTGGGGTTTTTCCAAAAATCTCAGTGGGAGCACTGCTTGCAATGAAAATGCTAGGTGAAAGATGAAGCAGAAAGGGCGGCGCGCTGGTCGTGCAAGATGTGTAGTACGTAACGCTTAAAACTGTTCGAAAAAGCTTACTTATTCTGTATCGTTCTGAGTTGGCTTGGATGGAGCAAAGTCAAGCGGACATTAATCCTCATAAGTTATCATAAAATTCTGTCATTTACCCTTTTGGTCTCGGTTTTTCTCTACCACAACCCATCTCTGACTGTGTTTCTTGTTTGGTCTTACATAATCTTTGGTAACATAAAATAATAAAATTTATTAACATTTTTGTGCAGTTAATTCTAAAAGCACTTTTGAAATTACCTTTTCTCCAAGCATGTGTGACTGACAAATTTATATTGTTGATTTCCTAATACTGTAGTGCAGAAGCATTTTGTATTTTATAGTAGATCTGTGCTGTCATAATATACGAAAAGAGACGTATTTAGGGGGGAGCCATTGGGCCATGGGTCGCCAGGGCCATGCCCCCCCCTTTGGGTCGCCAGGATAGTATAATTAGCATAGAATAGTATGCAAAATTGCGGCATGGCCCCCCATTTTGTAACTTGGGCAGAGGGTTTGAGCACAAAAGCGGTGGGCGAAGACCTTTTTTTTTGGTCTTCACCTAATTTTGGGCCAAAAACCGGACTAAATTTGAGTGAAAACCTTTTTTTTTTTGGTCTTCACCTAATTTTGGGCAGGAAAACGGACTTGGTTTTGGGTTGGAAAATTGTCATTCTGGTCGTTATAATTCTCAAATTCTTGGCCCCCCCCTTTCGAAAATCCTGCGTACCCTACTGTATACGAAATGCTAATTGTTAAAATTTAGGGCGCCTTTTGTCGCTACAGAAGTACTGCCTCTTTTTCAAATAAACCAACATTTAAAAAATCCATATAGCATTCATATAATCTGTGTTTTCATGTAATTTTGTTATGGTGGTACTAAACCACAGTTGTTACAAAGCACCAATCTCCACAATAATAAAATAAGCAGCGCATGCATTTGCTAAACGCTAGGCAATTGCGTAGTGCGGAGGATGAATTATTATGAACAGTGCAAAAATATGTCAGTTACTTTAGATCATAACTCACTCCTGGCGTTAATCAAATGAAAAAGCGCCACAAAACTACTCAAATTCTTAAAATGGTGCAACTGAAATTGAGAGCATGATTAGATAAGAAAAACTGCATTTTATTGAAATCAATATTTAATTACAATGCGGTGCAGTCGGTGTTTCTCCACGTAATTGTGGTTATTTTAACCGCAAGAGATACCGGTAGGCTACTAGCAATCTCGGGTCAGAAAAGAAAGCAAACACTAACACGTTTTTAGCCGGAAAAAAAACAAAACAACAGTGGATGGTGCTTGTCTACGAGGTGCTGGACCCAACGAGTGAGCATAGGGTGTGAGTCTACACTGCTAGCACTGTTACAGCACCGATTGACCTTTTTTTGGGTTGCCCGGTCTAGTTTCGAACTCGTTTGCTTCTACCCTTTAGTTTGCTTACGTCATTTAATTTCTGTAGCCATTGGCTGCAAATGTTTTAAAATTTACGCGCTTTTTGGTGCACGCCTTTGTGTTTGGCCGAGTTACCTCTGTTCTGGCATTCCTTTTCATTCAAGCAATTGGCTAACGGACGCATTTTATTTTGAAGACCGCTCGTATAACGCTCTTTTAGTTCATTATTTTCTGATTAAATTTTAGTTATTTTTTGCCGTGTCGTACTGTTCCATATTATTTATTTTGTCTGAACCTTGTAGTTTAAGTTGAAGTATTTCAATTGTGGTTTGGCCAGACGGACACGTTGAATGCTCCAGAATTTCGCTGCAGCACCTGCAGTCAGCAGTGTTGCGGAAGGCTTCTGTTAACAAGCGCTTCCATTTCCAAAATATATTGTCAAAATGCCATTATTGTAAATTCATTGTCTTAGCTATTCTAGGGTTCCCAAATCTTTAACTCTTATTTTGGTATGCCAGAATATTTGCAATGACAAAATTGATTACACTTTTTTTATACAAGAACAATTTTGTAAGAACACGAGGCTCATTTTTGCTCAAAATTTATTAACAAATTAGGAACAACACCAGTCTCAGCAACAAAAAAATAATATTAAGAACACACGAAAAAGAATTAATTTCAAAGCAATAAAGAAACTAAATTCTGTTCTGATAAAAAACAATAAAGCTTGAGTGGTTTTCTGGCATTCACGAGCAAAATTGCAACAATTTTGAGACTATAGAGTGCCAATGGTAACAAAAAAACTTTTTGGCTCTCGTTCAAACAAAGGTTAGTGCTCGAGTTTTCGCTTTCCACAATTTTACGATGCTGCAAAAGCAGCAAAAACAGGCGTTTACAAGCAGACATAGCATTAGGAATTAACAAACATGGTCGCCATAAATGACGTCAGTGATCTCAAAATTGAAGAACTAATTAAGAGCAGCTGAGGCTCAACATTGGCAAAAAATTAAGAACAGCCAGTCTTACCTCAAAGTTTACTGATTCTTATTAAAAAAAGTGTGCTTAAGGTATTATAAAAACAGAATACAATTAGGGTACTGTTACCTGCGGTTAATTTATCATACATTTTATAAAGGGCTAAAGTTTTGCTTGATTGGCTTCACAGTTATCAGCAATCAGCTCATGACTGCCGTTTCTGCAGTAGACCAGTGCCAGCATGCACAAGAAAATTATTTCTTCAGCGTTTCTAATATGAAGTAAATTTAGTATCGAAATCACAATTAATTACGGTAAAAGCACTACAGGCTGTTTTATACTATGAACACAATTGTTTATAAAGTAAATTTAGGATAATCGCAGCCAGCGACTCGCAAAGCATTTGTGCATTGCGCTATGCCTGTGCGACTCGTAAATTGCATACAATTTGCTGTTTACACGAGCGTGACTTTGCCCTGAGACTCTCGAGACGTTGAAATCGACCTCGTGTAAGTGATCACGAGCGAGAACGATTCTTGCATCGAGTCGCGCGAAATATAATCGGCATCGCAAATCGCAAGTGTTACTTACACGGCGGCGATTCTTCCCAAACGCGATCGCGGTAAGCGAGTCTCGCCTCGTGTGAGTAACCACTCTGCGAGAGAGATTTTCACGCATTAAAAATCTTCGAATCGCGTTGCAAAAAAGTCGCTCGTGTAAATGCGGCTTAATAGCAATGAGCGCTAGTGCCAATACCGCAGACAATATTACGCAAGAACAAAATGTATTAAATCATATTCACTCTGTCGCCACAAATACCAGAGAAGGAGTCGAGAACATAAGGCTCGAGGCCAAGGACACCAAAAAAATCCGAGTTTCCAGGGACTGACTTTCCGAGAACAGACACTATCGAGGCCAAGGACAGAAATGCTAGAGGCCAAGACCAAGAACAAAACGCGCAAATGTTTCAAAAAAGAAAGTCTTCGCAAAAAAAATCGAAAATTTTCAGGCGTCTTTCAAAACCAAAAAAAAGGTCTTCGCGCAAAAAAATTTCAAATTTCCGCAAAATTTTAGGCGTTTTCCCCCTAAATTAGGTTTTCACAAATTTTCCGTGAAATCTTTGGCGTTCTCCAAAATGAAAAAAAAAAGCTCTTGACCTTGGCCCATTTTTAACGAATCAAAAAATAGTGCTGCCCTCGACCGAGCACAGTGCATTTTTGAGGACTTGCAGGCTTCGAGGCCTAGGCCAAGGACTTCAATATGTGTCTTCGAGGACGTCCTCGAGGCCAAGGACATTCTCGAGAACTCCATCTCTGGTGAATACTTGTGTTATTGTCAATTGTAGAACGGGCTACAAAAAACGCCCGCATAAACCGATCAGTGGTCAAAAGGATAGAGCGTCTGCAACCAAAGCGGTAGACTTGGGTTCGATTCCCGATCCGGTCAAACTAAAGTCTATAAAGATTCGTATTCAAAGCTTGCCTGCTTGACGGTCAACAATTAAAGGAACAGTATGAAGCCTCCACCATGTGTGGTAGACAGATGGGCAGGTGGCAACTTGACTCGAATGCCGAAAGGTCCCTTCGCTGACTCCCTGGCCAAGACAACTTGGAGAGTAAAATGTAATTACAATTATACATAAAGTCGATTTTATTCCTAAAAAATTTTTAGTGTTTGGTTTTCCTTCAAAAAAATCAAGAATTAAACAAAGAACGGATTACTTTTTTAATTAGCAAAGACTAGAACTGCAACGCAACATTGTGGTATTAGTTCAAAACATTTTTAAAAAAGATATCTGAAACTCTGGAAACGAACTACATTAAGACAGGATTTAGAGCCAGTTCCTTCTTTCTATATTCTAAAATTGAATTTATACCTCCTTCAGTTTCTGAACTTGAAAACTTTGGTTTAGTTGAAAGCTCAACTGAAGTAGCCGCTGTTGCTGCTGGCTACATAGCTAAAAAGGCGTCAAAAGACTCTACCTGCTTAGATTGCAGAAAATGCATAATTTTTAATCCAGAAGCTGAAAGTCACTTTGCATTTAAATGCTTTGATTATCTTTTGGTTTTATCTCTTGGAGGGTTAATGCTACCGGCCTCTGATTTGACTCAGTACGTTTGCAAATCTTTTGCAATGCTGGAGTTGTGTGAAAACATGATTTATAAAACTAATTTCATGAAAGAGACGCCACAAATTTAGCGATTTGTCCCTGTGATTTTTATGTGAAAGCCATTTACACGCAATCATATCAATTAATCGCATAATTTGCAACGTTTATTTCAATAATGCCAAACAGCATGTTAATAATCAAGTTCGACGACAAGTAATTGAACAATTTAAACAAACGCAACGAAAGCGGCAAAGAACATAATCAACCTGAGAGATGCAAGAAATGTTTTTACCGCTCAAATTAAAACTTTAATTACTGTTCTAGGAAAACATTGCATCAATGTTGGGAAGTTAGCATTGCTACATTTACGTTTTAGGGTAAGTTTTTTTGCAAAACTTCTCCATCAATCTCATGAAATAAAAATTAAATGCTTTAAAACCGATTTCGAACATTTAGAAGTGAACAATTGATTAATTTTATAAAGTTGTGCTATTCTTGTGCTATTTCTTGGTATCGCCGACATGCAGAACAGCGTTTTGCGAGTTGAGTAAACATAGCAAGGCGTAAAAATTGCCCTACTAATTTTCTCGCTGTTAGGTGACATGTGCTGCCGTCTTCTGTTAGTATGCCATGGCCACTCCTTAAAAATAATTTCAGTGAAAATCTGCATAAAATGAGGTCCTCGAGATGTTTTAATGATATAATCACTTTGACTAAAGCAATTTGTCATCTGATTTAATTTATATATTCATAAAACCAACTTATGAGCAAATTTAAGCCCCCAAATTTTTTTTTTAATATCAAAAACACCAATGATGACGTCATTTTTCTGTCTCTGTCTTGGTCTCGAACTTTGCCGGTCTCGGTCTTGGTCTCGGAAAAACTTTGCAGTCTCGGTCTTGGTCTCGGACCAGTCGGTGTCGACTACAGCCCTAGTAGTAATGATCAATATTTTTTCGTTTCGAATTTCCATCAAAATTTTTTTATTCAAAAAAGAGAGTTGTAATTTGTCGATTAACTTCTTCTACTCATTAACGTTGCTAATTCAATAGATAAAATTAGGATTTTATCAAAATTTTAGATGGGCAGAAACCAAAATTTAAATTTTAAACTAGTTTAAGTTTGAACAAAAAGCCATCAAACTATAATGTCTTGAAAATGTTGTGTCACGTTTTTTGACAAAAGACCAAAACTCAGTTTGCGGAAAGTCAGTACGGCGTACTAATTTAGTGGTAATTACGCATTTTTTTAAAATCTATTTAAATCTTTTTTAAATGTTTTTTTTATCTTGCTATAGCAATCATGCGTTACAAATGAGAGACTTCTTTGTGAAATCATAGCTTTATTCTCATGGTGGTTTACAACTTGAATTAATTCAAAGAACTGCATTGACTCCCGAAATTGTTCATGTCCAGCACAGCGAAGCAATCATCACGTATACTCGCACAAAAAATGAACCAAAATTAATGTTATTTTACAATATATTACAAACAGAGTAATGCCCTAATTTTTGCCAATTAAGCTAACGAAAAAGTATCTTAAAAGGTTTAAAACAGTAACGAAAAAGTAGGACTTTTTCATGCGTTTAATATTATACATTATTATCTTTGATGCGTTAAATTTTACTGTTATACTGTATGAAATCAGATTAAGGGAAAACAGCACACCAGGAAAGCTTTGATGAATACCGAATTTTTTCAACGTCATTAAGTTTAAAACATTCCAGCACATTGCTTATGTTTTTCAAATGGTTTTGATTGCGGCATTGGTAGTCGTTGGAACAAAGCTCAAATTAAAAATGGATCAAAAATCCAAAATCGAACAAATTTAAGAAACAGTCAGGTGGCAAATTTACGACTTAAACGCTTCTACGGCACTTTTACAACTTGATGGTAACTTCGTTGCTGATCAATTTGTTTTTCAGTTCTCAATGAGTCCAAGAATTGGCATAGGAATGACAGGTCACGAGGAAGTTGGTTACAACTCGATGGCCAATTAGTCTTTTGAAGTAGATTTAATTCGAAGTGGATTTCTGAATTAGGGTTTGAGTGTATATAAAATGTCAGCTTCCGAAACATTGGATTTAGGTTCAATTCCTGGTCTGGTTGAATCAAAAGCTTTTAGGAAATTGGTGTTCACAGCTTTCTTGCTTGACATTTAGCAATACAAAGGAACATTGTGAAGCCTCCACCGTGTGTGGGAAACGTACGGAGAAGTGACAGCTTGACTGAAAAACCGCGAGATCCTTTTGCTATCTCATGGTTAAGGCAACTTGGTCAATGAGGATGTAATTTGTTTTTACGATTGCAGCCTCAGTGCACATTTAAGCCTCAATTGAGTTGCCATCCATTTCGTGTAAGTGTGCGAGGGTCATACCGAAAGGGTTTGTGATGATACAATTCGCATCTTGTATCAAGTTGAATACATTGCTTGATCAATGCTCATAAATGCTTTACATCACTAATATTTTTACAAGACGTATAAACGGTAAAAAAAATAAAGAAAAACACTTCAGAACAATAAATATAGCAAAAAATTAAACATTATTATTGCGTGAAGCTAGATTACAAGACTTATATAAATGTTACCGTCGATATGGCACTATATACGCTTTACAATAATATTACGAATTGAAATTAAACAAGAAACTTAGCAAACACAGCTAAAATATTACAGACAAAAATCTTACGAACGAAACCAAAACTAGGATTAACACCAAATTATAAAGTCATGATAATCACGTACAAATGATTGACATCAAATCATATCATCTAGAAAGAAAACGTATAGCATGTTACGCAGCTCAACTAAAGTAACAACGAACTTTTAAAACCTTAAAATTATAAGCAACTGAAGAAAACGATCAAATGTTGAAATGTTACAATATGCAAGTGAAAAATAGGATAAAAATATTGTAAATTAGAAAAATTATGATTATTAGAATACTAAGCAGAGCAGTTAGCAACTAAAAAGAAATTTAAAAAATCACGATTACAATGTGGCTAGCGCAAGCTCACAATTAAACCTAAAAAAAATCCATACACTAATGAAAAAAACTAAAGGATAATAAATAGTGAACAAAATGTATGTAATAGCAGTGATTAATTTAACTAATCGGAAAAGATAGAATGAAAAAGTAATTAATAGTGAAAAATAATTGAGTTAATAGCAATTAATAAAATTAAAAGTTATTTCAATAATTAATAGTGAATAACTATGATATTGATAAAGTAAAAAAATAGGATAGAAAAAATAAAAATACGTAATTATTAGCTAATAATAATTAAAATAATCGCAATCAATAATCTGCACATACGATCCGAAAAAAAACAAAAAAACACGAAATTATGAAGTACATCGGTTTATCTACAAAAAATAAAATAATAATAAGTTAGGAGACTAGTTTTCACAAAATTGTAGTGAAGTGAATGATTTTCTGTTTTGATTTAACGCGATGAAAAGCGTGAAGTGAAGCAAAATGTCTAGTTACACGACTATATTATGTAAACCAAAATGTGCAGTACTTGCGAATTCACTTTGAAACAAATACTGTTAAATGATCGCTACTTCAAAAACTACGTCTATAGTGAGCCCCTTCTTACAACAAAATTGTTAACATGAACAAAATAAGTAATATATGTAAAAAGCTGATACTGCCAAGGAAAGTGCGAGGTGAAATCTCGTGTTCTCAAGCCTCAGGGTTTTGAATACTAATAGTGCAAATACGCTGACTAATAAAACACAAAGTGAAGTCGGCAGCGTGGCCGAATGGGTAAAGGCGTCGTTTTTACGACGACTCTGATCGCAGAATCATGGGTTCAACCCGCACCCTGGTCACGTTGTTGCGTCCTTGAATAAGACGCTTTACAATGATTATCTCTGCTTGGTGGCTTCGAACAAGCAGCAAATTTACGTGGGAAGAAGTCAAAACGTCAACCGGAAAGTTTGGAAAATGGTCAACTTCTAAGCGGGTGTGGATTTGTCCAAAGCATAGGGCACCGTCACTTTCTCGTGATAGGAGGATAAAGATGCACCAATTAATCAATCATCATCAGGTTACAAAAAAAAAATAATAAATAAATAAATAAGACACAAAGTGCTACGTGCTAGTTATAAACTTGACTCGTAAAAAAATGCTACAGTATAAGAGTACAGTTTTGTGTGTTTTTTTAGAACAGATGATGTCAATTTTTGCTAGATGCTTTACTTGCAACCTATGAACACAAAACAAGCATTATAATTTATGGTACTTTTCATGATGTTTCGTATACCTTATTTGGTTCTCCCAGTCATAAAAACAAAACAAATCGAACTCTTAACGTAAATACAATGCTGTGTAAGTCGGCGCTTGCAAAAACTGCTCGGTGATTTCTCAGAGCTAAATTATAAGAATCAATCAATCGTTTTCAGATTACAAAATTTAAACTTCTGATATTACTATACATAACTAATCCATCTACTAACAAAATTTAATTAATTATAGTTGAAATATTTAGGCAGTGTTTGCTGAAGGCTCTATTATTATGCAGTGTGCTCCGTTACCCTTGAGTTGGTAGAAGGCACAAATTTTTTTGACTGTTTTGTCTAGAAGTGAAGAGTAAAGCAAAGGATTCAACAAACTATTGATGGGAAGCAAAAACACTGCACTGCTCTGGTAAACAACGCTTGAAAACTCTACACCACCAATTCTCAAGTACGACATGATACTGATTGGAATCCAACAGCAAAAGTCCTTGACAATAATTCTGGCAATTTTTGTTTGCAAGACTGATTTTTGTTTCGATGATTGCTTGTTTGAGTTGCTCAAAGCTTTAACTTTTTTCGTCGAGTGAATGTAAATTGCCACGCAACTTACCACAATGAGTATGAAAGCAACAAAGTCGACCGTTACTATTGAAAAGGTGTACTCCCAAACACCATCTCCTCTTTTAACGTGTAACCGTGGCATACAAAAACTGGTTTCTCCATAATATCCATGATCTTTGACAGCTTCAGCATCTGGAAAGATTTTTTCTCGAGACAATTTAGTTATCTTCCAATTCCAGCTGCTGATTGGATGGCTAACCGTTAGATTAGTCAAAGCTGCATATTTGCATACAAATTTGTTTAGAGCTGACGATTTCCAAAAGCCTCTTGTGTTGAATAAACTTCGAAATAATATTTGATACATAAAATAATCTGTTGTCTGTTGTGCTACAATTGGTGTAACACCTAGGACCAGAGAAACTAGCCAAGATGCAGCAATGCAAAATTTCCAAGAACGTGTTGACATGGAAATTGGTGCTATTGGATTAGAAATATTTCGTAATCTGAATGCAGTTAAAGAAATCATTAGAAAGCACAAAGCTTCACAGGAGATTATTGCTAAATTACCAATGATTGAACACCCAACACTTGATCTCCACTTTCTGTCTGCCTCACCATAGTAGCCCAAATACTGCAAACAGCGCTGAACCTTGCAATTATTAACAAGTACAGTAGATTCCCATGATTAAATCAGGAAATGAAATGTTTAGATAAATTGTGTGTTGACAACACAAAGAATCAGACACCTTTTCTGTTTTAAGCATTTTAATGGTGATTGCAATTACTAATAAATTTCCTATTAACACTGCGACTCCGATTATCCAAAACGCACTTCGCAGAATTGGATTGGCGATCATTTCAGTGTTCGATGAAAACAGCCTAGATGAGCAACCCTGTTTGTCAGAGCCGTCTTCACAATTTTTTTCAACGTCACAAACTTGCGATTTATCAATGCTGATGTTATCTTCTGCTTCGCAATACAATCTGTTTGGACAAGATTTCTCGCCAAATCCTTCTGGGCAAGACGAGTCGTTATTGAATTTCCAAGTTTCATCGATCATCCCATCACAATATCGATCACCAAGTGGCTAGAATAAACAGCAATTGTCACTGCAGTAGCTTGGTGGATTTTCACGGTTGCACTCATGGCTAAAATCTCTGCAATCTGGATACCCATCGCAACATACAGGTATGATATTTCTTTTTCTTGTTTGACAAAGTTTTACTTCGGATGGAGAAGTTTCCAAAAATTCCACAACATTAAAAGTAGTTTTGTCAGGGCCAACAAAAACGAAGGGATTAATGCTTATGAAGACGTTTCCTCTAATGTTTACAGGATGTGCTTTCAATAAACTCCGAATTTCATCACTTCTCACTGACGTCAAAACGCTGCAAGATGATGTTGATATGCCATTTACCTTATACAGTCCATTGCAAACTGGTAAGTTAATATAGCTATTACGCAGACATTTGTCGGAAAAATCAGAGCAATCAAATACACCATCGCATTCTTGTTTTGATGATATGTACAGTTTATCATGCAAGCACTGAAAGTAAGTCGCATTTTTGAAACACAAGTCAGATTAGTCAGGGCAATGCGCAACACCGTCGTTTGAATTTCGAGATGGTAAAACACAGGAAGTACGAGATTGGGCGCATCTGAAGCCTGGAAATCTCTTTAACTTGTCGTCTATGGTTTTTCAGTGGACAATTAAAACGGACGTTACAAAACTGGTATCCTAGAATTAAAATTCCGTTATTGCATTGATAAACAGGGTAACATTTGTTCTGTTCACCGTTCGTGCAATAAGATGTACAAAATACTTGAGTTTCAGTACTATTTCCAAGATCAGTACACACGAGAAATGGTATTTTAAAGCTCGTAGAAAAACGCATGTATTCAAATTGCTGCAAACACTCACGTTCTCCAATCAAAAGAGCTCCATCATACATTCACTACATCTCTCTTTACGATAGTATGCAGGAGATTCTTCGCTGAAATCAGACCAATGTGTTTTTTCAATCCGATGCCATTCTTTGGAATGCAATCATAAGTCACACAATCGGGCTTATCTTTCCTAATGTGGCACTCGCCAGGAAATTCGTCATCTTCGCAACCGTTCATTCACTTACGCATGACATTTTATCCAAGCCGTTAGGACAATTTTGGTTTCCGTCGCATGTCACTGCAAAGCAATTATTGGAATTAATGCTTACTACTTTGGCACGAACAAAGCGCGTAGCTTGCTTACACTGAATTATTTTTATTATTCAGCAATAATTCTACAAAATAAAAACAGTAAGTTAGAAAAAGAATAATGACGATAAATATACAATTTACATGAAATATTGAAAATACCACGATTATATATATTAATCTTCGTTAAATTTCATTAAAAAATTTGATTAAAATTTGGATTTTGAATTTTCAAAACACATTTTACACAAATTGAAACCTTTTTGTTCAAGTAGGTTTCACCTACCTAAAAATGAAAATGACGGTCGCTTAATTTGGCAATCACTTATGTGAGTTAAAACAGCATAAGCTTTGAACAACTGCTTAATGGCACAAAATTTTAAAATGACATAGAACACCATCGGATTCATCTTTTGATCTTTTGAATGATAGTGAGATCCTTGAAAATAGCTGTTGAAAATTTGATTCGAACTATTTTCGCCTTGCCCGTGTCAAAAATTAACGATAGAATAAAAGAGAGTTGAAAAAATGCCACCTGTTATAGTATTTTAAAACGTTGAAATTTTGCCCCCCAAAAAAAGAATAAAAAAAATATCACTTGAATTCTGTTTGGTTGACTGTCAAACTTTGTATATCTGTCACCTAATGACCAATTACTGTAAAATTTGGTGAGAGCAGACAAATTTTTGTGCCGCCAGAAAAAAATGTGTCTACTCTCTCCAAATTTTTCAGTAATTGGTCATTAGGAGGCGGACATACAAAGTTTGACAATTAACCAATCAGAATTTAAGTGATATTTTTTCATTCTTTTTTTTTGGCCAAAAATTCAACGTTTTGAAATACTATAAAAGGTAGCATTTTTTCAACTCGTATTTATTTTATCGTTGATTCTTGTCACATGCGAGGCGAAGACAGTTCGAATCAAATTTGCAACAGCTTTTTTTAAGGCTACCGCAATGATTCAAAAGATTAAAAGATAAATTTGAAAACGTACAAAACCAGTATAAGCATTGTGCATAAACTTGATAAAACAGACTTTCAGTTATCTTTTAATTCACTTTTAGTTAGCATATTTATAATTGCGAGGTGCCTCTCCGTTTTAGTCACTGGTATCAAATGCTGCAACGGTGTCAATTGAAATGGTACATGAAGTTGGAGGAGGCGTGACAACACTGACAACTTTGCAGCGCAGTACTATTTCGAAAGGTGGTGGCATCAGAAAAGGTTTCCAAAAGTCTTGAACAAATTAAATGCGGAGGCTCTGCACATATTACGCCTCTCTTTACTATCTATTTATGCGTTAAAATGCATTACGCAAATAACAATACCATTATTTGTTGCAATTTCGGTCGGATTTACCTGCAAACTGATTGTAAAACAACAGTTGAATAAAGGTTACAACTACTGCTGACTTAGCAACAGCAAACGTGAAACGCTCAACTAAAACAAGAGCTTAAAATCAAAGCTTAACGTTTATCTGCGTTTTACAGACAGAAATAAACTTAAAAAACAAACAAACTACCCCATGAGGTGCATCACAAGTCAGTCATGATAGCTGACCCACAAAATATAGCAGCCTAGTACGGAACAAAAATTTATTTTTGCTGCTTAAAAAACAAACGTCAATAACAAACAAAAAATGCGCTTTGGCAAAATAACAGCATTTACTAATTCGGTAACGGGCGAACACGAAGGTGCCGTAGTTTTCAAGTCAAGCAGCAGCCAAGCCAATATTATTTTTAAGAAAATCTATTATTCATTTTTGTTATAGCTCAATCGAATTAAAATCTGTATACAATGAAAAGCTATAATAACTCTGGATAAAAACAAGGTGTATATTGCACGGCAATAAAAGAATAGGCAGACTTAAATCAGTACTTTCAATAATTGTAGAGATACAATAATAAACAATTTAAATAACAATAAGCTTAATAACATAATAGACTCACTAAGAGGTTTAGAACCAATGTTAATTACAAGATGCATAGTATAAAACGCTAAAAAAAATCGTACGCAGTACAAGAATAAATTGTGATATAAGCAAATGACCAACAAAAAATATTAACAGCTGCGGTTAATAGTCCTTTGACAGTTGTTAAGTCTACCTAGCTAGTCTAGCAGACGAAAGCTGATATTCTTCGCAACACAAGCTGTACTATAGGCTGCTATATTGTGTGGGTAGGCAATCATGGCAGACAATTGGAGTAACTCATGGGGTGGTTCATTTATTGCTTCACTTATTTTTAAACATTTTTTCTTACCAAAAGGCAGGATTGAAGACTTGAGGGCCTGTTTATCTTGAAAAATTGTTCAATTATAACTTATACCAAATAGGCCCTCTTGGGGTTTAAAATGGGCCCAATAAATAGAATACTACTTGCGTTATAACTCAACGGTTATGTTGGCATGTTAATGTAGCCGACATGCTGGCTTGTCGATTTTGTAACCTACCAGTTAATTATTTTCAGGGACATCCATCTTTTCCGGTTTCGGTTGTTAAAGAGGTTGCCATGACGCCAATGATTCTTGCAAGCTGCTCAATCTAGCACAGCGGTCATTTGAGGGTTGATAAGCTAACGTAGCTAGCCTAGATGACAAGAGCTGATTTTCCTTGAAAACGCAGCTGTACTAGGCTGCTATATTTTGTGGGTAGACTATCATGGCAGACATGTGGTGTAACTCATGGGACGGTTCATTTTATTTTTTGACTTCTTTTATAACATAGCTGATGTATTTTGTTGTGGTGAAATGAAAATGTAAATTTAGCCACTTTCAACAAAGGAATATTTTTAACTTCAAAAAATTCAAGTTTTTGAAATATAAAATTATTGTTATAGTGATGCGCTCTTTTTTATCATATTACAAATGCTATACAATAATTTAGGGTGATGAAGAATGGTGTCATTTGTATAGAACCCCTAGTTAGAATACGAAATGATGACAAGCGGGGAAAAACGAGATCGTGGTATGGAAGCAGCAAACACGTTTGATTAGGCTTTCTATTACACAATAGCTTGCAATACTGTTTGCTAAGCCTTTTTCTTTCTTTTAGAAACTTAAAAAATAATTCTGTATCTAATATTACCAATGCACTGTATGCCGCAATAAAAAATTTGAACACTTAATTTTTCTCCTTAGCGAATTGAAATATCCATTCCTTTGAAAATGATCACAAAATCATTTGGTGTATTTCACAGAGTGCGCCACAGAGCAAATGGATTTTAGCGTTTTTCTTCAAACGTAAATAGAATTGAAAGTTCGTTTTTTCCTGTAGACTTGAAACACCGTAATAGTTGCTATTTCTTGGTATATAATTTGGCCATAGGCCAAAGTTTAGTTTTAATTAACATTGTATTTTCACTACAATAAACATTTTATGGCCGACGTGAACCAAATTCTGCTTTTATTCTCTTTTCTGGTGAAGCATCTGATCATATAGCTAATTATTTTGATACTGAAAAGAAAAGTATGTTCCACTAGCATGATATCAAACAAATTTCGATGTTGTTCGGGTCTAATTTGAGTTTTAATTCATGTTGAAAGTGGCAAAAATCCGTAATTAATTTTCAACATGCTTTTGGATTATTTCGCTACTTTTTCAATTAAAATTTGCTATTTTTTTTTAATAAAATTTCACCAAATATTTTGATAATCTATCAACGATAAATTTTATTTTTGATCGGAACTAAAGAACCGGCCAACTGGTCGAGCGATAACGCGGTCAAGCTGTCTTTGGAGAGCGAGATTTGTGGTTCAAATCTTGGGCAGGTCAAATCGGTCACAGTTTTACCAACGGCTCGCTACCGCTGCGACATTTCTTCGAAAGAAACTGTGCTGCCCACAAGAGCAATGATGCGGAGATGGGTCTCGCATGCTCGTTACAGGCTTCGGCGTAATACAGCAAGCAGGGCTGTAGACGGGACCGACTCGTCCGAGACCAAAACCGAGACCGCAAAATTTTTTCGAGACCAAAACAGGCAAAGTTCGATACCGACACCGGAAAAATGATGTCATCATTGGTTTAATCGATTTTTTGAAAACAATTTTTGGGGCTCAAACTTCCTCATAAGTTGGTTTTATGATTATATAAATTAATTCAGATGAAAAATTGCTTTAGTCAAAATGATTACGTCATCAAAACATCTCGACCTCATCATTTTATGTAGATTTTCACTAAAACTATTTTTGAAGAGTGCCTGCAACTGAACTTAATACCTCTTACTGGAAGGTCGGGGCATGATCACTTTTATTTTCGTCTGGAATTACGTGCCAATAAAACTGACTAAAACTTAATTAAATAAAATTATAAAAAATAAAAAATTTATAAAAAGCTTATTGTGCAATTAAAGTACCGTATATACATAGGTCAAAAACCCAGCCATGATTTTTGATTAGGAGGAGGGTAAGAATTTGCAGGCACACAACAACGATTATGCTGAGAGGAGGCTTTAGTCAAACAATAAACTTTTTTGTCGGAAAAGTATCTTATCTTGTCGTCGTGCTGAGCAAACTGGTAGACATTAATCTTATCACAGCCGGAGATTTTCCTGCAATCGCTAGGCGATTTTTGTGATTTTTGAAAAAATTGCCGTTTTTCAGCCATTTGAATCATATTTCGCACGTTTGTAGAACTGCTTGAAAGAATTAAATTTTTCAGTCTCTTTAACCCCTCTCCTTTACCTATACAGGTCAAGTTCAAGACAAGTTCAAACGCTTGTATTCATGAATTAAATTTTCCAAGTGATGTGGCTAAAAGGAGGAGAGCTGAAGCCTTCTTTGCTCTCCTGTTTGCGTCATTGGCCATTTTACATTTAGTTTATACGTCATGAACAAACACAACTTACCAATTTTAAAATAAATAGTTTATTTGCTGTCGAGAAAGAGACAAAATATGTAGGTTAATGTCATTTTATAGACAGTAAAATAATATGCAACACAACTCAGATACACCACTCGATTTATCCTAATACTAGGCTATTTTGAGCTAGGTTAACTAGATATTTATTCAAACGTTTTCGGCGTTTTACAAAGTGCCCTCATCAGGAAACTAAAAATACGGTAAAATTGGATAACTAATATCACTTTTAAATATACTGAAAAACAGTGAAATTTTTTCTCTTAACGCACAATAATACCTTGTAGTAGCAACTGCATCTGGTTAAACTGTCATTTTAAAATCAGGCAACTCAAAATTGGTAGTTGTTCAAAATACAATTATGACGCTAACCATTACGTAATACCATGTGAGGCGAAATTATAAGAAGCACTCCATATCAAAAAACAGAATCCAACTACCAATAAACAAAGTATGCAAATGAGGCCTACCTTTTATTGAATATGTATTAATTTGTTTTTAAGTGTGCAGTGATTTTTCCCGTGATAGCTTATTACCTACTGATAGTTTGTGAAGTCACCATTTTGTGTTTAAAGTCATAATTGTATTTTTATCAATTGCCAATTTCAAATTGCCTGACTGTAAAATGACAGTTTAACCAAATGCGGCTGGTAGTCCAAATTATTATTGTACGTTAAGAGTAAAATTTTTACTGTATTTCAGTTTATTTGAAAGTGATATTAGTTATTCATTTTACCGTTTTTTAGGTTCCTAATGAGGGCGCTCTGTAAAACGCCGAAAACGTTCGATAAACTATGAAGTTAACCTAGCTCAAAAAAGCCTAATAATATGATCAATAAAGTGGTGTTTTTGAGTTGTGTTGCATTATGATTATTGAAAATAACCTCTCTCCCAAAACTATTAAATAATATGCATATACTCACTTTCATTTATTATAAGAACCGGTAAATTTTTAGTAGTATTTCGCTGTTCTTAATTTTTTGCCAATTTTTATCCTCATTTGTTTCTTAAATTTTGAGAGCATCGACGTCAATTTTAGCGACCATGTTTGTAAAATTATTTAATTCCCAATATCATGTCTGTTTGAATAAAGCTTTTTTACTTTATTGTGCAAACGCTTTCACACAAAAATTTTGGTCACATGGTGTGTATTATGTGATGAGATAAAGGTAAGTTGCGCAAACAACTGTGGCACTAATTTGGGTAAAAACTCTTCAGTTGCTTGAGTTTTGTTTTTCATTCATTAATGCGTTTCAAATTTGAAAACCTTGAAAATTGCAAGTTTCAAAACGAATTTTCGCTGCTTTTAACTGTTCACACATGTATAAGATTTTGTTTCTTGTCATCAAAACCACGATGTGTACGAGTATTTCTTTTCTTATGTGTAAACGCGAGAGGTTTATTCTGCAGGTGCGAAACTTAGTTGTCAACCCTACAATGTAATCGCAGGGTCGGCTTTTGCAAAACTATTTTATTTTACTTACAAAAGTTACCTGGTCTCGAGACCAATTTTAAGCTACGAGACCTAGACCACGATGGTTTGAGACCAAGACGGGGATCGGTGCTAAAGAGCCGAGACCATAAAAAATCGGTTTCAAGACCTATAGCCCTGACAGCGAGAATTATGAAAAATTTGACTTGATCAGGACTAAAGTTTAGTTCTCGCGTAGCAATTAGTCTAATTGCTTTTAAAAAGCAATCTTTCCAAATGACTACAACTCGGCATTTCGTTTAAAAAATTAAAAAGGAATTTGCAAGCTTTAACAAAGAAACAAAAAGTTAGGTTGCAATTTTTGAAAAGCGGCGCTATTAAGCTAATACAATGGGCAATATAAAAAGTTATGAAAAATTGTAAACATTTTCCCTGCTTTTTTTCGAAATCCAGCTCTTAGCGGATAGAGAATTTCCTTTGACCAAAGCCCTGACGCTCACCTTGGCCCTTAGATATATACGTATGCATGCTTAACGTTTTTGGTTAATTCAATGATCTACTCTAGTTACTTAATCATATTGCATGTGGTAAATTAGAGTATACACTGTAGTATGGGGATTATTGGCTTTATGGCTAAAAAATGCACGCAGATCACCTGATTTTCAAATCAAAACTTTTTTTAAACTTGCTGTATTAAGCCGAACCGTGTAACGAGTTTGCCACAGCCGTTGAGATCAACACAATGGGAAAAATAAATGTCTCAAATAGCTTCTTTTGTTACTACAACTGATTGTCCCCAAATAACTGCGCCAAATCCTCACCGATAAGTTCATCGACTTCCTGGAGATAGCTCTGTAAAGCCGAGTTGTATTGCGCGTCCGCCTCCTCGGTGTCTTTTGCCAGCGCTTTGCAATCGATTTGCTTACAATTCTTATTGAAACAAAAATACCCATCTTCTGTACAGGTCAAATTGTTTTTATTGCCATTACACGGGCGTTTGTAATCGAAATTTGGCCAACATTTTCCAAGGCCACAATATTCCATTAGGTCAGCTGGACAAGAATTTTTCTCACATTCTTTTTTTTCTTCTGCATCAAATAATTTACAATCATCTTGCTGCGTACAGTGCTTAATTTCATCACAAGGGTTGCTCCAGCAACTTTGATTAAAAATAACTTTCGTTTTTTATTTACTTCAATTTAAATATAGTAAAAGTATACCTATAATTTAGTTTTGAGTCGTAGCCGTGGTCATATCTTTGCAAATGGGTATTGTAGAGTTTGTTCTTGATACCACTACGGTAAAATTTGCTCACAACCTCGCTAGCAGCTCTCATTTTCTTTCTCCTTTGATTACTATTCAGATGGTATTTCAGGTGCTCTATTATTACTTTCAAAACATTTAAACCTGACGCAGAGCGCGAAAAAAAACTTGTTTTAATTTCTTTTAGTTTTGTTCACGAATTGCTAGAGCAAGAACGGAAGTTACTATAAATACTCTACCAGAATTATACTGAATGCATTTTGTCATAGTAATTTTAGGAGACGCTTGATCACAAAATTCAATTTTACACGTTGTATAATAGTAAATTGAATGATAATTTTACACAAAAAATTTACCTTTTGTTTATAATATCGTAAACAAGGACAAAGTAGATTACTGTGAGTCAGGCGTTGTCCCACAAAAACGTCTGCATTTTATATTTCTTTATTTCAGTGGTAATTTTTTATTGAATGCGGCAAAATACTCGTACTGCATTGGCGCAAACAAAGTAAAGGCTTTTTCGAAATGGATTGAAAAATCAAAAAAAATAGAACAGGAAAGAAAGCGTATAACAAGTTACAAACGACCATTAATAGATGCTAAAAATTACGATTTATTTTGCCTCTTTTAAATCCGACAAAAAGTACGTATCGAGCGGTAAATCTGATTTAGCGGTTGAAAACTCAAAAGCAGTTATCAGTCAGTAATTTGTCTTCTGTGATAAAATCATGTTAATTTATTTAACAAGCAAAAAAAAATTGGTTATTGGTAATTCACATTTACACTTACTTATTTTTCCGACTAATACACATGCTACACATCTTTAAATTTCTCAGGAACACACTCATAAAAATTATCTAAAGTGTTGGTGCATTCAGTCCCTCTATGGGGCAAAAGCTGCACTGGTATTTATTTTTTAAACAAATGCAACCAATCTCGTCGGAACCATTTTTATAGTCTTTAATGCCGTCGCATAGGTGAATCAGTTTAATGCCACCGTAAGAAGGCGTTAGGGGATTTATCATGTAGCCACATCTAAAGTCAAAGGGAGTATTGCAATGCAAGCAGTCCCCTGCAATTACACAAAATTCATCTTGATTGCTTTGAAGCACACAAAGTATTGCGATGCTGCTGCAAAGAAATCATATGATTTTTTCTGGTTTGACGGTTTTTAAACACTCGAACAACGGTAAGTCAGTGGAATGCAGTTAGGGGTGCATGTTGCAACTTCCTTTGCGTAAGTAAAATTTCAGCGGATGACTCGCTTCAACGGCACTTGCAATTTTTCCCAATGAACGAATTCGTAATTGGAACGACCGACGCTTGCGTTGCGTGTTCCTTTGTTTTTACTCGGCCATGTTCCAACTAACGAGTGCGAAATTTTAAAACTTTTGCTTATAACTTGAGAACGGTTAGGTTTGCTCATAACAAGTAATTCATGAAATTTCGACAGCAGTTTGAGATTAATGAGTTATACGTTCGTACCAAACTTCGAGGCAATATGATCTCGAGACTTTGGTTTTAGAACTCGAAAACCGCCCCGCAAGTTTGGCGTAAAAAGTGGTCTCAGTCAAAAACGGCTTAAGTACAGCAAAAAATACTTCACACGGTTATATGTTTTAAGATACCCTTTCATTCCAATCAACCCACTTTTGGCCTCAATAGTTTTTTTTCCTTTTCTTTCCTCTTTTTCCTTTTCTTTCCTTTTTTTTTTATTTTTTTTTCCTAATTTTTGTACGCTCTTCTCCTAAACCACAAAACATCGAAATCTAATTTTTGAGTAAAGTTGTTGAGCTGCAAACGCAGTTTTTTCTCCCGAAATTTTTTGGGGCAACACCACCGGGAACCCCCCCAAAATGGAGCTCCAAAAAATTAGTTTTTTGAATGGCTCAAGCTAGAGTGCTACTTTTTTTGATATCAGTAGATACTGAACAGACAAATATTTTGACATAGTTTGGGGGTGGCACCCCCGGGGACCCCCCAAAGGGACCCCCAAAATCAATTTTTTGAATGGCTCAACTTAGGGTGCCAGTTTGTTTTGATATCAGCAGATATTTAACAGACAAATATTTTGACGTAGTTTGGGGGTGGCACACCCCCGGGGACCCTCCAAATGGACCCCCAAAACTCAATTTTTTGAACGGCTTAACTTAAAGTGCCAGTGTTTGATATCAGCAGATATTTAACAGACAAATATTTTGACATAGTTTGGAAGTGCCACCCCCCCTGGGGACCCCCAAATGGACCCCCAAAAATTAATTTTTTGAACGACTCAACTTAGAGTGCCAGTGTTTTATGATATCAGCAGATACTTAACAGACAAATATTTTGACATAGTTTGGGGGTGCCACTGCCCCCCGGGGACCCCCCAAATGGACCCCCCAAAAATCAATTTTTTGAACAACTTAACTTAGAGTGCCAGTGTTTTATGATGTCAAGATATTTAACAAACAAATATTTTGACATAGTTCGGGGGTGCCACTCCCCCCCCCCCCCCCCCGGGGACCTTCAAAAATCGATTTTTTAATTGGCTCAACGTAGGATGCCAGTGTTTTATGATATCAGCAGATATTCAACAGACAAATATTTTGGCATATTTAGGGGATGGACCCCAAAAATTAATTTTTTGAACGGCCCAAGCTAGGGTGCCAGTGTTGCATGATATCAGCAAATATTTAACTGACAAATATTTTGACTCCACTTTTCTGGACGTTCCATAAAATCAGATATTTCTGAAAAATTGCTAATTTTACGGTAGATGAAAAGTACTTTTGAGCGTCACAGCATTCGCTACGCGTTGGTCGTTCACTGGGTTTGCTGGCAAACTCCCATCTAGTTAAATTAGTGTTTAAATGAGTTGGGAAATTCAAGCTGATCGAACATAGCTAAAGGTCAAATGTTTTCGCCTTTGCAACTAGAAAAGATGGCCTTGAGTTAGGGTCGGTTATAATGCACACAGTTTTTCCAACTGCTCGCCACCACTGCTACGGTTTTTTAAAAGGAGCTCTGTTGGCCGCAAACGCAAAAATACAAGTATATCACTTTGACGCGTTACTCAATTCGGAGTAATTAAAAATACAATCAAAACTTAATTTTGATTTAAAAACGCAGTTATTTCGGGACTGGTTCAATGCGTTTTGATGTTATCTCTTTCCAAAACGATCTTCAGTGTCCCGAGTAATAGATTTATAATTGAAAATCTCAACATCTCTTATTATTAATGGGTAGTTGTCATTTTCTCGCAATTATGTCCGTCGATATTTGCTAAAATTTGTTCTAAGCTTGACATTCGCATTACAAATTCAAAAATTTGATTTCATGAAAGCGCCGGCTCACTGACACAAACAAACCCAAACCGAAAATTAACTCGTCAAGGCCAGTGTACAACTCAGAGAACTGAGGTGTATAACACATACAGTGTACAACACATAGGTCAACCAAAAACACCGGTTCGCAACTTTTCGTTATCTTTGAATCATCTTCGAATATACATTTTCGGCAAAAATTTGTGATATTTTAAGACCCTACGGCAATTGCTGCATCGACGCAATTCATCCTAGCAGCAAATTAGTCCAGTACGGTCCAAGCACTGGTAATCCAGGCCTCTTGGCTGCATATGGCTCGTGAACCCTCAATAGCAACACCGTTGAATTATTTATAGAGTCATAGACAATGACAAGAGTTGTAGTATATGACGTATGTACTTTGTACCGAAACTGTGCAATAACTAGTGATATCTTAACTACCGGTGCCGGTAGTATAAGGAGCAATCAGGGAGGACTAATTTACCAAAATCTGCGAGCTTTTTGGACTTAATTTTCAACGCATTTAGACTTAGGGCCTTGGAGGGGCCCAACAACTTCAAATTTTTAAAAAAATGTTTAAACTTCACCTTGACTAGGGAAATTGAAATATTGAAAGATACCGTAAGATCTATCAAGTAGTGGTAGTCTTATTATGGGTATTAAGTATGAGTTGGTGGCTTAGTAGTAAATAGTTTTACAGCTGGGCTATGATCAGCCATCTTTTTCAACTCGTGCCTGTTTTCCTAACCAGATACAATTAGAAAGGCTCCTACGTCGTGTTTGAAGTAAATCAAAATATTTTTGGAAAGGCTGAGTCAAGAAAAATGGAGTCAAAGCAGTCTAACCTGATAAAATTGCCCTACTTGAGAAACTCCAATAACTTTGCATGTAGCAATCCTCGGCAAATAAGATAAAAGCACGGTCGATTGCTTACAAAGTGGTAGAAAATACTGCTGAAAAACATCCAGTCCTTGAAATGCATTATAGATGGCGTCTCTTTCAAAAATTAATTTTGCTTCGTCTTCATCAATCTTTTCAAAGTCATTTTGTTCGTTTTCATATTCATGACTTTTTTTGTCTGTGTGCAGGTGGATTCTTCTCTAATTTGCAATCCGTCCACAACCACAGCGTAGTTAATAAGTTATGAATAGAAACAAGCCTAAGTTCATTGTAAGTCCTACGTTTTTGTAATTTACTGCCACTAATAGTTGTGGAATCTATATAACACAGTTTAAAACAAAATGTCACAAGTTTTTAAATCTCAAAATGTCACACTGCGTTTCCAAGCACTTTTTGAAGCTCTTATTATAGCCAATAAAACAGTTCAAAATGACTTACGCTGGCCGATTTGCAGAACCCGAAAGCATATAGGCCGTATTAGGATAGCAAAATTGATTCCAAGTTCGACGTGAATAGAAATTTAACGTGCTGATAAAAATTGAATCTTGTTTCTACGTTTTAGATTTCGATCGGAATACTAATAGATTCAAGTTTGCTTGTGGCAACTTAATTATGCGCTAGAAAAATAGCAAAATGCCTCTCTCTTGATATGTGGTTTTTTAAAAAGGATTTTTGCTTTTAACTAACTTGAATTTGATTCAATTTCATCTATAAATAATCCTTAAAACTTTGAATCTATTCTGCAGTTAGAAAAATTTTCCTAATTTTAAGATTAGCCAAAGCTACTGAAAAATTTGGGTTTTTTGTTATACTTAATTTAAGTGAAATTATGGGACATTTTTATGAAGTAGTAATTATGGTTTGAGCATTTTATGAAATAGATTTTTAAAAATATATTTGCAAAGTTTGATCGAACCGTTTATCACAACATTAAAATTTAAGTCATTCTTTTGAAAATCGGCTCCAACATCATTGTGCTGTCGTCAACAAATCAAATTTTTTTTTTTTTAAAGCTTTTAGATACCGACCTACGTGTCAAATTTGTAACTCCCATAACTGCAGGTTAGGGCGTGATGTAAAATCTGTCAAAAAATCGAATCGGCCAAAATATTACGTTGACTTGATATAAATGGCAATCTGCAATTACATTTTTGTCAGAAAAAGGTCTGACTTACCTTAAATCACATTTTGGGCTCAAGTTCAATCTTATAAAACGGGCCTTTTGTAGCTTAAGGTTCGTTTTATCAATAAAAAGATACCTCGCGTATCTACGCGTGTTATTTTTCATGATGTAAACGCAAAAATTGCGAAATGCATCGAACTACTAACGCATTATTTTCACGCATGTACTTTCGCGTAACAATAACAAAGAAAATTCCCTAGAAAATTTCGCGTAACAATAACAAACAAAATTTCTAGGCTTCCGCGCTGGTAGCCTTTAGGTCAGATAGCACACAAGCGATTAAATATTAAAAGCTCTGGCCAGCAAGCGTCAAAACATCACAACACTAAATTATTATTAATAACAAAAAACTTATAAAGTGAATTTACACAATATCCATTTTTTATACGTTTTTTCATCTCTATGTAAACGTTTTTTTCCGCATTTATGTAATTCTATGACCGCAGTCGAGGCAGTACCTCCGTAACCCAGCTGCAGTTCGTTGTAGTCAAATTACAAGCATTCTACCAATTTTTAAGGGTAAAGCTTTACGGCATTATTTTAAAATATTACTCTCGTTGTTAGCACTCAAAAATATTTGACAAAATTCGTATCCTACACATAGCAGTTTTATTAAGCAAATCGGGCAAAACACTGTAAATGCAGAAAAATAAATAAAATGTACAAACACGGACAAAAAGCGGATAACTATGGAATCCGCATTTACATGCATTGCAGTACGACACTGGCAAGCTATCCAATCTTAATAGTTACCGGTAGTCGAGTTACACAGATTTTGAAGAAGACTTCCGTCAATGTGTAGTAAAATAATATGTTCAGTTTGTTCACTATCTTGCTTTTTTTTGAATAATAAAGACAAAAAAATGCTGATCGTTGGATATTTTTGAAAGTGGTATTTGATAAGGTTTTTGTAAACTTAACATTGGGTTCATATTTTAGTATTAGTTTTTTAGCAACATCAGTGATTGTTTTTTCATAAAATGGATTTAAACATCATTTTTTGCATAAATTTTTTTAAATGACATTTGCCCATATTACAGTGATATCAAGCTAGTAACTATTTAACTCTCAGTGTTGTACAAAATTTTTGTCATTAGAGATCGTTTGCCTCAAAGTGAATTAACTTAATTTACGGATTATCGGTTTTTATCTTTTCAACCTTAAACCTACTTGAATAACATAAATTTAACTTGCAAGTTCAGATAGGTAATCTTTGAATTACGAGTACTTTTAATTGTAGCAGTTTGCTCGGCCATTTGCCCAATCTCTTGTCAATCAACATTGATACATATGACCAGAAGAGATTTCACAAAGTTCAAATTACTCTATTTATGAAAATTTTTCTAAATAAGTTTAAATCGACTTTAGTCCGGTCTATATGGCGTGAGGCTGAGTGGAATACTCCGTTTCGATTGTCGGTTTAACTAGCTACTGTATTTTAAAGTGTAAAAAAAATTGAAACCATTTTAGAATACCGGCCGTGCTTGTTTGGCTTGGCTACTTTCTTATGCGCTTTTCACAATTATAACTGTACAAATTTAAGTCAAAAAAGCTGCGTTTACGCAGGACGCGACGCAAAGCGATGGTTCGAACCCTTAGCAGGTGGTCGCCACGTCACTTGCGACTCTTGCCAACCTACGCGAGTGGGCTGTTATCATTCGTGCCGGTTGCAACCTTTCGCAAATTGTCAATAACGTTACATTTTGGCAGCATCACGTTGCACCTCGCTCCATGCAAACGCACCTTAACTTCCTCCTTTGCCTTGAAATCTTTTTTTGTTGAAAAAAGACACAGACCCATGGCAGTGAAAGAGTCTTGTACGATTTCGATCATTGACCGGTATCAATATTTTAAAGATAAGCTTTATAGAGTTGATGCAAGAATTTTAGCTCCAAAAGATATTGATGCAAGAATTTTCAAATGACTGCATTAACAAAGTAAGATGAGAGGAAACTAGTTTAAAATGTACTATCACGATATACTGCTTTCAACCGTACATCAGATCATTTAAAAAAACATTTTTCACATGAACTAAAACGGTTTTTGGTTGTCTGCTCCGCAGTTGCTTGAACAAGTAGCCTACTAGAACTATTTTATCTATTTTGTTAATTACCTGCAAAACTCGCAATTTTACAATCTTTTTCAACCATTTTTTACTAAGGTTCTATCTACTCAAATGGAACCATTGTAGACGTAAAATTAACTGTTTGATTAAAAGTTTCCTCTTAAGTAACTTATCAACTCCTTGGTGTTAATTATTGTAAGTCATAGGCCTTTAAACAATCTTAAATTTAACTTATAAACTTTTTGGTATTAACCATTTTAAATCAAAACAATTTAGACAATTTTAAATCAAAAGCAATTTAGACAATTTTAAATCAAAATTACAGTAATTTGCAGCTTGACATGAAAGCAACGAATTTTGACGACTACATGCAGTAACTTGTTTGTTCTGTTCTATAAACCATAGTTAAGAGTAAGACTCGTATATTAACTTGTACAAAGTTAATTAAAAAAAAACACTTTGTAAACTTGGAGCTGTTTGACTCAAAAAACAACCAAAGGTGTCACCTCACAGCTTCTACGTTGAGTTTATTTATTTATAAACTACACTGTAAAAAATTGTTGTAAATTTACATATAAATTTTGGAGATTTTGTACGTAAATTCAGTTTACGAATAATTGAGGTCAAATTACATAGAAATTGCGTTTTCAAATCACAATTTATATGTTTTAACGCAGAAAACATTTGTTGTATGATTTAACAGATTATATTTTGTGTTATTACAAAAAATATTTGTAACAGTACATTTGTGTATGTAATTTCACAGAAAGTTATGTAGTTTAGTTTTACATCAAATATTTCAAATCGACTTGTTTTATGTTAAATTACAATTTTTAAGTGGCATTTTGCTAGCATTTAATAGCAGAGAAAAATAACTAGCTGACAAGTAGATTATTTAGCTTAACAATACATATAAATCAATTTGGCTGCAAACATTAGCCTAACTTTGCTTGAGTTGCACGTCAGGCGTGTGATCCGTTGCATTTGATACGTTAGTGCAATTCGGTCTTTGGTACCGGTAGCCTAGGCCTATTTGAACAGAAATTGAGAAACGCGTTACGCATGCTACCGTTGCTCACTTACCGGCAGGGGCGGCTCGTCTGCAGGTGCTGTGGAGCTGCAGCACCACCTAAAAATTGGCCTAATCCAGCTTGAAACAATTTTTTCATGGTATCTTAAAATATTTTCTTCTTAATTCTGAATCAATCTGATAAATTCTTATTTTGTCATGATGTTATTGCAATTTTTGCTTCAAATTTTGAAATTATTTATTGGCAACCCGGTCGCTTTGGTGCTTTCTGCTTTGAACCAAAATCAAAAAAAAAGAAACTAAAACAATCGAACCTTGTCCAATATTGGCGTTTGCATGATGGAAAATAGGAGGTGGTTGGTGCTGCATTGAAACAGCTCCAGTCCTAACCAGGACGCAGCATGGCAAGAGCGTATCAGATATTTGACAAAATAAAACTGTACCAGCACCTAATGTTATCAAAATATGAAGAAATATAGGCTATTTGATTGAGAAGTTACGTACGGTAGCTATTAGAATAGCCTATATTTGATTGAGAAGTTACATATTTTATGTCATTGATTTCTAGAAAGGAAGAGACTAGGCTGCTACGCGGTCATCTAGAGAGACATACTGATAGGCCTACTCTGGACTGACAGAGGGAGACTTTGGCCTCAAAGAGACTAAAGAGAGACTTCTGCCGTAATAGGTCTATTAGCTAAGTAGTTTCATTAAGTTGGCTGTAACCTAAGCTACTACAGTTACAGTCTTAGAGGCAGGCCTAGTTGAAACCAGTACTGTATTGTCTTCTAATTACGCTCAGTAGTTGACCTGTGAATTGGCAAGTTTGAAATACTTCTATAATGCTTTATTAGTTCATGTTTGATGTAGTAGCCTAATGAAATGATAAAGCATGCTCTACTTACTGTTGCACTGAATAATATTTTGTTCTAGCAATTCATAAACTGGCAAGAGAAGTATTGTTAGTGTAGTTGGTTTGGTACACCTCAAAGATAGAAAGGTCATGAGTAGGCCTAGCCTATCCAGTAGTAACTTTAAACTTAATATCAGATGTTGATTGTTTGATAACTCTGCAGTACCAGTAAACCGAGGTATATTGCTAAGTAGGCGTAAGAAACTTTTTTTTATCTTCTGTATATTAGTATTTTTTTATTTGATCTATTTAAGCTTCAGTTTTCTTGCAAGCAATGGCATTAAACAATACAGTTGCATATTTAGAAGGAATCAGGTTTTTTGCGATTGACATTAGCAGAAAAGTTACAGATTAAAGCAAAGGGAAGACATTGTCCAGATCTGGTAGTAAAATCTGGTAATGTTGGCACAAGCAATGGTAAATACTACACCAGAAAATTCAATTCGAAAATTTATGAAAAGCATCAATGGTTGACTGGTTGTTTGGAGACAAATGCATTATACTGTTTTCCATGCTTATTATTTGGTGGTGAGTCAACATGGAAAAAAGTTGGCATGAAAGATATGTAGGTCTAAAAACGATTTAGTGGTTTGGCCTAATTGCGGCATTGCCTCAAAATATAACTAAAATGGTGTCACCAATGTTATCAAGGCCAGGGTTGCCAACAAAAACCCTACGTTGTGTTTGAAGTAGAATATCTCCGGCTGTGTTAAGAAGGATGGAGTCAACTCCAATCTTATCTAACATGATTACCTTAACTTTAGATACTCTCGTAGATTTTGCCTTCAGTATTCATTTAATTTTTCATCTGCTAAGTTGGATTGACCATGAGGAGACAGCAAAGGGACCCTTCGGTCTTCAAGTCAAGCTGCCGCCAGCCCAGTGCCGACTTCTGTATAATACACACGGTGGAGGTTTTTAATGCTGAGCGTCAAGTAAAAAAGTGGTGAATATCAATTTTTCTAGTTGTTGTTTTGACCCGACCGGGAATTGAACCTAAGTCAACTGTTTGCGTAGCAGACGTTCTATTAACTATTCGACCATTTGTTACCGATGAACTAGACCGCTGATCAATTATTAACTGTACTGTGCACAGCAGAAAAAACGCAACAATCTGCAGAAATCATAGGACCTAGGACATGCATATAAAGCGATATAATAGAAGTCAGAACACGCAGTCAATGCCCTTGAAAAAGCAAAGACGACGGTGATTGCATCATATCTTCCAGCAGTTACGAGAAAACAACGATGGCGTTATATGAACGAAAACGAAGTAGTTTATATTGTTTTCAATGCAACTCTACTAATATCAGTTTCTGACAATGCTCCTTGACATCATTTAGTTAACATGAATCAGTTGCTATGTTCTCGAGATTATAAATTATTGCTTGTTCATATTTGCTTAAACTTTGCCATGTTCAAATTTTATCATCTTGTCTCGCTAACAAGTTTAAATATATTTTATATACAACTCTACCGTGTGCTGCAAAAAGGAAACACGGCAAAATTCTTGTTTCTAAATAATCAAGTTTTAGTGCGCCATTGTTAGCTTAATGTGACGCAACAAGTAAATTTTTTTCGCATTTTTTTCATTCTTTTTTAACAATAGAAAAAATTTATTGAGATCGGCTACAAAATGCGAAGTTGTTTTCTTTTTATATTTAAACGTCAATATCGCTGAAAGTATTAAACATACAACGCTCAAATTTTCAAATGCGGTTGAAATGAAACTGAAATTTAGCACCATAAAAAAAATTAAAGGAAAATGCTTTTAAATGCTTTTTCGCAAGTTACTACGAGTTTGCGTTTTAGCTGTTTCTTTTGGCTTTTGCGGTAATAAATTAAAAATTATTCAATTAAGTTTAAAGGAAAGAGCAATCATTTCAATCTAAAAAAAGTACTTCTAGTTGTTTTTACTTTTCTGAGAGTGCATTTTTTTTTTGTTTTATTTTTCGGAGAGTGCAACAAAATAAGACGTTTTTTGGAAGAACGCATGCAAATTTTTGACAGAAAGTGTAAACAAATAATCGTTTAAAATACAAAATGTTGCGCTGTAATTTCGAGGCTTTGGTTGTTTTTTATTTATAGCATCCCAAGTCCCATAGAGTTAAGATCTAACCAACTAACGAGAGTTCGAGTTGATTGACGTGATGTTTAGGTGGCCGATTTTTCCTTTCAAAAATTTTCTAGCGACTAATTTGTTTGGTGTTTTCTACTTGTGATAAGTTTGCAGTCTATCATGATATTTCTTCTTTTAAATCTCAATGAATCCTGAAAATTCTCGAACCTTGTAAGGGGTTTGTGAAGGGGCCGTCACTGCCACCCACTTAAACTATTGTTAATAAAGTGGCATTTGTAAAAAGAAACCATGCAATGAAACATGACATCGCAAGAGATGCTTCTTGGATTTTGACGAACTTTGCGGCAGTATCCAACTTTTACTGAATTTTGTTAATTTTTAAAATAGTGACGCAATTGCGTTAAGCAAATTGTGGTTGCTGAAAGTCAGATAAAAAACTTAAATGCGCCCTTTTCAAATTTTGTTTCACAATCTTTAACAGCTTTGTGGCTATTCGCTTTTTAAATATCTAGAAAAGTTATCGAAATAATTAAGTAACCTCAATCAAAAAGCGCAAATATCAGTTTACAACGCCAAACTCACTTTTCACAACTTCTAACAGTTTTCAATTTATTATGAAATAACATAGAGTAGTCTTTAAAATTCCAGCAACTTCTGATGAAAACTTTATTACATGAACCAAATTCATTACTTATCACGGTCAGAGATAAGCGACAATTTATGCAGCCATTTTTTCATTACTCTGTAGTATAGCAACCAACATCTTGGAAGTTGCGCATTAAGTTGTTTATTTAATACTAAAACTCTCCAAATCAAAAAGCCTCGAGGCGCTAGAAGAAGTTTTTTCAACGTAATAGATGACAGTTTATTAAAAAACTCTGCAATCTATAGCTCAAATCAGTTACAGCCAGTGAGCTCAAGTACTTCATTCACTACCTTAAATGTTGAAAGTCCATTTGGGAGAAAATCTCCCATCTTGAAATCCCCAAGTCCGTTGGTATCAACTCATTATGACTATTTTAATCATCTAGCTTACGGCAGTTAAAAATCTTATACTTTCGGGTGGGTCTAATTAAGATCTTTCAACCTGATATTCCCAAGTTTTGTCAAAATTTATTTTTCTTGTACAGTCTATTAGCCTACAATAGTTTAATTTGCCTAGCTGAAATCACTCCCAACGTAGCACAGTATCAAATTTTGACTTCTTTCATATTTGTTTTATACTAAACTATCTTAGAAATTTATTTGTTTACCACAAGTAGGTAAACATATAAAATTTTTAGAGGCTCCTCTTAAACAAGGCACCCCAAAAACTTTGTCGAGTTTCATCTTTTGTATATTGATTTTATCTTAGAAGTTTAACTTGTTTTAATCGAGTGATTATTTTTTTTCAATCTTGGAAGCATTGTTCGCGGCAAACCTACTAACGTGGATTCATTAAAACTTTCATGTACATCTAACTCACTATATATCCCTGAAATTTTATCTTTTCAGCTCAAGGGTTTAAAATGTCTTAAGTTTAAAAGGAGGACATTCTGAGAATCCCAATTAACGTGGCATCGACAAATTTTTTCATGTTTTACATTTTTATTATTTACCTATCCTAAACGTTTCGTCTGTCTAGCTTGGGAGTACTTTAAAAATTTTGGATATTCTGGAACCAGTTTTAAAGGGATCATTCTCATGATGGCACAACCCCAAATTTTGAAAATTTTACCTTTCCTTTATATTTTCCTATCCTGAAAATTCATCGTCTGTTGATATCGAGTGGTTAAAATTTTTGAATTTTGGAGGACCCGCTTGAGAGAAACCCCCAATTGCGGCAACCCCAGTTTTTGCCTTGTTTTACGTAGTTTCAATTCCCACCTATTTCGAGAATTTAAGCCATCTTCAGCTTGAACGGTTCAAAAGTTCAAAATTCTTGAACGCCCGTTTGAAGAGAATCCTCCAGCATTTCACTCCCGATTTCAGGTGGTCTCCAGTTCTTCGTGATATCTATTCTGCTATCGATCGAGGTTTGATCTCTCTGAGTTTCCGGTTCAAAAGTAAGATGAAGAAAAGAAATAACAAAAACGAAGGAAATAAAGAAAAAAGAAAAAAAGAAAAGTAGTTTAAATGAACACAAATTAAATAAAGATGGCCTATAGTGTGTTCAAAAAACACAAATCATTTTTCATCAATATCGCTACTTATCGAGATTAGCATCCGCTTTTTGCCAAATTTGAGTCTCTAAAATTGCGGTCACTTGACGGAGCGGCATATTTTTGAAGTGTACCCTTTCTTTGAAAACCTTGATTAAAAATCTCTCAGGCTGGCATTGCTGCCCGAGTCCTATAACTCTAATGCAAGGTTTTGAAGAGAAAGAATTAAAGAACGCAGCGCCAATTGAACTTCAGACATGTCAGACGCCGAGATGGCGCCTTAACCACTATACTTTCCGGGTCCAGTGGTTTTTGGATAACTAGCAAATTTACAATTTTTGGACCCAAAAATTGTCGTTTCACGTGCTTTGTAGTTTCGTGAATCACGATCACATGACTTAACATTCCCCAAATTGGCATTTATGTACTTTAGTTATTCCCAATATGTCCGATATTCAATTTTCCAGGTTTGACCGTTATAAGCAATTTAATAAATTTTGATGTTAATTGACTAAAATGGCCGAGTAAAAACAAAGATCCTAAGCACGCAAAGTTCCAACTAAATTTAGGCTACGATTCGTTCCGCAACCAAGATTTTGATAAGGAATGGCTTAATCAAAACTTAAAATATTTTGTTTCAAACATGCATGAGTTAGGTGGAGAAGCTGCTCAAACTGGTGCAACTTTAAGCATACAAAAGCCTGGGGCAATTTTTATAATTTTTTGGCAAAAATAGCCATTTTAACGCCAATTGGATCATATTTGCACGTTTTTGAGGCCATTTAAAAGCACTAAATTGCTAAAATTTTGAAGTCATTTCAAAGAATCAAATCGCCTAGTCTCTTCAGCTCCCCTTACTTATAGGTCAAGTCCAAAAACACGCTTAAAGGCATTTTGTATGTGGGGGCCAAGTTTTATAAGTGACTTGGCTTAGGGGGTGAAGTCCCCTTAGCCACCCGCCAGTTGCACACTGGTTACATCAAATATATACAGTATGTCTACTACAAAAATCTGAGATATATAATGTGATAGATAATTTTGCAGCTACTTCAACCCAACCACTGTTGTTTACACTTTGACAGGGAGGTATGTTTAGCATGAGGGTGAACACAATTTATTTTTTCATGTAACTTAGAATAGAAAAGCATTACAAAGTTATCTGAGGAAGTCGTAGCATGAAAAGCACTGCAAACTCATAGTCACAAAAATTTATTTGAGCTTTAGTAAAAAGTTTTGAATGGACCTCACGGTCTTCCAGTCAAGAGGGCTTTTGGACTTGACCTGTATTAGAGAGTGAGGACCAAAAGAAGTGTCTGGACTTAATTCTTTCAAATAGCCTCCTAATCTTAGCGATTAAATTATTTCAAATAGCTTTAAAAACGTGCAAAATGTGACCCAAATGGCCTTTAAATTACTACGTATTTTTTTTGAAAAATCACACCAAAAGCCTTACAGTAAAAAACAAAAATATTTAATCCAGTATAGCGTAGCCAGAAGGGGAGGAGCTATAGCCCCCCCCCATTGGTCTGTCGACCAAAATGCACTAAAAATATATCAAGTTTTTGCACTTCCAAGGCAATCATTTCTGTAATATGAACTCTTAAAGTAATTTATAGCCGCTTTCGAAGCATTTACTTAGGGAAGATAATATTTGTCAAAAGCAAAGCTTACAAATCAGTAAAAACTTTTTAAAATGGCAAAAAACAAGCAATCAGATTTGATCCCTCCCGCAAAATGCTTAACGTAGACTTCAAAAACGTTGTGTAGAACGGGGAAAGGGGGCTATTCAGTATTGAATTTAGCTAATTACCCATCACTTTTTTAAATTATCGTTCTCTCAGCTCTTTCCCCCCAATTTTTTTTAATGCAGACGAATTAGGTTAAACCCTATGTTTTTTTTTTCCGGATTTACCGGCTTGTATGAAAAAGGCTGAAATTTTGCCATTAGCCACCGCCCTCATAGCCCGTTTACTTAGCCAGTTTAATCATGCTTTTACACAGCTAATTGTTATGACAGAACGTTTTAAAAGCATTAATTATTAAATAATCGCAATATATAGCAACCACAAAATTTGGTGCATTTTAGGCTTAGGCCTATCACTTTTATTTATTTACATTATTTACAATTTCTCTAAACGAACGTTTTCGGCACTACCACTGGCCCTCTTCAGGAATATCTAAATAGCAATAATAACTTTAAGAATCCGAATCAAATAATAAACTAATCTTCAAAAGGTTAAAACATTGCTGTACTTTTTTAGTGTCTACTAGCCTACGTTAAACTCAGCAAGAACGATTCAAATTTACAATTGAAATGACAAGAGTTAGCAATTATGACGAAACAAGCATTATGATTTCAGAAATATAGTAAACACTAAGTATGTCCAACAACTGTCATTGAATTTTATGGTTAAAAAACTTGCAGCAGAAATGATGATCCGTTTGCGTAAAGTTGACGATTGAGAGCAGGAGAGTGTTTCTTGATCAGGAGAGCTTCGTGAATTTTGGTGTCGTACTCAGAACGGCATTTTCGAATTATTTTGAATGAATCCAAGCCAGTTTTTTTATTAGAGCAAATGTTGCAGGACATTATGTGGTCTTTAATTGAACTTTTCTGGTTACTATTGAAATTTAGATGTTCTTGGACTCTAGTGCTCAGATGTCTGGAGGACATACCAATGTATGTCTTGTTCGTGTCACACGAACATGTAAAATGATAAACAACATTTGAACACAGAGCCACAGGTGTTTTGGATTTTAGTTGAAAATAAGATTTGACCTTAAATGATTTGTAGATCGGGATAATTTTAACATTCAGTTGATTTCTGATTATTTTTGAAAATTTGTTAACAAATCGTCGTGAATCTTTACCAAAATACGGAATAACAATTGGATATTCATGGGTAGAACTGCTAGAAGTTTGATCGGTATCAACGGAAGACTGATTACTGTTGTTTTGGCTTTGAAATTGTTGCAATAATTTGTCAAAAAACTTGCTGGGATAACCGTTGGCCTTAAACATAGCTTTCATATTTTCTGCTTCTTTCTGGAATAGTGTGTTGTTGGAGCATATTCGTTTAGCCATAGGTGGGCACAAGTCCGTTAATCGTTAATCCGTTAATAACGAAGCTAACTTTTTCGCTAACTTGTTAATCCGTTAAAAAGTTTTTTCATGTTAACGGACTAAATTAACTTCCGTTAAGTGCTGTTAACGGACTAAAGTAACTTCCGTTAAGTTCTGTTAACTTTCGTTAAGGTTTTTATCGTTAATATCTTGCAGCTTCGTTGTGCATTTGAACTTGTTTTTATCTTGAAATTAGATTAGACTGTAAAATGTAACTTTCAAAACACAAAAAGACCACCATAGCAATAAATATTTCCTTAAAATCAGCTCAACAGCGTCAATACGTTTTCTAGAAGCGAGTGAATAAAACGAAATGTAAATTACGCGCAAAATGTTAACGGATTAACGGACTTTATTAACTTCCGTTAATTAAAGCTGAAAATAACGGATTAACGTTAACGGAGGTGTGAAGTTTGTTAACGGACTAGTGGTTAACGAAGCTAACGTTTTGCATTAACTTGCCCACCTATGCGTTTAGCACGATTTAAAAGGCATAGAATCAAACCAGATTTCCACTTGAGTGGGCAAAATGCATTAAAATTTAGTAATAAATTTGTATGAGTTGGTTTCTTCCAAATCCATGTGTCTATGCCAGAGTGATTTAGTTTAATTTCAACGTCCAAAAAAGGGATGGTTTCAGAAGCATGCTCTACTGTGAATTTGATACTTTTATGTTGAGAATTTAGAAGGTCCAAAAATTTGATACTTTTATGTTGAGAATTTAGAAGGTCCAAAAATTTTCCAAAAATGCAAAACTCTTAAGGCTAGCAACCAAAGGAATATTTATGCACAGGAATAAATTCTATGAACAGCATGACGGTGTTAGTATGGGCTCCCCTTTAGGTCCAACCATTGCCAATTTTTTCCTTGCACACATGGAGAATAAATTGCTTAATTCAAACTTTCAGCCAAAACTATACCTTCGCTACGTCGATGACATTTTTGCTGTTTTTAATAATGATACGTCTTGCTCAAAATTTTTGGACCTTCTAAATTCTCAACATAAAAGTATCAAATTCACAGTAGAGCATGCTTCTGAAACCATCCCTTTTTTGGACGTTGAAATTAAACTAAATCACTCTGGCATAGACACATGGATTTGGAAGAAACCAACTCATACAAATTTATTACTAAATTTTAATGCATTTTGCCCACTCAAGTGGAAATCTGGTTTGATTCTATGCCTTTTAAATCGTGCTAAACGAATATGCTCCAACAACACACTATTCCAGAAAGAAGCAGAAAATATGAAAGCTATGTTTAAGGCCAACGGTTATCCCAGCAAGTTTTTTGACAAATTATTGCAACAATTTCAAAGCCAAAACAACAGTAATCAGTCTTCCGTTGATACCGATCAAACTTCTAGCAGTTCTACCCATGAATATCCAATTGTTATTCCGTATTTTGGTAAAGATTCACGACGATTTGTTAACAAATTTTCAAAAATAATCAGAAATCAACTGAATGTTAAAATTATCCCGATCTACAAATCATTTAAGGTCAAATCTTATTTTCAACTAAAATCCAAAACACCTGTGGCTCTGTGTTCAAATGTTGTTTATCATTTTACATGTTCGTGTGACACGAACAAGACATACATTGGTATGTCCTCCAGACATCTGAGCACTAGAGTCCAAGAACATCTAAATTTCAATAGTAACCAGAAAAGTTCAATTAAAGACCACATAATGTCCTGCAACATTTGCTCTAATAAAAAAACTGGCTTGGATTCATTCAAAATAATTCGAAAATGCCGTTCTGAGTACGACACCAAAATTCACGAAGCTCTCCTGATCAAGAAACACTCTCCTGCTCTCAATCGTCAACTTTACGCAAACGGATCATCATTTCTGCTGCAAGTTTTTTAACCATAAAATTCAATGACAGTTGTTGGACATACTTAGTGTTTACTATATTTCTGAAATCATAATGCTTGTTTCGTCATAATTGCTAACTCTTGTCATTTCAATTGTAAATTTGAATCGTTCTTGCTGAGTTTAACGTAGGCTAGTAGACACTAAAAAAGTACAGCAATGTTTTAACCTTTTGAAGATTAGTTTATTATTTGATTCGGATTCTTAAAGTTATTATTGCTATTTAGATATTTCTGAAGAGGGCCAGTGGTAGTGCCGAAAACGTTCGTTTAGAGAAATTGTAAATAATGTAAATAAATAAAAGTGATAGGCCTAAGCCTAAAATGCACCAAATTTTGTGGTTGCTATATATTGCGATTATTTGGTATAAAAAATCGACCTCTTTGCCGAAACTACATTAATTATTACCTCAATAAGCCTAAAATTAAGTTATCTTTGCCAAAACAGATTGCAAAATTTTCCGACTCTTGAGATAGCCGATCCCCCTCCCCCCGGTTGAATATTGCTGGCTATGCGTCTGCATTAATCCATGATCAATGCAAATTTGTGCGCTTTGTATCAATTTAAAACAAACATAATTTAGGCAAAGCGGTGGATTTGCAGAACCATATCAAAGTAATAAGCAGCAACTTTGTTGGATTTAACGTTTCTATTAAAAGCAAAACACACCAAACGTTTTCGGCTTAAAACAATTAAACCCTCCTCAGAATATTATGGACAATGATACATAAACATCTGTACAGGAAATAGAAGCATTACGGCTACATAAATTACGTATAGCTGACTAATAACGTACATTATATAAGAAAAAACTTAAAATTATTATCTAACAAATAAAAAATGCCAAAAATAAAAAAGCATAAGGTTTTTATGCTGTTGCTTGTTTGACTGTAATTTTAATATGATTGCTTTGCTCTAAAACTTGAAAGGCATTTTTATTTTGTTAGATAATAATTTTAAGTATTTCCTCATATAATGTACGTTATTAGTCAGTTATACGTAATTTGTGTTGCCGTCATGCTTCTATTCCCTTTACAGATGTTTATGTGTCATTGTTTATAATATCCTGAGGAGGGCTTAATTGTTTTAAGCTAAAAACGTTCAATATGTTTTGCTTTTAATAAAAATGTTAAAAAATCCAACAAAGTTGCTGCTTATTACTTTGATAAACTAAACATCTTGGTAAATTTAAATAAATATTTGCATTATAAGTTTATGAATTTCAGTTTACGTGATCGACTTTCCTCAGTCAAAATTTGAGTATTCATAACCTTTGGAAAAAATTAGTTTGCATCCCTAAAAATTTTTTTTCCCATTAGGCTACGAGTAAATTCTTTATTGTTTTGTATTATTTTGTCAAAAGTTTATTTCTCATAATCAAAAAAGTTAAACCATGATATTTCATATATACTGCACATTTGATTCCAACTGGTACGAACCGCAACTGGAAGTGTAAGTTCCGGCCAGAAACGAAGGACATAAAGAAGCTTCAAATTATATTTCTTTCGAATGCAAAGTTTTTTGCGGTTATTGTAAATATCTTTATAAGTCAAAAGCCCAATTAATGTTAAATTATTGAAAAAAAAGAACGTTTTTGCTGGGTTCCGTTGCTCAACCATCGTACTAATTGCTGCTAAACATTTTAGTTCTTTTTTTGAACTAAACTGAAAAATAAGCCGCCGAATTTGCAAATATAAGGTTAAGCTTTGCACTTACCTACGCACATGCGCTTTTCTTGTCCAGTCAGATTGAATAATGGATTAAAATATAATGTTTAAATTTTCGATTGTAAGAATTTCAATTGTTGTGTTAACAATGCCTCTCACACGTTTCCTTTTTGCAGCACATTTTTGCAAAAAAACAAGCAAAAAAGTTCAAGCGCGAATATCTCAAAAACTACACCAGCTAGAAAGCTTTTTTTTTTGCAAAAGACGGAGAAGGAAAAAGTCTTCAAAAAAAGACATTTAAAAAAAAAAAATTGTAAAATTTTCGATGTTTCCTTTTTGCAGCACACGGTAGCATTGTTATGGAAAAAGATACCATAACCTATGCGTTATTATTCTATGCAAGCAAGTTCCTCGACTGATGATAATTAGTAAACGAACGACAGAACTTAATTATATTTTTGGATCAATGTGAAATAAGAACAACTTTTTCCATACAATAATTTTTTTAAATGTCGTAAAGCGCCCTTGAAGTTGTTGGTGGGTAAACTCATATTACGTTAACAGTAACTCTAGGTCTTTAGGTTTCAAAATTTTTCAAAAGTGAGCAAGTCGAAGTACACTCTTCCTTTTTAGAACCGATAAATCTTGAGTTGAGACTGGCTGTTTTTAATTTTTTGCCGATATTCAGTCTCATTTGTTCTTGATTTTGTAAAAATTTTGAGAGCATCGATGCCAATTTTAGCGGGCATGCTTGAAACACTTTTTAATTCCTATAGCTCTGTCTGCTTAAAGTGAAGGCATTTTTCTTGCTTTTGCTGCATCGTAAAACTGCAAAAGCGAAAAAGCAAGCTTTTTCAAGTTGAACAACTGCCAAAAAAATTCTCAATTGCTTGCGCAGAACAACATAGCTTTATAATCTTGAATAGTTGCAATTTTGCTTGCAAACACAAGAAAATCACTGAAATTTTTTCGCTTTAAATCAGCACAAATATTATTTTCTTTGATTAGTTTGAATTTTTTTATTATTTTTTTTTATTTTGCTGCCGAGGCTGGCATTGTTTTAAACTTTTTCTTAAATTTTGAGCAAAAATGAGTCTCGTGTTTTAGAAAATCATTCTTATAAAAGGAGTGTATTGCATTTTTTGTCAACTGGCACTACTTAACATTTCTTTGTCAGTCAAAACAACAAGTGGTTTTCAATGCAATTCACTTTTTTTTTAGCAGTTTTGATAGCAAACATGGCGACGATTTGAATTAATTTTCAGCAAAAATTTACTTTGGTTAGAAGTTTTCAACATTTTGCCATTAAATTTCTGAACCAAAAAGATTTCTTGCACGCTTAAAGAGTGCTTCAAGATCCTTTTTAAGTTGGCGAGGAAAATGTGACGTTTTTTTACTCGAACTGCTTTCCGCAAGCGCTCAAAGCAAGTTAGCGAGAAAGACTGACGTAACGAATTCCGCAAGGCTTTATATACACGTGCATAAATGACCTCTTACGTTTAGCGAGCATTTCGTTCGTTAGCGCCTCTTAAAAAAAACTCGTTAATTTAAGCGAACGAGGAAATTTCTGTCATGTGGGCTCAGGTCAAACCAAAGCCTAAAAAATTGGTATTAACAGCTCCTTGCTTGACGTTTAGCAAGTAAAGGGACTGTGTAAGTTTTTCCTTGCCAGAATGATGAACGCTGCATTTTCGGTATTACTATCCAAGGGCGGGGCCCCTGGCACTGTGCCTTCAAGAAAACCCGGCCCTGTTGGCCAGGAGAACAAAAGAAGCAATGTTGTTGTTTTTGTTGCGCATATTTATCCTCCTGTCTCCAGACAGCGTCAGATGCTAACTATTGGACGATCCCCCCTTTTTATTGCATTGATAACTTCGTGCTTGGAGGAATCCGCATCTGCTTAGAAGTTTCCAGTGATCTAAAGTTCCTGTGGATTTCTTTGAATTCTTGCCCAATATATTCCATTCTGCAACCATCTTTTGCAGGATGCTGCATTTTTAGTGCAAGGTTAAAGACTCAATACACAGCGCAGCGCATGGAAGCATTTTCAAATCTAACTTATCAATAGTTTTCTATTGCAGAGGTTAATTACTCCTTGTCGCCTGCAGCAAACAAGACAATAATTGAGTTCTGAGCAAATGCTACGTAATTATATGATTTGAGCAAACAAAAAGAGCTTAACAGCGATATTGTATTTCTGTTGCTAATAGGCCTACCGTAAATTACGATTTCTTTTCATCAGCAGTTGCTGAGAAACAAAAATAGTGCGCGGTACTTCATTAAGTTCTGTTCATAAAAAAACTTCTATTTATAGTTCTAGTCATAGAAGTTCTATTCTAGTAGTTCCCAACCTTTGATGGCCTGTGGCCCCTTTCTAGAGTCTTTCAACACCAGTGGCCCTCTGCGCGGCTAGAAAATTGGCTGCAGGCACGTAGCCAGGAATTTGCATCGGGGGGTTGTTTTGGTGGCTGGAAACAACATCAAACGTTCTTGACCCAGATTTTGATCGATCACTATTCAGATTGAGTCAGTTTTTCTGTCCAAATTAAGGTGATCTCCAAAAAAAAACAACAAAAAAAACAAGGTCTTCACCAAAATTGAAACGTTTTGTTCTGTCCAAATTAAATTGCTTTGAGGGGTTTCCCACGTTGGTTTGGCACGTTTTTAGGTGTTTTTCATGTAGTAGTTTTCTGTGAATAGAGCAGCGGTTCCCAACCGGGGGCCATGGTACATTAAGCAGGGGGCCACGAGACCTTGTACAAAAAAATACCTATTTTGGTCATGAAAGTGAACGAAAATTCTTGCAAACTTCTCACAAGTAGGCTACAGTTAGTTTTGCTAATAATGAAACACGTTGCTCGTCGCAAACATCACTTAATGAGACATCAGTCTCCAAAATATTTTTTTGTTTAAGTTGACGTCTCCCTCCCCCCAAGTCCGGAGAGCATCTTCAGAATAGTAACACATCTTTTTACTTAGCCAAAAATTGGTTTTTATGTTCTTGCAAAACAGACAGCATTGTTTAATATTTGAACCAACTGTAAATTGAAGTATTTGAACCAACTGTAGATCGAAGTAACGTTTCTCGCTGCTCCCAAGCCTTATCCAATGTTATGTTACATGAATTTTTGTTTGAACAATGCTGTCTGTGATCAAGGCCAAATAAATTTCTTACTTACTTACTTTTAGTATGCAGGTTGAATCAAACCGATCAGTGGTCGAGTGGATAGAACTTCTGGTATTGAAGCGGGCGAGTCGGGTTCGATTACTGATCAGCTTTCCTGCTTGACGTTAAGCTTTTAAAGGGACACTTTGAAGCCGGGAGAGGTAGACAGGTGAGCAAGTGGCAGCTTAATTCGAAAACAATAGGGTAAGGTCTTTCGCTGTCTCCTGGCCAAGGCAACGTGGTATATAAAGATGTAATTACAATTGTAACTACTGTATATGCATGGATGAAGGCAGAAAGTTCGACATCGTAGATTGCATATTGATCGCTCATTTGGTCGAGGGGTTAAAACGTTCGCCTGGGAAATGGTAGGTCTGAAGTTCAAATCCCGCTCCAGTCAAATCAAACGCCGTATTGCAGCAGCTTGTTATTGATTCGGCATCCGCAGAAACTACGTAGCCCGGCGGAATGAAACGGAGAAGGATCTCGCAAACTCGTTACATGCCTCGGCGATACTCTTCCGAGAATGATAATGAACCGCAACTTTATTTTAAAGCTATAATAACGCATTCAACTAAATAATTTCGCAAAGAAATCACGAAAATTGCTTGCAAACCAATTTTGTAACTCTCAGATCGATTTGACTTCAAACTTCCAAAGCAAAAGTTTAAGTTATTCTGTAGTGCTTTCAAAGCAAATAAATAGGCGCCGCTTTATAATCAATCTCACAGTTGATACAGTTAGCCCGATCTTTAGAGCACGATAGAAGCACATTTTTTTTGAGGAGTGGGTCAGTGCCGCTTTTGTCTGAAAGAAAAACGTCCATAGGAGGGCGCTTTTTTTATAGTCAATCGCAGCTGACTATCGGAAAAATTTCGTAAAACTAAAAAAGATTTTGGATAGGCTAAATTGCGACGGATAAATTTGCGATTATTTTCAGATAAAAGCAAAATAACAGGAAATTAATGATATGAAAGTCAAATCAGTAGTCGTTATACCACACATTATTAACATCTGTATTATCGTATATAAATTATATGCAGTCAAATCTTGGTTATCGAACAATTTTGTTCTCGACCAAATCGGTTTTTGATCAAAACATTTGAGATTTTTACGTCTCAGACTTCGAGCATAAAATCGGGCCACGACCAAACCGAAAGAAGCTGAACAAACACGAAGGCGCCATGACGCTGCATCGGTCGGCTTTTTTCACACGATCTTTGATGTAACTGAGCTGTTGTATTTCTTTTTTACTGTTTCATTATTAATTTTTGCAATTTTTTCAAAATTTTTTGTATTGTACAGTATTTTAATCTTTTATGTTTTAGATGAATTAAAAATAAAACATCCGAAATGTTTAGTTTTTGTTTTTTTTTCATCATCTTAGATAGGAAACCCTTTACAATAATAAAACACAATCTATTTCTAACCATTTTTATTTATGGTATACAGTAAACAGAACAGTTTATGATGTAAAATAGCAAAAAAATCCTTCTCAAGACTTGTTTTGTTGACTTGAAACGGATTAAAATTATTTGCATTAATTCTAATCGGAAAAGTTGTTTCGGATTTGGAACAAATTAGTTTTCAAACAGCCTTCTCGAACGGATATTTTTCGATAAACGAGGTTTGGCTGTATTAAAATATCAAAAGGAGCGGAAGCGAGAACACACTCCTTTTCGGTTTTAGTAGCGAGAGCGGCGCTTCTTTTCTCACTTCGGAGTAGGAGCGGTTGCCCAGCTCTGTTAATCTCTCATAAAGCCCAATTTATGCTGGTCCACATTTACTTTATTCCGCTACAATAAAATTATTTGTTGAAGTCCAAAAAACGTCCTGTCCCGAAATGGCTTTATTAAGTGGTAAGTTCAAGGAAATAAAGATGCATGCAAATAAGAAATTGTTACAAAATTTGGTACAAAAAGTCTACCTCTTTACCAAACTTGTATTTCTCAAAACTCTTAGAAAAGCTGAGGCTTTGTCCCAGGCTTCCTAGTTTATGTTCTAATAACGAAAATCTGTTGTTGCTAAACTGTCGAACCTTTGTGAACTCGAAAGGCCGCTAAAGTTAAACCATGGTCACTCAATACCATAGTCACTCAATATGTAAAATTAAGTGACTATGGTTAACTGACTATCTAATTTTTAGATTTTCTTTATATTAATGTTTGTTGTGAGATATATACTTATACAAAAGTTCTTGACCGGCATAGCACAAAAAAGGGTTAAATAATAGCGCAGCTTTATAGCTTTTGAACTGTTAGCAAAATTGTTTAAAGAATGGCAATCTGCTCTTCAGAAAAAAACTACAGTCATTTCTTGAGAGTGTAGTTAACAACACATAAATCGGAAGTAGGGGGCCCGGCAAAATTTTACGTCAAAATAATTAGTTGCTAAATATGTTTGGAATGTGTTGTTTTTGTTGATTTGATAATTTCTCCCAAAAAAGTCTAATAACAACGCAATGTCTATGGGGCCGTAGTGCAGTAAAGTACAAGGTTACGAACTCAATGAAAAGTGCATTTGAGGACACATTTTGTTATTTCCTACTAGGGTTGTTCCATTATGTTTCAACAAATGCCAAATACCCTATAGATTGGAAAACATGCATAAAATGCTTATAAATCATCTACATAGGATGGCACAAGCATTTTTTGAAATTTTTTTTTGAATTTTTTTTGAAATCGGACTGTCCGTAAATAAGATATCGAAAATCACCACTTGGTGTCAGACGAGAGTATATAAAAATACAAAAATTGATTTTGAGGCCCTTACTTATGGCAGAAAGTTGGTTTTTGCGTCAAAGTATGTTTTTGGGGATGAAAAATCTAAATTTGTGGTTCAATTAAGGCTAATTTTGCTCAAAAATTGTGTTTTGATAGTTTTTTTAGGTTTTGGAGGGGAAATTGGAAGCAAAAATTGGGGATGAAGAATGGAACAAAATTTTGAAAAAATATTTTTGGGTAGTATAAAGCCTGTTCTTTTTTTTTTTGATAAAGAATATGAGATAACAATGATAAGCAATGTGTGCAAACAGAACAATTTGTTTAGCTGTTATATTCAGCTACCAATATAGGTAATGCTACTGTACAAAACCAGCACACGAAAATTTCTTCATTTAAGTAAAATGCAAGTATGGATATTAAAGAGACAAAGTTTGAGTATTTTAGTTTTACCAAACAATGCAGCTGAGCAAATGACGATACAGCTGCATGTAACATGTATATAACGAACATTAGTAGACGTTTTGGCCTCAAATCATGCATAGCATTATGTTGGTCTTGCTGACTAACATAATAAATGCTAGTCAATCACAAAATTGGTGTCAGTGTTACAATGGTGTAACTGGTGTTTGGTGCATTTTTGCTATAAAATACAGTTTTAATCATTGCAAAAGCTTTGTACAGGGTGTTTCAAAAGTAGCATACCACTATACTGATATTATTTCAATACAATACCGGTATCTTTTTTTTGAAGCACTCTGTATATAAGAACAAAAACGATTGCCAGAACAGAACTAAGCATAACAATTTATTCGCCGCGTTTCGCTTTAACTTAAAGCATTATCTGTAGAATGAATTCACGAAATAAGAAGTACGAATTTTTATACAATAGCCACCCATTGATACAGGTGGCCGCTGCATGACTTAAAGTTTGTCATATTATCGAATAAAAGAGCGACAGGTCATAGGTTTAAACACACAAAAAGGCACAGCCGAATGGCGACGTCTGTTATAAACAACAATTAAAATAATTAAGCATTGAAAAGTATATAAATTCGTTCTTCTTACTTTGTAAATACATTATACTGGTGATGCTTTAAGCTAAAGCAAAACGCGTCTCATAAATTGTTATGCTTAGTTCTATTCTGGCAATCGTTTTTGTTCTTAGATTAAGCAGAAACTCCGACCTTTATGCTCCAAAACTCTGTATATACTTTTTAACTAATTTAGCTCAAAAATATCATGGCAAACATGTTGATGCAAATGATAAAATATTATACACTTGGGTTGATCTCCAAATCATTACTATACAGTACGTCATTTGAAAAAATAAGAAACTAGCATTGCAAACTTATTTATAGTGCAATTACAATTTTTCTTGGAATGAAGTTAAATGACTAGCCAGTTGGTCAAGCGGTAATGCGTTCGTCTCTGAAGCGGGAGGTCAAATCTCGGGCCATTCAAATCAGACAGTGTTGCCAACGGCTCGCCGCTGCTGCGACATCTCTGCGAAAGGAGCAGTGTTGCTTGGGCGCAATGACACGGAGATGGGCCCCCGCTAACTCATTACATGCTTCAGCGTAATACAGCGAGTATAAAGAAAAATTTGATTTTGATTTGATAAAGTTAAATGGTAATTGAAATCACATGCACAAAAAATATCAAGGTCCTGGGAGAAAACAGCACAACTAAGCACACTCAAAATTACTTAATACATTAGTATTGACCTAAAAGAGTAAGTAATTCAGATGTTTGATAATATGGTATTTTTTAATAATTCCATTGTTGTAGCCTACATCTTTTTCATAATGAGCACAATTTAAAAAGTTAATCCATATAACATTGAAATGCAAACTTTAATTGACCTTATTTATTAAATCAATAGTTCAATACTACTAACCGCCTAGGTATATTAATTTTTTTTTTTCAGTTATTTGATAATTATTGCGTAAACTTTTGATAAATGACCAAAAAGTTCAACATTTTGCTCTTAAAACAACTAAAAAAATTAAAATATTTTGCATGCAAGCTCTAGAAAAATGCATGCGAAATTGGTGAGAATGATCAAAATAACTTTGATTAATTTTAGTTAGCACTTTATACAACCTAATTTGCATTAACAATTACTAATTAATTTCATTTGTTGAAGTATAGCCAAATCAAATAAAAATCATTCATGGCAATTAAACTCTGGAGAGAATAAGTGAAGCACCTGAGAGAATGATCTCTGATTATTGCTCACTAAGGTAAATTTCTTGATTCTGATACATACACTAACCATGTTTTCGTTGTATAATTATGAAGCAACTGTGATTGTTTTGAAACAATCAATATTTGTATTCATGCAGAGCAAGCAATAAATTCAAAATTTGAAAAACAAGGTAGGAATTTTTGAAAGCTTGTTACAAACTTTAAAAGCTTGTTTCAAAAAATACAACACAGATGATAAAGACTACAATTGTCATGAAAAACAAAAAAAACAATGGAAAATGTTTATTGTCAAGACTTTCTAAGGCATATTTTTTTTTTTATGTTGTGCAATCCTTCATTTCCATTTTCGGGCCTCAACTTAGTCCCCAAAATTTAAAAAAACTTCAAATAACAAACTTTCCTGAAAAACCATAAAAATAACCTGAAATTATGACTCCTTGCCCCCAAAAACATGTATTTGGACACAAAAACCAAGCCGAATCCTTTATTAAAACTCGTAAAATCTACATTTAAATTTTACATACTCGCATCTGCCATCTAGTAGCGACTATCAATATCTCAGCAACCACTGGGCCGGTTTGAAAAAAAAATTTTTGTAGGTTGATCAGTACGTTAGCCTCTATTTATAAAATTGTTGATTGACTCTTTTCCAGAGGTTGGATGTAAACATGCTTAATTTTTTTTTTGAAATACAGGGTTGGTCAAAAAAAAATTGTACCCTTAGATAAAGTGCCATAACTTTTTGTTGCATAGAGATAACAATTTAAAATTTTTACCAATTTTTTACAACAATATATTGCGTAGCTGTTTAAAATTTTACATTGAAATTCTAAGAAGTGATAAAATGACGTCCATTTAAACATTGAAGACTGCAATCTCTTTTCATAAAGTGCGTTCAAAGGTTTTTTTGCAGGTAACGTAACTTTTTGTTATAATTGACCTTTCTATACTCATTGTGACGTAACAATGCCTGAATGCTAACAAATCTTTTTTCAAATGATAATAACTTTGAAATACCAAGCTCCACGATGATAACGTCATCGATGGGTTTCAATCTCATGTGCGGTTGGTGATTGCAGAAAACGGAAAACACATCGAAAAATATTGAACGAATGAACAATCGCTTACTATTTGTGCTGTGTTAATTTTCATGCAATTGCAGTTTGTGATACTCACCATTTAAACACCTGTAATTTTGTTATTTTATGGAAATTTTTAATAAAATTTTACGCAGCTACGCAATATATTGTCGTAAAGAAATGGTAAAAAATTTTTAAATGTTATCTCATTCCAAAAAAAGGTTATGACACTTTGTCCAAGGGTGCAATTTTTTTTTGCCAATCCTGTATAATCGAATAGCCCACTAACAAATATTTTTCATTGACGTTATTAACGCCTTCAACAAACAAGACACTGAGCGAAATTAAATTTAAATTCTAGAATCTGGATATTGCTTTTTTTGAAGATTTGAGCAAGCAAAAGCCATTTGAAAGCGACATTGCTTTTTTGTTGCTAATTTAACACTTGCCTTTGATCACCAGTTGCTAAGAAACAAAAAGTGCTTTAAAAGCTTATGCATAGCTTGCAAAATTGTTAGATCAGCAACTTGCTCTTTAGAGACAGAACCAGCAATAATGTCTTGAGGTGGAAGGGATCTCGGAAATAATGGCTTGGATCACAGGTGAGAAAGTGGCTGCTTTTGAGGTCAAGAAAAAATTTTGTTTTATTGCTATAAACGTGTTGATTGTTGTTGTTATTTACGTAATGCTTAAAAAAGTGTGATAACAGTTATAATAGTTTTTGCTTTTTTAGCCTAACTATACAATGTGGCGGTTTCTTTTTTACGATCAAAGGTCTATGAAAAGTTTTGAGAATCCAAAATTTGAAAGAAGTATGCAAAAAAAACAAAAAAACAACTAGGTCTACTGTAAGCTTATTATTGTCATTAATTAGAATATAGTTGAGTAGTAGTGTTGAATTCAGTGTGATTATTACAAATTTGCTTCGACGCATATTGTGTGTTTTTCAAAACTTGCTATGTAAGTTAGTATATCTGTGCCCATGGTTTCCTGCCATCTCGTCTAGCTTTTTCACGAAATCTTACAAGACAAAGATAGTTTATAAAACCAAAAATACTGTAAGTTGTCAGGGTTTATTTTAAGTTGTCATCTAATACTCTAAGTTGCCATCTAATTTGATGAGTAATACAGGATAGGATTAAAAAAAAAGAGAAACAATTACAGCGGCTCTGCGCGGTACGGAACCAATGTCCTTTGTGTTTTGCTCAAGAGTCTGTTTCAGCGTGCAGCAGCAGTTTCTGAAACGCGCTCTGATTTGAACTAGCGATAATCACTCCAGGTTAAAAAACATGATATAATCTAAATATCACGTGACCTTTTCTCAGGCAGTTTGTATCATGCAAATTGCGATAGTGATATTTTTGAAATTGGCAGTTGTCCTGTGAGGACGTACAGTGATTTTAAAGAACTTTTTACGGCCAATAAAGAACGAGGAAGCTTTTAAGTAAAGTTGTGGTGCTTTGGAGAATTAAAGAACTCGAAAAACAAAACGTAAAATATGATTTAGGTTCATCCAACTCATATTTCTACATTTTAAAGTACAAGAAAAAGTAATTTAGGACGAGAGAACTCGGACTTAGCGGTAACAGAGTTAAAAAGGTCAAACGATTATTGGAGATTTTCAAATCAAATCGTGACTAACTTTTTGATTTTTAAAAACAAAACAAAAAAACAATGTTTTTTGAAACAAGAAAGCAAGCAAAAAACCGTTTTTTTTTTAAAATAAACCCGGCCTTATAAAGCAAGTAGGTAGAATTATATCCACCCCAGACAAAAAGCGATTTGCCAAAGTAGCGTTATATAAATACATTTTTTTAAATTTGACGTGGTCACGAAGCCACACAAACATAGGAGAAAGCCGCTGATCCACAAAGCAGTAGGGAGTAATCAACGACAATTCATATTGGATTGGTCGCTGCGAAAAGTCAGCGGCCGACAATTTGCAATGCGAAATCATAGTCTGAAACAACATTCTGGAGTTTGAATAAAAAGGTTAACAACTAGTTTTCTCAAGAAATTGAGGTAAAGCGCTATAAAAAAATGTTGAATCACGACATCCCAACTGCGGCAAATAACAAAAGCAAGCTAATCTGGGCAATAATAGTATCTTTAAAAGTAGATTTTTTCCAACTTTCAAAAATTGAAGTTCATCCCAACACTAAATAACGGCAACCTAATGTAAGTAAAAATGTTAATCTGAGCGGCAAGACATCTTTTAGAAACATCTGTGCCGTTTTGATAAAAATACTAACTTGGTTTTATGCAGTTTATGGGTCAAAGGTAAAGAAAACTTAAGCTTGATTGCTGATATTAAAAAAAATAAAATTGGGAAAAGTTTTGTATGAAACCATTACTAAAACGTAACATTTTCAAAATTTTCCATTCCCCCAAAGCAGTGATTTTCAATCAGAGATCTCTTTGCTACTTTAAAAAAAAGCTGCAAACAACTGTTGACTTTTTTATAGTTTTTTCCTTTCTATAAAAATTTTGCATCTAAGCGATATCAGACTACTCTTTTGTTACTACTACACAGACAGACCAAGACTTGCAAGACAACAAACACTATTAACATTGCTGGCTGGAAAAAAATCTAAAGCTGCTTTTGCTCCAACTCGTAATGAAAGCAAGGTGTTGCATAAAAGAAATAGTATTGTGATTAGTAGTTTATAAGTCAAAAGAAACTAATATTTTCATTGAGGTTTGTTTAATTTGCTGCATTATTGTTTCTTTCTATTACGGTTTTGTTTAGATATTGTCTAAATCAGATATTGTTTAATTGTGTCTGCTTGTGTATATAGTTTAAGCCAGCAGTTCTCAATTGGGGTGCTCACATCTCCTGGGGATGCGAGGAAGGACTTCTGGGCAGAGTTGTAAATCGGGCCGGGCTTTTCGGGTCGGGTTCGGGCCTAAAGTTGACAAAAATGTCGGGCTTAATTTGGGCCTGAGACGTACTTTTTGTCTTAGGTGTACAAAAAAATAATTTAAAAAACGTAACAATATTTCCAAATTTTTTAGACCAAACTTAACTCGCGGATTTTTTCGGGCATGAATTGCGCTTCAAATTAATTTTCGGGTTCGGGCCTGAACTTGTCGGCCCGTTTACAGCTCTGCTTCTGGGGCTGCGAGAAGGGACTTTTTGAGGTACGAACTTTTTTGCCAAACTGTAGTTTGATTTATGTTACGTCGGATCATAGGCGTAGCCAATTGCAATGCCAGCGATGATAAATTTGTGACCAAAGCGGCTATTGGTTTTTCAGTTTCCGCTTCAAGTTTGGTTTTTACCTCGACCGCAGACCGTGAAGATCTATTTATAGGTCTTCACCTGATTTTCGGGCGAAATTCAGCTTTTCAGCCCGTTAAGACCTTTTTTTGGTCATCACCTGATTTTTCAACTCTTCAGCCCGAGAAGACCTTTATTGAAATCTTAGTTTATTTGCTTTTTTTTATAAAAATTGTGCATGGAGTGCGAAAATAATTTTTCCTTCCCAAAGGGGCGCAAGCTTCAAAATGAATTGAGAACCGCTGGTCTGAGCATTGAAACAGTATGCCAAAAACTGTTAATTATGGTTTTGATTCTGCCTCGAAGGCTTCCTATGCTGTCTACACTTACACCGTACATGCATCATACATATATTCTTAATCGCTGTACGGCCTGCCGTTTTGAGGTTTGTCTTTTTATCAGCAGCGAACAGAGAGGATTTGTTTGGCTGAAAGACATAGTCTTAGAACCTGCACAAAAATTATCACTCGCGGTAACTTTCGTACCCACCAAGAGTGCTCGACCTGACTAAATCACAGATCTGATATGGGACCTATACTGCATAATTACAACTAAATCAGATCTTAAATTTTTTTACTGAATTAAATTCATATTCTGTTGCGTGCAAAGCAGACACATTATTCAACTTATTCAAAAAACTAATAGTGAAAGGTGGGCAGCGCCAAATTATTTTTAAACCGAATTACGTTATCGAATTACTTTTTCGGTACCGGTACCGCCGGTACTTTTTAAAATCTGTATTAGTACCGGTACCGAATTACTTTGATTTTGTAATATCGGTACTTTTTTCCAGTACTTTCTTATTTTCGATTTGATTAGTATTTTTTTTTGCAGGGTAATAACAAAAATTTTGGCGCGAAAACGCAGCCACGTCACATGAAAAGTTCTAAACATTTAAATAAAGTCGAAGTTTAGTCTCCAGCAGTTCAGTTGGCAGGCGATAGAATTGTTAGCGATAGACAGTTTGCAGGCTGAGTTAAAATTGTAGGCGATAGCCAGCCATGTTATTTAATTGTGATTTATGTAGATTTTGTGTAGGACCCGCGGGCGGAGTGAAGAATTGTCCTTTTACGGTTTAGGAGTAATAATCCAACTGTCACTCTTTCATATAAGGACTCATCAACAACATTTGGGTCTCTTGCAGTTTAAGCTTCCTCTCTTAAAAATCATCCAGTTAAATTTCCATTATTTGTCGCATTAATCGTGAGAAATAAAGAGCCAAAGTTTGTTTTTTTTTTTTATTGCCAGTATCATATTCCCTTAGCTGCTTAGCTTACCTGCTTAACTTTGCAAGCTATGCAACTAATGTGGGACCGACTTGATTCCTAGGTGGGACCGACTTGTAGCTTGCCAGTGCCTTTTTTTAATGTAAATATCTTTTTTACGTAAACGTTGTTCAGTTAACAACATCGCTTGGTGTAGTTGTGGGTGGACGCTAGGGTGTGGATTTTTTCTGACGTCGCAGGCCCGCTTCAAACTGGGCTGTTTTTGAATGAGGTCGGTGTAGTTAGGGCTGGATAAGTAACTTTAACCTAAATTTAGTATGTTTTGTTGATCGGCCAGTGGCGTTGAATGCAGGTTTGGAAAAATTATAATTGTAAGTGACAAAATTGTAATTAATTACAAGACTTTGCTGTAATTGTAATTGAAGATTTTCAAAAGTCGATAATTGCAATTGTAATTGTAATTCAATATTTTTCTGCCTATTTTAAATTACAAATTAGTCTCTAAGATAGATGATAACAAAATGCGTTTGAACAATATCAATTTTCCACCGGTTGCAAATCGATATTTTCTACCGGTTGCAGTCACATCTGACGTCACAAACCGAACATCAAAGTAGGTTAGGGATAGTTAGGGTTAGTTTAGAGATAGGGTCAATCATATTCATAAGCTAAACTTAGCATCTACTCTATTCTATTCAGAAACTAGAACTAACTCTAAGCCAAAAAATAGCCTAACATAGAATTGGCTTATGACGTCAGATGTGACTGTCACCGGTGGAAAGTAACCATTGCAACTTCAATGCTATTTGTGATATTAAGATTTTGTGTGCTTTTTTGCTTGTTTGCTCTAGTGTGCATGTCAAAACGACACTAATGGTCCTATGCTGTACGGTCATTCTAAATCGTGATATTATTGGTAAAAGTTAAAATAGTGTTAAATACAAAGGTGCAGTCCTCGATGACGTTCTTGGCCTCAAGGACGTCCTCGAGGTCACATTTTGAAGTCCTTAGCCTTGGCCTCGAAGCTCAAGTCCTTGGCCTCGAAGCCTGCAACTCCTCGAAAATCTCCTGTCCTCGGCTCGAGGATAGCATTATTTCTTGATTGGATGAAAAGGAAGATAAACAGACAAAAAATAATCTAAACTCCTAGCCTGTCAATTCGTATCATTTCTTTATTAATTTAAAAATAATATAATGTGATAGCCAAGTTATAATAAATTTTTATTTTAAATGGCCTTGTGCAAAAGCTCTAATCGGAGAATGAGGTGGCAATAGCATTGTAGAATCTTTTTTTTTTTTTTATTTATTTCTCAAATGCAGGTCGTACAAACGGCAACGCACTAAAATCGTTAAGGCTCATAACAAGAGATCCGGGGGTCCAGACACAAGCGTTTTGAAATTGTTAAGCGATAGCATGACCGTGCCTATCTGAGTGCGGAGTCAGAAGAAGTATGTACATGATAATGAAATGTAATACAGTGACCTCTTGTACTGAATTCGTTAATACTCGTATTTCTCTGATATAACCAACAAAACGTATCTTGAGAACGCTTTGTTCTGAAAATACGTGAGCGAATATTGCGAAGAATTAGTTTTGAGATAAAGAGCAATTCTATAATCACTGACAAGCGGTCTGGGCGCAAAGCCATATCCACGGAACATTTTCGTGTTGAAATTGCTGCTACGAATTCCATGTAATAAACTACTGTATCAGTATCAGGAAAAAAGCTGCATGAAGAATTACTAAAAAGCGAGTGTGAAATTATATATAATTGTTTGAATGCCTGGAAAGATGCGCGCTGCACGTAAAATGAATTTTTTACACGACGTCATGAAAATAAGGAGGCGTAGCTCCGGCAAAAACTTGGCATTTTTAGAAAAAATGCTGATTTATTATTTTTACGTTTCTACAAATTATGGGCCTTTCGAAGGGTGGCACCAGGGGAAAATTGAAAATGTTTGCAATGCCTTTCTCCTTAACAGCTCTATTGGGATCATCAAGTTACTCTTTGCAGTCAATTACGTTATGTTAAATTTTATCAAGTGTATTGTAGCGGGCCAAACGTGCTCGCTTAATCATTGATAAGCAATTGGCATTAGAAGCGAGAATGTAGAGAGACAGCTCGTGCACTAAAGCGTGAAGAAAAGATTGTCTTAAATTAGTTTAAAATTTAAAACGATTAGGAAAAATGGAGAGAAACTTGAAGTTTTGAACCATAACTTTTACGGTAATTTCTTTTCTCAAATTGCTTTCAAATTCTGATTGAGTAACTTACTATAAAAGTCACTAAAATTACTATTTTCTGCAAACAAAGCGCTAAAATTGTTCAGCGGAGGCTGGGGACTTTGCCCTCGCCCCCAGAACTTTGCTATTTTTTCAAAGGACTTGAGCTAGCAAATACCAGGTACGCTACCTCAATTCATTTCAAAGACATAAATTTACACTATTTTGAAATAATTTGAGATAATAACATCATATTCGCTAATCACTATATAATGTTTAAAAACTATGACATTATTTTTAAAAAATTCTGTAAAAAGAAGTCGTCTAAACAAACAATAAGATTCGTGTTGGAGAAACTACAAAAAGCGGGGATCTATAATCATCAATCAGTGGACGTTTGCACTGGGGTCCTAACTGATGAAGTTAAAGCCTTAAAATTGACCATTTAGAGGTTTAGATTTTAGTTATTCCCATTCACGAGTTATGGCCTTAATTGTTTCATTGCCACGATACCGCTACGAAACATAATCAACATTGCTGCTAACGCGTTAAACTTCAAATTCATCAAAAACTTAACGAAATGCAATTATCGCAAATACTTTCGCGCTAAAAAATAATGGAAAATTTGCCGACCATAATTTAAAAAACTGTGTCCTCGGTCCTTGGCCTCGACAATTCTTATCCTTGGCCTCGAGAGGGTCTATCCTCGAAAAGTCGGTCCTTGGCTTTGGCCTTGGATTTTTTGGAGTCTTTTGCCTTGGCCTCAAAGGGTTGTTTCCTCGACTCCACCTTTTGTTAAATAGTAGTTGTAACTTGAAGTTGTAACGTACAACTTTTTTATAATTTAACATGTGGAATCTGACATGTGTACGGCTTGCTTTGGTTGGGGATGCTATCTCCGTAGATAACTTTTTGGTTTCTTCAGATTATGTTCTACAAACCTCTTCCTTTTCATTTTTTTACAAAGTACCAAACTTTTTTACAATTTTTACAATTTTTTAAAAAGTACTAAACTTTTTTATAATTTTTAATTGTGTTCAAACTTATTTTCTTTTGCACAAAAATTGTGGTATGATACCATGGTTATAGCTAAAACCATAGTGTTGCTGAAAGCGATATGAATTCAATAACATACTTGACAATTGATTACAAAGGAAATTATGTATTGCAAACTAAACAAAGATTGATGGAAGAACAAGCATAGAAAGAAGTGGGGCTTTAATAGGTCTGATATAGAAATACAAAAGAAAACCACTGTGTTGACATAAGCAAAACTCGAGGCTTCGTATGTAGGTGAATTGGTTGCAGTGTTTTGAGAATCTTTTTATTGTAATTGTAATTGAAATTAAACTACAACTTGAAAAAAAATTGTAACTGTAATTGAAAATTTTAGGCTGTTATTGTAATTAAAGCAAAACCACGTAATTTTTCTATCCCTGGTTGGATGTGCCTGTGGGTGGGGAGATTGTATTGTTCAAGTTATTGTTCAAGTGCTTACCCTAATTTGTGTTATTTTGTATTATTATTTATTGCCAAGATTAAGCTTACGCCTGTTACTGTTAAGTATTGCTATACGAGCAGTTGACTTAGATGACCGCATGGTCTTTTCACTAATTTCATGGTCTTTTCACTAATGCGAACTTTTAGCGTTTAATAATATAAACTTGACTTGAGTTAGCTGCTGTGTGATCACAAAAATAGTTTTAGTTGTGGAATAAGTACATGTACTGTACAATATCATACACACAGAAAATTTACTAATAATGTACTGTAAGGCTTGAATGCAATCAAGATCCAAAAAGATTTGCTTGGACTGTGACTCCACTGAGTAAAACTGTGTTTTGTGTTGCATAACCAAAGTTAAAGCCAAAATAATGTTTTGCGTTAGTGCAATTTGTTCAGAAATTAACGTAAGATGCAAATTTACTTGTTTTGTGACCTACCGTTTTATTGATCGTGTTGTCAGTTATTTATTCTGGCCCAAATTTCTAGTTTGGTGCCAAGTAGACTCCAACAAAAAGACTGCGTTTCCGTTAAAAAGAGTATTTAAAAGTTTCCATTAAAAAGAGTATTTGGTAGTTTCATACAAGCAACAGTTTAATATCAATTGAAAGATATAGATAGTCTAGTGGCAACTGCCGGCGCAGAAAAACTCAAGTTTTATGCAGAGCCGGATCAACAAAACACAGGCCCCTGTAGCTGAGGGGGAAATTGATCTCCAAAAATAGTATAATACGATTGTAGCGGAGCGAACGACGATAGGGTGTCGAATGGTCGGTCTTCTGTTCATTCAACTTTATGTTCGCTCTTCTAGGAAAAAATCTTTTAAACTACTTTAAAAAATTTTAAAAGTACCGGTATCGAGTACCGGAAAAGTAATTCCGTATTTTTGAGACTGAATACCGAGTACTGGTACCCAATTACTTTGGGAGGACAGTACCGAGTACCGGTACCGAATTACTTTTGAAGTTCAGGTGCCAACTTTTGCTTATAGTAAAAGCGTATTACTTCAGTCAGGTCTTTTTTGACCAAATGTTGAAAAAGCTCAAAATGCATTCTCACCAAATTTGAGTTTGCTGCGATTGCAGTTTTCAGGATATTGCAATTTTAAGTTGACAATTTTTCCCTTTTCTGTGTTCCGATTAGTCATTAACTTCTTACCTCGTTGTTTCAAACAGAATTACAGGGTGTCCATAAAGTGTCCATAAGGTCACATAAAGTCCGTGTGCACTTTAAAAAAATTATAACTTTAATTGTATTTGCAATAGAAATAATTTGTAAAAAGGATTTGAAAGAAGAAAATCGATATTTTTTAAGGTTTTATTGAAATTTTATTTAAGGTTCCACATGTCCTCCATCATTTCCAATACAAAGAGTAACACGATTTTGCAGTTCACTAAAAACATTTCCCAACTGATTTATAGTAATGCCTGAAATCACAGTAGTTATTTTAGCTGTCAAATAACTAGGTTTGGTTGCATACACAATTGTTTTCACATGTCCCCATAAAAAAAACCCTTATGGAGTCAAATCTGGCGAACGTGGAGGCTAACAAAATGGTCCTCTCCTTCCAGTCCATCTGTTTGGAAATTCCTGATTTAGAAACTGTCTAACATGCAGAATTTGCTTATCTAAGAATTGTTACAAATTTTGTAGTGAAGAATTATTTAATAGCTGTACTTAAAACTAGATACATAAAACTTTCTAAACATTTTTACAGATTATTTCTATCACAAATAAAAATGAAGTTATAAATTTTTTAAAGTGCACACGGACTTTATGGACACCCTTGTATATAAAGTTCTAAGACTATTCAAGAGTCATTAGCCTAACTATCAGCTGCTGGTTAATTTGCTGTGCTACTCAACGGAAAAATAACATAAACCAAAAGTCACAATAATTGTTGAACAGTACGTTTTTGTGATCTAAACTCTTATTACCTAGACCATAAGCTACAGGCTACTCGTCTGTCAACGCAACTAATGGTTTGTCATACTCGAACAATCGCAAAAAAATACAGTATTTGAAAGACAGATGCTTTATTTTTATTATTGGCAATCTAAACTTACGACTTAACCCAATTTCCTCTAATATTACGACTTAACCCAATTTTCACTAAATCATGGGATACGTAGGATCAAAAACTAGCTAGTTCTGCTTCGGTTGAAAGCTGACAAAAAGAATCAAACGTTAAAAGTAAAACTCAAAAAAAATCAGCGGGAAAAGAAAATTACAGAGTTTCCAATTCAAAAAGATATTTCAAACTTTAAATTCGCAAAGGTAATACAGGGTACAGTCACTGATGCTCAGGCGCGTAGCCAGAAATTCGCAATGGGGGGGGGGGGCTGTTGTGGGGGGCAGTTGTGGGCTAAGCCCCTAGCCGCTGGAGGCACGGGGTTTTGGGGGCTGAGCCTCCAGCGCTCAAAAATTTTGCATTTTTTTCGCAAAAATAACTTCCTTTTAGGGCTATTTTGATTAAAAAATAATGATTTTAAAACGTGGCTTAGAAATTGGCAGTGCAAACAAGATTAAATTGGTGGCATAAATGGGCTATTTGGGAGGTGGCTAATGGTAAAATGTTAGTTCTCTTGTTTAGATGCTGGCAAATTATAAAATCGAATAGTTCAATAGCACTCACACGGAGTAATCTATTTCGTATACAGTTTATAGAAAAAAATAATTAGGGGGGCTAATGAAAAAAGATTTGAGAGAAATAACTGGTAATTAACAAATACTGAATAGCCCCCCCCTATTCCTTAGTTTATAGTATATTTGTTGATGACACCTATGTTCAGCATTTTTACACTTGCGATCAAATTTGATTGCTTATTTCTTACCATTTTTCAAAGTTTTCATTAATTTGTTGGTTTTATTTTTGACAAATTAGCCCCCCCCCCCCTGAACGTATGTTTCAAAAGATGTTTTAAATCACTATTTAGTCCACTCCAGTGGATAAAATAGTCTCAAAAGTGCTAAAAATGTAGTGTTTTTCCCATTCTGCATTTTGGTCGACATGTTAATCGGGGGGGGGGGGGGCTATAGCCCCCCGCGCCCCCTAGCTATGCTACTGGCTAAAAACGAGGTATTTTTCTTATTCGGCATTTTGGTAGGTAGTCTATTAGCCCCCCCCCCCCCCCCCCCCCCAAATAAACGTTTTAAACTATGCTTTAAAGCATTTTTTAGTCTAATCCAGTGCAAAAGACAGTCTTAGAAGTGCTAAAAACGTGGTATTTTCCTTTATTCTGCATTTTGGTCGGCAGTTTATTAGTTTAATTCCCCCCCCCTAAATAAACGTTTCAAAATAGTCTAATCCAGTGCAAACACACAGTCTTAGAAATGCTAAAAACGTGGTATTTTCTTTATTCTGCATTTTAGTCGGCAGTCCATTAGCCCCCCCCCAAATAAACGTTTCAAACTATGCTTTAAAGCATTTTTTAGTCTAATCCAGTGCAAAAAAGAGTCTTAGAAGTGCTAAAAACGTGGTATTTTCCTTATTCTGTATTTTGGTCGGCAGGCCAAAGGGGGGGGGGGGGCTACAGCCTTCCCCCCTGGCTACGCTCCTGCTGATGCTCAATTTTGGATGCTCAATTCAAAATCTGAAGTTAAATAGAGATGGAAAGCAATCTGAAAAAAATCTCTGAATCCGAGGTTCGGATGCAGTGAAATAAATCAGTAATCAGAAAGTAAGAAAATAGTAGAACTACCGTTTTCACTATAACTACCAAAACTTCCGCATTTCATTCTTTCAGCAAGCAATTATTTGATTAACATTGCTCAAAAGAAACAATGTTCCTTTTCAAATTAAAAAAAAAACATATAGTCTTCTTACATAGGCGTAACCAGGGGGGGCCCGGGGAGCCCGGCCCCCCCAATTGAAACACAACAATGATAAAAAATTGTAACAACCTAGCCTAGCGATTGCAGTTGCAGTTACAGTTAGTTACAGTAAGTTGCAGTTACAGTTAGTAAGTTGCAGTTAGTTTGCACTTGCAGTTACAGTAAGTTGCAGTTACAGACGACGAGGGAGCCGCGGGGCCCCTAACCAACAAACCAGGGGGCCCCTAACTAACAAGCCTGGGGGCCCCTAACTAAGAACCAGGAGCCCTTAACCGACAACCAGGGGGTCCCTAACTAACGACCAGGAGGCCCCAGGCTCCTAACTAACAACTAGGGACCCCGGGGCCCCTAGTGAAAAACGGGGCCCCCTGATTGACAACCAGGGGGCCCCAGGGACTCTGACTGAAAACCAGGAGGCGCTTAGCCAACAACCAGGGGGCCCTTAACTAATGACCAAGGAGCCCCAAGGCCTCTAACTAACGAACAGGGGACCCCAGGGCCCCTAACCGACAACCAGGGGGCCCCGGGGCCCTAACTGACAAACGGGTGCCCCGGGGCCTCTAATTGACAAATAGGAGGCCCTGGGGCCCCTAATTGACGACCACGGGCCCCCAGGGCCCCTAACTAACAACCAGGGGGCCCTGAGGCCCCTAACTAACAATCACGGAGCCCCAGGGGCCCCTAACTGACAAACATGGGGCCCTGGGGGCACCTAATTAACAACCAGAGACCCCCAAGGCAACTCACTAACAATCAGGGGGTCCTAGGGCCTCTAACTGACGACCAGGGGATCCCAAAGCCCTTAACTGCTGACTAAGGGTCCCGGGCCAGGGTCCCGCAATTCAAATTTTTAACAATATATATGCAAAACCTGTGAAAAATCTAAGAGTTTTTATGCTCAAAGTTGCAATCCCAGGCCCTCGTTTAACGTTATTATGAACTTAATGCTATAAAACTGGCGGTAATGCCTCCAACTGAAATACTACCAATGATAAATATAATGAGAGCATAGCCAGTATGTTGTCCTTGTGTCCAGAATTGCAGTTTCTTTAATTTAGGATTTACGCCTACAAAAGCAAGTAATAATAATGACGACCACCTGTCCACGTCATAATAATGTCATCCAATTCCTAGAGGTTTAAAAAAAACTGTCACGTGACTTGACTCGAGTCCTCCACGTTTTGGCAATAAAGTTTTTTAAATTTTGCTATAAATGTTTTTTTTTTATAAAAGAACTTAAGAGTGCGATCTTATCTCAAAATTATAGGCGTAGCTGGGGGGGTTGCCCAAGGGGCCCGGGCTCCCTCAATTGAAATGCCATCAATGACAAAAATTTAACAAAAAACTTGTTTCTTCATTTCCAGTTTCTTTTAGCATCTTTGCGTACAACAGTACACGCGTACAACAGTGATTAACAACAAACAATATTGACAACTAGGGGGCCCGACACACCCCCTTAATTCAATTTTTTCCAACCAATTTAAACGTATAACCAGAATGAAATCAAGGGTTTTTGTCCTAAAAATTGCAAGCTCAGGCCCCCATCTAAACTTTTTATGAACGTGTAATGCAATAATCAGCGCCAGATTTTCCATATGGCACTGCGCCAGAGCCCTGTGCTCAGAAGGTATGACTTTTTTGGATCTTCGCTTACATGTATATTTGGCAGGAAGATGTTGCAAAAATCCCCCAAGTGCCAAGGGTCCCGCGCAATGTAAATCCGGCTCAGAAATAACATGTTAAGTAAGCGTAACCATCTATTGTACCATTTTTCAATAACGATTCACCTCCACCTCGCCAGTTTTTACGCACGAAGTACTTCTAAAAAAATAGCTAGAGAATATGCTCATTGAACAAATGATTGAATTTCAATTGAGGGGGGCTGGGCCCCCTGGCCGTACATGTACTCCAATAACTGGTTAACTTCATGACAAAACAAAAATCTTGAACGAAAATCTTTGAGTGGATTACTATTTACTGCAAAAATATTGCAGGATACAATGTGCCTTACTTACCCCTACCTACATGGACCAAATCACGTACGATTAAAATTTTACACCACAATGCAAGATTTTGAACGTATTTTGGACTTTAATTGCAAGTAAAAGGAAGATTGAACCATTAAATTATTTCGATTGGTTTTCAAATATTAAAAATCTAATTCTTTCAAATGGCTTTGAACACGTGCGAAATGTGATCCAATGGAATTGAAATACTTTTTTTTCCGAAAATTTACAAAAATCGCCCAGCGGCTGGGGGCTTTGCCCCCAAACCACCATAGCCACCGGCGGCTGGGGACTTTGCCCCAGACCACCATAGCCACCGGCGGCTGGGGACTTTGCCCCCAGACCACCATAGCCAGCGGCGACTGGGGGCTCCGCCCCCAGACCCCGTCTGTGATATGTTTGAGTACACTAGCTTACTCAACACGTCTCCTAAGTTAGACATTTGGACTTTCTAACGATTAGTTTTCGCCCTCTCCCTTTACCGAAATCCTGGCCAACAGACTACAGCTTCAGATCTTCCATTCTACGATATCTTTGCCCCACAAAAAGTTCCTTTTTTGAAATTTCTGATGACGTCATTGCATGTGATTTGTGGTTTGGGCCCCCCAATCAAAAATCCTGGCTACACCTATGTCTTCTTAATCATTTAAAAAAAATACACATGCACATAAAAAAAAGTTGAAAAAGCACCTTCCAACAAACCGTTTTTTTTAAAACACTAGGCCGGAAAAAATTGTTGAAAATCTGGCCTGTGGACGGCTTGCTTTGGTTGGGGATGCTATCTACGTAGATAACTTTTTAGTTTCTTCAGGTTATGTTCAACAAACCTCTTCCTTTTCGAATCGACAGTTGCGTGGCAATGAAGAGACGTTCTTCGGGCATTTGTGGCTGTTTCAACAGCAGGGATAAAACGATTTGAATTTGATTGAAAAGTAAAATGTTTCAAACTATGGATTTTTCCATACTTTTACAAAAAAGCTATTACTCTCCGTTACGTCGTTACTGTGTGATATCATTTGAAACAAGGGCGTACGCAGGGGGAGTTTGGGGGTTCAAACCCCCCCATTGGTCTGTCGACTAAAATGCACAATAAAGAAAATATCACGTTTTTAGCACTTCTGATCCTGTTTTTTTGCAATGACATAGACTCCAACATGATTTAAAGCAACTTTTGAAACATTTAAAGTTTCTTAGGGGGGGGGTTAATTTGTCAACGATATAACTTATAAATCAGTAACAACTTCAAAAAATTAACAAAATTAGCAATTTTAACCACTAAAAATGCCTAACATTGGCTTCATCAACAATATGGAGATGGGGTTTCAGTATTAGTTAATTATTAATCCACTCAAATCTCGTTCCATTCGCCCCCCACCCCTTCCACAACTGTCTCACTCTATAAACTACAGAATATAAAGGCTTGTGAGTTTTTTCAAATTATGATTTTATGATTAACCGGCGTGTAAATTAGAGGACTTAAAAGTTACCATTAGCCACCGCCCACATACTCATAGCTCACTTATGCGCAAAGGCGTACACAGGGGGGTAAAGGTTGAAACCATCCTCCCTATTGATCCGACATATATCATTCGAAATATCGTCTTATTGCGCAAAACAAACAAGCTCCTTCTTTACTCTCATATTAATACGAAATATTTAGTTATAGTAAATAATTTTTTGTTATTTAATGCTACATTGTAATCGACTAAGAGTAATACTGAAAATCTGGAATGTCGTGCTACGAGTCAGAGTAACTTTCAGGAGCGTAGGCGGGAGGGGGAGGGTTGTAGACCACCCATTGGCTTGTCAACCAAAATGAAGAATAAGAAAAGTAACACGCTTTTAGCACTTCTGAGACTGGTGTTTGCACTGGAATGGACTAAAAAGTGATTTAAAATATCTTTTGAAGCATAAATTTAGGGGGGGGCTAATTTGTCAAAAATAAAACCCACAAATCAATCAAAACTCTGAAAAATGGCCAAAAACAAGCAATCAAGTTTGATCGCTATTGTAAAAATGCTAAACATAGGTTTCATTAACAAACATATTATAAACTTAGGAATAGGGTGGGGGGGGTTACGTAGTATTAGTTAATTACCAATCTCTAATCTCAAAATTTTTTCCATTAGCCTACCCCCCATTTATTTTTCTCTATAAAATCTAGACGAAGTAGATTACTCTGCATGAGTTTTCTTGACCTATACGATTTTATAATTTACCAGAATGTAAACAAGAGAGCAAAAACTTTACCATTAGCCACCTTCCACATAGCCCATTTATGCAAACAGTTTAATCAAATTTGCACTACCAATTTCTATACCACCTTTTAAAAGCACTGTTTTTTACCAATATAGCCCTAAAATAAAGATATTTTTGAAAAAAAAAGCAAAATTTTCAAGCGCTGGGGGCTTTGCCCCCAGACCCCCGTGCCTCCCGCGGCTGGGGGCTTTGCCCCCAGACTCCCAAAGCAACCCCCCCCCAACTGCGAACTTCTGGCCACACACTGCCCTACACTTTGCAATGTTTATAATTGTATGGGGGGGCGTAGCGTTTGTTTTGAACAATTTTTTCTTTATCGTTCAATTGCAAACTTTTTGATGTAACTATAGATTTATGCTTAATGCTTAATTGTTTTTTGGTTGAAAAGTCTTATTTGCATTACGCACTGTGTGACTTTGATTCCATTTTGTTACATTAAACTCAGTTTATTATTCGCCAAAGAATTGATCGCGAACCAATTTTTGATGTCACTTTTGAAAATCCCCCCATTGAAAAATCCTGCGTACGCCACTGATTTGAAACATTACTGATCCATTTCAAAAAAAAAATTGGCGTCACTAACTACTAAAATTAACGTCATTCACAGGTGTTTGACACGACTCGCCAGAACTCGGCATTTACATGCCAATTTCCGTTTTAGCGAGCGCTACTGTACGCTTGGTCTAAAATTTAATGGTTTATTAATAAAACTATTTGAATAAATGCAAAAAACTAAAAAAAAAAAACAGTAGAAAATATTGTTTTGTATAGGTCTGGGGTGGTCTGATTTAGGCTAGGCTAGTACTGTTTTGGTATAGGCTAGTAGCTGATAGAATTGGTTGAATTATGGCCTATTTATCTCTGATCTTATGGCAGTGATTGAGTTTCTATTTGCTTCAAAGTAATATTAGCCTGACATTTTTATCGGTTTTACGTAGCTTTCTGGTGTCAAAAATTGACCTAACCGGCAAAATACTGCATTCACCGCTTATGTCGCAACTTATACTTGAAGTCTTTTTCTTTCTTTATTGCCCACTTTTTCGTGAGGGTTGCGGGAGCAGCAGCTAGAGATTAAACCGCCACACTTCACAGTCTTCCATCACATCGATCATTTTGTTTGGATGAAGTGCCAAGCGATTCCATCCAAGATCATCAATGTAATTGGTCCATCTAGTTTGAGGTCGTCGAACTGGTCTCCTCCCATTTGTTTTGGCAAATAAAGCTTGTTTGGGAAGTCGTTCCTGAGAAGCTCTGCTTACATGGTCAAACCATCTTAGCTCAAAATCTTTCAATTTGGAGAAGTAACGGCTCGACGTTCAGAGATTTTCGAATCTCAGAGCTGCACACCTTGTTAAACAGTGTAAGTTCTTCAATTGTTTGTAAAAACCTCATTTCGGACGCTTGCACTTGTGATCGCACGCTTTTCGTCATTACCAAAGATTCATGACCATAAGGGAGAAAGGGACCAAAAACTGTTTTGAAAATTGAGAGCTTTGCCTTTTTTGACAATTCTCGTTTCATGACAACCAAATAGTGCTAAGCTCCCATTTATGCACTAGCCTTGCCTATTCGGGGATCCAGTTCTTCGTCTTGCCTTCCGTCACTCCTGAATGCAACCCAAAGATACTTGAACTTCTCTACCTGCTTCAGTGTCGTTCCATTCACTTGTAACACGCACTGATGAGGATTTCTTAAAAGATGAAGTACCTCAATTTTGGCCGTGCTTATTTTTATTCCGGCGGTGTTGCATGCATGTGCAAAGCTATTAAATGTGCGCTGAAGACCAGATTCTGTGGAAGAAAGCAGAACCAAATCATCAGCGAATAGCAGACGAATGAGTTTGCACTTTCTAATCGAAGCACACTCATCAGCTTGGCTGCATTTATCGATCCAATTCTTGTAAACAATGAAAAGGAGAGGTGACCAAACGCACCCTTGCCGGAGTCCAACGCCCACATGGAACGGCTTTGATTGCTTGCTATTTATCCGAAAACAAACCTCCGGTAGGCAGTGGAATGACTTAGTGGCGCGCAACAACTGACCATTAACGCCATACTCTTGCACAACCTTTTAAAGTTTATCACGAGGAATTTGGTCATATGTTTGTTCAAGATCGACAAAGCAAGCAAAGATATCTTTGCCATACTCCCACGATTTCTCGAAGATTTGCTTCCAAGTGAAGATTTAGTCCGTGGTGCTGCGACCCGGACGAAAACCGCACTGACCATCTTCCAGTTTTGATTCCACTATTTCTCAGCATTTAATTTCAAGGCATTTGGCATATACTTTCCCTGGTAAAGTGAGGAGTGATATCCCTCTGTTGTCTGTAGTTTGAATATTGATTGAAAAATTAAGTTTGAAAACTGAATCTCATTTTTTGAATGTCGGAATAATCACACCTGTTTGCCAATTTCTGGGAGGTTTGCCAAACTTCCATGCAACTTGGCACACTTGTGTTAACCAGAGAATTTCTCCTCCACCCAGCACTTTCAACATCTCGGATCTGATTTCATCTTCACTAGCAGATTTTCCAGGATTTATCCCATTAACTGCCGTTGCCGCTTCTGCTGCAGTGAAAACTTCCTCTTCTTCTAACTGCGTCACTTTGAGTGTGTCACGAGTCGATGCCTTTACAGGATTCAAAAGATCTTCAAAGTATTCTCTCCATCATGAAAGGATTTCATTCTCAACCCTTAGTATGTTGCCCGCAGAATCCTTGATGGAGAACGTGACACTCGATGTTTTGCCACGTAAACGGCGGATGGTCTTCCAAAATACTTTGTTTGCCGAAAAATAGTTGGAATCCAACCGATGACCAAACTCTTCCCATGACCTCTCCTTGAATTGCTTTACTGCCAAAGTTGCCGCTTTTCGCGCCTCAGTGTAGCGGAATTATAAATTAGATGACAATCTGTCCTGTAGCCAGGCCTTGAACGCATCTTTCTTTGCTCGAATAGCTTCTTTAACCTCTTGGTTCCGCCAAGGTGTTCTTTTCTCACTATCGTCCGCCACTTCAAGCCGCTTTCGCCAACAACTTTCAGCAGCTGATGAAATGATTGCTGATCTGAACAGCAGCCATTCCTTCTCGATCTCCTCGAATATATCAGGAAGTTGTCTGAACTGAGATGTTATACTTGGATGCAAACTGTTTTCTTACTTCTTTGTCCTCTAAAGCCTCCCATTTGATCTAGTAAGTTACAGACGACCTGTTGAATTCCCTGTTTGGCCTAGGTTTCGAAAGTCGCAAGGAACATCAACCAGATGGTGATCAGTTGACAATTCAGCACCTCGCTTCACTCAAACGTCCAGCACATCAGAAAACAAATCTGACGAAACTATGCAAAAATCTATCAAAGATTATGATCCATACTAGGTCGATACCTCTTATTACTGTGAACCTCTCTGTGCTGGAAAAAGGTATTAATGATGCGGAATCTGTTGCTACAACAGAGCTGCAATAAATATCTTCCGTTCTCATTCAATCCAGTGACTCCATGTTTTCCGATCACACCCTTCCACGTATCTGTGTCTGTTCCAAAATGTGCGCTAAAATCCCCGCAAGGACTGTAGATTCAGTAGGTGATACTCGTAGAAGAGCATCATTTACTTCATCCACAAAAACCTGATATTTACTCGTGGCATTGGGGACATATACCTGCAATAGCACGTTGACCGATCCAATACCTTGCGCTTCAACATACAGACCTGCGATCCCAAAGGAATCCAATCTGACGCACAGTCTGACAACCGGGGGCTTGTGAAAATTCCCACAACCGCTTGAGCAGACTTACTAGGATCAGCTTTAGAATAAAAGAGTTTCCATACGCCATCCAGATCCACAGTTCCAGAGCCACGTCGTTTGGCTGAAAAAGCTCCAATAATATCGAGATGATACCGCTTTGCTTCCTCGACTAATTCTAGCTCTTTTCTTGTGAGGGTGAGTATATTCCAATTGCCCAACATCAGTTGGTGATGGTAGACCTGTAAGTGTGCGACATTATCTCGAGTACAAATACTCTGCGCTGCCTCCATTTGCCTCTCCAAACGTGTAGCGGGCACATTTGTGGAGCTGCCTCTAGGGCTGGCTGGTGGAGATTGTCGCTTATTTTTCGAGCGAGCCCCTCTGCCTAAGACTCAAATGCCATAGGGGTTTCGCTGAATAACGACCTGGGAGTCCCTAGGCGCTCTTTGCCGGACGAGGTTCTTTCTACTTGTGAAGTCCACCCATTAATGTCGTTCACGTAATTTTCATTATTTGTGCTCATCATGATTTGTTTTGCAGTTTAAGTAGATCTTCTTTTCAAAATTCAATTTGATTATAAAAGTAAACTATATTGAGGCAGATTTTTTTTTCTAAATTCAATTTGATTATAAATGTAAACCATATTTTCTAAAGAATTATCAAAATTTCAAACGAAAAAAACTAAGTTAAGCATAAAATTTATGACTAACTTGGAAAATGGCAAAAGTGCTGATTTCGGCGATATGCTATGTTCAGCATGCAAAACATTTTGGAAAGTACATGTAAAACTTTCATATACTAAAAACTCGGTGTTTTTCAAAATTTAAACCGATTTCCAAAGTTAGCAATGTTGTCTTTGAGTTAGTACAAGTACGAAGAAGCAGTATCATTTAGCGTGAAATTTTTAATAGCTAAATTGTCATGCCATGTATATATATAAAACCAGTATCTAATTCATATTCAGCAATACAATCAAAAACTTAGCTTCATTATTGATCTTGACAAATTTACGTAGTGTTAGCTTTGCTGAATCACATACTATATGCTTGCAAAAGTCTGTGCAAGCAAATTACACCTATTTGACAACCAAGTTTCGGCTTTAAACAGAAATTTTCTGTTTGATAATGATGTTTTGGGCTATCTCTTTATTAGCTGATCAGCAAAAGCACAGCGACATAGGCTAATAAAAACTTTATTGTCTTTAAACAGTGGTGAAATAATCTTTGGAGTAAAGATTATGTAGTTTTTGGTGATAATGATAATAGGATGTAGGCTATATTGAGGACGTAGTAACAATCACAATTGCAGCCTACTTATTCACTAGACTTGAATAAAAACTGCTTTTATGGTTTAATAGAAAATAGGTTAATAGCCGAGTTAGGTAAATTAAAGGGTCGTAAGCTGAGACTGGTGGTATTGAAGTGAAGGTTGGCAAAGCGGTGCTAAATGATAGTCGTACTTAGAGTAAAATAGTCATGAAGATAACACCCCACAACCTTTCGATTTTGTTGGAATTAAAGCAAGATCAATTTTAAAAAAGGAACTTAATCCTCACACGAATGTAGCTGCTGGCATTGTTGATGAGGCGTTGACTTTCTTACTGTAAGAAGCGAGTGTGAAATGAATGACTTTTATTATGCATGTGGATGGTAGTGATATGTAAAGAACTTTTCAGCTAAAGTTTACTACAATGTTTGTTCTAAATTTTTTACCAATGCATTGTGAAGTCAGTCTATGCTTGAAAACTCTGCAATGCTTTCTTTGATTGCATCATACGTAAAAAAGTCTCTTTGCTACAACTTCAACCATGTTACACACTACTTATGCAATAGTAAGGTACTGGATAAATATGAAGCACGGAGAGATAGATTTCTTTAAGGTCCAACACCACTCAGGTGCAGTTCGTTCAGGATCCCATCAGTTTTGTGCTGCAAAGAATTACTCTTTTTCTTCCAGATTCCTTTTCCAGGCCCGCGATATGAACCTCAGACCTTCCGCTTTAGGGACGAACGCATTACGGCTCGACCCACTGGCCGGTTAGCATTTTTTTGTTGTTGTGATTGTTTATAATAATTGCACTTACGAAAAAATATAGTTCAACAGCCGTAAAAGCTTGTACGAAATAATAGTTGAATTAAAATTTATATTGTTTGCTTTCGCGTTTACTTCCTAATTTTTTTGCTGGCTTTTAAATGTTACACCATGTGGAAGACGAAGACAATCAAATCACGGCAATTTTTGTTTGTTTCTTTTAGTTTGCACAATTTACTGTTAATTTTTTATTATTATTGTTGGAATAATACTGCTGCTTTTTCCTTTACTTTTGCATTACTCTTTTACTTTTACTTTTCTTTTACTTTACTCTTCTTCTTTCTTTTTCAAAGAAATGTCCCAGCGATGGCGATAAATTAACTCTGATTTCTGTACAGCTGTATTAAACCTTTTTGTATTGATTTGGCATGTTACACACAGAAAAGTACACAAAAATTTCCGAGTTATAATTAATTTTTGCCGTTTCCGTTTTCTTAATTTGAGCTAATTTAATTAAATTTTCGATTAAACTGAGATCTTTTAACAGAAAACATGGTTAATTTTGGAAATCAGTTTAAATTTTGAAAAACATCAAGTATTTTTTAGTGCATGCAAGTATTACGTGTTATTTCCAAAATTTTTTGCAATGATTTTGCATGCTGAAGGTAGGATATATCCAAAATTTGCGCTTTTGCAATTTTAGAAGCCAAAATTTTTGTGCAAAGCTTAATTTTTTTTGTTCAAAATCTTGATAATTCCATAAAAAACATCGTTAACTTTTATAACCAATTTGAATTTTGAAAAAAGATGAAGTATGTTACGAGAAATTCAATTTTTTATAACACTTTTTGGCCATTTTTGATTACAAAGATAGGAGATACGAGAAATATTGGGCAAATTTTTATCTCCATGAACGCTTAACAATGAAACGAAAGATTCGTGTAACTTACATGTTAATTAAAGTGACTTTGCTTAAACTATAGTCCCAATTTTGAGTTGGAGCGTCATAGATCAAGTTTACACTGTATAACCTACTTCGTTTGTTTTTTTGTTGTTTATTTTTTCAGAAAGCTAACGAAGTATTTTGACTTTTTCAATTCTTGCTCAAAAGCGCAAACTCAATTATTTTAAGAAAAAACCTAAACCATCTCGAAAAAAAAACTTAATGTAAGTTGCTTAGAGATTACATTAACAGCAAAAAATCTGGATCACTTTAATAAAAAACTGCAATAGCAAAGTTCAGTACGTTATGTGCTTTTGCTGCATTTAAAAAATGCTCCAAAATATAAAGTATCGGTTGCACATCTTTGTTTACCTCTTTGCCTGTTTAATAGAAATAAGTTAGTACAGTGCTGTTATTTTTACACTGCGTCTTCTTTGCGCTGTTCGATTTGTCCAAACTATCAACCAAAATATTGAATTTTTGTTTCTAAATCTTTTTCGTCTGTTTGTTAATGCATTCTAGAGGTTGGCGCGGTATTTTTTTAAAACTGATTAATCTTTTTTAAGATTTACAGTTATTGCATATTTCATAATTGAATTGTTGAGACAGAGGTGGAGTCGAAGACACAAGGCTCGAGGCCAAGGCCAAGAACACAAAAAAAATCCGAGGCCAAGGACAGCCCTTCCGAAGACAGACACTCTCGAGGCCAAGGACAGGAATACTCGAGGCCAACGACCAAGGACGCAAGCGCAAGTGCTCTTCGAAAAAAAGGTCTTCAAAAATTTTTTTCAGGCGATCTCCAGAAAAAACCGTCTTCTAAAAAGTTTTTCAGGTGCTCCACAAAATTTTAACAATTCAAAAAATAGTTCTGTCCTAGAGCCGAGGGCAGGCCAATTTTCGAGGACTTGAGGCCTCGAGGCCAATACCAAGGCCAAGGACTTGACCTTCGAAACCAAGGCCAAGGACTTCAAAATGTGTCCTCGAGGCCAAGTACGTCCTCGAGGACTCCACCTCTGTATAGAGACTTGACACTAAGCGCACTCATTATAATTTTATTACAAACAAAAAACTAAAGTTAACAACACTAAATTTTTTAAACGTTTCGGACCTAACTAATTCCATCATCAGTGGATAATAAAAATCTAGTATTGTTGTTGTACTTGTACTATCATCAGTAGATCATAAAAATCTAATATAACCAACATAAAGTTTTATTATCTATTGAGTGATGATAAACTTGGTTTATTTCCATACGTTTGAATAATATTTTAGCTAAAGTTTTATCGTTCTTAGTCAAATTGAATAAATTCATAGCTTGTAATCAAATAGGATAATTGAATAAACAAATAGAATAATTGTTGATTTTTTCATATAACAGGGTATTTAGACAAATTTTTGGTTTCTTGCATGTTTTTTAATGAAACCTTTATGTAAATTTTTTCAAGGAAACGGTGTGTTGAAAATTACAGCACCGTTTTACTTTTTTTGTTGTCAGGTACTTTCGAAATTATCCGTTCGTAGTTTAGTTTTTTTTTTGTTGCTTTAGTAAATCAGCAAACTACACTTATTTTTTTGCATCTATCATAAGCTTAGAAATACTTTTTTGTTAAACGAGAACTAACGGTAAAGTCAATGGAGGTATCTTAAGTTAGGCCAATCGCATAAGACTAGATTGGCGTTGACTCCATCCTTCTTGACCCAGCCGTTCCAGGGATATTTTACTTCAAACACGACGTAGTGGCCTTTAATTAAGTCTAATGTTATAATTTTAATGGCAGCCCTGACGTTGATAGCCATTGCGTCGTTAGCGACGCCATCCAGTTCTCACCTAAAACAACACCTTTATTAGGCTAGTGCATTGAGTCGTTTTGCTGCGCTCAAATCAGTTTGATATTGTCAGCACAAAGATCTGAGCTGCAAAAAAAAAAAAAAGTAGACTGTACGGTAGCCCAGGTAACAAACGTATAAGATTTAGCGAAAGTAAAGCACATACTGTAGTAGAGTAGTAAGCCATTTTCCAACTTATCTGGAAAAATTTATTCCTGAATCATAAACTGCTATAAGCATATACTATAGGCCTGTTTAGAAATTTGCAGTTTTATTGTCAGTTAAGAGTTGTACTTGGTAGTCTATAGTAATAAAAGCTTTATTGCTAGGCTACATATCCTTAGCCAAGGATAGAGGACCAGGGAACCGCCCCCCTCCCTAATTGAAATGCCACCAACAGAGGTGGAGTCGAGGACACAAGGCTCGAGGCCAAGGCCAAGGACACAAAAAAAATCCGAGGCCAAGGCCAAGGACAGACTTTCCGAGGACAGACACTCTCGAGGCCAAGGACAGGAATGCTCGAGGCCAAGGCCAAGGACCAAGGACACAAGCGCAAGTGCTCTCCGAGAAAAAAAACTCTTCACAAAATTTTTTCAGGCGATCTCCTAAAAAAAAATGGTCTTCACAAAAATTTTTCAGGCGATCTCCAAAAAAAAAAAAAAAAGGTCTGCACAAAAACTTTTCAAGCGATCTCCACAAAAAAACGTTTTCCAAAAAATTTTTCAAGCGCTCCACAAAATTTTAACAATTCAAAAAATAGTGCTGTCCTCGAGCCGAAGACAGGCCAATTTTCGAGGACTTGAGGCCTCGAGGCCAAGGCCTAGAACTTGACCTTCGAGGCCAAGGTCAAGGACTTCAAAATGTGTCCTCGAGGACTCCACCTCTGGCCACCAATGACAAAAACGTGACGAAAGGCTTATTGTTTCTTCAGTTTCAGTTTCTTGTAGCATTTTTTGTTTGCAACAGTAATTAACACAGCAATATTTACAACCAGGTGCCCCGCTCCCACCCCCTCAATTCAATTTTTGCTAACGAATTTAAATGTATAACTCTGGAGAAATTGGGAGTTTTCGTTCTAAAAATAGCTATTTCAGGCCTACATCTAACTTTTTTATGAACGTAATACAATATCCAGGGCCAGATTTACCTTAATATGGTACTTTACCAACCAGGGGCCCCGCAATCTGATGGTGAGACTTTCTTGGTCTTCATCTAACTTATATTCGGAAGAAAGATGTTGCGAAAACCTCCAAAGTGCCAAGGGCTCCCGCGCAATGCAAATGCGGCCCGGCAATAACGTGGTTAGTAAGCGTAACCATCTATTGTATCATTTTAAAATATAATTCATCTCCATCTCGCTAGTTTTTAGGCGACACAATATTTTAGAAAAAAATTAGCTAAGGGAAATTCTTATCGAACAATTTATTGAATTTGAATTGAGGCGGCCTGGGCCCCCTAGTCGTAGATCTACATGTACTCATACAACTGGTTATTTTCGTAAAAAGGCAAAAATTTCTAAGGAAAGTTTTGAGTGGATTATTGTTTACTGCTAAAATATTCCTGGAGACGATGTACTTTACTTCCCCCTACCTGGGCCAAATCACTTACAATATTTAACACCAAAATGCAAGATTTTAAACGTGTTTTGGGCTTAAATTGTCAGTAAAAGGAGCATTAAACTATTTAATTTTTTCGATTGGCTTTCAAATGGTAAAAATCTAGTTCTTTCAGATGGCTCTAAACACATTCGAGTTGCTATCCAATGGCGTTAGAATATCTAGTTTTCCCAAAAAATTACAAAAAATTGCCTAGCGCCTGGGGGCTTCGCCTCAGTATACCCCATAACCACCACTCCGTCTGTGATACGTTTGAGTTACACTAGTTTGCTCGATACGTCTCCCAATTTACACTTTTTACGTTTGGTTTAAGTCCTCTACTAATAGCAAAAAACCTGGTTATGTGCCAAACACAGGCCACGGCTTCTGATCTTTTAGTCTACAATACCTTTGTCCCACAAAGACTTTCTCTTTCGAAAATTTCTGATGACTTTATTGCATGTGATTTGTAGTTTGGGCCCCACCCCCAATTAACAATCCTGGCCACGACTATGCTAGCCTAGGCCATGATTTAGACTGAAATATATTTTACAGCTTGAGTTTTACTGAGATCATTTGGCTACCAGTAAATACATTGTACTCTTTTTACCAACTCGAATCTGCTGAGCTGACAAGATCAAACTGATTGCTTGCAACAAAACGGCCCAAAGCGGCGTTGCTTTAGATGTTGCTTTAGGTTTGAACTGAGATGGCGTCGCTAATGACAAGGCTATCAACGTCAAGGTTTTCAATAAAATCTATAACACTAGACTCATTTAAAGGCCACGACGTTGTGTTTAAAGTAAAATATCCCTGGAACGGCTGGGTCAAAAAGAGTGGAGTCCAACGCCAATTTAGTCTAATACGATTCGCCTAACTTTAAATACCCCATTGGTTTTGCCTTTAGGCCTCGTTTAATTACATACTTTCACCAATGCGCGCCTTTTGTTCTATTTTTTCCTGTTGTACTGCAATTAATCATATTTTAGTAGAAAAGATTAGAAAACGGACGACTTCATTTTGAATCTGTTTTGTGGCATATTTTAAGATTTTTTTTATTGCAGGTTTTTGAGTTATTTTCTTACCGTGCCAGGCTGTGCCTTTATAGCTTATTTATATATATTTATTACTGCTTTAATACGCGTAACGTTTGAGTTTGGAAAACTTGGTATTTGCCGATGAACGTAAAAGACTTCAGCACACGAAGATTCGCTGGAGCACCAGCAACGTTTTTGACAGTTTCTTTTTTTGGCAACTATGTTGTTCAATAAAGAATTATTGTAAATTAGGAATATGCAATAATTTTTTTGCAAGTTTGCTTTCCGTTAGCAGCACTGACAAACTTTCTACGAAGAAAAGCTGTACTTGAACTGAGGTATGTTGTGGGAAGGAAAGTTATGAAAAGCTCAATATCGTTTGCAGCACGCTTTTTTATCGGATTCACAATCTGCATTAAAATTAAACAAATTCGCAAGCTACTAGAAAGCTTTTTTCAATGTTTTGATGAAGTTAGTTTAAAGTTTGGTGATAAAAACAGTAAAACCTTATTCAACACAGTAAAACTTTTAAACGTTTTGGACCCAGCTACGTCCATCATCAGTGAAAAAATGATGTTTTATTTAAGTATTCCGAAATTCCAAAATAATGTATAATTGTGTATCAACGAAAAATAAAAGTTGACTTGAAAAGTCAATATTCTCAAAATATAATTACGCATCTTAAAGTTATAGTGACGCCTTTGTTAACATAACTACTTTACAGTACAGCGAAATAAAATCAGTTTTCAATAACGTAAAAAATGCTGCTAGCTTTGTGTTTGGAAATATATATCACAAAAATATATTTCAATCAAAATGTTATCTGATGATGCCATTTAATTTGTATTTTGACCGAAAGGTTTACCAATTTTTACACAGTGGTTTCATGTTTTTAGCACACTTGATAAACAGCCTATAGTCTAATTGAGTCTTAGCTCGGAATCTTCAGCGGTTAATCGCAACATAAGCCATACTAATTAAAGTTAAGACGGCAAAGTAGCTTACTAAACTAAAATCAGAGTGGATTTGATAAAATTTAGTTAATTTTTATTGGTTTCGAATTTTTAGGGTTATTTAATATTTTTACTGAAAGTTCAACTTGATTAAAAAAAACGTCTTCTTTTTGAATTAAATTGAGGTAAAAAAAAAGGATGATCTCGACCCTCTAGGCTACCGCATCCACATAAAATAGAGATCTAAATTATAACGTTACTTACTCACGTTTGTTCAAACAGCAGTAAAGTAGAACACACAGCGTTGATAATCAAACATTAAATATGCGTTGTGACGGTCAAATGTTAGTTGAAAACTCGCCTTTGAAAACTTAAATAGAAACTGAAGTTACACAGCAAAATGCTGTGCAACTTCTGAATTTTTCACAGCGCGTTCGAGTAACGCAAAATTAATTCGTAGTGGCGTTAACTGGCGTTGTATGTAGCAATTTGCTTTACTGACAAGTAGGCTAATTTGGGCCGTTTGGGTTCCAAATTGTCTGTTTCTCATTGGCTAGGGATCCGTTTTCAAAATTGTTTGCACTCAGTTGAAGATTATAATCACAATACTCTTATGCGAATTTTACAGTGCCTTTTGTTTTGCTAGTAGGGTAGCCAGGAAGAAGAGTAGAGAGCAATAAACCCCAATTGGCCTGTCAAGTGTCGATCAAATTAAGTGATAAACATAAAAAAACATATTATAAACACCGGTTGTTACGCAATTTAATCAGCATTCAAAACGCATTTAACTATTGTTTTTGATTGAATCGTCTTTGTGGGCTATTCAAGATAAAGCGCTTGCACACTTGCGTAATGGATTTCAATAGATACAAACAAAATGCAACAAATCATTAATTTTTGTATCCCTCTAAAAGTTTTTTTGCCATCTCCACTAGTTTCAGGATTTGGTCAATGCCACTTCAAATCTTCTTTTACCTCCCTCGAATTTTTCATTTCACTTCAAAAATTTTTTCAGACGTTAAAAATAAGTTTTTCATGGAATGCATACGCAAGCTTTGACGCTTACTCGATCGTATGCTGCGGGCGTTTTCTAGTTCATTAGATTGTGAAAGTTCTTCAACCCTACCTGTACTGGGATATTTTCACACCCTATATACCAAACAACTTTTAGATAAGGAGGGCAAATTTGCCCCCTCCCCCTTCTCAAAAAAATTGGTTGATAAGTGACAGAAGTAAGATTTTTTGCTTGTTGATGTTATTTTTTGTTAAACTTTTTAAATAAAATAGTTTGGGGTTGTGACGTCACAAAAATGATAATTACGTCACAAAAACCAGTAAATTCTTATAACAGCATGCAAATTTTTCTAAATGATTCTAAATATTATTTTCAGTTTGGACTATAGTTATTTCAAAGACATCTCTGATAAAGTCACCGCAGATGATGACGTCACATTCATAATGACGTCAACTTTAATATATTGCATTGATTGTTATTTGTAATTTTTCGTGGCTGAGATATAGCATCATTCACAAAGTTTTAGAACACCGCAATATTATTTTCATTATATCATTCAACAGCTGGTGACAATAATAATTTTTTATGCAAACGCAATTTACTTCGAGAAACAGCAGAAAAAGTAATACTTTTAAATTATCACGTCATCAATGACGTAATGATGAAGCAATACATATGTCAGTAAATAAAGTATTTTATTCCAGCTAAAGAAAAGCATCAATAATGAAGACGCAGTAGAATGAATGGAATAAGTGTGTTGATGAGCATGCATCGTGCTCAAACTAGTATGAAACTTTTTAGATGCCTCTGACAAAGGCAAACATGACGTTATTTCCGATTGTCCGGTTGACCCCAAACTTTCTGAAAATGTGTGCTATAAAATTTGATTCAATGTCAGGGAGCATGAAAGCAAAAATTTTTTAAGTTTAGGAGTTATATTAAAATAAGTAATAGGTGGGGGGCAAATTTGGCCCCCGGTACAAATAGGGTTAAATTTTAGAATTTCTTTGTCGCAACATCCAAGTTCGCGCCTTTCTGCTTTTACAAGTTTGAAAGTTACGTAGATTTATTACTAGCTAACAGCTTTTATTTAGTAGTTTATTCATAATATGCTAGCGATTTAATTCGAGCGGTATGAGAATTTGCTAGATAAAAATTGCGATGCAAACATAAATTCTAAAAATGCGATGCATGCATAACAAAAATTAATAATTTGTTAACTCAAAACTGAAAATTTCTTTCCAAACTTCTGGTCTCGAGGTGTCAACAGTAATCTATCACCTGATGCTAAAAAGAGTTTGATTCAAGTTGCACATTTTTGGGGAAAAATAGATGAGTCTTATATGTAATTTGATTCTGGAAAGGGATGAAAATCAATTTGATAACAAGAAATTTAACAAATATTACATTGATATATGTGATTCTGAGTTTGAATACATTTATTTTCCACCATGCATAGTTGTTTTTTTTAACCAACAATGCAATAAATCCCTTCATTTAAAATTTTCTTATATTAGTCTATCTATATGTTGTCAATGTAGCGAATTTATTGAATCGCCTTTCTTATCATAAGATTCATACATCATGTTAATTCAAGCATTTTTGCAGTGTTACTGTAACCGGGTCTTTTAAACAAAAATTTGAAATAATTAATATCGCCCAAAATCGAGTTTATTTCAGAAAATTACTATAAAATATCTAAATTCTGGAGAGAGGCCTTAGAACCGAGTTACAATATATTGTTAACATTGTGGCTATTGGAAGTTTCGCCTTGTACCCGGTGGGCTATTATTTCCTCGTGTGTCGTATAAATATGCATTGTTATCTGAAGAACGTGTGTTTCTGTTTAATGCAGTTTAATTTATTCTTTTTAAAGCATTTTTGTAGTAAGTCATTACAGTATATAACTTTTGAAATCTTAGAAAAATGCATATTTTACGCTTGCAGTGAAATGAAGAGCATCAGTGTTAAAATAGCTTCTAACCGCACTTTTTTTTTTACTTCAACTGTGCCAGCAGCTTGTTGAACTTAACTGGTCAAGTGGTGACCAACATGGTGGAATTTGTCCCAAAATGTCTTTGTGGTGGCTGAGCCATTAATTAATATATTTTGTCCTTTTTATTTTGCCTGCTGTATCCGGTTATTGGCACATATTGCTAATTGTTATGGGTGGTATTGCATAATGAACGGCTATCGCGGGACAAAAAGAATTCAATTAAAATGTCTTTGTTCTCGCTTCTCTTTGTTTACTTGCGGTACATGTATCGCTGCTTCAATTTATTATTGTCATTAATTAAATGCATTCTATTTGTGCATAATAAAAGATAGTTGAGACTCATAGCGTGCGGACTTACTGAATTGGTGCCCCGTATGAGGATAAAATGCGGTGCGCCGTATGAGAAATCAAACAACTAGGCATAAGTCTGCATTCGCAAATAACATGCCCTCCCTCAGTGTTTACTTGTTTCTCAAAATCATCAGTTTGTGATTCCTCTGAAATAATTTTCGTACATCATCATTGCTCCTCTCTTAAGAACCGGCAAGTGACTAAAACACCCCTATCCAAATCCTCAAATCTTCCTTACGTTCGATTCCTTCAAGAAATGACAGATACAATGCAAGAAACAATAAACAAATTAAACTCTAACCTAAATTTTCAAGAGTGCCAACTTCAATCCCTTTTTTCCTCCTTGTAATCTCTTGTTGGACGCCAATACCCTGGACAAGTTTTAACTTTCCTTCTCCACAAACCTACCTCAGGAATAGCCGTAGGTGACGTGTTGACAGAAATCACTTGCATAAAATCCAACGTAACTGTTCTTTCATGCAAGCGCCATGGAAACGTGTTCTCTTCTCAACCTCTAGTACGAATTCCTGGCCCAAAATCAACTTCAAAACTGGACAAGTGTTTAGAGACGGAAGCGCCTACGTTGGTGTGCACCTTATTGAAAACTGTGTACCCGGAAGACAATTCACTTTTCCAATCCATAATAAATTCTACACTTTATCAAATTATACCCTCATTCATTCCGAAGCAAATGTTTACCCTCTTTCTCCAAAACTATCTCCTATCAGTGGACATTATGCTACCATCGGTTTTCAAACTTCTACTCATCTTTTTCCTCATCCATCCTTGGTTTCGTAAATGTTAACTCGCTCTTTCAAACCATAAACAAAACCAACATAATGCGAAATCAGTTATCTTCCCTTTTTCAACACACAGACACGTCTACTAACACCTATCAGCCATCTTATGTACTTGATGCCACTACCTCTTCTATCCAAAATGTGTTTATGCAATTAATTTTATCTATCTCCAACCCCTTCATAAGCTTTTTGGTCACCACAGCCTTTGCATTGTCGTTAATTTGGTCCATAATTTTGACAACGTGGGCATTGCGTATGTGCGCATCATTTTTGATTTAAACAGTAAAGAATCGGACCCATCCACCAAACAACAGTGCCCCAGAAGTATAAGAAGTCATTATTTTGCGATGTGTCTCAAAGGACTTTTTCACTGATGTGCATTCATTTGTTCAATACCAAAATACCTTAAATGCTTTTTTCCACGCTGTTTATTGTAAGTGCCCTGCCCCACTTTTCTTTTCGCCGACTGATGTGTATGCAGGACAGCCTCTGGACGCTTTGTCGTCCATCATGTCCATCATTCTGGGGAAGGTCTGTGGTGCCCGAGCCATTAATTGAGGTATTTTGCCCTTGCATAATATTGTCTACGGTATCCGGTTTTTGCACTTATTGCTTATTGTTATGGGTGGTACTGCGTGATGAATGGCTATCGCGAGACAAAAAGAATTCACTTAACATGCCTTTGTTCTCGCTTCTCTTTGTTTACTCGCGGTATATGTATCGCTGCTTCAATTTATTATTATCATTAATTAAATGCATTCTATTTGTGCATAATAAAAGAAAGTTGAGACTCATAGCGTGCGGACTCATTAAACCCTCTTTCCCAAAATTATCGTTCTGCGGACAAGCTTATATTTACGTAAAGTATTATTTTGCTTGTCCCCAGGATTTTTACTTTGATTTATTTAAAATTACTAACTAGGGATGTAGGCTTATTGTACTCTTGGGCTGAAGGGTTTCAAACAACAACATGGAGAACGACTTCAGCAAGAAGTTAGATACTGAAGAAAAAGAGCTCGCTGAAAAACTAAAACTTCTGTGTGACGAAAATGGCAAGGAAACAAATCCAGCTGAATCCGCTGTTCTTCTTCATCAACTGGGTCGGGTTTATCATGAACGGGGAAAACAAGATGATGATAAAATGATCTGTTGGATTCAAAGTGCTGCTCTTTTTAATGCTGCTTTGATCAGAACTGAAAACATCTCAGAAATCAAACAAGATTTGCAACTTCTTTGTAATGACATTCTTTTGGCTACTGATGCAAAAAATATAGAGGCTGATTTAATTGGACAATCAGTGCAAGTTAAAAAAAAAATCAAGTCGATGAGAGAATATGCATCTGAACAACTTAAAGGCATACCTCAAATTCGGCCTGGTCAAGTATCAAAAAACAAGTTAAAAGATTTAGAGCAACAAAAAACAACTTTGGTAAGGAATCTTCAATCGGAAATCACACAACAGTACACACAAATCATGGCAGAGGTGGCATTATATTGCCATGACGTCATGAACGATGCTCCATGCAAATTTGCAATTGTCGGAATGGGATCGCTGGCTAGGAAGGAAATCACTCCTTTTTCCGATTTTGAGCATGTCATTGCATTGGCAGATGAAGCAAAGGAAAATTTAGATGAAGCTGAATGGCAAAACGTATTGAACTATTTTCGATGGTTTTCTGTGATATTTCAAATAATATTGATTAATTTACAAGAAACAATCCTTCCAAGCGTCGCCATACCATCTTTAAACGACTCGTATTCGGACATACAAAAGAACAATTGGTTTTTTGACGACATAACACCAAGTGGCATTTCATTTGATGGCATGATGCCACATGCTTGTAAATTTCCACTTGGAAGAAGAAAACCAACCAAAAGTAAAGAGTTTTCTACTGAATTGATCAAACCAGTGAAGGAAATGCTAAAATATCTCAAAAGCGACGAAAAACTGAAACCAGGATATCATTTGGATGATATTTTGACGAAAACTTGTTTTGTGTATGGTGATCAAGCCATTCATGAAGAATTTAATAATGGCGTTACAGAAATTCTCTCAAAGCAAACCGACGAAGAAAAAAGACAAAGCGTTAGAAATCAAATAGTTGAAGACATTGAAAAATTTGCTACAAGGTCAACTGTTTTCCAAATGAATCTAAGAAGAAAAATTAACATCAAAAAAGTTGCTTATCGCAACGTTACGTTATTTGTTGCTGCGTGTGGCCGTTTGTTTAATTTTTGTGGATCGTCTTGTTTTGATATTATTGAAAACCTTGAAGAAAAAGATGGATTCAGCGAATATTCAAAAGAGAGGCTGATGCATGCAGTTGCAATGGCTTGCGAAATCCGACTGAGATGGTACATGAAGCATCAACGACAAACTGATACCATCGAATCCATTTTAAACGATGCAAAAGCAACAGAAATATTTTCATCAATAATAGGCAAAGCAAGCATAATTCAGTATTTTCGAATTGCTTATGCATTACAATGCGATATTTCAAATCGTTTGAATTTAAAGAGACTTCATTTTCATTCCAATCCCCAATTGTTAAACTTAGGTCTTCAATTGTGTTTTGAGCAGTCAAATCAACACTTAAGAATATCACACAAAAACTTCAAACATCCAACAACAGATAGACTTCAAAATTTTGACGATTGCCTTGACTTATTGGAAAAAGATTCACATACAGACCAATCAACGAATTCTCAAAGCAATGTAATGTCAAACAATCAGTCATTGATTCAAATAGGTGATATTTTGTTTTCAATGGAATGTTTCGATGACGCTGCAGAATATTTCAGATTATCGCTGCAAGCAACATCAGAAAATGATCACGAAAATAACGGTGTAAGTTTGGCAAAATCCTTATTTAAACTAGGCCATTGTTTGCTGCGAATGAATCGAGCAATAGAAGCATTTATATGTTTCAACAAACTGAGAAACATATACGAACAAGCAGTATTGAATGAAGAAACTGATACAAATTTAGCAAGGATTTTGTTTGAGACTGGCCACTGCTTATTGCAAATGAACCTAGCAAATGAAGCATTGGAATATTACAACGGAGCGCTGAAAATCTTCGAACAAGCTACACTGAATGACGACATTGATACGGATTTAGCCATCACTTTGTGCGAATTTGGTCGATGTTTATTAAAAATGGACCGAGCAACAGAAGCACTGGAATATTACAACAGAGCGTTGAAAATCGAAGAACGAGCAACACAGAATGCCGACATTGACACGAATTTAGCCACAACTTTGCAGGAGATTGGTGGATGCTTATCGCAAATGAACCGAATGAATGAAGCACTGGAATATTACAACAGAGCGCTCAAAATCCAAGAACAAGCAACACGGAATGCCAACATCGATACAAACTTAGTCGCGCCTTTGCACGACACTGGTCTATGTTTATTGAAAATGGACCGAGCAACAGACGCATTGGAATATTTCATCAGAGCACTGAAAATTAAGGAACAAACAACACTGAATGCCGACTATGATACTAATTTAGCAACAACTTTGCACAACATTGGTCAATGTTTATTGACAATGGATCGAGCATCAGAAGCATTGAAATATTACTACAAAGCTCTGAAAATCAAAGATCAAGCAACACTGAGTTCCGATACTGACAAAAATTTAGTCACAACTTTGCACGACATTGGTCAATGTTTATTGAAAATGAACCGAGCAACAGAAGCATTGGAATATTACAACAGAGCGTTGAAAATTATGGAACAAACAACAGTGAATGCCGACATTGATACGAATTTAGCAACAACTTTGCATCAAATTGGTCGATGTTTCATGAAAATGAACCAAGCAACAGAAGCATTGGAATATTACAACAGAGCGCTCAAAATCCAAGAACAAGCAACACGGAATGCCGACATCGATACAAAATTAGTCGCACCTTTGCACGACGCTGGTCAATGTTTATTGAAAATGGACCGAGCAACAGATGCATTGGAATATTTCATCAGAGCACTGAAAATTAAGGAACAAACAACAATGAATGCCGACTATGATACGAATTTAGCAACAACTTTGCACAACATTGGTCAATGTTTATTGACAATGGATCGAGCATCAGAAGCATTGAAATATTACTACAAAGCTCTGAAAATCAAAGATCAAGCAACACTGAGTTCCGATACTGACAAAAATTTAGTCACAACTTTGCACGGCATTGGTCAATGTTTATTGACAATGAACCGAGCAACAGAAGCATTGGAATATTACAACAAAGCGTTGAAAATTATGGAACAAACAACACTGAATGCCGACATTGATACGAATTTAGCAACAACTTTGCATCAAATTGGTCGATGGTTCATGGAAATGAACCAAGCAGCAGAAGCATTGGAATATTACAAAAAAGAGTTGAAAATCCAAGAACAAGCAGTTTTGAATGGCGACATTGATACGAATTTAGCCATCACTTTGCGTGAAATTAGTGCATGTTTATTGGAAATGAACCGAGCAACAGAAGCATTGGAATATTGCAAAAAAGCACTGAAAGTCCAAGAGCAACATGCAATACTGAATGGCGACAATGATACGAATTTAGCCATTACTTTGCGCGAAATTGGCCGATGTTTATTGGACTTAAACCGAGCAACAGAAGCATTGGAATATTACTACAGAGCGCTGAAAATCTTCGAACAACCAACACTGAATGCCGACACTGAAATGTATTCAGCCGTCATTTTGCGAGAAATGGGGCGATGTTTATTGCAAATGAACCGAGCAACAGAAGCATTGGAATATTACAACAGAGCGCTGAAAATCCAAGAACAAGCAACATTGAATGCTAACATTGATACGAAATTACACATCACTTTTCGCGAAATAGGTCGATGTTTACTGAAAATGAAACAAGCAGCAGAAGCACTGGAATATTTCAACAGAGCGCTCGAAATCCAAGAACAAACAACACTGAATGCCGGCAATGATACGAATTTAGCCATTACTTTGCAAGAATTTGGTGGATGTTTATTACAAATGAACCGAGCAAATGAAGCATTGGAATATTACAACAGAGCGCTAAAAATCTTTGAACAAGCAACACGAAATGCCGACACAGATATAAATTTAGCCTTAGCTTTGCGCGAGATTGGTCGATGTTTATTGAAAATGAACCGAGCAACAGAAGCATTGGAATATTACAACAAAGCAATCAAAATCCAAGAACAAGCAACACAGAATGCCGACATTGATATAAATTTAGCCACAAGTTTGGACGAAGTATGTCAATGTTTGCAGCAACTGGACCGAACAAAAGAAGCATTGGTATGCTACAACCGAGTAATGAAAATCAAACAAGCATACTACAATGAATGCCACCATTGATACGAATTTTACTATTTTTTTGAATTGGTCAATGTTTAATAATATCACAGTCTTGTTTGAATCTTTTAATGCACAAAGACATTGTAGACTTTACTGGATGTGATATTTATGTTCCAAAGAAAGCTTAATATACGTTTCAAATGAAACAATTGTACTCCATCAAAATGCTTGAGTTAGTGCTTTTTAATGTTGTCAATTTTCGTCGATCTAAACTTTCGTTTCGTCGATCAAAACTTAATTACTTTTAATTATATTCAATTTTTAATTTGAGAGTTGCCTAAGGTTAAAACATAATCTTTTCAAATCCAAAGTTGTCTTGAACCGAAAACCAAGCAAAGCAAATACGATTGCTATTGCCAGGAAAATTAAGATGGAGCTTTAGTGGACTTTTTTTTTTATCCACGTTTATCCTCCACTCATGAGGTAGCGACGGCGGCGCTTTTATTTTGGACGAATCCTCACCCGCTTAGGAGCAGACCATTTTTCAAGTTTTCTGGTTAGGAGCAGACCATTTTCCAAGACTTAGGTTGATTTTTTATTGGCATAACAATTAAAGTTTAAGAAATCACCTTTTTCAGTTTTTAAATGTTGAAAATGATGCTTCCTTAATATCAAAAAATTTTTTCACTGATAGTGTCAACTATATTTTTACAAGGGGAAGTTCTTGCGCACATAAACATAAAGACTATCTGCGGACAGAGTCATAAACAATGCTTTTTATCATAAACGGCGTTTATCAAATCTATTTCGAAAGACGTTTTTAGTTTTACATTGATTGTATTACCTGACTGTTACGTGTTAATAATAATGACGGGAATCGTCTGAGACGCAGCAGCAACAACCCATGTCTAAACCACACATCAAACCGCGAAAGGGAAAATTTGAAGGAAAATCTTTGGAGAGCCCGGATTAATGTATGTAAATCGTTCTTGGTACCAGCCAAGGTAGGCTCTCGTTTATTTGATATTAATTGTGGGTTTAGTGTTTATTTTACCTGATAAGAATAACAAAGCAAGTAGTCAAAATAAATGAGATTTCCGAGGTAGTACCATACGAGTATATTAGCCTAAACTGTACCGGATGTCTGCTTTTATGTAATGCACATGATTTACGCCCGGTCTACAGTGTGCGTAAGTTTGAGAGCGTAAGATTATTTCAAACAGAAAATTTAGTTTATTTCAAACAGAAATTTAGCGCGTCGACATATCGTCGTACCAGCGTATAAGCTGGTTAAAATTAGTTAAAATAAATTAAGACAACGCTCGTACGCTCGCGGTTTTTCGCACAGTGTAGACTGGGCCTGGTTCATGCGCACGAACAGTCGAAAGAAATGGGCAACACATAAGTTGATTACGGTCTTTTGTCATCGTAAAACTTTGCTGATTTCTGTACCACTATGGAACTTTTTGGAAGATTTCAGCTTTGCGTTATGATAGCATAGACAATAATTAACACTAAAATTTGCAAATCTTGTTCTTGGAGTAGAATATCTTTGAAACAGTTAGATCAGAAAAATAAAATCATCACACACAATCTGTTTTTTTATGATTTTGAAATGAATTTTGAAAACTTTATTGATTTTGCTGCAATCCTTCTTCAAAGTTTATTAAAGCCAGAGGTGGGCACTTGGTACTTTAAAAGTACTGACGGTACTTTTGCCGCTGCTTTGTTAAAAAAGTACCGACGGTAGTTTATTTGTTACATTTTTGAAAAAGTACCGACGGTACCGTTATTCGGTACTTTTCAAAAGAAAAATTTTTCTCATTTTGGAAACAATATTTTTGGTGATTTTATGCATTGAATAATGATTGAGTCTCATATTTGCGTAGTGGTTACTGGTGTAATTACATGCTCAGTGAACAAATCTACGGGAACAATTACTTCAAAAAAAAAAAAAGAAAAAGATCAAATCTTCATTATACTCATGGTATCACGCCCAAACGTGTAACAAGTTTGCTTAGCCTTTCGCCGCAAAATCGTGCATGGGCAATTGAGCTTTTAAGGAAGAAAATTTGCAACGGTGGCGAGCCGTTGGCGACTCTGTGTTCAATTTGACCGACCCAGGATTTGAACCCCAGACCTCCCGCATCAGAGCCAAGCACGTTGCCACATGCACTATATCTGACCAGCGGAAGAATTACTTAGTAGATATTACTGTATTAGAGGATGTCCATAAAAGACGTACTCCGATGTCGCAGTGAGGGGAGATTATTCAATGCCGATATTTTGCGGACAAGGGGAGAGAGGGTTTCCTGCATAGTGGACATCCGCATTTCTTAATTACAAAGCATGAAAAATCAGTTGCCTTCATTGCTCTGAAATTTTTAATTCCGTCGCTTTATAACGCATTTTTAGTGTCCTTTATGCTTGGCTTAGGAGCTTTGAGACCTAAGCTTACTAAAAACGTGTTTCTAAAGCATTTCAATAGGAAAAAAAGTGCAATTTTTGATTATATTCTGGTAACCTGAACTCAGCTAGTAGTCTAATCAGTTGTATCGCTCATAAAAGTGAATGTTACAAGGGTTTCAAACTTAGACGTAGCCAGAAGTTTTGATTGGGGGGCAAACCACAAATCACATGCAATGACGTCATCAAAACTTTTCAAAAGAGGAACTTTTTGTGGGACAAAGATGGAAGCTCAGGAGCCATGGCCTGAGTCTGGCACTTAACCAGGATTTTCCTAGAGGAATACGGTACTTGAACCAAAAGTGAAAACGTTTGAATTGGGAGGCGCGTTGAGTAAACTAGTGCAACTCAAACGTATCACAGACAGGGGTCTGGAGACGGAGCTCCGAGCAGCTGGAGGCTTTGGGGGTCTGGGGGCGATCTCAGCCGCAGGACGATTTTTTATAATTCTTTGGAAAACAATTAGCTATTTTAATGCTATTGGATCACATTTTGCCCCTGTTCAGAGCTATTTGAAAGAACTAGATTTTTAACATTTGAAAGCCAACTAAAAACACTAAATTGTTTAATCTTTCTTTCAGTTACAATTTAAGTCCAAAACACGTTTAAAATCTTGCATTTTGGAATTAAATTTTGTAAATGATTTGTATGCCCAAGAAAGGAAAGAAGGTATATTGCCTCGTGCAATATTTTCGCAGTAAACGATAATTCACTCAAAAAATTTCCTTTGAGATTTTTGTTTTGTCATGAAAATAATCAGCTGTACAGCACACGTATGGCCTGGAGGCCCAGGCCCCTTCAATTAAAATGTAATAATTTGTTCAATGAGCATTTCCTCTAGCTAGTTTTTTTTCAAAAATATTTTGTCGCGTAAAAACTGACCAGGTGTAGGTGAATAGTTGTGGAAACATGGTAGCCTACTTGGTACAATGATTGGTGACGCCTACTAACCATATTAATGCTCGGGCCAGATTTACATTGCGCAGGGCTCCTGGCACTTCGGAGATTTTCGCAACATCTTCCTGCTAAATATAGGTGAAAACTAAAACCAAACCTTACCATTATTCTGTGCATGGAACCCCTGGCACTGTGCCACATGGTAAATCCACCGTAGTTATTGCATTACGATCATAAAAAGGGCCTGAGGTAGCAACTTTTAGGACAAAAACTATTAATTTCACTCAAATTCTACGTTTAAATTGGTTGGCAAACGTTTAATTGAGGGAGGCCGGGCCCCCTCGTCGTTACTATTATGGTTGATTACTGTTGTACGCAAAAAAATGCTATAAGAAACTAAAAGTGAAGAAACAATTGGCTTTTTGTCACATTTTTATTATTGAAGGCCTCCCCTTGGCTAAGCCCATGGTCTCAAAACATGTTTTTGGTGACTTAATAATCCTGCAATGAAATTGCCATGGTCATCTCTACCATTTGTAAGTTTTTCTATTGTGTCCGCGCGATCAGGGGGTTGAGGCAGTGAGGACACTTTACCAATAAGGAGAAGAGGGTCAATTTTTTGCGATTTTTTGCGGACGTCTTTTATGGACAGCCCCGTATGAAATTATACACTACAAAAAATGTTTTTTGGACAAGAATATCACTTCAAAATGACTTCATTCTGAGGGCAGGCTGGTCTTCACTTTTTGGACAGGCAAAAGAACAAAAGACATAACGCAATATACTGTAGCTAACTTTTATGATTTGCTCTGTGAAGCAACTTAGTGAAGCACCGGTGAACTATCAGTCATCCACAATTATCCAGTTGCTACTTTTTAATTACGTGGGCAAGACCAAGATTTGAAAGTGCTTCTCCGTAATTTCAACTTCTTTTGAATGATTTTAGTTCCATTTCTCACAAAAGTACCGCGCTAAACGTGCTAAAAAGTAACGACGGTGCCGAAAACGGTACTTTTTTGAAAAAGTACTAACGGTGCCGACAACGGTACTAAAAAAGTAACGTGTTACCGTACCGCGATACTGCCCACCTCTGGGGAAAACTTTTGCTCGGTTTACAGAAACTTTTTGTCTCGCATTTTCAAGATACAAAATCGCAAAGTCAAAGTCAAGTGAATTTGAAATAAAGGTCTTTTTGACGTAGGGATTAACCCAAAAAAACCGAGAGGGGGCCGAGTAAAGGATTAATGATTTAATGCTATATAGTATTGTAGCTTTCATAGTGGCACAAAATGTTAAAAAAGAAAGCTATAACAAGTTTTCCCGTAGATACATACTTGAAATTTTTCTTATTCCAACTAAACGTTAATTTATTTAAGAGTAGTTGTGTTATCGACGTTTCTTGTTTAGCTTTACAAATCTTGGGTAATGTAATAGACCTTTCCTTTCCTGTGCTGGATTCTGCAAATCATAAAACAGCGTTTTCGTTGGCTCTGCCAATTTTCAGCACATTTGGATAACACTCCACCTATGCTATACCTTCCACTTCCCAGTGAAATCGTCCGACAAAAATATTTCTCACCAAGCCACACGTTGTTTCGACATTGCTATTTTTAAATCTGCTTTTTTTTTGTCAGCTTTGTCAAAAACGTAATAAAACACTGCATTAAGTTTAATTTTATTCCTGCATAAGTTGGCCATTAACTGAAAATCAAGAAGAACGGCAAAATTATTGAGGCTTGAATTTGCTTTACGCCTCTCTTAGAATAATTAAGTGAATTTAACGGTGACGCAACTAACTCGCTGTACTTTTGCTGTTATTTTCCTATTTTAACAAGACTCTTTCAAATTTGTTTCAACTAAACTCAATTTGGTAAATATGGCTTTTGAAATTAGGCTAATTACTGCAAATGAATAGAAAAACTAGATTTGCTGAACTTTTCATCCATCCATTCCATCTACAGTACGTTGCATCTGCACTTCGCAGTTGGCACACAATGCAGTTGGCACTCAGGTAAAACCCCAAACATAAGAGGTAGATAAATGGATAGGTAGCAGCTTGGCCCAGCATAAATGGTCAGTTTGCATCTTGGCCCAGCATAAATGGTCCGGTTGCAGCTTGACCTAAAGAACCCAAGTCATTTCACTGTCTTTTGGCCAAGATAACTTGATGAATAAAAAGCAGTTATTTTTTAGGACAAATTTGTTGCAAATCCGCTTGCAGTAATATAAAGGTATCAATAGAATTTTCACAATATTTTCAAAAAGCTTGCACATATTGAAGTAAAAAAATATACAAACAAAATGCAAGAATTTTTTTAGAAGTTTTTGACTGCTGCAGTGTACTTTTCTTTATTTTTTGATGATAATAATATGTTAAATCAAGTTTATTAGCTCAACTGGAGGGGCAAAAAACTTTTTTGCTAACGTTTCGATAGGCTATTTTCATGGCATGTATTACCCATTTTCGTCAGGGCTAGAATACAAAGGTAAAAACAAGCATACGATAAATGCAAAAATTATGTCACAAATAGAAAAAATACATTAACGCAAAAATTGGTCCGACAAAATAAACATGGCGATTTCTCTGCATCAGTCTACCAAAAATCAACCAACAGCAACCGATATTTAAACTTTGTACGATCGTTGTGCGATCACTAATTGACAGGGTCAATGCCCTTTGCTCTACCACGAAACGCCGTCAAGATGAAATCAAACACGCAAAAGACACTTTAAAATTGAACTCCTACCCGAACGAAACCCTCAAGAAACCTTCAAACCGCACAGAACAACCATTCAAAGGCTTCACCATTATACCCTACTATCCAGGATTGACAGAAAAAATACGGCGTTGTTTGTGTAACCGTAATGTAAAGTCGTATTAAAACCGTGCAACACCATTGCCAAGAAACTCAGCTAATCACAACGACTCAGAGGACCCTAATGAGCGACAAGGAGAAGTAAATCAAATTCCTTGCTATGACTGTGACTTTTCATACATTGGCGAAACAAAGCGCAGTTTTTCTATCCGCAAAAAAGAACACTTAGCAGACATTCGGCATCTACGATTCGATAAGTCAGCACTAAGCATGATTTTGACAACGAACATTCCATGGATTGGACCAACGCTAAAATTCTAGATTTCGAACTTGACTTCACAAAACACCGGTTTATCGAGTCATACTTCATTAACCAAATCCCCAACACTCTGAATGATAAGCACAATGACAAATTCCCTAGCATTTATTCCGCTACTCTGCTTCAAACCCCATGACGCAATATTATCTGTCAGTTTTTCGCTTCCAATTTGTTAAAATTTTTGCGTTAACGTATGATTCAACTTGTGACGTAATTTTCGCATTTATATCGCATGCTTGTTTTTAACTTTGCATTCTAGCCCTGACGAAAATAGGTAGAACATGCCATAAGCATAGCTTATCGAAACGTTGGCAAAAAAGTTTTCTGCCCCTCCAGTTGAGTTAATAAACTTGATTTAATTTACTGTATATTCCTGGGGACAACAATTGAGATGAGATATGACGTTATGTGTTTGTTGTTTCGACCGCAAATATATTTTGTTCATTGTAGTATTTCAATTGCAATGTTTTTTGATTTATCATTTGAATTATGATATTTTCTCATGTTTTTTCATTGCAGTCCTGTACTTTTGGTATTTTTTGGATGTATTTACGGTTTTGTTTAGAATTTGATTGTGTTGTAAGCAGCGAAAACGTTCACACAAAAAATTTTGAAGTTATGTGATTTGTTAAACTTTATTACACTATTTGGCATAGTTTTAGCTTTAAAGATGAAAACTGTATATACTGTATTTGAGAATAAAACCCCGTTTTTGCTTTATTTCCGCTTTATCGTTCAACTGTCCATTCAAAAAATTCACATTTTCATAGTAATGCTTTTTAACTAATGTAAACACGCATGTTAAAAAAGCATATTTTAAAACAAACAAAATTATCTTAAGTAAAACTGTAATAATAATTTAATTGTGATGTTTTGACGTTTGCAGGCCAGAGTTTTAATATTTAATCGTTATGTGTGTTCTGGCCTAAAGGCTACCAGCGCGGAAGCCTAGGGAAAAGCCACCACAACGGCGACTGCTTAAAAACTAGCAATAGAAAAAGTTATCCTTCAGCAGAATTCGAACCTGCAGCCTCTAAATTCTGCTGGAGGATAACTTTTTCACAATGTTTGTTTTTTAGTAGTCGTCGTTTTGGTGGCTCTTCCCTAGGTTTCGGCGCTGGTGGCCTTCACGTCACAAGCACGTAAAACGATTGAACATTAAAACTCTGGCCCACAATCATCAAAACATCTCAATTAAATTATTATCAATATCATAGTACTTGGTTTAAAAAGCCAAAGTTAAATATGCGAAGAGACATCCTCTCTAGATCAAGTGGTGCAGAGCAGTGGACCAGTAATCCAAAGGCTGTGAGTTCGAATCCTGTGTGAGGAAAACTTTTTCGCATTGCTTGTTTTTAAGTAGTCGCCGTTCTGGTGGCTCTTCTTTAGGCTTCCGCGCTGGTAGCCTAAAAGCCAGAAGCACGCAAAACGATTAAATCGAGCTGTAATTATTGTTTTGCCTTTATTTTAATTTCGCAATATTTTGCTTTTCATTTCATTTGAGACATTTTTTTATAGTGCTTTACATTTCGTTTAATATGTGTTTCAAATTTTTTTTCTCATGACACATTTGTTTTAATCGTTGTAGTTAAAACAAACATTTTTTTGCAATTTTTTTTGTTTATTTGTTCATAGCCAGACGAAGGCGTTGATGCTAATCATTTATTTACAACCAATCAAACATAACAAACATTTTCGCCCTTTTAGGCCGTTTCAGGTATTATTTAGTTTCTAGCCAGGTTAACTTCAGACCAACTGAAAAAAATAAGATAGAAAACGAGCGATATCAAGGTTTCGAGTCACCAGGCGTAAAACAATTGAGCCTAATGACTCAAAACCTTGATGTTGCTTGTTTTTGCATTTTAATCCTTCCATTTGTCTGAAGGTAACATGGCCAGACTTTGTTTGACAAATATCTAAAGAGACCTAAAAACGTTTGTAGGTTTGTTTGTTTGGTTGGTTGTAATCAGGGTGTCGAACCGAACCTGAACCCGGATCGTAAACCCGAATGAACCGTTTCATTTTGGTGAACCCGAACCGAATCTGAACCAGCAAAATTTTACTTCAGTGAACCTGAACCAAACCTGAACCCTCAAAATTGTGCTCATGAGAACCCAAACCGAACCTGAACCCCTAACAAAAGTAAGAATATATTTTTCCATATCCGGGTGCCGCTGGCGCTGGTACACGCACAACAAGAGCAGTGGTGATCATCAACAGGATCAGCAATTTCTCCTTTTTTGGGGGGGGCGAAACGAGTAAAGACAGTTAAATTTTAAGTCAATGAACCCGAACCAAACCTGAACCAGTAATATTTTACTTGAGTGAACCTGAACCAAACCTGAACCTCGAAAATGGTGCTCAAGTGAATCCGAACCAAACCTGACCCGCTAAAATATTTTGAGCAGAAGCTAAACCTGAACCCGAACCGTTATTTGAAACGGTTCGACACCATGGTTGTAATCGCATAAATACAGTAAATGAATACGCCTACGGGTAGCATAAACGCTTTAGTCATGCTGTTTATTGCTATTGCTTGAAAGAGTTGCCACTTTACCAAAGTTGTATTTTACGTAGACTTCGAAATGTTTTGTGTACTAATTCTTTGATTGTGATCGATTTTTGGTTTCGATTTTAGTTGCGTAAAACTTGTTTTTTATGATGAATGCGATAATGCGCAACAGCATAAGCTCACTTCCCTGCACACCATTAAATTCGAGCCTGTACCATTACAATCAAAAGGTAGCAAGTAGTAACTCCCTAGCAAATGTTTTTGGGTGTAATGTACAGTATGCATCGATCAAATTAATTAGCATTTAATAAGCAATTAACAAATTAGCAAATTGATCAATTTAATTAGCAAATTATTTTCTTCACAAGCAGCTGAGTAGACCTGAAGCATCAATGTGGTAATTGTAATATAGCTTGACACTCACTTGTCTCACTGTTTGGCGTGTGTAAGAAAGCGAGAAAAATAAGAATTAGTGTAAAAATTTGATCGTAATTTTGTATGAAGTAAAACTAATTGATAGACCCTATTATAATAATGATGATGAATGATTTTATTAAAAAAAATTGTAGTTAGTCAAAAACAATATATGATGTCAATATATCTTAGCATTTTCATTTTTGTCAAATCAATTCTTGCATTACACTTGCTGTTTTACGGCGAAGCGTGAAACGAGTTTGTGGGACCCATTTCCGCGCCATTGTGCCCGGGCAACACAGCTTTTTTCGAAAAACGTTGCAGCGGTGGCGAGCCGTTGGCAACACTGTGTCCTAATTTACCGAATTGAGATTCGAAACTCAGATCTTCCGATCCAGAGACCAGTAGCGTAGCCAGGGGGGGAAGAGCGGTGGGGCTGGAGTCCCCCATTGGTTTGAAAAGTATGCAAAATACCACGTTTTTAGTGCTTTTGAGGCCGATTTTTGCTCTAAAATTAAAAATAGCCCTCCCAACGGGATTGGCGGTTAGAAGTTGTAAAGGTCTACCTGTGATTTGGACCACAAAACTGGATTTTTTTCTTTTGGATTTGAAGTAAAGTAGGTCAGAAAAAGTGACTGAATTTTAGGTGAAGATCTTTTTTTTTTTTTGAGATCACATCAATTTGGACGAAAAAACCGACTCAAACTGATAAAAGCTCGATTAAAATTGGGGTCAAGATCGTTGGTGTTTGTTCCTCTATCCAAACAGCCCCTCCAAAGCAAATTCCTGGCTACGGGTCTGCCAGAGACGAAGTGATTATTGTTCGGTAAACTGGCTTGCCAGGTGCATTTCAATATGGACCACAAAATGTAGACTTTGTGAACAGTTGGAGTCAAAAGAGCCACTATTTTGTGCTATTGCGTCTTAAAAATTTTGTAATGCATACCGCTTTGCAGTACCCGTCAATACAAAACGCTAACTTCTGTGACTGTACTGTTTGTGTTAATCGTGCTGTATCTTAATATTAATTTTTCAAGTTAAAAAGAACTTAATTACTGCTTATACGAGTAGACAGTAACAGTGCAAATACAAAAAATGAAAGAAATGTACGGTTAGGTTAGTCTTGTCTGTTTTGAGTGTGACTCAGTGCCGTCGCTACGGGGTGCCAGGGGGGCCGTGCCCAGGGGCGTATTTAGGGGGGCCATTGTGCCATGGCCCCCCTTTTTGGGTCGCCAGGATAGTATAATTAGCATAGTTTAGTACGCAAAATTGCGGAATGGCCCCCCTCTTTCTCACTTGGGCAGAAGCTTTGAGCACACAAACGGTAGGCGAAGATCTTTGTTTGCCTTCGATCATCGAAAAATTGGGCTAAATTTGAGTGAAGACCTTTTTTTTTTGGTCTTCACCTAAATTTGGGCGAATAATTGGACTAACTTTAAGTGAAAACCTTTTTTTTTGGTCTTCACCTAATTTTGGGCGAAGAAATGTAAAGCAGCGGCGATAACTTTTGGGCCAAAAATGTTCATTTTAACGTTTGTTTTTCTCAAATTTTCTGAGGTTCCTGGCCCCCCTCTTTTCAAAATCCTGCGTACGCTACTGGCCGTGCCCCACCTAACGACTGCTTGTGCCCCCCATTTCGGTTTACACAGAATACGTTTTTGGAACATCACGTAACGATAAGATAGCAGGCAATAATGGAAAAAGGAATAATAACGTTCAAACATAATTCTCGTTTGAAGTTTTCTCTATTCTTTGCGAAATTGCTGGCCACCAACTGCTGTATATAAATGTGACGCAATAATCAGTCTTATTAATACGCCTTTACGGATGTCGCAGAATAGGAATGCATGCCTATAGAATTGTTATCAGTACTTCGTTAGTGATGATGACCTGAGGTCACACGTGAAAACATGTTTTAAAAGACCAGCTATTTTTGCTTTTTTTGAGCACACTCAAAATTTTTTTACATCGCGGTCAGTGTGCAACTAGGAGAAAGGGACTAAGGCGGCTTCAGTCCCCTTCAGCCAAGTCATTTAGAAAATTTAACCCAAAATTACAATCGTTTAAAACGTGCTTTGAACTTGATCTTAAGTATAAGGAGGGCTGAAGTGGCCTACCAATTTACTTCTTTCGATGACTTCTGGGTTTTAGCAATTTACTGTATAGTTAATCATTTGGCTTCAAAAAGGTGCAAAATGTGATTGAAATAGCGTTAAGATCGCTATTTTGGCTGCAAAATCACAAAAATCGCCCGCGGCTGGGGTCTCTGACCTCCAGGCCCTCATTGTGACACACACGAGTTGCATCAGTTTGCTCAGCACGGGGCCAAAATTAGAAAATTTTTGTACAAAAAAATATACTTTTATTCAAGACCCCTCCTTTTTAGCGAAGTCCTTGTTACACTTCTGGTCGCATTCACTGCTGCAGACTGATTTTTCAAGCGATTATATGGGCTGCGTACGTAATGAGCTAAGCAATGCTGCAAGCTTTATGCATCTCTTTTTTCAGACGTGAATACAAAATTTTCAAAATAGCGTATAATTTGGAGCCGTAAAATATCAGTTTTTATATGGAAAAGTTCAGTCTATTTCAGTGCCCCCCCACTTCCGACTGGTGCCCCCTCACTTCGTTTGCTTTGGCGACGGCACTGATGTGACTATGAGTTTTTGATGCTGATTTACACGCTGCAATAATCATCTAATGTGGATGGAAAAGACATTCAGCATTTCTAACTATTCACTACTGAAACGACGAGGACATTTAGCATTCACATACGAATCACCTCTGCACCAAAGTTGATAGTTTTTGCCTCCAATATGCTGAAAATGGGACTCGCGGATTCGAATACCTACGTAGCCTATGCGGTTCGGTTGAGGCCGGGCAGCACGTCATCAAACAAGGTTCGATCCTGTAACCGCCAAGCAGCCTTGATGATACAACTAATCTTGGTCTGGCGCATTACGTGCATGGATTATCATGCTGATGTGATCCTATATACGAAAGATGAAGAAGAAGCAACTTGTCTGTGCTTTGGCATTTTTACGTTTGTGCTAAACTTTAATTATGATTGATACTCATTTCGCGGAAGTTTCATTGTTTCATTTAATTTGAGTAAAAGCACTACAGCTTTATTGAATACAGTGAGGTTTTTGAAGTTTACTAATCAGCAAAAAATAAAATTTTAAACAGCAAAAAATTAAAAAATTGTGAAAAAAGATCCAAGTATTTTTACTCATTTTCACACTTTTTTTTTATAATTTTACACATTATAAGGTTGGCTAACACCATTTTTATACTCTTTGCACTTTCAGATTTTAGTTTTTGGTGATGATGGACATAGCTGAGACCAAAACGTTTAAACATTTATTGTTTTTAACAAGCCTTTTTTTGTGTTTAATCAAATTGTATTTGTTATGTAATAAAAAAGTATAACCAGACCCGTCGCCAGCGATAATCTTCAAGAACACATTTGAGTCTTTGACTGATTCGATTTCTGACACAAACGCAAAGATCCTCACAAAACAGCTGAGGTCGATTCTAGCCCAAATGGAATAGCCAATTCCCACCTGAGAACGCTCTCTGCATCAATCTTTTTCTAAAACTACCATCGTGCGAGCATCCGGGAATAGTAGAAGCAGTAGCATTTTGTTTTTGTACAGTAGAAGACAAAAACTTTTCTACAACGTCTGCAGTCCTAAAGGATGGGAATAAAACGCTGTGCATTAAAATACATGTGTGGTTATGCGGTAAAACATACATGTCTCCAATTATAATGACTAACAAAAACTGAAATTGCAAATTACGATTGTCCCTATATCTAACCTTGAAAGAAAACATAAAAACACGCAAAAAATTTGAAAACCAAGAAAAATAACTTAAAAAATAAAGTCAAATTCTTTTGGCAATGAGTGGAAATGGACGATAATTTTTAATCATCAAAAGAAAATACGGTTTTCTGTGTTTTATTGGACTAAACACGTTAAGAAAAAAGTTTAAACATGACTCTCAGCTAAGTCTAGTTTATTTTACCCAAAAATTAGCTCAAAATGCATTTGCGGCCTACAAATATCTCATTTGCACAGCAACGGGTGCCGGTCACGTGATATATAATTGCGCACCGGAGTTCAAACACCCCTAATTTGCTACAAATGATGCGATGCCTGTTTTATATTTGCGTTGAGTATTAATATTTTGTTGATTCAGTTGCTTCCGGTTTTTGTTGGGAGCTTTAGTCACCAATAATTGCAACCCCAGTTTGACTGCAAGGTTTCTACGCCGTATACTGTTGCAAGAAATCTGGATGCTAGCTTTCGATAGAGTTTTTTGAAAATGGGAGTTGATCGAGCGGAAACGCGTTCGTGTCTTGAGTAGGCTTGCCATCGCAGCAACATGTCTTCGAATGGATCTGTGCTTTCTGCAGGGCAATGATAAGAAAATGGGCCCCCGCAAACTTGTTACACGCTTCGGTAGTAATACAGCAAGTCTACTCAATTATTGATCGATTTAGATGTGGAGAATGAAAAAATAGAATTCGTAAGGATTTCCCAAGTAAAGAACAAAATAAAGATATTTGCAGCGTTTTGTCAAATTCATGCGGCAACTCTTTATAAGATACCTAAATTCATTGATTCAGTAAAGACAACCGTATAGTAAACAGATTACGTACCAAAATGACGTAGTTCCAAAAATTTAGAGGATAAATTGTTTTCTCTATGTTTCAAATCTGAGCTGACTTTAATTCCTTAGTTCTTTTTGCTTTGAAAGTAAATTATATTGGCCTGTATTTGTCGCCATAAGTCTTGTGAATTATTTTTGGCTTTGTACTAATTTCAGACAAAGGCGAACTTGATTGTGATTCAATTTAAATTAGATTGGCCGTGAAATTACAGTGAAGTAGTAAAGCACGATATAGGCAATGTAATATTATATTGCCACCACATACGCCTTCTGCTGCTCGCTTTCTTCAAAAAGAGAAAAAGTATTACGTTGTATTGTACTGGGTATTTCAAAATTAGGCCCCTCCCTATATAGTTTACTTGGAAATTAGTTGGTTTTCTTCAATGGTCAAGTTTGAAGTAGATTAACGTTAGTTTTAATGAGCTATTTTCATTTTTACTTTTTTTATTTTCATGTCAAATAACTGATTTAGTCAAACTCATATAGCTAATGATTCAGAAAAAGTTTAATGAATTGGCAGAGCCGGATATGCCGCTGCATTTCAAGCCCTCGTACCTTATTTAAATCTAAAGTCAAAAACATGGACATTCATCGCAAAGAATTGTGTTAAAAGGCGTACAAGTTGCTGCAATGCTTACCAATTTATTTTTATTGATCTGCGACGATTAGTAGCAGAAAAGCTAAGAAAAATAGTTAATTTTTCGCCTTTTTTGCAAAGTATTAGAATGAACACATTGGTGCTATTCAAATTTTACAAGAACGGGATCTACAGCCGATTTTCTATGCTTGGCAACAGGTTCGTTTAAGCAAAAGGTGCATATATCTATACAAACAATTATAACCGATTTTCTAAATTCAGAAACCGCTCCAGCCGAATAGCACCACTGATTACACCCTTCGAAAATGCAGGCGATGGGTCAGACAGGTGCAGGCCCCACAATATATTAACAATTTTGTGCAAAAATTGAATAAAAGCCAGTTTTAAATCTGCAAAATGTTACTACTTTTTTAGTTTTGTTTATGCTGTAGAGGGATATTTGATTTTGAAATACCTTGTAGTTTGTCAAAACGAAGTCAGGATCACTAAAAAGCATCAGGAGCCTTGGGCATAAAGTTTTCGGGAGGCCTCAACAAATAATGTTACAGAAGTAAACCAAGGCACTGGGATTTTCATAAGCTTGCAAAATGACGTAACTTATAGTCATCACTGGCAGCGTCTGAAGACAAAGTCACATAGGCGTAGCCAGGTGGCGGGGGCAGGGGGCCCGGATCCCCCCCAATTAAAGTATCATCAATAATAAAAAATTATGACAACATAGCCTGTTTAGTTGCAGGTTTTTTTGGTAATTACGCACATTACAGTAATTAACAATAACATTAATAACGACGAGGCAGCCCCTTGTCCCTTAACTGACAACCAGTGGCCCTGAGGCCCCTAGCCAACAACCAGGGGGCTCCGGGATCCCTAACTGACCACCAGGGAGCCCCGGGGCTCCTAATTGACAACCAGGGGTCCCGTGGCCCCTAACCAACAACCAGGGGGCCCCGGGGCCCCTAAATGACGACCATGGGGCCCCAGGGGAGGGCCCCTGACTACTAACCAGGGGGCCCCGGGGCCCCTAACGGACAACCAGAAGGCCCCGGAGCTCTTAACTGACAAACATGGGACTTTGGAGCCCCTAGTTGACGACCAGGGGCTCCAAAGCCCCCAATTAACAACCAGGGAGCCCCCAACTAAAAAAACAGGTGGTCTCAGGGCCCCTAACTGACATCAGTTGGACCCGTAGCCCCCAACCGACAACCAGGAAGCCCCGGATTCCCTAACTGACAACCAGAGAGATCCGGTGCCGCTGACTAACGACCAAGGGTACCGGGCCAGGGGCCCCAATGCAAATTTCTAACAATTTACATGCAAAACCTGTGAGAAATCTAAGGGTTTTGTCCTAAAAGTTGCAACCCCAGGCCCTTGTTTAACGTTATCATGAACTTAATGCTATAACATAAGCGGTAATGCAAACCCCTTAATTAAAATACTACCAATGATAAATATAATGAGAGTATAGCCATTATGTTGCCTTGTCTGGAATTGCAGTTTTTTTTTTAATTTGGAATTTACGCGTACAAAAAGAAAAAATACCAATGATGACCCCGTGTCCACGTCATAATTATGTCATGCACTTCTTGGACGGTTCAAAAGACTGTCAAGTGATTTGGAAAGAAGTTATTTTAATTTTGCTTTAAGATTTTTTTATGAAAGAACTTACGGGCGCGATCTTATCTCAATATCATTGGCGTAGCAAGGGGGTGGCCCAGGAGGCCGGGCCCCTTCGATCGAAATGCAACCATGACAAAAGTTTGACAACAAAACCTTGTTTTTTCATTGTCTGTGTCTTTTAGCATCTTTGCGTACAACAGTTCACGCGTACAACAGTAATTAACAATATATAATATTGACGACCCGGGGACCCGGCGCACCCCCTTAATTCAACTTTTTTCAAACCTATATAAACGTATAATCAGGGTGAAATCAAGGGTTTTTGTTCTAAAAGTTGCTACCTCAGGCCCCCATTTAAATTTTTCATCAACGTAATGCAATAACCAGCGCCGTATTTGCTATAAGGCTCAGTGCCAGGGCCCCGCCTTCAGACAGAATTACTTTTTTTGGTCTTCATTAATATTTGGCAGGAAGATGTTGCAAAACTCCTCTAAGTGCCAGGGGCCCCGCGCAATGTAAATCCGGCCCGGGAATGACATGGTTAGTAAGCGTAACCATCTTTTGTACCATTTTTAAATAACGATTCACCTCCATCTCGCCAGTTTTTACGCACAACATACTTAAAAAAAAAGCAAGGGAAAATGCTCATTGAACAAATTATTGAATTTGAATAGAGGGGTCCTGGGCCCCCTGGCCGTGCATGTACTCCCATAACTAGTTAACTTTATGGAAAAACAATAATCTCTGAAGAAAATCTTCGAGTGGATTATTACTTACTGCTAAAATATTGCAGAAGGCAATGTGCCTTACTTTTTCCTACATGGACCAAATCACCTCAATTAAAATTTTACACCATAGTGCAAGATTTTAAACGTGTTTTGGACTTTAATTGCAAGTAAAAGAAGAATTGTACAATTAAGTTTTTTGGTTTGACTTTGAAATTTTAAGAATCTAGTTCTTTCCAATGGCTGTGAACACGTGCAAAATGTGATCCAATGGGATTAAAATAGCTTTTTTTCCAAAAACTTACAAAAATCGCCCGGCGGCTGGGGCTTTGCCCCAGACCCCCATAGCCACCGGCAGCTGGTGGCTCCGCCCCTAAGACCCTTGTCTGTGATACGTTTGAGTACACTTGCTTACTCAACACCTCTCCCAAGTTAGACATTTGCACTTTTTAACTGTTAGTTTTCGCCTTCTCCCTTTACCAAAATCCTGGTTAAATGCCAACTGGCTACGGCTTCAGATCTTCCATTTCACGATATCTTTGCAACACGAAAAGTTTCTTTTTAAAAAATTTCTGATAACGTCATTGCATGTGATTTGCGGTTTGGGCCCTCCCCAATTAAAAATCCTGGCTACGCCTATGCAAAGTCATGATATGAACGCGAAGCCTCCAGTTGCTGGACAATTTTTTTGATTATTTATAGCCATTAATCAACGTTTTGCATTTTGGTTTAACAATATTATTCCAGCATGATAATTTGCCTATAGTAACCGGTTTTGCGCAGATATCGAATTACTGCAAATTTGTAAAAATTGTTCTTCTGTAGCAAGTTTTTGAGCGCCTTCCGCTCTTAATTTGCGTAGAGTTAAATCACGTGACTACACTTCACCACGCTTAGCTACACTTTTTGGTTGGTCATTGTTAGTTTTCTCCGCGTAACATCTAGCAGGCCATTTTTAATTTCTACAAGTTTTGCGTTCGTTGAGTTAGATATCGGGGTCGGCAAAAGTTAATGTACTGTTTTGCTATTGTTTTGCTTCTGCTGCTGTTACTTTTCTTTCCTGGTTGGTTTTTTTTATCTGAGACCTAATCGTTTTTAGTTACATGATGAAGAGAAACAATACAGTATTTGGATTCGAATTTGAGTACTCAAAAACAGCAAGACAGTGAAAATTCTTTGGCTCCCTCTGGATTAGAACCCCGGTATTAGCTTTAGACGCAAGATTTGAATCCGCAACAAATATATTTAATTATTCGAAAATTAGCGACAATAATAAAGAACTTTTTAAAAACATGATTGTTGGTAAGGTAATAATGAAAAAAATATATACATAACACGTAAATGCTTTGGCGCCTTGAAGCACGTTAAAAAATCTCTTTGTTTTTACTGCTGCACTGCAAGTGGGCCCGAAAAAATTTAGCATAAAAAATTATGCTGTTTAATTATTGATTTATTTTTACAATTAGGAGTCAATGGGTGAGGGCATAGGCGTAGGCAGGGTTTTTTGATTGGGGGAGAAGGCTCAAACCATAAATGACAAGCAATAACGTCATCACAAATTTTTAAAAAAGGAACTTTTTGTGCGGCAAATACATCGCAGAATGGAAGATCTGATAGCCGTAGTCTGTTGGCACTTAACCAGAATTTTGGTAAAGGAAGAGGGCAAAAATAAATAGTTAGAAAGTGCAAATGTTTAACTTAGGTGACGTGTTGAGCAAGCCAGTGTACTCAAACGTATCACAGCTGCCGCTGGCTATGGGGATCTGGGTGATTTTTGTAAGTTTTTGGAAAAAAAGCTATTTTAATCCCATTGGATCACGTTTCGCACGTGTTCACAGCCATTGGAAAGAACTAGATTTTTAAAACTTCAAAGTCAAACCAAAAAACTTAATTGTTCAATCCTTCTTTTACTTGCAATTGAATTCCAAACACGTTTAAAATCTTGCACTATGGTGTAAAATTTTAATTGTAAGTGATTTGGTCCATGTAGGAGAAAATAAGGCACATTGCCTTTTGCAATATTTTAGCAGCAAATAATAATCCACTCGAAGATTTTCTTTAGAGATTATTTTTTTGTCTTGAAAACAATCATTTACAGGAGTACATGTACGGCCAGGGGGCTCAGGCCCTCCGCAATCGAAATTCAATTATTTGTTCAATGAGCATTTTTTCTTGCTTTTGTTAAAAATATGTTGTGTGTAAAAACTGGCGAGATGGAGGTGAATCATTATTTAAAAATGGTACAAAAGATAGTTACGCTTAATAACCATGTCATTCCCGGGCCGGATTTACATTGCGCGGGGCCCCTGGCACTTAGAGGAGTTTTGCAACATCTTCCTGCCAAATACTGGTAAAGATCAAAAAATTCCTACTATCTGACGGCGGGGCCCTGGCACTGAGCTATATGGCAAATACGGCGCTGGTAGTTGCATTACGTACAAAAAGTTTGAATGAGGGCCTGAGGTAGCAACTTTTAGGACAAAAACCCTTAATTTCACCTTGGTTGTACATTTAACTTGGTTGAAAAAAGTTAAATAATGGGGTGCGCCGGGCCTCCTGGTTGTCAATATTATGTGTTGTTAATTACTGTTGTACGCGTGTACTATTGTACGCAAAGCTGCTAAAAGACACAGAAAATGAAAAAACAAGGTTTTGTTGTCAAATTTTTGTCATTGGTGGCATTTCAATTGAAGGAGCCCGGGTCCCCTTGGCCACTCCCGTGGCTACGCCAATGATATTGAGATAAGATCGCGCCCTTAAGTTCTTTCATAAAAAAAATTCTTAAAGCAAAATTAAAATAACTTTTTTTCCAGAACGTGGAGGACTCGAGTGGAGTCACTTCACAGTCTTTTGAAACGTCCAAGAATTGCATGACATTATTATGACGTGGACACGTGGTCATCATTATTATTCCTTACTTTTGTACGCGTAAATCCTAAATTAAAGACTCTGCAATTACGTACAAAGACAACATACTGGCTATACTCTCATTGTATTTATTATTGGTAGTACTTGAATTGGAGGGTTTACATTATCGCTGTGTTATAGCATTAAGTTCATGATAACGTTAAACGGGGGCCTGGTGTCGCAACTTTTAGGACAAAACTTTTAGATTTCTCACAGGTTTTGGATAAAAATTGTTACAAATTTGAATTAAGGGACCCCTGGCCCGGGACCCTTGGTCGTAAGACAAGGGTACTGGGGCTCTCTGGTTGTCAGTTGAAGGCCCAGGAGCTTCTGGTTGTCGGTTAGGAGCCCCGGGGCCCCCTGGTCGTTAATTAAGGCCCTTGGGGCTCCCTGGTTGTTAATTAGGTGCTTTGGGGCCCCCTGATTGCTTTGTGCCTTGGGGCCCCCAGCCCCGTTAATTAACCCCCTTAGGGGCTCCGGGGCTCCATGGTATTTAGTTAGGGGCCTTTCGGCCCCTGGTTGTCATTTAGGAGCCTCAAGGCCTCCTGTTTGTCAGTTAGGGGCCCCCTGGTTGTTGGTTAGATGCCCTGGGGCCCCTAGTTGTCAGTTAGGGGTCCCGGGGCCCCCTGGTTGTTGATTAGAGGTCCCACGGCCACCTGGTTGTTGGTTAGTAAGGACCCTGGAACCCTTGGTTGTCAGTTGGGGGCCCCGAAACCCCGTATTTGTCAGTTAGGGGCCCCCTGGTCGTCGGTTAGGGGTCTCGGGGCCCTCTGGTTGTTTGTTAGGGGATCTGGAGCCCCCTAGGGGCCCTGGGACCTTTTGGTTTTCAGTTAGGGGCCCCGGCGCCCCCTCGTTGTCATAATTGTCATAAATATTATTGTTTATTATTGTTAATTACTGTTATGAGCGTAATTACTGAAAAAAAAAACTGCAACTAAACATCGCTAAGCTATGTTGTCATAATTTTTATCATTGGTGGTAATTTAATTGGGGAAGGGGACGGGCCACCTTGGCTACGCCGATGGGTGAGGGATTGGGGTTATTGCATCGGTCGAGTTAGTCGTAGAGTCCATAAAGTTTTTAACATCTTTTTTATATTTTCCGTTAACATCCTTTAAAAATGTTTCCAAAATTTGCAAATTATGATCTAAATAACGTTAAAATAGATGTTTTGTTCGAAAAATCACAAATATTGTTTAGTGGCTGGGAGTTCACCCCCAGACTCCACCGACCCCGGCGACTGAGCCCTCAAGCCCCCGTCTATTGGACTCTTGATCACTTGAGTGGCACGATTAAGTTTGCTCAGCACCGCTCTCTAAATAAAACAGTTTTCGAATAAAAAAATTTTGACCGTTGGTTTAAGTTCCCCTTCGGAAAATCCTGGCTGCGCTTCGGTCTAAATATCAAATTGCGAAAATTCTATCAAAGTCTTATGATTCTGTATGCACAAACATAGCTCTAACTTGGATCTTATTCCCTTACATTTTTGTATTACTGCTTAAACTACACTTGTATTGCTGAGGCTAACTTCAAAGGAATGAAAATTCGTTTTTGACGTGAAGGACAAAAGATTGTCAACAACTACCAGATTCAAACACCAATACAAGAATTATATCATACGAAGACAAATTCCCAATTTTCGACCAAATCTGGAAGCTGCCACATTTTTCTCGCAGTTTATCTTGAAATATTAGCTTAAGTATGAGAAACACGTTTGAATTTGATTTATTATTTGTCTATACGATGCAATAAATGACACGCTACATAAAAATAGTTTACAATAGCAAAGCAAAAAATAACTGTTTTTACGACCGGAGACGAAAGAACCTGTTGCGGTTATCTATTCAAACAGATCACAAACCATATAGCTAAAACAAATTGGACATTAAAGGTGTTTCTTTGTCTTCTAAAACTTTTCTGACTTCTGCAACTTTTTCATAAATTCTGCAAACTTAGTATTAGGAAACTTGTTTAGCTCTTGTTCTGTTTTGCTCGACAAGGTGGGCATTATGGAAAGTATTTTTTTGCTAAGGTCAGGAACCAACCTTGGCACACCTGAACGAAGATCTAAGATTTCTGAATCATCAAATGGTTTAGCACTTTCAATCAAAAATTCACGTTCTTCTTCTTCAGTCAAAATTGACATCTTTTGCAATTCCTCCTCGGAAATACCTATCACAGTTTTCTCGTAGTTGAGCAATTCATCGCTATAAGGAAAACGCTTCCAAGCTTCAGGCGACACGTTATTAAAATACTTCATTTTTTCCAAAGATACTTGTGAATGAGGCAATTGCTGAACTCTGGTGTGTTTGTTTTTTCTAACTAATGGTTTTGGTGGTCGATATTTTGAGGTTGTGCTTTTGTCGCCTTGCAATGCCGCTGTTTCAGAAATAGCGATTTGCTCCATAACGGTAGGCATATTCGCGTAAAATAAATTAATTACCGTTTGTTGGAGAAACGTAACTCTTCTTGTTTCATTTTTTTGTTCATGGTGGTTTGGTTCACTGCTTGCCTTATTTTGACCAGACTTTTTCAATATATACCGGTTACATTGCACGTTGGCCTCATTGGTGCAGTTAAAATATCGTCAAATCCAAAATTATCGCAAACTTGCAAACCTATGATAGACTCAAGACTGGATTCCTCAGATGAATCGCATTCAGACATGACTGATGCTTTCTTGACAAAATCGTCGATGTTCTTCACACTGGTTTCGGAGCTTAATGAATTTTTAGAGCGTATAGCCTTGGATTTTCTGTTCAGATGTGAATCGTCTTGTGTATTGCAATCTAGGTTAATCGAAGTGCTTGATGTACATGAAACTGATTTTACGGAATTACCAGATTCTATTTGCAAACTGGAAAAATCATCAGCTAACTCATCAACCACTTCATCCGCATTCGAAGAAAGATTTTTGTTTGGAGGAAGCACAGCATCGGTTGTAATCTTGTTTATTTCTACATCAGCTAACTGGTTTTTGCACTTCATCAATATTTCATCTTCGTTTACAAAGTAATGTGAAGCTACATCTGACTCTTTGATTGTACCAGTATCGGAGCTGTCAGAATCCCGCTGCAATTCGACATCCCTTTCGTTAGGGGCCAGCATTGGCAAGCTGATACCGGAACTGCGTACTTTAGCAGCATTACAAAACGCATCTGGCATTAAAGCAGGTTTTTCATTGGTCTCTGTTGCCGATTGTTGAAAATTATTGTTCATAGCTTCAAAGGTTTTAACATCATTTACGTGTTCTACTTTGGGTTTTACGTCCAGCTGTTTTTTTCTTTGCATTTCATTAAGTTTTTTGTCTTCCTTTTCAATCTGATCCAACAAAGCCCTTTTGACAAATTTATCATGACAATACTCTTCGGGAATATTTGCAGCATAGTCAATTGCTTTAAGTTTTGCGAAGTGTTTTCTTTTTAGTGTGTTTTCAAATTGTTGATATCTCTCTTTCCAGCTTCTTTTGCAAACCCCCCATTTTTGCTGTACTTTGTTACTAATGCCTTCAGCAAAAACAAGATCCTTTCCGCTTGAATGCTTCATTATCTTTGTAATAATCACAACACCTTCTACATTTCTTGTTTTTCTATGCTCGACAGTGCCAGTGCTTTCTTTAGCTTTAACCCATTCTTCAGAAAGTCGCTCAATGAAAGCCATGCTGTCTATTTCTATTTCTTGGTCTGGTTTTGTATACAAGCTAGAAATTGTAGGATTCTTCTGCAGCTTTTGAACGTTGTTTTTCATTTCTTGCTCATATAGAGCAATTAAAGCCGAGGCGTTTGATTTTTGGTCTGAATCTGCTTGTGTATCCAGCAGACGAGCAGCTCTTGTTGGCTTTGTGTCTATATCTTCAGCTGCTTGATACAAAGCTGTAGCTTTATTAGCCCTGACATCATCCCGATGGATTTCTTCCTCATCCTTTTCTAAAGTGGCAAGCTTTCTGGCTTTTGATCTAAGCTGTGAATCTGTTTTGATTGAATCATTTGAAGTTGAAGCAACTGCACAGACGGCCTTGCTGCTGTCGTGGATTTCCTCAGTTTCACAAATAGTGTCTATGGAAGTAATCAAATCTGAAGCAGAAAATGTATTGCTGTTTTTGCTTATTATTTCCAATAACTGTTTATTCTCCGGATTTTGTTCATTCCATCTACCTTTTTTTATTTTTACGGCATCACCAGAAATAGAATTCGGCCTATTATGAACGGACAAATCTAAAGTTGAAATTTTGTTTGTGTTAATAGCATCCGATGATTGGTTGAGTTCTTCATTTTCGGGCACTTTGTTTTGAATTCGTACAGTTTCAGTAGGAATACTGACTTTTGCAGGTGCAACCAAAGCTTTTACATCCAAGCTGCTGCAGTTTTCACAATTTTTGCTGTGTGGGGCTGCTGAAGCCGAAGTCTCTCTGTTACTGCAGTAATCGTTGTTGATTTTGCTTTCTGTATTTTTTAAACCCTCTTTGATCAAGCGCATTTCAGTTGCCTTCAGCAAAACAAATGAAGGGTCTTCAAGAGAAGAGATGTTGTTGTTATCGGTATCTTTATTGGAGAAAATTTCCCTCTTATCGTCTAAACGGCAAAACTCCGTTTGTTGAATCGTTGAGAGTTCCACGATCTGAGTCTTGTCGGTATTGTTTGAAGTTCCAAATGTTTTTGATTTTGAGTTTTCCGCATTGACTAAACTTGTTTGTTTGTCTCTTCTTTTATTCCTTCTCATACCACACATGTAAAGCTGCCAACAGCAGCAATAAATAACAAGTATGAACGTCGCAATCGCTGCTTCCAAGGAATAATTTCTACTATCAGCGAATTCAGAAAGATCTAAACAATGCACAAAGTAATTAATATGAAAAAATTTTTGATGATTATGAAGTAATTTTAGTAAGCACGCAACCTGGATAGGTTCGAGTGAAACGTCAATTGAGTACAGCAGGTAGTGTTTTATGTCAAACAGCACTGTATGAAGAAAATTTATCAGTAGAACGCTGAAAGTCATTTTTACAATTACCCATTTTACATGTGCACTTTTCTTGCACTTATCTGTAATTGTAATTACATTTTATTGCCTAAGTTGCCTTGGTCTGGAGACAGCGAAGATATAATTCGGTCTTCGAGTCAAGCTGCCACCTGCCCACCACGGTGGAGACTTTACACTGTCCCTTTTCAATGCTTAAGGTAAAGTATAAGGGAAGCTGTGAATACCAATTTTTATAGTCTTTGGTTTGACCTGACCGGAAGTCGAACCCAGGTCTACCGTTTTAGTGTAGCAGACGTTCTATTCACTCGACAACTAATTAAATTTGAGCCAACAAAAGAAAAATTCAACATTTTGACGAGTTTATTCAACTACGCATAGAATTAGAACAAATAATTTAGATGCTTTTAGACCAAACCAAAGGTAACGTGATAGTTCAACACAGCAATGAGAAAACAGAAAAATTATAAATTACGTAAAAATTCAAAAAAGTGTGCAAAGAAACATTAAGGTTTAATTTTATCCAAGTAGTGGAAACAAAACTATAACATAGAATCTTCACCATCAAACCAAAAACTGTGATTTGCTTTAACGATAGCAAGACAGAGTTACCTACCGACATAAACAAACGTCGTGTTGTGACATTTAGTCAATCCAATTACAACTTCTGTGGGAAATCGTTCAACCTCAGGGATATACGGAGGCGGGATGCACGGCGAATCGAACAATGGTGGCCTGTGAAAATAAATATGGACCCACGATCGTTTTTGCATTGCATTTTTCTTTCCAGTTGCTAGTTGCATGCAGTGCCTGCTAATTGCAGAGTCACGTGCAAAAGTGCCAGGTTACAGAATGGTACCAAAGAACCATGCCGTGCCTACCAAAAAACTTTATGTGCTGGCAATGCCTTTTTTGGTGACATAGTGCATAAGCTTTATGTACTATTGACACAGTTTTTTGCATCAATAAGCAGGCCCCGGAATCGGGCCTTAAAGGTAAACATCTAAAAACGCTATTAATCGTGAAGTTCTATCGATGGCATCGAGCACCGGATTTGTATGACATGGCAAACCTGGTTGCAAAGAGCATGACGAACCAGATTTTCTTGACAAGTGGAGCATCACGTTTGTATTTATTTTACTATAATTTGTTAACATTGGCGGGCATTGATTTTCATTTAACTTTACCAATTACAATAAAACAGTTTTGACGTTGTGTTTAGCTCCATTTGTTGAGTAAACCAGACTAAACAAACTGCGTTAGGAAGAGATTAGACTAGTTTTAGTTGCAGAGAAACATTCTTGCTCAGCTATTTTTAACTACGTAATAAGAGTTAGCCTTTTAAAGTGGCAACCACGATTTAAAAGCCTCGATTTTTGAATTTGCTCGAAAAATTGCATAACAAGCACTCTACAGTATCTTAAGATATACCGGAATTTACGATCTAACTTGCAGTAATAATAATCCCCTTGCTTAATCACTATTACCGTACAAACAAATCAGAGAAGAAGACTAAAAATTTATTCAGAATAGGTGCGATTAGCCTCAAAATAGGGATCATAAACATCAATTCCGAGGAAAAAGTCGCAAGTGTTAATCGGAGAAACAACCAAATGATAGACTAGAAACTCCACCAAAACTTCACCGCAACCCGAGTATCACTATCAATCAATTTTTCCAGCCTAGTGCTAAACTTTGAATATTAACGTTGTCGTCTAACTCACTCGTCCAATTCTGCTCTCTGACACTCCTCACTTTCTTTTTGTCTGTGGCATGTTCCGATACGATCCTGAACAAATGATTAACAGTGTTAGGATTGTACAGTATTTTGTAAGCTACTGAAAAAAACTATTACATTGTAGATCTTGGTTAAATACATCCAATTTAACGTATCAATCTGGCGCCAATTGATCCATCCTAAAATCGAAGTAAATATACTGTCTATCATCGCCTGTATTACCAAAATATATATATTGGTTGCTTGGAACTATCCGGCTCTTGTGGAACAAAGTTTGTAATGTTACTCGAGTTGATGTGGTTGTTGGCTTAAATTTGAAAATTTGAATTCTGGAAATAAGCTTCTCTAAATGATGAAGCAAATCAATGTGGAGTAAAAAATAAAATCTTTGTTTGACAAAGAATTTCAGCTAGTTTGTTAAGGATAGCAGCGAGTCCTGAATTGAAATCAACCGAAATATCACCCAAGTTAACAACTGATTGATTGTCGTTTCCTTGGACGTGCGGTAGTCCTTCCAGAAAATCCTAATTTTTTTAATCATCAATTGTAAAGGGCTGAACGATTGTTTGATTCACATTTCTGCAAGGGCAGCGGCATTGGAGCAGGCGTTTAGCTGTGTCATCCGACATTTCGCACAACACAATCGCATAGCGTTGGGTTATTGTGTAATCCCAACTTTGCTAGCGTGCTGCGGGTACTGACATATTTTGTTAACAATATTGCATTGAATACAGCAGTTCCTAGGAATAGAAAATTGCAAGAGATACCCAGTAGTTTAGTGTAGAACAGTTGGAGCACAAAATCTTATACTTGTAAAACAATGCAGTTCAAGGTCGACGTACCTTTTCTAAGCAAACGCATGGATTGAGCTCTTCTTCTTTCGGAACTGCTCTTGCCAAGACAAAAGCATTAGTTCCTTTGATCGAAGAAAATTCATAGGAAACCGTTCTGTTTTGAATACGTGCGAGGGAAATGTAGCTATACCCGTTTAAATAAACCTGGAAATTGTTAGTTGAATAAGCTCATTGATAATATTTTGATTAGATATTGCTGGCATAAAAGCTAAACAAGTCGTAAAAAGTTACCCTCAGAACTCATTTTGAACTTTAGAGCACTACACTCAAATAAAACGTAGCTTTCAATTACCACCTGTTCAGTTCCTACCTCCCATGATGGAGCATTAACACTTAGTTAATGCTGAACCTCAAGCAGGAAAGCTGTGAATATCAATTTTAAATTTTTTGTTTAATTCTGCGAAGACCTACTTAACAAACTGCATTTAACAAAACAATCAAAGTTTCGCAAGCACGACGTGGCGGTTTTTAACAGTTCTCTGCTGATGTCATTATAGGGTATATACAGTTCCATTCGCATACGCAAAGAAAACAGAAAAAAAGGAATAAAAATCATGTGAAAAGTTCTAGTTTTGTAGGTAATTCTGTAAAAGGGGATCTCAGTGAGGGTACATGGTGGTTTCCAAATGGAGCAGTCTTCCAGAATGTGAGTGTAGGTTTGGGCTTTTGTACAACAGTCACATGCACTATTAGCAATATTATTATTTTATTACTGTTATTGGCCTTCACCTTGATTTATGAGAGAAAAGCAGCTTTTCGCGGGCTGAAGCTACGTTGTTCAATTCGCAGATATTGAAATTTCTCCGGAGAAAAGACCTTTTTTGGTTTCAAAAGAAAGGGACAACAAAGTTGTAGCATTAGCAAATTTTTTCAAGCTGAATGGGATACAGTAATCACGTACCAAAAGGGAACACCATTTAAAAGGTACATTACGAAAACAGTGGAACAAACATCAAACTTTACAGAAGACATTACTAACAGCAGACAAAAAAATTTTTTGGTTTTATCTCAAATTTGGCAAAATTGAAAAGTTTTCCTTTTATTTTTTTTAGTTAAACCTTTACTTTCGCAGAAATCAAAACTTTCCTGAAAAAAAAAATTTTTTTGATTTTCAGTTTGATTTCAGGAAGAATTCCAGCTCATGTGAAGCACAAACCTTGTTCTTTTGAGTTCGCCCCCTCTTCCCATTAGCGAATTTCTGCCCATGCCACTACTTAAAGTTCTCCAACTTAAAGTTGAAAGTAATATGACGTAACGCTGCCGTAAAACTGCACTGATTTAATTGTTAAACATTATGAGCGATCTTACATGAATGATAGTTCGTTTACACCCAGAATGTTTCAAAGAGCAATTTCTCAACTTTATAATCCTTTGGTTTTCCATATCCTGAGCAATTTCCGGTTCCAATTGGTATAAATTTAACTTTATGGCGGTACTGCGAATGAAAGAAGCTCTGAGAAATCGGTCATAAGATGGCTCCGTTGTTAAAATCATGTACCCACCATTGTCTACAACGTAGCATCTGAAAAACAATGATACTATTTTTTTGAAAGAACCCTAATTTTGCAGGAAGGAAGAAAGCAAACTGCCTCACCCTTTTTGTGACATAATTAAGTTTATTTAGGAATTTTATGGTTTCGACTTGGATAAACAAGCTGGTAAACAACATTTTAATTGCTTACGACATAATTAAAAATCCTGTCATTTTGCCAACATGGCTGTGACACATTCGGCTGTAATTTATTACGTCATGAACCAAACTTTTGTAAACAACAACTCACCAAATTTTGTGCACCCATGATCGGTTTAAGAGTTAGAAAGAGGGGCAGTTTTGCGTTGGCCAAATAGCTCGTGTAAAACAAGATTTTGAAATCAAATATATCCTAAAATAACCTTGATACTTTGAAGTTATTTGGATTCGAAAAAAATTTTAAGTTTCTCACTGTTTGGGTTTCTCAGAGCCAATATGTCCCAAAGTTAGTCATTTTTTGCTCATACCAGGTTTAACACATATTATCACATTAACCCCGGAAAGTGTTAGGATGCTGTTGCTGTTGATAACAAATATTTCTGATTTGTCTTTTACATTAGGATATTGGTTGATAATGTTAATTTAACCTGTATTGTGCCGATTTGCAAGTTGGATACCAATAAAGGAACTGTTTGTGGAAGTAATTCATGGTCATATCTTGACCAACGACTCCAGCTACAGGATTCAATGAATTGTGTTGCATCGCGTAATGACTAAAAGAAAAACAAGCAACAAATCAAACTTTAGCTGAAGTTTATCAAATAATAATAGTTCTTTCATCTAAAGCTGCCTTTAGATCGACCACAAAGCAAGGTGAAGCAAGCAACTTCAGTAAGGGGTTAGCGACATTCACGAACGGTAGCTTGAGACACTCGCAAAGTCGCAAAAAAAGGAACAACCGAATTGAAAACTTGCTCTTTTTTCATTGTCTTACCATATACCGTGTTTTCCCGATAATAAGACCTACCCGCAAAATAAGACCTAGCGTGATTTTTGAGGATGATTTTAATGTAAGCCCTACCCTTAAAATAAGCCGTAGTTGAGAGCGGCAGAAAGACGAAAGAGTCAAACATTCTTTTTTATATTTATTCAAACTGCTTTAATGCGGTGTATGCCATCCTTTTCAAAAAATCTTTTTGAATAAATTCTTGAATCTTGAATAAATTGTTGTTAATGAGTTTCTGAATAAAAAACATGTTAATGGCAAGTAAATGTAGATCTTTTTTTGTAATTTCTGTTTATTTAAAATCTCGTAATTTTTGCTTTGTAACTTCATTTTTTGATATATCAAAATAATACATCCCCCGAAAATAAGCCCTAGTGCCATATTTTGGAGTAAAAATTAATATAAGCCCTGTCTTATTTTCGGGGAAACACGGTATCAGTTACTTATTCCTGCTAGACGCGTATGACTAGTGACTTTAAAAACTGTCTCATAAGTCTACAGAGTAAAATCACTAAAACCACAAAAACCAGAAATCAAGTGTATTTGAATCAAAACTCTTTCACCCAAGGAGCCGTTTTTCGGCAAAACAGGCGCTGCTGTGTTTTTTAGTTTGGCGATTTTACTGTATACTCAGCTCTGACTATTACTGTTATCGAGAACTCTATTACATGTTTTGTTGACAACAAATCTCTACCAAGTCTAATGATAAATAAAATGAAAAAAAAAATTGCCTGAAATAACAGTTTAAGTGAAGCTTCTTTCCAATGCAAATAAGAATCTTGGAGATCGAATTGACCAGTACTTAAACAGTAGGGAGAACGCGGTAGAAGCGTCTCCCCATCGAGAATTAGCGTCCCCCAATCAAAATTCAGCGTCCTCCTTTAGAAAAAAAAGTGTCCTGGTCGTTTTTTTTCTTTGGCTGGCCTTCCGAAAAATTTGGCCGAGAAATGGCTGAAAAAAGACCTTTGTTTCGTCATCACTTATTATACGCGTGAATATTTTTTCCTCCCTGAAACATTTCCATTCCAGATGCATCAGGTTTCGGTTGCGAAACCGTCCCCCCGGATGTAATATTTTACAGTTTAAGTGCAGTAACCAACTATGCTGTAATGAAATTGAAACTCCTAACCTCCGCTTGTAGATAGTTTGCGCAATAGTAACGACGACATAACCGCTTGCAGGGTCAATATAAGGCGGTGAAATAATCGCCCCGCCAGTAAATGACAAGCTCCGATGAAACCTGAAAAAAAGGTTATAGAAAATATTGAAGCTAAGGGTAACATACGCTTCTATTTGAAAGTCCTTTTCAATTTTATTCCAATATACAAACAAAATTCATTGTTTTCTAGTATTTTTTAAAATCAGTTTTTGTCAAAATCAGCTACTCTGTGTATTGGTTTAGGCTTTTCATTATTCCCCTTATTTTGCCATGCATTTACCAACATTAACGTTTAATGGTTGTAATTACATCTGCATTTACCACGTTACCCTGGTCAGGAAAGACCGCAAGAAACTTTTGGTCTTCGATTCCTTTTTAATGATGAACGTCAAGCAGGTAAGCTCTGAATACCATTTCTGTAGTCGTTGCATGGCTTGGCCCAACCGGTCTACCGTCTATCGACTTTTGAACAAGTTTACTGTTTCTGTTGCATACGCTCTATGTACACTCGAATACTGATCAGTTTGTGAAAATTTTCCTTGCATTGCTATAATTGGCATGAAATATAACACGTCTTCTGTGAATACCCCAGATTACCAAAAACTCTTTTTTTTTATACTATTAGAGCAACATATTTTCTCCGTCAGAAGCTCAATTTGACCGGTGCCAGATCAACAACAGAACCGAAAAAAATTATCTGTGCTTTTTAGGACACGATATATGTGAGTCAAAAAATCAAATATTCATTATACTCGCTGAATTTCTTCAAATTGTGGAACGAGTTTGCGGGTCCATGTATAACAAGTTATAGCTTGGAGCTTCCGAGTTTTTTTTTCGAATAAATGTCGCTGCATTGGTGAACACTTGGCACTGCTGAGTCTAATTTGAACGGCTCGGGAAATAAACCTCAGAACACCAGACAACTGAACCTAATCGATTGGTTGGTTGGTTGGTTGAGAAAATGATAGCTTATCCAAAATTTCCTACCATTCTCTCGCGGTGGGATCGTAGGTTTCGGGTAGCTTGATTCCTGGAAAAACTCGAAACACCCCATTTGTTGTTGAGAAGTGTCGCCACATCAAGTTGTTTTTGAATGGGTTTTTCTTCTTTCTCCACACGTTGTCGACAATTTGTGACATCAGGACGTCTTCTTTCACTCCGTCCTGATGATAACAAAGCTAATTAAATTGCGCTAAATACAAGTTACAACGGACAGGTTGTTTATTCCGGATCATCAGGAGTGGCTTCCAAAAAGATGTTTAAAATTAATCCACTGATGAAATATATTTGAAAAGAAGAAGTCATTGTCTACTAATTTGAAAACTAAGGTTATGTTGAAAGCTTTCCAGCAGATGAGGTCCATTAGAATGAAACCAATTGCTAAATTGTCTTTTCAATCTGGGATTCGAACCCAATTCTACCGTTTCTTCAGAAGGCACTCTCCTCTTGTGTTCAATGATACTGCTATTGTTCAACCTGAGTTCAGACAAAAGCTGTATAACGCTAAAACGAAGCAACGTCATTTCAATGCAGATTTTTTAGAATCTTTTTGCTTTTATGTAACCTGTATTTACTTTATTTTAGCGGAGTCATTAAAAGCTTACTTTGAGCGAATCCAAGCGTACTTGATAGTAAGTTGAGAATCTTTTCAAGTCGTCGAAGGCAGATTTGTTGAGACTTTGCGAAAAGTTTTCTGCAAACCCACGAGGTGCCAAAAACAACGAGGAATTTTCTGCAAAGATATTACTGTACAAGCAATACTGCATAAAACGGACTAAAAACCTTTAGATGATTGTTGGTACTCAAAACTGCAGAAGAAAGAATAAAGTAAACAATACATCCTCTCTAGCTCAAGTGGCAGAGCAGTGAACCGGGAATCCAAAAGCTGCAGGTTCGAATCCTGTGGGAGAATAACTTTTTCGCATTGCTTGTTTCTAAGTAATCGGCGTTCTGGTGGCTCTTCCCTAGGCTTCCTCGCTGGTAGCCTGTAGACCAGAAGCACGCAAAATGACTCAACATTAAAACTCTCGCCTGTGAACATCAAAACATCACAATTAAAGTACATTGTGTTTGGAGGAATCCGCACCTCCACGCTCCCGAAAATTGCTCGTAACTTCATAAAAAAAGCTTGAAGATAGCCCACAATCTGGGCGTCTAAGTTGAAAAGAAAAACATCAGTAAGCGTTCACGATATTTCATTTAAAAGCGCGGTCTAGTAAAACGCAAACAATTTTTAAACCACGTACAGTGCAGCAGCGCAGCTCACGCAATCATCTAATAAATTAAGTTGAAGCGCAATACGACATTTTTTGCAACATGACTTTTTATCAAACCAAGATCAAATCTAACTTCCGCAAAAAAAATTAAAATACCAATCCAAATACGTGTGTTTGAGCTTTCAGGCTAGAAAGAAGAGAAATTACTTGCAAAACTAAATTAACAATTACAACACTAAGATGTAAATAAAACAAACATAAGTAGAAAATGTAAAACTACACTATTAACTGAATTAGTTTCTTAATCGAGGAGGTTGCGAAAATAGGGCTTTACGTATTTAAATAGCGCTTTAAATTTCTGAGTATATGTATTACAAATTCGTTATAAATCAATTCGCAGTCCATATTCCTACGGTCTTACTCATGGTAGCACTTCTCTTGTAATGGCTGCACGAAGCTTGTGGTGGAGACAGCTCAAGATGAAGCGATTTAAGTCTATCCAACCGAAGGAAATGGGATTGTTCGAGATCAAAGTGCGCTTCAGCAACAAACGCCAAGCAAATTGTAAATGGTGTATTGTGAATCTGAAAGATTAGTACTATCAAAATTTGCTCTTGTGTTTTCTGTCTTTTAATACTATTTAAAAATGTTCTTACAGCTATTTTATGGTCAAATGGGTAGAGCTTCTTCTGCTGAAATGGTAGACTCCGGTTCGATTCCAGGTCTAAAATAACTTGGTATTCACCGCTTCCCAGCTTGACGTTCAGCATTAAAAGGGATAGTGAAGCCTCCACCGTGTATGGTAAACAAGTGGCAGCTTGAATCGAAGACCAAAAGGTCTCTTTGCTGGCGTTAATAAAATACGTAGAGTACAATTAATTTGATAAATGTTTGAGGCCGGACAGACGCAATATTTTGTTAATAACCGCTTACAAATTTATATTTTTAATGTAATTAATCTATTTGCTATGTATGTATGTGTTGTTTGGAAGTTCTCCTCTGACAACCTTGGACAGTGAAACAGACTGTTAAGATTTTCTAAATATGACCGTGAATAAAAATATACGGTAAATTTTATATTTTTTATGCTAAAGAACTGAATGAATAGTGTGTAGTTGCAATGAGGTAAATTTGGATTCGAGTCCTAATTGAAGTAGAGCAATGAATTTAGAAGATTGTTTTTAAAGTTTTTTTTTTTCCGACGGTTTAGCAATAAAAAAAAAGATAGTGCAGCACTGCAGCGAAAAACAACAAGAAATAGTCCAGCGCAACTAGGAGAGGGTTTTAGCCCCCTGCCCTTCGCCAAGTCATCTAAAAATTTACCTCTAAAAACAAGCGTTTAAACGTGTTTTGGACTTCACCTGTAAGTGTGGGGAATGAGGGGGCTGGGCAATTTAATATTCGCAATATGACTTCCACTTTTATCAATCAATTTTTTTCAAAAGGGTCCAAAAACATACGAAATATTTCCAAATGGCGGTGAAATGATTATTTTTTCCAAAAAAATCACAAAATTTGACCAGCGGCTTGGAGCTTTGCCTGTGATACGTTAAGTTACACAATGCACAGTCGTAATTTAAATGAGACATTTTTCAAACAAAAAGATTTTAACTTGGGATTCAAGCCCCTTCCCCTTTGGCAAAATCCTAGTTGCGCGCTTGATCTCCAGCACAACTTCAACTTTAAGTAGACAAGCTAAAAATATTGAAATTTAGGAGCAGTTTGCAACTAAAATCTCATTTTTTTAACTGTTTTGCAGTATAATTGAATTCACCTAACCTTTTTCCAGCTATATGTAGTCAATATCTTGCTCTTTGCTGGCTTGTAAGTTCTGCCACTTGAACGATATCTTGTGGCGTAAAATTGCTTTTTCCCACTTCCGCCTCTGAAATTAGAATAGTTAGAATGCATTTCTCCTTACTGTAGATTGCATTTCTCCTTAGTGCATTTGGTCTATAAAAGATCTTGCTCGCCAGTCACACACCAAACCAGACAGAGATCGCAACTGAAGAGTTCTGTCGGAAAAGCTTATTGCAAAAGCTAAAATGAAATTGATTTTATTGAAAGCCATATTCAAATTCTGCACCGTCTCAAAATTGTTCAAATGATTAAAAAATTAAAAAAACTGTTTGATAATGATCACATGCTGTTTTGACGTTTGCGTGCCAGAGTTTTTAATGTTTTAATCGTTTTTAAATAATTAAAATAAATAAAATGAAATAAAACTTTAAAGTAAAATAAAAACAATGCAGCTACGAAGAGAAAATTCAAAGATTTAGAGCAACTGATCCACGTTTTAGAGCCTGTATTGTTTTAGATTACGTGGCGTTTGTTTTGGTACATTATGTTTAGAGAAAAGAGGCGTTCAATACAGTAACGTAATATAACGTGAAGAAAGTTCCCAATTTATCTATGCTTACTTCATAATAGATTTATAAATGCTAGTAAATTCGCGATCCTTTTCGAACTTCCGTATATCATGATCATTTTGAAAATGAAAATGAGGATGGATAATCACGTGACCTGAGAACATTCAATCAAATTTTACCAGACAAAAGAGATGGTTTGCACAATCACAATTAAAAATTTACAGTAAAATCCGCACACAATTTCCTTCTAGGCTCATTTTCAGTTTTGACCCGAAGCTTAGTCAGTCACGATATAATTTTTTTATTTCTTTAACGTTAAACGTAATATCGTTGCCTAACGGCAATAAAATGTAGGGAGTAACTATTTCACCTGAATAAAACAGGAGTGCAGGCAAATTCAATGGGGATATTAAAACTGAGGACAATGGCATTATATTAAATTAGCGTTAACCCCATTCTTCTGGACTATGCCGTTTCAGTGATATTGTACTTCAAACACAAAGTAACTTTCCCCAGGATTTTTAGCGCAACCTTACAAATTTATTAGCAACACTGACGTTGATTAACGTCACCATAGCTACGATCTGAATCCTAACGTAAGGCAATGGCAGCCAGAGCTAATTAGGCTAAACTGTATCGAGTACTTTCGCTGCATAATAAATTAATTTAAACCAGTCTGCAGAACAGAACGAAAAGTTTGTAGGTTCGGCGTTAGGATGGCATAAACACAATAATGTCATAGGATAGTGTCATAGCAATACAGTAAGTCGGTGGTATGCAATTTATTGAAGCTTATGTACTTCAACTTATGAAACGAATATTTTTCCACAAACCGTGATTGTTGACAACAAACGCGTAGGTGAATTCGTTAGAGCGAAACAAAACGAGGTCGTTGAAAAGCTCTGCTACTGATGAGTCTGTAGCCACCCAACCAAGAAGTTGATTCTCACGGTACACAGGAAGACTGATAGTGATAACTTGACCTGTTAAAAGTTGCTTATTTAAACAGGTTGGATAAAAACTCACTAACATAAGCACAAATGCGCCACAAGGATTGTTATGAAACTAATTTAAAGTTTTTGCGATCTGGTGCAATTTTGCAAACATTTGTAGAGAAGTAATACCAAAAACTAAAAAAATGCAGTTTAGTATAATCTTTGTTTTCTTTTTACAGAGCAAAAAAGGAAAAACTTCAGAGCTTAAGTAAAATTACTTTTTAAAGAACTTACAAACTGGACTTTAATTCAACCGATTCAAAAAAGCAGGGGCTAAAACGTACATCTTAAACAGCTTACATCTTAATTCAAAAAATAAATATTTAAAACCCTACTGACTGTTTCACCCGTCTTCGTGATCAACAGAGGTGTTTTTATTTGAGTTAAAAAACTTATATAAATTACCAGAGATCAAAGGCTAAGGGGTGGAAAAAACAATTACTCGAAATGATTTGCTTCTAGCAACCGCTAATACTAGTTTTTTTTTACAAGTTATCAAGTTTTTACGTTGAGATGTTGGGTAAGAATTGAGAAATTTGCTTGGGGTTGATATCTCAAATTTTAGAAATTTCCAGGCAAAAACAGCTGAAAGAATTGTAAAAATTACTCGTATTTTCAAAACACAATAGCAGATTAGTACAGTTCTGATATATTCAAGACTAAAATCTAATAAAACCCAACATGTAATTTGTTTCACCCGTAAATAAGATCAACTGGGGTTATATCCACTTATTACCGTATATCATGATTCTAAAAATACAAACTCCTACTGAGGGCTGCATAAAATAGATTATTGATAAACCACGATGCAATATTAATAATAACAATTGCTTTCTAATAACGGAATTTTTGCTTGAATGAAGTTGTCATTCAGTGTTGTGAAGTTATTTTAATAACGTTTTCATAGCAATAAAAACACAAGACACGTATCAGGCCAGAATTAATCCGAAATGTTTGTCATCTTTCAATCCGCAGCCAACTGATGAAAATTAATAAATGATAGTAGATATTAGAATTTTTAAGACAAACCTAAACCCCACTTGTCCACGTATGGAAATGACCAAACCGGCTCCAGACTAGCACGATCAGATTTGACAAACTTCCCGCCTTTTTCGTCCTTAATTTTGCCCGCATTTTGTTCCTAAATAATCCAGCTTACTGTTTTTGGTTCTCCAATCATACTGTACTCTATATTGCATTAAAGCCATTAACAATGTTCATAAACAACATACACTCGAAAATAGCAGAGCCCATTTGCATTCTTACTGATTCAAACCACTATGTTGCTGCGTACAGTAAAGTAAGAAAATATAATTCTCGTCTGCTGTTCATTCATGAATTATGTAGGTGCGCCATTTAGTTTCAGGCTACAGTACATTGACTTAAATGTCGGTTTCTGTAACGTGTTTTAAAGATTGACAATGGCACCAGTTCAAGGTTGAAACACCTTTATTACAACGTCATATCACATAATATCAACCGCTAACTTTGCAACAAAGGTAAAACTCCTTTTTTTCGTTTACGTCTTAATCTGTCTATCACTCGAGACGCTCGAGTAGCATTTTTTCGCGATAATCATTTTGTGTTTTAGAATAATGCTTTTACAACTAGGCAAAAAAGTTACAAATTTAATTAAGATAAAGTGCAGAAAAATTTCATACAGGCAAGCATTTATCAGTTTGCGTGACGTTTAACCCTATATTTGTACCGGGAGGGGGGCAAATTTGCCCCCTCTTAGTTATTTTATATAGCTTCTAAACTAAACTAAGTTTTGCTTTGATGCACGCTGACTTTGAATTAAATTTACTAACAAACATTTTCAGAAACTTTGGGGTTAGCCGGACAACCGTAAGTGACGTCATTTTTGTCTTTGTTAGAGGCACCCAAGGAGTTTTATGCAATTTTGAGCACAATGCATGCTTATCAGACCTCGTATTCTATTCATTGTACTGCGCATTCATCATCAATGCTAATCTTTAGCTGGAATAAGTTATTTTATTTACTGATAAAGGCATTGCATCATCATTACGTCATTAACGACGTCATAATTCAAAAATATTGCTTTTTCTGCTGTTTCTCGAAATAAATTGCGTTTGCATAAAACAATATTCATTTTCATCAGCTGTTGAATGATATAATGGAAATAATATTGCACTATTGTAAAGTTTTGTGAATTATACAATATCTCTATTACAAAAAATTACAAATGATAATAAATGCAATGTACTAAAGATGACATCAATATGTACGATAACGTCATCATGTATGTGACGTCATCATCTGTTGTGACTTTATCAGAGATGTCTTTGAAATAACAAAAATACCTGCTGAAAATAATATTTCGCAACATTTAGACAAATTTGCATGCTGTTATAAGGATTTACTGGTTTTGATGACGTCATCATTGTTTCCGTGACGTCACAACCGCAAAATTTTTATTTTTAAAATTTTAACAAAAAACAGCTTCAACATGCAAAAAATCTTACTTCTATTACTTACTAAACAGTTTTTAGATAAGCCGGTACAAATAGGGTGTAAAATTAGCCCAGTATATATAGGGTTAAAGTACAAGAAGAAAAATACTCTCCTAGTACCTTTAACGTTAGGTTAAACGCAATAAAACTTGTCTGAGATTTAAAATGTCTTCACTTTTTTGGAAAACCAATTTGTATAACATAAGGCCTGGTCTAAATTTAATTTCTAGTTTAATGTAAACATAAAATCGGTACGCCAGGCTACCGCTTTACCAGCATACAAGTCGTTAGTTAGTTGGTTGGTTAAAATAAACCAAAGATTCGCTCGTAATGTACACTTACAATTTTACGCTCATAGTAGATCTGGCCTTTACCAGTGCTGCATCGGCACATAGCAGACAAAATTACGTTGAAAAGAAAAAATTAGCGTTTTTTTGGCGTCATTAAAGTGATGAAACCCCCTCAACTTACATTTAAGACGTGCGGAAAATTGGACGTGTTACGGGTGAAATCCATTTGCTTGTCTGTCTGTTTTATCGAATCAACATTCCACGGTCTGGAAAAAAAAGTAAATTCGTGATGTTCGTATAAATTTTTGTACATTAGTTTAACACCTTTCTACGATTGTTTATAGAGATATTGCTTGAAATTGGTTTTATTGAAGAAATGAGAAGTACTTGCGGTAATAAAGAGGTTCCCCAAACCCTTTACCACAATTTCCCTTATTCGCGAAAATACGTTTTAAAACGTTTGACTCCGTAGCACTGGCAACCAAGCATTTCGCGATTTTGTGATATCACAAAAGGTGCACTGTAGATCAGTAACTGGTAGCATAGGTCTACATGTTCCAATAGCACAAGCCAAATTTTCAGATTTGGTTATAGGCTACTCACTGCTACCAGCTGTAATCGCGTTTGTTAGTCTGCGAGAATTTTTGCAAAATTATGTCTTTTGTGATGTCACAAAATTGTGAAACACAGAGTAATTGTAACTGTAATTACTATTTTATTCACCAAGTTGCCTTGGCCAGGAGACAGCGAAGGGACCTTTCGGTCTTCGAGTCAAGCTGCCACCTGCCCATCTGTCTACCACACACGATGGAGGCTTCACACTGTCCCTTTAACCCTATTCGAACTAAGCCTTTTTTTTTTCCCAGGCCTAAGGTTTTGCAGAATCGACCCCAGAACTTTGCGCGGCTGTATCTCATGAACTACGCCACGTAGAAAAAAATTTGAAGCTGCAACGTGTAGCAAATTTAATAGTCTTTCTGCAAAAATGTTTTATTTGATATCATGCTTTAAAATTTTCAAGATATAATCATTAATTATGAGATGGCTCAGTCGAAAGAAATTATCGATTAGCGTTGTTAAAAGAAACAAAGATTTCTCTTTTACGCGATATCAAAACAACCAGATAAGTTGATGGATTGTTTCAGCATGACTGAATTTCAAACAACCGTGCAAATTTGACAAACAGATTAACTGAGCTTGTTGAACTCGTAGTAAACAGGGCAGCAACTCTAATTAATCTGAATAATATTCTTAAATGAAGTTTGCTTAATTTTACAAAACCATTACCTATTCGCGGCTTTCTTGATTGCCAATATTAAACGCTTTTTTTAATTTTTGTTTTTCTTTTTTCAGAAGATAATCCTTTTTTGTTTTGTATGTCAAGAAGCTACAATAAACCGATTAATATTTGTTCAATTGACACAAAAAATGAATGTTTAATTAATTTGATAAGCAGTATTGTTTGTTGCCAGAGAAAGCAGCAGAGACATCTTGTTTTTTGAGTACTGCACAATATGACGCGTAAAATTTTTTTTTTCATTATCTATCGCAACATGTATTGCTGTATTAAATATTTGTAAAAATAGTCGCTTAGAGCAAAGTTATTGTTAATCGTTTTTAATCGCGTAGTTTCAGAACTACCTCATCGTTTCCTATATTAATAATTCAAACATACAGTAGTAATAATTCTTTTTATTTAATGTTGTATTTTGAAACTTTGTAGAACGGCTCGCCACCGCTGCAACATTTCTTTAAAAAGCGCTATGTTTTCCGGGTGCAATGACGCGGAAATGAGCCCCGTAAACTCGTTACACGCTTCGGCGTAATACAGCAAGTATACTAAAGATTTGATTTGAACTTTGTGGAATAATGCTGCTTGTAGGAACAATATAGACTTCAGCAATCAATTGGTCTTTGCTGTTTCCTGCCTGCGCGTATTCGTAGCGTTGGGTGAAATAAACCTAAACTATTATTACGTTTAGCAAACCCTTCTTTCGCTACCATTTCTATCGTAATAACGTTGAAAATTTTATTAATTCAACAAAGTGCTAATGATTAAAACGGTAACATAATCACTGATCAGTTGATTGAGCAATTGTGATTTCATTTTCTGTTTTCACCGTCAAATAACTTTTTCAGATTGGTTCTTCTTTCATCAAAACATTATATGACTGAGTGTACCATACTTCCTTATCCTTCAATCACGAGGAAGTGAGAGTGACGATCTAATACTTTGGATAAATCCTCACCGCTTAATTCACTGCCGAGTAAAGAGTTAATTTCCAAAACAAATTATAGTTTTATAGCGAATAATATGTAGCACGCTCTAGGAATTGTTGTAAATGAGCTCTGGCAATTCATTTGGTGTCGCGATATTGATACTTGGCTAGAGTTCAGCCTTTAATCAATCTCCAGAATTATGGTCCACATCCACTTAAACCAGAGAACTACTAAGATGCTAATTGATGAATCAAAATTGCAGTTGATAGTTCAGTTAAACTTCTTAAATTGCAAAAAGCAGCACACTAACCTAAAATCAAGAACTTTCTATTTAAGATTGAAAACAAAACAAATTGTCTCTGAGGAAATCACTCCACTAAAACTTATTGCGATCCACCAATTAAGATCGCACACAACGCAAAACAAGCCAATCACAGATACGCAATCTTGGCGAAACTATCTACAAAATTAATATTCAGAACGCTTGAATTATTAGAATCCTCGAATTATTAGAATGATAGAGTAGAAAAACCCACCTATTTATACTAACGGCAAAAGCGCTCGAATATTCAGAGAAATTCAAACTATACGAGCTTATAGTAACAAAGTCAAGTCAAATTGCAACGTAATTATGACGTCATGAAACTGATGACTTGCGAACAACAAAATAAACTGGTGACAGTAGGAGATCGTAGAACACACAGGAAAAAAATTATCGCAAACATTCCAAATTACAAAAATCGGCCAAACTAGTAAAGCAGTCATGGCTAAGTTAAAACACACCAAATAATCATATCAAAAGCATTTCAAATTATTATGTATGACATTTGGGTTCAGCCTCAAACATAAAACGATTTTGGCCCCATTCAAGCTTGCAAATAATCATTTCTTTGCGTAAGCAGAACCAAACTGCTTACCTATTTACTAAAAATTAACTATACTCTTTAACAGCTTATGCTGTAAGCTCTTTATGATACTGAAAAATATATCACGTCAGAAATATTGGAGATACTGCAGAACTTTATACTAACAAATGCCTAAAAATGACTGATTTGTTCGATTTATCATTTGAACTGACAATTTTAACTAGTTAAGCAGTGAAGTAAATTTTTAAATTGCAAGCATTTATTTTTTTCTGCTGATGCTCATAATTTTACGGTTTTAACAAACAGGCATCACGTTTTTATGATAGGATTCGGGGTTAAAATGTTAGAACTTCGGCCTTTTGACAATTTTTTTTCGTTTTTACTTCCTCTCTTTACAACTTAGCGATATTAGCTTCAATTTTAGATGTGGAGGATCTTTTTTGGTTAGTCTTCGCCTTATCTTTGAATGAAATCGACCCCAAGTTTTTTCTCTTTTTCAGCCTTCTTGTGTCCGACGAAATGTATTGAACCCCAACTGCAAATTGCAGACCCTTGAGTACACAACACGTCTGACTATGGCCTTGTTGTTGGTGTATTGCTGCATCAAGTGGCTTAAAGCTCATGATCTTCTTCACCACGGCGCTTTTCTGTTTCTAAAGTTAATTGTTTTTTACCACCCATAATTATAAGTGATATTATCCAAAAAAAGCATAATTTTTAATACAATATAGGAATTTTAATCTATTTACTGCGCACATTCTAAGCCAATATTCATACTTACTACTATAGTCACAACTCTCAAGATACAGGTCTTAGAAATTCTTTGGTTTTTGTAAATTGTTGTTTGGCAAACCTTTTTCAAACTTTGTTACATTACTATGTTATGACATTGGCATCACTATGTTTCCTTGACTTTTACACAAAAGTTTTTGTTTATTTATTTTTATAGCGCTGATTTGCGGCAAAATTGATAAAGAGACTGGCAAATAATCGTACTGGCGCACTATAATTTTAATGTCCAATCAAATCTTCATGATACTCGCTGTATTACGCCGAAACGCGTAACGAGTTTACGTAGCCCATCTCCCTCGGGCAACATAGCTCTTCAAAATAAAGTCGCAGCGGTGGCTAGCCGTCGGCAACAGTGTGTTCCGTTTCACCGGCGCGAGATTCGAACTTCAGTCCTCTCGTTCCAGAAGCAAACGCGTTACCGCTTGACCAACTGGTCGTTAATATTACGGTCTTTATTTTAATTATTAAAACATACGTTGAACACAAATTTGATTTGAACAATATAACAACATACAACAACAACAACAATAACAATATACACAAACATACAGCAAATAAAATCAAGAAATTATGCTTTGCTTTTTTTCAGCGAGAAATTTTTGAACAGGATATTTGGCTTTCGCTACCGGACTAATAAATGATGATTTCTAAAGCTTTTTCCTAGCAAAGCATATTTGATCATTATTGACATAAGGAGATTAATCGAGTAACTTTTGCGTGACCTTTTGATATCCTTCTCTGCATTCTTCAATCTCAGTGAGCGTGAAACTTTGTTAGTTTAGCCAGTTCCCACACTGCGCTCCTAAAACTTTCTCTCTTTTTTATCTTAAACCTTGTTAAAGCTAGTTTTAGTAAACATACAGTTAATTAATTGCTAATAACTTTCAAAATACAAGTAATAACACTTTCAAATTTTGGTAAGTGAATGATAACTAAATTTGGGACAAAGTCAAGAAATTTCAAATTGTTGGTGCGATTAATCTCTGAGATATGCAGAAAGAAAGAACCTCTGGGTGATAATCGACCCCGCTTAGTCTTTATATGGTTAATTGCTGAACGTCAAGCAGGGAAGCTGTGAATACCAATTTTTATAGTCTTTGGTTTGACTCGACCGGGAATCGAACCCGTGTTTACCGCTTCAGTAGCAGACGCTCTATCCACTCGACCACTGATCAGAGTTGCCAACGGTACAGAGTCAAACGAATTAAATTGTATTTTCGCAAATAAAGGTAATCGTGGAAAAAAGATTTGGGGCATCTCCTTATTACCTCAATTAGTTTTTGGGCAGATTCTCTTTAAAAACATTTTGTATTGACCAAGTTTTCTTAGTCAGTAAGCAGCGAAAAAACTTTTGCGGCTATTAATTCTAGCTGCCCCTTATATGAACAGGGTTGTACTTCGCCTACATCAAAAAATAAACACGCTGCTGCACTATGACGTAATAGGTTACAAATCAACCAAATCACCAGTTTTTTAAAACTATTTATTGCAAAAATCATGTAGGAGATTGGAATGGCTTGGTATCAAGTTCACCAAGCGATTATCACATTAAAAAAATTAAAATGCTAGAACTAATTTATAAACGCAAAATAAACGTTTTTCGTACAAAGAAAATTTGTTTATTGAGTTAAGACAAATAACACATATTTTCACCACTAAGAATTTGCTTTAGCAAACTCTGAAATGTAGGCTATATTACGTTATGTTTGAAAGTAATTTTTTACTTCGCACTCAAATAAATGGCCAAATTAAAAAAAACAAAACATTCCAACACAGACATACTAAGCACGGTACTCAAAAATGGACACGCTTTTTAGAAATAACCACATTTATTTTTTGTAAGACATTACTTTTAAAAATAAGTGCAAATCTTAGCAAAAGCACAAATCGGTAATCTTGTATATGAACCAAACAAACTGCGCCTATTTTACCACAACTCAGTGCATCTTTATAAGAGTTCATGTTCGATTTGCAAGCCTTTTGCTTGGCTGGGCAGCAACAACGGGTAGACTGCTTGGCTTTGGTAAAAACAAGGGTTAAAATAAAATCTTTCCCAACGACACAGCAGCTCATTGCCAGTTCAGAACTCGATCCAGGAGCTACCAATCTTTTGATCACTTACCAACAGTTGCCTCTTACGTGCACTGTTGAGCACTGCCCGATAAATGGGTTTCGTTTTTTTTGTTTTTTTTTGCTTTACCATTACAAAAAAGACTGTATGCTTCGTGAGTAGTGTATTTTTTTTATACTTTTTAATTGTACATAAAGCAGAGATAAAATACATTTACAGCCTGAATTGTCTTATGGTATCCTAAGCAGGTTACTTATCCTTAATCATCAACATCTTTTATTAATTAAAGCAAACTTTCTTCGGCTAACTTTATCATAAGGCAATATAACGCCTGAGGAATATGTTAAGATGAAATATAATGTGCAAGATTATAATCGAGTACTGGCTGGCTGGCTGGGAAGTCATAACTAAATTTCTTGATGCAGTTAGAAGGTCAATTTGTCTTGGATCCAGCTGCTACAGATCGAGCAACAGATTTCCAAGTCAAGTCAATGAAAGCAATTAAAGAGTTAACTCTACATTTAGTATACATTGTAGCAAAAAAAACCAGATCTATTTGATACCCAATAAATAACATTTCAGGTGGGAAGAGAACTGTGCCACATCATTTCCGTTTGGGCCTTAATACAAACAGAGACCGAAAAAATTTGACATGTACAACACAAAACGTTTAGAAAGGCCTTGTGGGTTACCCTAGCCCTCTCGTTTGGGTTATGACATATTCAAAGACGGCTTGTCGTACAATAGCATCTCAAGCAGCTGCTGGGGTCAGGTTATATTTCAGATGTTTTCCTGCTAATGCCAAAAACAATTTAGCGTTTACTGTTTTGTATGTTGCAAATAACTAATCTGTCACCCAGCTACAAAACTCTTACTTTTTTTTGGGCCCTATTTCCGTGTTCTACCACAAGGAAGGATGACTAAATAGCTTGTGCCTATCAGTTGCTTTTATGCTTGTTTTGTGTTTGTTTATGCTGCTAAAGACATGTCTTTTAAACGGAAATTTAACTTAAAACGGAATTAAAATTGAGTTATTTTTGTAAACAAAAAACAAAAAAAAGGGTAAAAATCTTGCCTCCGGTGGCCGGGGACTTCGCCCCGAGTTCAGTTGCAGCTTTTTGACCCATGCCCCCCTACCTTTTAAAATTTTTGCCTACGCTGCTGCATGCTTATCATGCACATAACTTAGTCTTTGTACATGAGATTTTATGTTGTAGATGAAAAATTTCAACATCATTTCGTCATTCGCTATTGCATTACAGAAACTTCTATTAAGAAGATTATAATTGTATAAAAGTCTTCTTAACAACTGTGATATATTTTATGATGAAATGATATTGATTTTTTTTTTCATGAACACCATTACAAAGCCTCATCTGAAAAGGTGAAATGTTTCAAATTACCTTTTTATGCAATGAGCATCACATTCCGGCATCCTATGCACAGGGAAAACTGTGGTGAGTCTATCACCACTCACGAAATACTGCCATTTCAAAAATGAATTATTGTACGCATTTTTCCTCGCAGCTTTCTCGAATTTGGAATTTAGCCGGGTTGCGCTGAACGGAGTACTCGCAGTTTTTATTTCACAAGCTCTTCCTGCCTTGATCTACCCCAAGTTAAAATAAATTTTACTCCTTCTAAACACGGTTAGCACATAGCACGTAACTTAATGTCACTGGTACTAACAATTGCAATTATTTTACGTGGCCGACTGGGTGAAAGTGTAGTTTTTACGACGACCCTAATCGCATGATCTGGGTTCAACCCGCACCCTGGTCACGTTGTTGCGTCCTTGGATAAGACGCTTTGCGATGATTATCTCTGCTAGGTGGCTTCGACGAATAAGTACCACATTTAACATGGCGATATCAAACGTTAATAACATCAGGGTTGCTAATAAAAATTATAATTAGAGAGGCCCTACGTGATGTTTAAAGTAGAATATCTCTGCTTGGTCAAGAGAAATAGAGTCAGTGTTAACCTAATCTAATGCGATTAATTTAGCTTTTCATACCCCGTTTGATTTTGCCTTCAGTCCTCGTTTAAGGGTTTAATATATGACATCGTTTATTACTGTAATTAACTCGACAGTGTTAATTTACGGATTGGATGTAGGTTCAAGGTGTTAGAAATTTCTCTAAGTCTAGCAAATTAGCCAGAGCTAAGAGTGGGCACTACGTCGTTCAATGTCTAAACTGGGAAGGCAAATCACGTAATCGAAGAACAAAAAAAAAGATCTGCCTCTCGTTTTCGACTCTTTCAACAATTTTGTAGATTTGCCCAAGTTAAGCAAAAGCTTCTGATTGCACTTTCTTGTTGCTTTCATTGATGCAAATCTTAAAAATCGCACTTAGCGAATTAGCTGGAGCCTGCACTTCAGCCTTGATTGCCACCTGCAACTTACCGACTCGGAAAAACTAGAGCGCGTTGAAACCCGAGAGCACAACGAACGACCGGTCAGAAAGTTTCGATAAAGATTAGTGATGAAACCAAACCAGCTTGGCTTGTATGAGGTTTTTATTGCGCTTTGAAGAAGTTCCACGGTCAAAACCGCATTTGCGGTTCTTCGTTTAAACTTCGCAACCAACTGTTAAAAATACAAACGTATTGATCCGGTTTGGAAAATACGCCGTGTTATGAGAGCATATTTGAGGTCAAGTTCGACTTGAGTAGAAGTCTGACCTACGTCACTAATAAAAATTTAAAGGGATTTTAGCTAATTTTGAGAGCTGAATTGAATAACTCGAATGTTCAGCCTAAGTTTTAAGCCGAGATCCAATTAGTGAGTGAGTTTTATTTACAGTGGCCTATGAAAGCTACTTTCAAGCCGAACTTGACTTTAGTCCGCACTCGTAAAATGGGGCTTTTAAACTTAAAAAACAAAATTACAAGAAAATTGTCTCTTGATTGACTTCGCTGGTATGCTTTTGTAATTTAGAATAAACCCTATTTAGTAGTTCTAAAATGACTTATGAACTAGAGAAGCGAAATTTCGTGCCATATGCCTCAACCTGAGGCCCATAAAGGACCTGCAGAAAAATAGTACTATTAACTATTCCTCCGGTAACTTGTAGTCGCAGAAGATCAACATGCATACGCTTGGCTAGCACAATTCAAACATTGTTGAACTAAAAAAAATTTACATTTAGAGGGTATAGGATCATTAATTCTTAGTTTTTGGCTCTCACTTGTTTTGGAACATTTAAGCTATCAGTCAATCAACTATTTTCCAAAAATTACAAAAGACAAAATTACGTTTAAAATAGATAATAAGTTAAAAATACTTTTAAAAAGTGCAAGTGATATGAAGATCTAATTTTTTTTTGTTGAAAACAAAACGAATCAAGAGTGGTGAAGGTCTCCGTAAAGCGCCTCGACAAAACTGCTGATTTAAATTGAAACATTGGTAACTGGCGTCAGAAACACTGATCTAAACTTATTACATCAATGTAATTGTTATTGATTAAACAAATAACAACGTTTAGTTAATTACAACCTACTACTGCAGCCACATACCGCATCTAGTATTGGTTTGCCATTCGTAACTTTTCGGTTAAAGTCCAGATTATCCAACGTACTCTGTTAAAACATTTCATGCAAGTTGTAATTTCCGACTAATATGTTTGCTAGGTCAATTCAAAAACAATTGATGTAATTGCATTATAGAGAAACAAACTGGCTTTAGGACTTGAACATTGTGTACAAGATGTTAATGATAGGTCTTCGTAGTATTTCAAGTTACAAGATGTCGCTACTCATTTTGATTTCTAATAAACAGTTTCAAGCGAACCGGAAGCGTAAAGAGTTGGCGTTTGATCGAAAAAAAAAAAAAATTAGGAGATCGAAAAACGCGTAGATCGAAAATCTTTCTGCTTCAGATTCCTCATTTCTATAGCACTGATAGAGGTAGGTCTACTACTAAAAGTATAGGTGTTTTAATATCAATTAAAAACAGTCCTCAAGATACAGCAAAATTGAAAAGAAAGTTTTATGTAGTCTGCAAATATCAAAATGGTTCGTAACTGGCAAAGGTTTTCAGGCTTTTGCCGACGTTGGAGCACAAACCAAAAAACTAATTTGCCAAGAAACATAGCTTAGTATTTTCAGTTAAAGGTACCGTACGGTAATTATCTACAGATGTATCATTAAGAACTCCAGTTTATTTCAAACATGCATTTAGTGCATAAATTTGTTTTTGAACAAATATGAACAGCTTATTATATGCCGTTTTCTAATATACTTACTGTTCTTGGCTTGTTTTCAAAAAAGAAAAAAGAAAACCCGAAAATAAAAAACAAATAATTAAGCAGTTAATCTATAATCAAAATTTAACATCGGACCAGAATCTTAATTGATGACATGGTACAAAATAGGTATAAGATACGGTTTACACTGTGAGTAAAATCGTGAGCGTGAGACCGTATCCTTAGAGTCGTATGCACCAGTGTAGATTAACTTTGATTCATTAATTAAAAAACTTTTAAGGAAAAAGTTTGTGCAAATGGCCTACCAAGTTGCTGTAATTATTATAGAATTCTAAAATAATCTCTTTGAACTTGCGAATTCAGTTTCTTGTATTTGCATAAGTCTAATGGTTAAGATTTAGCAGATAGAAAATTGATAAGCGGTAGATTAAAGTTTATCTAATAGTTTGTATTAGTTTGTTTCAAAAAACAATTGTTATACTTGGCATGTCAACTTATCAGCGTGCACGCAAACTGCAGCCCTTTAAAATAAACAAAGAAAAAACATATTTATGCACATCGCACAGTGTGCATCCTGTAGAAGGCTTAAAGGATAATTTGCGTACTGATATTGTTGCAATTGAAATACCTGGAGCTGTTTTCGCTTCAGCGATAAATCCAAGAAAGCGTTGAACTTGTTAGAAGCACTTTGGCTTGCAAGGCTCGCTTGAGCGGTTGTTATAGCAACCAGAAAAAAGAATAATTCTGTTTTCATTTTACAAAATCAAATTGCTGCTCAAAATCAAAAGTTTAACTCCAAAACTACGAGCTAAATTATACGCATTTTTTCTAACGTAATTGTTCAAGTAGTACTATGATGTAACAAAATACCTTTATTATACAGTACTCTATTTTGCAGTTTTATTACAAATAGCAATTTCAGAGAGGGAGAGTGGATATTTCACCGAAAACTTTTAAGTTAAAGAAAATAAAACAAAAAGAGGAAGAATTAATCGCGCATTTTTTATTTACTTTTTTAAGGGTCAAGATTAGGATTTGCGTTAGGGTTGGGCTAAGGCTAGGTTTGGGGTTAGTGTTTGACCGGAATCACAGGATCAAGCTTTTTGCACAATTTTCTTGCATCAATGTTTTTTGAGCTATCACATCTGGACGCAATTTTCTTGCTCAGCTTCTTGCCAGACGGAAGCATCTGGGTTTTTCAGCAAACAAATTGCCGAAGCTATCACACGTATTATTTTTGCTGTAAAAGCGTTTACCCAGTATTCAAGGAATTTCTTTAAAATTTGCTGCGGCATGGGTAATATTATGCGCTTTATCGTTTCATTGTTATTTCTCATTTGCCAAAGTGATACGAGCATGTTCACAAAAGCGAAAAGCTGCAGCTATAGTAATAAATAGCTATTTGAGTTCTGCCCCAAGTTGCGTGAATTTTTTTGCGACCTGCAATGAAATGAAATAGATAAATAGAAAATGTCAAAATGACTTTGCTTGTGTGGAACTCTTTAGCATATAGCGTAGCTATTTTTATGCTATGTTATTTATCACCAATAAATTTGCATAACATTGCAGGATTGATCAAATAATATTAAACCAGGTATGTTCTTCCCGGTACTTATGTTTCAGAGGGCTCAATAATTGCATGTCAGGGGAACTTAAAACTTTATCATTTTCAAATAAGAATAGGAGCGTTTTTGTTTGATTTCTTACAAAATCAGCGTGAAATAGCTGAAAATTATCTACTGAAATTTATCTTTACTGCTTGAAAATGCAACAGGCTTTTTTGCTAGTGGACTTGTCAAACTTTAACCAAAAAAAATATTAAAATCATCACAAATTCGGCACTAGCGAAAGTTGGGCCGGAAATTTTTTTCCAATCAAAAGGAAATTTTCAACATCTTGATTGAAACCAGATCACACATTCAATACTTATTAATGTTTAATTATTACTAATAGTGAACAAAAGCTTATCTCCATTTTGACTCAATCTTTGTACTCGCGATTCAATATGTTCCACAAGCATTGCCTTTCTTTAAGTTCCCTAATTAAAAGTACAAGTTTATGAGTTGACCACGATGGCATGTTGATAACTATATTGCAGTTTTGGTTGATAACTTTTCAGAATGAATTTGGAAGAGGCCTAGCACAAGCTTGAAGTAGGAAGAATCGAATAATCGACATGCGATCGCAAACAAAACAGCAGGCAACGCATTTAGGTCTTTGAAGAAACATGAGAAAACAGCATGCACAATGCTATAATACGTCATTGTCGATTAAATCAAAAGCGGTAAAATTACTTACAACATTTTTGCTTGGTAATTGTGACGCATCCGTTTTTTCCGTTGACTTCGGCGGTATTGTTCTGTATTCTGCGGTTCAATATTTTCAAAGTCACGACTAAAAGCTCTGTTTTCTTTATTGAGAATGGCGGCTTTTAGAAAACTTGCTGGCAAAATAAAGCTCCGTTCTTTTTTCCTCGCAAAAACTTAGCAAGACCTTCTACACACTGATTGTCATTCTCACAAGGCTGTGCAGTAAAATTGCTGACAGGGCCCGCAATAGTGAGTCGTAAACTTGCGCGACCTTTCCCACGCTTGATGCCAGAAAAATGTGCAGAAAACTTGATCGTGTGATTACCAGAGGTGGAGTCCTCGAGGACGTCCTTGGCCTCGAGGACACATTTTGAAGTCTTTGGCCTTGGCCTCGAAGCCTTAGGTCCTCGAAAATTGCCCTGTCCTCGGCTCGAGGACAGCACTATTTTTTGAACAGTTAAAGTTTTGTTGGAAAACGCCAGAAACCTCACGGAAAATTTGCAAATACTTTTTTTGTTTTCCGCAATTGGAGCATAGGCTTAGCCAAGCGGGCCTTCCCCCCCCCAATTGAAATTTCACCAATGACAAAAATGTGACAAAAACGCCTATTGTTTCTTCAGTTTCAGTTTCTTTTTAGCATTTTTCGCTTACGCCAGTAGCGAACAACAATACTGAAGACCAAAGGCCCCGGGTCACAGTGCTGGGCACCGCAAGTTTTTTTTAAGTCCGCAGTCCGAAAATCCGCAACCGAATTTCAATTTTCTTAATCCGCAACCGCAAGTCCGCAATTGTGCGTTTAAACGCTTAGTCCGCAACCGCAAGTCCGCAACAACGTTTCAGGATTCTTGAATCTGCACCCGCAAGTCCGCAACTTCGTAATTCTTGAATTCCGCAACCGCAAGTCCGCAACTTCGTAATTCTTGAAGTCCGCAACCGCAAGTCCGCAACTTCGTAATATTTGAAGTCCGCACCGCAAGTCCGCAACTTTTTATAAACCGAGTAGAAGAGTTTTGCTATCAACCATGTCTCGGAGTGATCTGTGCAGAGTTGATTAGCAAACATAAGTCCAGAGTTGTGACTTGTGGGAAGTATAGCAAGCGTATGGTGGATACATTCCACGCAATAAAAGGAATTACTCACAATTGCTGTAGGAATCAATCAAAGGAATCAAAGGCAGTAGAAGGCAAAAAAACATGCATATCATTAATCGTGATACTAAATTTTTAGTGCCTAGTTTCTATAAATACTGTAGGAACGAGATAATCACACTCTACTAGCAGTGCCGTCGCCAGACCAAACGAAGTGAGGGGGCCCTAGCCGAAAATGGGAGGGCACTATAAAATAGACTGAACTTTTGTGGATAAAAACTGATCTTTTAAAGCTACAATTCTGTATTCATCTTTAAAAAAAGAGACATATAAGTACGGCAGCGTTTATTAGCTCGTTTCGTATGCGGCCAGTATGATCGCTTAAAAAATCTGTCTGCAGGAGTGAATGCGACCAAAAGCGCAACCAAGGTTTTGCTAAGAGAGAGGGGGCTTGAACCAAAAGTAAATGTTTTTCGCACAAAAATTGTTTAATTTAGGTCCCGTGCTGAACAAACCGTTGCTACTCAAGCGTGTTACAGAGGGGGCAGATCCCGCAGCTGCTGGGTGATTTTTGCGATTTTGCGGCAAAAATAGCAATTTTAACGCCATTTAAATCACATTTTGCACGTTTTAAAACCATATCAATAATTACAGTAAACTGCTAAGATTCAGAAGTCATTGAAAGATTTAAATCGTCTAACCTCTTGAACCCCCGTATACTTTAGGTCAAGTCCAAAACACGTTTAAACGCTTATTCTTTTTGTAGTTATATTTTCCAAATGACTTGGCTAGAGGAGGCTGATGCCCCTTAGCCCCTTCCCGTTGGTTGCATGACTGACTGCGACCCAAATTAAATGTTGAGTGTGCTCTAGAAATTAAAAAACAGCTGGTGTTTTAAAAAAATGTTTTTGCGTATTGTTCAGGTCATAATCACTAACAAAATACCGGTAACGCTTTTGTCGGCATAAATCCCTATTCCGCGACACATCCGTGTAGGTGTGTTAATAAGGCGAATTATTGCGTCACAGTTATGTAAAGCAGTTGGTGGCCAGCAATTTCGCAAACAATTGAGAAAACTTCAAACGAGAATTATGTTTGAAAGTTATTATTCCTTTTTCCATTATTGTCTGCTGTCTTGTCGTTACGTGATGCTCCAACAAAGCATTCTGAGTAAACCGAAACTGGTGTGGGGCACAAGCAGTTGTTAGGAGGGCTACGGCGCCCCTAGGCCCGACCGTAGTGACGGTACTGGCTATTAGTACAAAAAATGATACACCAGTGGCTAACTTTGTAAACTCACGGTAAAAAACAACAAAGTCTTACTTTGAACCGGGACTGCCAATTCGAGCTTAAACTCGAAATAAGTCGGTTGTTTTGCCGAACTCAAAAAAACAGCATGTCACCAAAAAAAAAGCGATTAAGTCGAAAAGTAAACTTAGTATTTTTGTGAGCCTGAACTCGAAAAACTTGATATTTTTTCCGAAATTGAACTCGAAAAAATTAAATTGATTTCTCATGTTTGACAGGGTAAAAACATAAATATTTTACGAAAATAGAAAGGAACTTCAATATTTGTATAAAACTTTCGGAATTGCGGACTAAAATTAAAAATAGTCCGCAACCGCAAGTCCGCAATTTAAACTGCCAAAGTCCGCAACTTTTTTCGTTAGTCCGCAATTGCGGATTTGCGGAATTGCAGACTAACTTGCAGACTTGCCCAGCTCTGCCTGGGACCCCCTCAAATCATTTTTTGCCAGCCCATTCAAACGTAAACCTGGAAAAAATGGATAGTTCTCGTCCTAAAAGTTGCTATCTCAGAATCACATCTAGCCTTTTTATGAACGCAATGCATTAACCAAGGCCGGATTTACCACAATATGGCTCAGTACCAGCTAAGGGCCCTGCGCTCAAGGCTTAAGTCTTTTTATGGTCTTCACCTACATTTGGCAGAAAGATGTCGCGAAAATCTCCAAAGTGCCAGGGGCCCAGCGCAATGTAAATCCGGCCCGGCAATAACACGGTTAGTAAGCGTAACCATCTATTGTACTATTTTTTAATAACAATTCATTAATTCACCTCCACTTTGCCAGCTTTTACGCGCAAAATACTTTTAAAAAAATCAGCCAGGAAAATGCTGATTGAACAAATCGCTGAACTTCAATTGAGGGAGCCTGCCCCCCTCCCCCTGGCCTAACATGCACTTCTATAACTGGTTATTTTCATGACAAAACAAAATTTATCGAAGGAAAATCTTCGAGTGGGTTTTCATTTACTGCTAAAATGTTGCACGATACAATGCACCTTACTTCCTCCTACCAGGACAAAATCACGTACAATTAAACTTTAATACCAAAACGCAAGATGTTAAACGTGTTTTGGACTTAAATTGCAACTAGAAGGAGGATTAAACAATTTTAATTTTTTGAATTGGCTTTCAAATGTCAAAAATCTAGTGCTTTTAAATGGCTCTAAACATGTGCGAAATGTGATTCAATGGCTTTAAACTAGCTTTTTTTCCAAAAAATTACAAAACATTGCCCAACAGCTGGGGGCTTCGCCCTCAAAACCCCCGTCTGTGATACGTTTGAGTTACACTGGCTTTCTCAAAACGTCTCCAAATTAACGTATTTGTACTTTTGAACTATATTAGTTTAAGCCCTCTCCCTTTGCAAAATCCTGGTTAAGTGCCAACAGGCAAATTTTTGATGACGTCATTGCATGTGATTTGTGGTTTAGGCCTCCCCAATCAAAAATTCTGGCTACGCCTATAAATTGGAGATTGCTTGAAAAAAAAGTTTGACGACCTTTTTTTGGGGAGAACTCTTGCGGCTGTGTCCTTGGTCCTTGGCTTCGAGCATTCCTGTCCTTGGCCTCGAGAGGGTCTGTCCTCGGAAAGGCTGTTCTTGGCCTTGGCCTTGGATTTTTTTGTGTCCTTGGCCTTGGCCTTGAGCCTTGTGTCCTCGACTCCACCTCTGGTGATTACGGCCTTATGGTAAGGATTTATGTTTGATTTAGATTTGGGTTGAAAATTACTAAAAACGTAGGTAGAAATTTCCTGTAAAATATTGTCTTCTTTTCCCGCGTCAAATTTGAAAGGTTTTGTGACAAAGCGCAATAAAAAATATATACACACTTCTATGTTTTCAAATCAAACACCGTCAAAGGAAATTGAAACCGTTATTTTTACTGTGGAATGAACAGTGTCGCAACTAGAACGCTGTTCTAAGGGGGGCAAAATTTCTTTCTGGGGGGGCCACAATTTTTGGTTCGGTAGATTTAAAAAATAAAAATAAAAAAAAGGTCATCGCGCCAAATTGGTCTAATTTTATTGGAGTTCTTTGTTGATCTCGAATAAAAATAGCCACCATCTTGAAAATGCCGCAAGGGTAAGGGAAGTTTGGGGGGGCATGCTGAGCAGTTTGGGGGGCGAAATTTTTGCCTGAGGAAGCGCAGCCCCCCTGGCTCCCCTCTTAGTAGCGGCCCCAAGGATGAACCTTACTCTAAATTTAGGTTTCATTTAAACCCTGGCTACGTTGTAGCATTTTTGAAACGGGCATCTCAAACCAATTACCTCCGTTTGATGACTTTAAACAAGCAGCAAATGAATTTAACCCAAAAGATATTAAAAACAACTGCAAAACGAACAATTTGGTTTTGGATGTTTTGGATAAGTCGAGCAGTAGCAAGTTTGTCTTCGGGACAGTTGTTCTGATATTCAAAACTCGTGCAGGCCAATTCCAACGCAGTGTTGCAAACGGCGAGTCTCCGCTGCAAGGTTTCTTCAAAAAGAGTTGAGTTGCCCTCAGTCGCAATGATAGGGAGATGGTCCCGTTGACTCGATACACACTTCGGCGTAATACAGCGCGTGCAGTGTAATGAAAGATTTGATTTGATAAGGCGATCGTAGGTAAATCTCAGCAAAGCTGTTAAACTTTTATCTGAATTTTCTGATTTTAGTTAACTATTTCGCAACAGACGCATTACTTTATACTTACCAATTAGACATTAGGACAAATTAAGCGGCTGCGATTGCTCAGTTGGTAAAGTTTCTCTGTTTCTGATTAGTGATCAAATATGCGTCGTTGCGTTTTTGAGAAAGACACTTAACGTTTATTTTTTATTGAAGTCGAGCACAATGAGCAGTCTACCTATCGTAACGGCCGAATTCAGCAAAAAAAAACTTGCTCACAGATTTATGGCAACCAAGAAAGGTGCTCTGACTCGGTGTAGTTAGATGGGTAAACCAATGGGTAAACGCAGCGACTAGTTTATCCGCATGAAATGCCGGGCAGAATAAGCATCGTATTAATTAAAACTGAGATAAACTCTCTATAAAAGCAAAGTCAAAATTCAACTGGACCACAGTAAACTTGCGTTCACCAGTAGTGAACAAATGAATTTTAATGACGTATGTACATGAAAACAAAATTCGACAATCCATTATTCTCAAACAGCAAGTTTTATATGCAATTACTTAAGACGAGGTGGAAAAAAATAAAGGTTTTTTTAAGGTGTACGAGTATTATAGAAACCTCGTATTATAGAAACGTGCTAGCTGGGATTACGTTCTTCTACTGTAGCAGGAATTCCCGGCCAGAGTTGTCTGGAAGTCAAGGCCAGACAAAATGATACTTCAAAAGCAATTAGATGAAAACTTCACTTTTATGCTTTACATTTTGTTACACATTTTGTTGCTGTAACAAGAAGGTGCGGGACGTATTCACATGTTACTTCAGGCGACAATTTTAAACAAATTTTAAGGGCCAGCCTAAAACTGGGCGTAAAATCGTGTACGTACGAGCATAAGTTTTATCCTTGGTTTATTTTAACATATAGTAGTTTGTACGCTGATATTGTCCCATACCTGTCAACTCTCCCGATTTCGTCGGGAGACTCCCGATTTCGAGGATTTCTGCTGATCCCCCGATGTTAACAAAAAATCTCCAGATATTAGAATTTAGCTTAAGATTTTTTGAATTTAAAAATTAATCAGTTTTTTTTTTAAATAATCAATCAATTGTTCGCGAATCTTTTTTTTTTTGTGAAAGGGAAAGAATACACTTCGACCCGGCCAGCTTCGACTGATTTTATATTTTTCAAGAGTGTTGATTTGAAAATTAATGTGTGATCTTGCTTTCACACAACGGGTAACATCAACTCCAATTGTTAAAAATTAATGATGTAGCAAATAACAATGGCATGCACAAATTGCAGTCTCCGGTACGGGTCATTGCAACTATGAAGAGCTGAGCTCTTTTAATGGCGTCTGTCGGAGAAATTGTTAGTTCTGATAAGCGCAAGGGGAATGGTCAGCGAGAGTTGCAATAAGAGGCGGGTAAAAGTAAAAAAAAAGATGAATAGCTGTAAGTACTAGCAAACTTGGGAGAAAAATTAGCTTTTCATACGTAAAAGCCATAAAGGGGATGAATACGCTAAATGTAATTCTTGCAGTATTCACATTAGCGTAGCTGGTAGCTCGAGGAGGAAAAATGACGTAACGAAACAGGTCAGCTTCGAAAATCATAAAAAGCGCGTTGCAGCCGAAATAAGAACTCAAAGGATAAACAGTTTTATGGTAAAAACACCAGAAGAGAGCGATAAACTTATTTATGAGGAAACTAAATTTGCAAAGTTCGTGGCAGAGTTGGCAACGGATCTGGAGCGGACTCGGATATTCGTGTTTTTTTTTCGGATCCGGATACAGCTTTATTAGAATATGCGGATGCGAATTTGATTTTAGCTCTGCTCCCCCGAAAAAATCAGCACTATATACTGCGAAGACCTTATTATCTTTACCTCAATTTTTTTTTTTTTTGGTCTTCACCTGAATTTTGGCAGAAAAAACGCCCCAATTTTGAGTGAAGAGCTGTTTTTGTCTACTTTTGGTTTTCGTTATTAAGATCAAAATGTACGTGTTTACTGGTAGATCCGCAGCGGATCTCTTCTTGTTGGATCCCGAGTGAATCCGGATCTTTAAATTTGTGGATCCGGCCACCTCTGGTTCGTGGTGAAGAACAACTTGCCGTTTAGCTCACTCAAACACATCCAGCGAAAGAATCTTTTCCATGGAGCGGAAGATTGTAACCGAAAACAGAACCAGTTTGCACAATGACACTGTGTTCGCGCTTTTAAGTTGCAAATTAAATTGTGACAGCAGTGCAGATGGCTTTAAACTTTTCAAAGTAGAGTTGAATGCTGCCAAAAAAGCCACCTACATAGATAATTAAGCCCACAAAAGTTAGAATCAGGCCTGCAAGTAGAAGCAAATGTTTAAGGTAAGGGTGAGGGAGGAGGCGAGATTGGTTAAGAGGGGGCGCTAATTAATATACCAATTAATATACCAATTAATATACCAATTAATATACCAATTAATATACCACTATACATGTACAACTGATTTTGTATAGGTCGGGGGGCAAAAATTTGGTCTTGGGGATCTGTGGGTCAGGTTAAAGTAGACGAGGTTAAATGATATTTCACTTTTATCATTTAGTACTTTTTGAAAGCATCTGCTGCGCTGAATGTAGCATAAGTGCATGACTTTTTATGCCGTGTGTTAGTGAAGTGTATGTAATAGTTCTGATGTTACTGGTTACATGGTACCGTATCCAAAATAAAAAGTCTGATTGATTAGTTAGTTTGTCTTTTAGTAGCTAGAACTGCTAAAACCTGAAATGGTAATGTCAAAATTTTGGTAATGTGTACCAACATTAAGAAATAACAATAATTTTTCAAGTAGTAAATACAGGAGGGAGGTCTTGGGGGCAAAACTTCCCAGCTATTGAATTTGCTGGAAAGAAATCTCCCGATTTGACATTTTCAAAGGTTGACAGGTATGATTGTCCGTACGAAAGGAGTACCAATTTTTTTTCAAAATACACTTAAGCTATGCTTATAAGCTCACAAGTTTACGCATAGTGTTATAGAACAGGCATAAAAACCCTGAATTAAACAAAATAATTGAACACTTATTATGAAAGTATTCATTTCAGTGGCGGTAATTACGAAGCTGCCAATGCATTACGACATCAAAAATATCAACCGTTTTTGTTGACAAATGTAACAGTTCAAGGCCCTGTTATTTTTTGCATGCAAACATTCCAACTAGTCTATCTGGAAGGGCGGAATAGAGTATGGGATTTATTGCACTATTAATTGGAAGCAAAAACACAGCACTGATCTGATAAACGATGTTGGAAAAAACCACCCCACTGACTCTCATGTACGACATGATGCTGATTGGAATCCAGCAGCAAAAATCTGTAGCGATAATTCTGGCAATTCGTTTCTGCATTATTGATTCTTGTTTTGCTGTAGATTGGTTGGAAAGGCCCAGCATATTTGGTTTTTTTGTCCACTTGACGTACATCATTACATAACTTACAAGAATAAAAACAAAAGCTAAAAAGTTAAGTGTGATTAATGTGAGTGTATATTCCCAAGCTGCATCATCTTTTTGAACAAACAGTCGTGACATGCAAATGCTGGTTTCCCCGTAATATCCAAAGTTTGTTAAAGGCATGCTTTCTGAGAAGTTATTTCTCAAAATCTGTTGCGTCGTTTTCCAAGTGGTACCTTGTGTTGTAATTTCCGTTTGGTTTGTCAAGGCAGAATAAAAACAAGCAAACTCACTTAGAGTTGACTTCCTCCAAATACCTTTTTTGTTGAATGTACTTCGAAATAAAATTTCATGCACAAAATATTGTGAATTTTGAGTCAAGTATGGGACTGTTCCAAGCAAAATAGCAACTAGCCAAGATACAGCGATACAAAATTTCCAAGGACGTGTTGGCATGGTGACTGATGCAATTGGGTTAGAAATATTCCGTAATCGAAAAGCAGTTAAGGTAACCATTAGAAAGCACGAAGCTTCACTAGAAATTACCGCAAGGCTTCCAATAACAGAACACTTTAAGCTTGATCTCCACTCTAGATCTATTTCCTCATAACGACCAGAATACACCACACTATATACTGCTATTGTGAGCAAATAAAAGCTCATGATAAAATCAGCAATGGAGATATTTGCAATGATTGTGTGCTGACAATACAAAGAGTGCGTTAGTTTAGTTGTTCGAAGTAGTTTTAAGGTCCAAATAATCACAAACAGATTTCCCGAGAAAACTATAACACCGATTATCCAAAACGCACTTCGTAGAATTGGATTCCCGATCATTTCAGTGTCCGATGAAAACAGCCTAGATGAGCAACCTTCTTCGTCAGAACCGTCGTCACAATTTTTTTCATCGTCACAAACTTGTGATTTATCAATGCTGATGTAGTCTCCGGCTTTGCAGTAGAATCTGTTCGGACAAGTTTTCTCGTCGAATCCTTTAGGGCAAGATGAATTGTTGATGAATTTCCAAGCTTGATCAACCACTCCATCACAGTATCGATCTCCAAGTGGATAGAATGAATAGCAATTGTCACTACAGTAAGTTGGTGGATTTTCGCAGTTGCACTCATCGCTAAAATCTCTGCACTCTGGAAGCCCATCACAATAAGTAGGAAAGATATTGCCATGCTTCCTTTGACATTATGTTCGGTTAAGTACTGAATCTGTGAGTAATTCCGTAAAATTCACAGTCGCGCTTCCAGGAATTAGTCAATACAGCATCATAGGATTATTGTTAAAGAAATCTTTTATTAATCTAATAGATATAGGAGTAGTAAAAGTACATGTTGTTTTTGAAAATCTCTTTAGGCCAAAAAATGCTTTACAATTTGGGTGATTGATCTTGTGCTTACACAAACATTCATCAGAGAAGTCGTAGCAATCAATTACCCCGTCACACACTTGCTTTGATGATATCAAAAACCTTCCGTGTAAACAAGAAAAACCAGTAACATTGTTAAAGAGCAAATCAGATTGATCGTCACAATGTGCAATATTGTCATGAACATTGATATGAGGCAGCACACACGAATCACGCGTTTGCGTGCATTTTAACCCTGGAACATTGTACAATTCGTCTGTTCCGTCCAAACAATCAAAATATCCGTCACAAAATCCATAAGCCAAAAACAAACTTCCATCATCACATTGATAAATGAAATAGCAATTGTTGATTTCGCTGTCAGGGCAATATGACGAACATATTACTTGAGTTTCGACGCAATCGTCATTATGACACTGCTGCGAAAGAGTCTCAAAACAAGTCGAGTTATCACATGAAGTCAAATCATTGCATGCACTAATGTTGTCTAACCGATATAAATTCATGTCACAATCACCACAACGAAATACACGAAAATACACAAAATCTTCGTCACTATAGTCAAAACAGTCAGAAAAACCGTCATGATAAAATTGTATGGGAATGCATTGATCAGTCTCGCAGTTAGTTTCACCGTCGCAACCGCATGCAAACTGATCTTTGTTGCATACGCATCTGACTTCGTCTGAACCATCCGAACAATCGCGCCGTGTATCGCACCTCACTGCAAAAAAATTCTTTAGTAAATCCTAGTACAGGAGATTAGTATTTAAACAATAATTGTTGCAGTGTTTTTGCTAATGGTTGTTAAAGTCGGACTCGAACGAAAGGTGCAAAATGCAAGAAGTTGTAAACAGCGTTCATTGTCAGTGGCAATTTGTACTTTTTGTTTTCCTTTTTTTTAAACTTCGCATCCAGGCTAACGACAATATGCAATCGCCTACACCGTACACCAACGGCCAAGGTCTCGTTGCCTCAACGTAGTGCTAGTAGTGTGGTCTTCTCTCGAATGTGATTTGAAGGAAAACGCAGCAAATACATATTGAAGGGTCTGACAAGACGGTTGCTCTAAGCTTTTTGCTCCCACCTCTCGAAGGGGTCTAACAGCACCACCACTCACTTTACCGTTGAAAATGATAACCGTTTTAAAATTGCTCGGTTGGTTCCGCAAGCCGTAGTAGGCTTAATATCTAAGACAAATGTTGTAGCTAGCAATTTAATAGGCACGAAATTATACCGCGGAATTGTTGCAAATTATGATGCAGACGCAGCAAGGTGTTCTTCAATAATGAGAAACGACAAAGCACAAGATCTTTTGACGATTGATCACGATACTCAGTTGAAATAAGCTTTGAAATCATATTAATTCAAAAAAAAAAAATTGACTAAATAGCGAGATTAATATTATTAGTACAAAATATGGCATTACCAAAAGCGTATTAGATTTGTTCCCCAAATCTATTTTTGCTTACAATGGCTTTCCCAAAATTTGCGTAAGCAAATAATATTTAAACTACAAATAACGAGTTAAAACTACTGTTACGGTACTGAATGGGCATTTTTTAATGCTGATGCTTAGAGAAATTACTTAACTCATTTTCAAAGCTGATCAGGGGCGTATTAAGCTGGAGGGCATTTGGAACGATTGTTCCGCCTTTCGCTTCTAAAAGGAGTCACCAAACAGGAAATTTCGAGCTATTTTTTAATAAACTTTAGCGCTTATTCGTATCCAAAAAGAAAGCAGAATTTTTAAATTTACGATACTTTGAAGTTACACAAACCTTGATCTCAAAACTAGATATAGACTGAAAATAAAAGTTTACCTGACTTTAGTGGAAAATTGATCGATTGTAGGGTAAGGACGTGTAACTTGTACCCCCGTGTAAATTGAAGCCCTAATTAAATTTCTTTTTTGGAAACCAAATAAATCGCAAAGCTATAACAGCTTGAAATAGGTGTGTGACAGATAAAGTTTAAGCCAATCAGGACGCTTTTGCCTTTTGGTTAGAAAAAGTAGTACGAATTTGAAGGTTTGAAATGAAGTTGATCTAATTTTGTGGTATCAGATTATTAGCGTTTGTTTTATTTTAGTAAGGCCAATAGTTTTGTGAAAGTCATTATAACAACAGTTATTCATACGTGTATCCACATGTAACAAAACTAAAACGTTGATTTAGGAGGTAAAAATTTATGGCTCAGCGACTTGCATCACTATAATTGTGTAAATTGTACCTGTGATACAAGTGTAATTTGGACCCCCGATATAATAAGGTTAAAAAATTATATTCTTTTCTAAAAAACTATTTTATGATCTTAGCACTATCACTACTTGTCCTTGTCAGTTCAGAGCCTTGTTATAGCCTAACATCATAATTATCTTATGTAGGCTGGAGTCTTCAAGCTGAGCTGGTGGAAGGGGGTAGGCGAAGTCAAAGCATGACATTCTGACACGAGACAACTCACCCTGGAAATCCTGACGTTAGGGCAAGGGTGAATGTTAGGTCAAGGAGTTACGATTCCCGAGGTAAGTTGTCTCACTTCAGGATGTCGCCGACCAATTTTCCACAATGTTTCTAGGAGTCCATATTACACATATTGAGGGACCAATTTACACATTGAGAGTGTAATTTGAACCCCCAACAGCAAAAAAATTAATTCAACATAGAGCTTAAGCTACCAATCGAAGCCTATTTATTTTTGTTTAATAGAAAGGGACTATCCTAAGTTTTTTTAACAGTTCATTGTAGCTCGAAATTTTAAGTGCTTCAAAAAATATTACCGATTTTGCTTTAAGGGGTTTAATATACACGTCTTTCCCCTAACATCATTATCCACTTGTAACGAAAAAAGTGACGTTGGCGCTGTCTTATGGATGATTCCTCAACCGCTGAGGAGTTGAATACTTTCCAAATTTTGTGGTTGATATTTGACTTATTCCAGTTAAATTTGCTGCCTGTTCAAAGCCACCAAGCAGCGATAATCTTAAACAATAAAGTGCCTTATCCTAAGAAAACAACAACGCCTCAGGGTGAGCGTTGAACCAAGAACTTGCAATTGTGGTTAATAGAGTAAAAACAACGCATTTACCCTGATGGCCAGGAAGTCGACAAGTATTTTCGCGTTTGGTTTGCATTGATTTAAGGCACGAGTTTTTGCTATTTGTCTGGCAACACATTGACTCCCAAAGAGACACCTTGGTTATGGTTCAATTCTGGTGGGGGCCCAACGTTTGTATCTACCCTCAAGATATCTGAGCTTTAATACGGCCCGAAAGCTGATCTAATGAGCAGGAAAACTTGCAAAGAAAAATTCAATTTGAAAATACTAAAACGTTATAATGTTGTCAAAAAATATTGAATAAACAAATGCGAATCAGAATGCTTACTTTTATCATTGTAACAAACCATATCTTTCGTACACGTCATGTGTCCGACCTGATTGCACGCACACCGATTTGGTAAATGGGGCGGACAACTGCTACAGTTTAGTTCGTCATGGAAAAAAAGGAAAGGACAATCAATATATCCGTTGCATGGGAAAAAATTGGAGCAAGATAACTTCTCGTCCTTGCTCTGTTCACTGCATAATTAACATTTGTATTACGAGAAAGCAAGCTTGAGAAAAACTTAAACTTCCTGCTCTACGCATTTGTAACTGAATAAAAAGGGTTCGTATATATTTCCCTTGTTATAAGCCCATATTTCCCAAGTAATAATAACTATATACCTTAATTTATGTGTTTGCTTTGGCCAAAAAATGACAACAGGACATTATGGATTTCAAGTCAATCCCATTTGACTGCTGGGAAACCGTGCCAAAAACTGTAAAAGTAAAAATGCTAACGGTGCGTAAAAATGATAAATAGACCACAATACGTAGCTTCCTTTAAAAATAATTATGTACATTGAAAATAGACAAGCGGCCGAGCATAGGCGTAGCCAGGGGGGGGCCCAGGGGGCCCGGGCCCCCCCCAATCAAAACTCCACTAACGACAAAAAGTTATGACAACATAGCCTGACGATGTTTAGTTGCAGTTTTTTTTCAGTAATTGCGCACATAACAGTAATTAAACAGTAAAGCTAACGGTTTCGGCCGAAAAACCACTCTCAATTTCGGTGAAGACCTTTTTTTTTTTTTTATTTTGGAGATCACCTGATTTTGGGCGGAAAAATCGTTCGAATTCCCGATTTCGGCTGAAAAATCACTCCTAATTTCGGTGAAGACCTTTTTTTTTTTTTTTTTTTTTTTTTGGAGATCACCTGAATTTGGACGGAAAAATCGGTCGAATTTCCGATTTCGGCCCAAAATTCACTCTCAATTTCGGTGAAGACAGCCGAATTTTTGAGGGTTTGGGCCCCCCCCCAATCAAAAATCCTGGCTACGCCTATGCGGCCGAGTAGTTCCCATTTATTTGTTGGTTCTTTGGAACACATTGATAAAAATCCTCAATAGACCCAGAGCAACCTCCTCCTTTTTTGCAAGAACTGCATTGATATTCATCGGCAGAGCAAATGCAATCTATTTCGTCTGAACCATTGCTGCAATCGGCCCACCCGTCGCACACCCATTCAACACGAATACATAAGGGTTTTGGCGAATCATCATTGCCCACACCTTTACAATAGCAGCTCACAAATCCGCCAGAACATCTATCACGTAAACACGCATCTAAAAACAATATTTGATGAAAGCTAGTAATGAAATACTGTACATCAGTGGTAATGAAATCTCATGTAGTGGAGACCAATGCTAGAAAAATTAAAACCTACTTCGTTTAAATCGGGCCCGATACGTGATTCGTGCTTTAGGTGTTTCAAAACATGATCATTAATCACTATAACTTGCTACATTGAATGAAGCATTTAAGCACCAAAGCAATTGTAAACACAGTTATTATATTTATTGCATCACAATTTATTAATAAACATTAGGAAGGCTTTATTTCACCGGAAATTTTTATCTAGTTTTTTATTAATTCTGACTCAAATATAACACAAACTCAAATGCTTAGTCTAAAACTATTCCCAAATCAAACCCTAACCCAAACCCTAACCTAAACCCTAATCTTAACCCCTAAAACAGCAAATGAAAAAAGCGCGCATGAATATTTCTCATTCTCGTTTTAATCTCTCTAAGTTGAAAATTTTCGGTGAAATAGTTACTACCTAAACATTATCAACTGAGGATTTTGTATTCGATGTGGTCGCGAGAGGATACATATTTCGGAGCTCTCCATTTGGATACAAGTAGCATAACCAAGTCGCAACAAAATTTAAATCGCAAGTATTTGGCCCATTTATTTCAAATTGGTGTGTTTGTTGTCTTTAGAAGAACACCAAAGCTACATCTTTAATAAATTTGTGTTTTATATTTGAGGTTTGTGGACTGTCCGTATATTTACTACGTTGTGTTTTGTCCTTGCAGTCTGTTGGCAGACTACGTAGTTCACCGGGCATTGGTGTAGGTTCGCCAACTCACCACAGAGTCGGGATTGCTTCTATATTGGCTCTGTGCTTGCTCAACAGATGCCGATCATATGAGCAGCAATATTTGGCTGACAATCCCGCTGATACAAATACATGTTCGATAATTCGAGTGCTTCGCTTCAGGGATGCAGCCAGCAAAGCCGACCATATCGCCAACCTCAGAGTCCTTAAAGGCAGGGCTTCATTATTAACAACAAATAAACTGGTAAAATTGCACGCATTGGAAATTTAACAACTTGCACAAATTAAGGTAAACACTAAAAAAGTATTTCAGGGCCAATGCGGCACTATTTTGGGGCAAAAAATCTTTAGCGCTTTTTGGTTGTAGTTTACTAATTTTCGACCAAAAATAAATGAAGATTAAAAGAGATTTTGACCGCTCCTAAAGTTTGTTTTGCTACCCGAGTTTGTCAAGTTTTACGGCAACTTTGGGTGCACTTTTTTTCGGCGTGAAACCCGCATACTCCTTTCTGGGTTTGTCTTTGCAGCCATAGATCGGTCTTAAGTTTTCAGAACCCTGGATGACTGAGTTAAGGAGACGTAGCCAGAGAGAACAGGGGGGCAACTACCACCAAAATTTTACTTTGCCCCCCAAATAACTTCAGTTAAACGTCACCTTTAACAAAATTTCAAGTATTTCGTGCCTACATACGCTGCTTTGTCCCCCCCCCAAATTTTTTTGTCTCCCAAATGATTTCAATTAAAATTCTGCTAGACAGCCAACTGCGAGAAAAACCAAGTTCTAACTCCGCAAAGACCTCTTGTTTGGTCTACACCTACTTTTGAGTGAAAAATCAACTCTATTTTTAAATGGAGACCTGTTTTTTTTTGTCTTTACCTACTTTTGTAGGCAAAATCAGCTCTTGTTTCCGTGCAGACCCTTTTTTTTCTTAGGAGATCGCCTACTGCAAAAAGTCATTGCCCTCCCCAAAACATTCCGTTTTGGCTACGTGCCTGCTAAGTTGAACACGGCAGTGTTCCCAACGGCTCACCACCGCTGAGATAAATCTTCGCTTGAAACTGCATATACACAACCCGCGCAAACACCTACGAATTAAACCTGGCAAGTCGGCACACGCTTCGATGAAAAAAAAACGACTGCCGAACGAATCGAAACAAATCCGATCTTTGAACGATCGACATAATCATAATGCACAAGGACCAGTCTTCAACATAATCACGAAAGCTCAACGCAATAAGAATTATTATTTTAACGGAAAAGCTGGTATAAAAGAAGAAAGCCGTGATATGATTCTTTAAATTTAAACGAGGACTGAAAAAAAAATTAATTGGGGTATCTAGAGTCAAAGCAATCGTATTAAATTAGGTTGGCGTTGACTCCATCTTTCTTGACCCAGCCATTCCAGAGCTATTTTGCTTCAAACACCACGTAGGGGCCTCTCTAATCATAATTTTCATTGGTAAGCTTGACGTTGATAACATCGGTCGCGCCATCTTACAGTTGCTCCATTCTAAGGCAAAGCTGCAGTGAGACTAAAGGAGAGTCTTAAACTACCAGTGCAGTATAATTATGTAGGATCATACAGCTTTGTTTTGGGGGTTAGGCTACTGTTTTGAAACGTCAAAGTTGCCAATAAAAATTAAAACCATAGTAAAGCCTCTACGTCGTGTTTGAAGTAGAATATCTCTATAACGGCCGGGTAAAGAAAGATATCTAAACTAATATAGACCGGCAGCCCAGAAGGTTTATTTGTCCCAAAGACGGCGGAAGATTTGATGCGCCTAAAATGCACGTCTTTACTCACCTTTTAAGAAAATGTTTTACTGACAAGTCAAAAGTTCGGCTAAGACCCCCCAAATCCACAATTTATGGGGGGTCAAAATGGCCTTTATTTACCCCAAAGACGGCATGGATAAAAATTGCGTAAAATCGTTCTCTGGGGTCCACTGAACAATGAAATGGCGAAGACAGTAACTTTAGGTTTGGCTAACCCCCCGACAGTAACGAATTTAGGGGGGTCAAAAATGGCCTTTACAGTATTTACCCCAAAGACGGCATGGATAAAAATTGCTCAAAAACGTCCGTTGGAGTCCACTGAACACAAAAATGGCAAAGACAGTAACTTTAGGTTCGGCTAACTCCTTGACAGTAACGAATTTAGGGGGGAGGCTCAAAAATTGCCTTTATTTACCTGGAAGACGGCATGAACAAAAATTGCTCAAAAAACGTCCGTTGGGGTCCACTGAACGCAAAAATGACAAAGACAGCAACGTTAGATTCGGCTAACCCCTTAACAGTAACGAATTTAGGGGGGAGGCACAAAAACTGACCTTTTCACCTGGAATAGGGCAACGGTAAAAATTGTTAAAAAACATTCTTGCAGTTAGTACGCTGAACACATAAATGATTAAAACAGTTACTTTCGGTTCGGCCATCTCCCTGACAGTAACTAATTTAGAGGGAAGCTCGAAAAAATTGCTCTTATTTATTTGAAAACGGCAGGGGTAAAAACTGCCCGAAAATGTTTCTCGGGAGCCCACTGAAAACGAAAACAATGGCAATAAACTTTGGTATCTTCTAACTAATTTCTTACTCTTACTGCAAAAGTCATTGCACCACTAAATACGGCTTTTGCACCACTAAATACAGTACTACTTTTGAAAAAAATCATTTTAAGTTGATGGCGTTATCAATCATTACGTAACGTAATGGTCGATTTGAGCAAAAATGCCGTCGTTTTCAATGACGTTACGTTTGAGCAGTTATCTCGTTTTCACAAAAATCGTACAAGTTCAAAGATTGCTCACGAAAGTGTTTTGCAGTAAAGATTACGTCCTTGAACCGATCAGTGTTTGAGTGGATAGAGCGTCTGTTACTGAAACGGTAAACTTGGGTTCAATTCCCGGTCGGGTCAAACTAAAGACTATAAAAATTGGAACTCACTGCTTCTTTGCTTGACTTTCAGTATTGAAAGGGTAGTGTGAAGCTTTCATCGTGTGTGGTAGACTGGCGGGCAAGTGACAGCTTGACTCGAAGACCAAAAGGTCCCTTTGCTGTCTCCTGGCCAAGGCAATTTGGTGAATAAAATGTTATTGCAATAGCAGTAATTTCAAGACGCACCGGTTCCGCACAGTTAATTGTGCTACGGCAAAATTAAAAAAATAAAATTAAATAAATTTTCTATGTCTTATATCACATCACCAAAACTGCGTTAAATTTGCATCACAGTCTCGAAGCAACTAATACGAGTACTAGTATCTCAAAAAAATCTAGAATCTCAAAAAAATGTGATAAATTTACATATTACCAGCATTCAAAATACTCGCTGGCTAGTTTACGATTTCGATTAAACATTGCACAAATCGCTCAGCGCGGAGAATTTTAATAATGACAAATCTTACATTTATCAGCTCAAATAAATTCAAAGATCGTAAATTTGCAGTTTTTTTGGAAGAAGCAGAGATATTTGAAAACATTTAATTAGTCTATCATTATTAGTACAAACAGCAAGACGTTTGCTTGAGTAGTCAACTCGTAAGTCCAACATGCGTATTCCCAAAATATTAATTAACATAATGAATTACATGACTAATGCAACAGAACCCAGTTCTTATCCAAAAACTGAGACCTACTAATAGAAGAGATAGATTGGCACAAAACGGCGGAAAAGTGTCAAATAGTACTGTATCACAGCTTGCAACTATCATGCATATTTATTTGACAAATTCAACCGTTAGTAAACACGTCTTTGAGGAATTTGCTATCTGGTCGCGAATCTCTATTCTGAGTATTATTTTACAATGATCTGCGACCTGGAACGTGTAAAAGTTGTAAAAAAAGGATCAAGTTTTGTTTAAAAGATACAAACGAACATTGAGTTGTGAACACAAAAGAAAAGCTTTCTAAGAGAAAATCCTGTTTCACTTTCTCAAGTCAAGAAGGATGATCGTAATTCTGTAAATCCAGTGGGGCTACTCAAGTTTTGCTGGAACTATATCTGTAACCGGTTCTTTAAATGGAGCTACAAATTCCTGCGAATTGGCTAAATGGCACCATCTTGTATCTTGTTGAGGATAGCTCCACAATTTTTTTTTTTTTGAAATTGGCCCATGTCACAAACCGGTTACTGACCTCTGCTATAAAACATTTCTATCACATCGGGGTTATGGTGTGAGACAAGACAAACGTTATACAGTAAGTTTGAACGAGCTTATGTAATAGATTATGCGGGGTCTTTGAAAATGTGACAAAATCATTATAGAGATAGAAATGAATTTGGAGCTAAAGTTGGAGCTAAAGTTGGCAAAGTCGTCAATTTGGAGCAAATTTGGCAATTTGGCAAAGTCGTCAAAGTCGTCAAAGTTAGAATTTGGAGCTAAAGTTGGCAAAGTCGTCAATTGGGCCTAGTTTTGTGGACACTGGCAAAGTGAGCAAACGACAATCTAGTAGACTTAATTTCCAAAGAGCAACTACCGGACGTAGTATTCGTTGCCAGAAAGCAATGATTGAATAATGGAATATGGGTAAGGAAAGGGAGAGAACAAAATTTCAAACCATTTCCAAATGAATGCTCTATTCTACAAAAAAAAAAAAAAAAAAAGCAAGAAGCAGTGAGGTTGTTTTAGTTCAACAGAAAGTGCATCGCTGCAGTAGCAAGACAAAAAATACTGATCCATCAGCCCAAATATAAAAAGCAATCAAATAAAGATGTTAGAAAAGTAAGGCACCAAAACAATTTTTGGAAGATTCTTGTCCTAAAATACCAAAAAAGCCAAATGTGACCTATGTCCTATATGCCCTTTTACCAAGCATTTGTCAATGCAAAAACATAAGCTTTATCTTCAAATGTTGGATTACACAGTAGCCAGTAATTATGGTATGTTCCAAACCTGTTCGTACTTATGGAAAAACGCCTTATATTGCCTTCCAAGAATCTGATGAACTGTTGGTCCCGGTCTACGCTGGGTGTAAAATTGTGAGCAAATAAGCGCATTTTAGTTTATTTCACACAGACAACAGTCGGTTAAAATTAAATAAGAACACACCCTTACGCACACGATTTTACGCCTAATGTACTAGAATGGGCTAAAATTGCACGACTAATTTTTACATAGAGGCCTACCATATATTGAAAATTAAGTTGCTGTCGTTGTTAACGTCATCATTTAATGTGGTAATTTCGTTGATCTGTTTGATCGAGACCACCTCATTGTCTTTGGTGTCTTCATAACACCAAAAATAAACACTATTAATTCTTAATAGTGTCTATTGAGAAGTTCAAACTAAAAATAATCAAAAATTTTTAAAATATTGCCAGTGTAGAACGTGGTTTTAAACGAAATCCGTGTTATCAATGCTAGAATAATGTGATCTTGCTGCAACTTGAATTCAACAAGTGTTAGTTTTTTGTGCAGTACATCATATGAATAATGGTCTCAAAGTTTTAGAATAATTAATTAATTTCAATGCGCGCGATTACAGAAATCCCGTCAATCTTGTTCATTAGCTACGTTTCTGCATCTGCCTCCAGTTTAGACGCTATCGTGCGCCTTTTTATGATGAAAGAGGACTGCAAGCAAAATCATTGGGGTATCTAAAGTTAAGACAATCGTATTAGATTAGATTTGGCGTAATTGACTCCATCTTTCTTGAGCCAGCCGTTCCAGAGATATTTTACTTCAAACCCTACGTAGGAACCTTCCTAATTAAAATTTCATTGGTAACCATGACGTTTCAATGCAGTAGCCTAGCCCATAGAGGTTTATATTAACCTCTATATAGGTTAAAAGGCTTTTGTGGTTTAGTCTAACTGTGGCGTTGCCTTAGGATAGAACTAAAATGGCGTCGGAGAGGTTATCATTGTCAGCTAGGACTGCCAATAAAAATAATGACCAGAGATGCCCTAGGTCATGTTTAAAGTAAAATATCTTTGTCTCGGCTGGGTGAAGGAGGATAGAATCAACACCTATCTAATCAAATACGTTTGCTCTAAGTTTATCTAGCCCCAGTGAATTTACTTCAGTTCTCTTTTAAAAATGCCATGGGTTTTATAATGTGACATTTCGGAATAACGCTTTCATTTCAAGTAAGCTTTACGCGTTTACCTGTTCCGAAGTTATTTGCAAGCAGAAAAAATTTTATTAAAATTTTTGCAACGGTGCACTCATTACGATAAACTCTAAAATCAATGAAGTTGATAAAAGTCGCAGAATTCGTATTAGCAAAAGACTCATAGAACGTAGGACTCAAAGCAATTAACGAAAGACTTAATAACGAAAAGAGCATTTTGAATATTGGTAATACGCAGACTTATTAATTTATCACAGTGTTTAAGAATTTAGATCTTTTTTGAAATGCTCTGGATTGTTTTGAGTCTGTGCTATAATTCAAAGCAGTTTTTGTGGTGTGATATGGCCCATAAAAATTTACTAAATAATTTTCTATTTATTACTTTCAATAACGAAGCCTATATACTTCGTTATTTAAAGTAATATATAAAAAATTATTTCGTAATTTTTTGTAATTTTTTTAGTAAACTTTTACTGTGATTTAATAGTTGTATTTTGCTCTAATTTTACTTGGTACATCATCGAGCACTGTTTCAGAAGATTGACTATCAACAATTTTCTATCATATGACTCACATTGCAAAGACAAGCTGATACGCAAAATCTAGATCGCTTGTAAAGACAACGTCACTGCAACATGACGTCATTTTTGCTCTAATCGACTATTACGTTACGTAATGATTGATAACGCCATCAACTTAAAATGATTTTTTTCAAAAGTAGTACTGTATTTAGTGGTGCAAAAGCCGTATTTAGTGGTGCAATGACTTTTGCAGTAAGAGTAAGAAATTAGTTAGAGGATACCAAAGTTTATTGGCATTGTTTTCGTTTTCAGTGGGCTCCCGAGAAACATTTTCGGGCAGTTTTTACCCCTGCCGTTTTCAAATAAATAAGAGCAATTTTTTCGAGCTTCCCTCTAAATTAGTTACTGTCAGGGAGATGGCCGAACCGAAAGTAACTGTTTTAATCATTTATGTGTTCAGCGTACTAACTGCAAGAATGTTTTTTAACAATTTTTACCGTTGCCCTATTCCAGGTGAAAAGGTCAGTTTTTGTGCCTCCCCCCTAAATTCGTTACTGTTAAGGGGTTAGCCGAATCTAACGTTGCTGTCTTTGTCATTTTTGCGTTCAGTGGACCCCAACGGACGTTTTTTGAGCAATTTTTGTTCATGCCGTCTTCCAGGTAAATAAAGGCAATTTTTGAGCCTCCCCCCTAAATTCGTTACTGTCAAGGAGTTAGCCGAACCTAAAGTTACTGTCTTTGCCATTTTTGTGTTCAGTGGACTCCAACGGACGTTTTTGAGCAATTTTTATCCATGCCGTCTTTGGAGTAAATACTGTAAAGGCCATTTTTGACCCCCCTAAATTCGTTACTGTCGGGGGGTTAGCCAAACCTAAAGTTACTGTCTTCGCCATTTCATTGTTCAGTGGACCCCAGAGAACGATTTTACGCAATTTTTATCCATGCCGTCTTTGGGGTAAATAAAGGCCATTTTGACCCCCCATAAATTGTGGATTTGGGGGGTCTTAGCCGAACTTTTGACTTGTCAGTAAAACATTTTCTTAAAAGGTGAGTAAAGACGTGCATTTTAGGCGCATCAGTAGTTATGTATATGGCGTGTTCGATGCACAGAGGTCACGTGACTGCACTGTAACCGTCCTTGTGTCTCAAATTAAGAGAGGTCACGTGACTGCACTGTAGTCGGCCCATTCTCAATAAAAATCATTCAGTGCAAAGCAGGTCACCTGACTCTTAAAAAATGCACTGGAAACAAAATGACTTAAAATGCACTGAAACCGTCCTTGTGTTTCAAATTTTTTTTTAAATCGTGGTTCTCAGTCCCCTCTCCCGATGTTAGTAGGAGGTATTAAACTCGCAATTGAGCGCTTGTCACATGTAACCAACTTGAGCTCATTGTCGATTTTATTTGTCGTTGTCAGAACCAGCTTCCATCTTTTGTTGAAGCAGCCTACTTCAATTTTTATCACACATTGTTTGATATCCTACAGATTTGCGATTGTTTATATAAGACGTGACAACGGTTTTATCGAAAGCTGCGTTCATAATTACGCTTCAGTCGTGTTTAAATCTTTTCAATAATTAGTTTGATTTTGTCATTTTCTATAGGTTTCACTTTAATTGTAAAGCCATTGCTATCAAATATTTTCACTTTGGGTTTACCGTACGCCTTTTGTATTCTTTCAATGTCTTCTTTTGATAGAACATCACTTGATACTTTTGACCACTCATGTTTATAAGTAGGATACATGATAGAATCTGTACTTTGTGAATGGGTTAAACCTAAACAATGACCTATTTCATAAACAGCTACTACAAATAAGTTGTGTTTGGGAGGTGTTTCTTGGTCTGTCCAATCTTCATCAGCATCAAAATGTAAATCACCCCCAATTCCTGAACCTGGATAAAATCCATGAGCTAAAACACCGCCTTTACCTTTAAAAGGGAATCCATCGCCATGTTCCTTGGCACAAAAACTAATTTTTATGTCACAGGGCTCATTTGGCTGTACTTTCTTAAATTTAAGTGCTGTAGGTTCATCCCAAACTTTAAAAGCAGAATCAATTTGTTTGTGTATCGATTCTTCTGTAAGTTTTGGTGTTAAGTTCGTGATACAGTAAGTTAAAACACGTTTATTCCACTTTTGTTTTATATCTTCTATATTTTCTGGAACTGATAAATTTGAAGGTTGAAATCCACAAAACATCTTTTATTTACATGTAGATTTAAGTTGCTCCAATTCTTCAATCGGAATCCAGCAATTAAAATCATTGCTGTATCCAGACCACTTAACTAATGCCGATTTCTTTTTATTATCTTTGCGAACAACTTTTTCTATTCTGAATTTAGTTTGATTCGTTTTCAAAAGTTCTTGTTCATAGAAAGTTCCAGAAAGTAAATCACCACGAAGATCAGTGATTTCGTAAGTGTGTGGATTGGTATTTAAAACTTTAGAAATTAAAAACAGTTCCTCTGTCCAGTTTGGAGTAAAACCCTTGTCAAAAAGTTTTCGCTTGTATTTTGAAAGTCTAACTGTGTCACCAACTTTAAATTTTGCTTTAGTTTTTATTGGTTTAATTTTAGCGTACAAATTATAGTAAACAATTCCTTGATTTTCTTTTTCGCTTGCTTGAACAGGCGTCATATTCACGGATGAATGATAGCTGTTATTGTACTCATCAACTATCTCAGGTAACATTCTAAGTACTGAGTTGAACTTTGTTTTGTAAATTGCTTTCACATTTTATTTTTGATAGTGCGATTCCAGCGTTCAACAACAGAACTTTTTTCTTCATTTTCAGTTGAATATAATTTAATGTTGTGTTGGTCCAACAGGCTTTTCGTATTTTTGTTGTAAAATTCTTTTCCCTTATCAGTCCATAAGAATTTTGGGATTCTTTTTTCTTTGAAGATTTTCTTGAAAGCATTAGCAACAGTTTTACTCGTTTTGTCTTTCAAAGGGACTATCCATCCGAATTTAGAAAATACGTCAATCACCATAAGTAAATATCGGTAACCTTTATTCCATTTGCTAAACTTTTGCATTTCTACTAAATCAGCCGCCCATATTTCATCAATTGATTTGCTTATAACTCGGTGTCGCAGAAACTTTTTCTTTACTGGTTTGTGCAGTTCATCAGCTAGTTCTGTTTGCCACGACGCCTTTTCCCGTTTTTTGCACCTAACCCCAACTTATATTTAGTTCCAATTGCTGCTTGTACTAACTTTTTATCAAACGATTCCCGGATACCTTTCGTTTTTGTTTGCGATAAACTGTCTAACATATCTTTATCACATTTTAGTTTACCTTTTTTATTGTCATTATCACGGTAACAAATATCATGTTTCATTGCAATAGCATCTATTTGATTGTAAGGTTCTTGCCCAAGTAAAGGTTGGTCGTTTGAATCAAGTTGTTTATCCAAAGGATTATATGGCCCAGTGTACTTGTGACTTGGAAGAGTGAACCCACCTTTTGGTTTTGGTAATTTTCCTATCGCAGCATGAAGGTCTAACAAGCCTCCTTTTTTGTTGGTTTTAATGAAACTATGCTTTGTAATACCACAACTAGCACAAATGCAATGTATCATCAGGCGACCATTTCCTTTTGCTTTTATAATTTCATCAGAACCTGGAACACATCTAGTTTTTTTCTTTTCTCTAACACAATAAGTTTCCATATTCAATATATGATACATAAAACTTCATAAACATTTTATTAAAAGGTGTAGGTTTTTCATGAAAATCTAACAATAGTTCGTTTGCTGTTCTCCCCTTATTTTGCTCTGTTATATAATACACACAGTAGTAACCACAAAGAATTGAATTAATATTTTGAATTTGTGCATCATTGTAAATAATGTTTTTGTTTGTAGTGCTTGTGTATTTAACAACTTCATTTGGGGGTACAAGTCCAAAGCTGTCGAAGTATTCTACTTTATCTGATTTTTCTTCGTTGTAAACACAAACCCAATGAATTCCACTACCCGCAAAATAATCTTGCAAGTTTACGACAGCTGATTCATTTTTATTCATTGCTTTTGGTAACATATCTTTGCTAAATGTTCCTTGATAATTGTCACTCTCAATCATGATTTTATCAATGTCTAAGTTTGTCAATGGTTTCATTTATTTACTGCTTTATTAGTTGCTCCTTGGATGGCCCCAGAAGCAGCTGCTAATCCTAAAGTTGGCAAAACCTTTTTAGCTAAAAACGGTAACACTAGTTTTCCTAAATTAAGTAAGCTACTTAAGAAACCACCTTGTTTTTGCAATTGCGTTTTACTAAAGTTTATTTGTATACCGTGTCCAGACGCTTTTGATTTGTTAATTCTATTTATCTGTCGACTCGTCAGTTGCAAACTAATGTTGCCTTTAGTCTGTAAACTTGCATTTGTTAGTCTAACACTTACACTAGTTTTGCTTTTATATGCATTTGCAATTTTTTTCTTTTGATTTTGTGTCAAGTTCAATGAGTAATCGTGGTACATTTTATATTAGACTTTATAAAATCAAACCCAAGATCGGAACATTTTTGAAAGGAGAATTTTTTCCTAGTATTAAACCTTTTCCGAGAATCTGAGGTTCGTCGAAGCGATAAGACCTACCTTGTCTTTTTGTTCCAGGCAACATAAGCCTTTTACCCTTTGATCCAGGTAACACAAGTCCTTTTCCTCCTAACAAACTGGGCAGCAAGCTACCTGCTAAACCTGCTAAAAGAGTTCCAATAAAACCACCCTGTTTTGAAATTTGTAGTTTTGATAGCTTTTAAGTAACACCTGAACCTTTTGCTTTAGCATCATTTATTTTGTTAACTTGCGTCTTTGTTAAACCAAGAAAGTCTGATCCTTGTAACTGGTGGTTATTAAATGTGAGTGTAAGCCCAGTTTTGTTTTGAAAAGCTTGTTTTATTTTTTCTTTTTGAAATTGTGATAAATTTAATCCGATTTAACATACATTTTTATTTATACTCAGATAATTATATTCATTCGACCTGAAAGTCCTTCTAACTGAAGGTATCTATCAGAAAGTACGACTGCATAAACATAGAAAGCTTGGTCAGCGTTATTTGCAATATTTTGTAAAGTTACCACCAAGACTAAACCTTATTTCAATATTTGCCGAGCTGTTTTTAAGTCGTTCATTGTGTTTACTAACATCAAAATGATGAATTGGATACAAACTAGCCCAGTCTTCAGCTGATAATTGACAGCCCGTGTCGGCGTCTTGGTATTTGTTTACAGCCTCTAGAAAACTCATGTATAAACGCGAATAATTTCTATTTTGTGGAGTAAAATTACATTCAAATTCTCGTTCAGGATATTGAATGCTGTTTATTCTGCAACTAATACGTCTTAAGTTTGCATTGTCAAAAATCATATTATTTAGCTGCTGGTTGTTATCTCGTTCACTCGATTGAAACGCAACAAACACATGCCTGGGAAGCTCTGTTCCCGGCTGGGTTGTTATTCTCTAAGACATGCTTGTTTCTGTTGACTGAAACATTGTTCGATACACTCTCTATTGTTCAAAGTATAGCTGTTTTATATGTCCTTTTACTAACATAGCATCTATTTCCGATTCAACTCTTAAACTTGGTTTCACTTTAGGCATCCACAAAGAGATATGACTTATGTTAAACTTACCAGCAGCTACACCATTTGCACGTAAAATATAGTTATTAGATGTTTCTCTATCCACGACTATACTGTGTTTAACACCCCTAAAAACCTTATCGATATCACGACAAAATCCAAATATTTGGGAAAGAGGAAGCATTAAAGTAATTTGCTTATTTCCTGTAGTAATGTTCTGTCTTGCGGTGAAACCAATATTTGCTTGTAGATTGTTGTTGTATATTTCTACAATTGCTCTAATACCATCATGTACAGCATTTGCATTTGCATCATCAGCTACACCACCAAAATTTTGTTTAAGAGATGGGGAACCAGTTCCAGTGTCTTTAAACCACAGCATGTTAGAGGCGGTTGATCTTGAATAATCATCACTAAAGCTAACTAAATTGAGTATTGTTGATGCTTGAGGTAGATAAAGGTTTATGTTTTCTATAGTTTGGTTATTTAATTGATATTGCGCAGTTTGAAATAAAGACCAACCGATATTTACCAATGAAATTACGTCATTGTTATTGTAATTAGCATTCGCATTAGTTTGAAGTTTTCCTCTGATTTCTAGGTATGCTTTATGCGGTAGAAGAAAAACATCTTCATCTTTTGTTTCAATAATGTGCTGACCATCTTTGTTCATGTTATTGGAGTCTCTCGGAAGGTATTCGACATATTCGAACTCAGTAATCGAATTGTCGACTAAGTTTGTTTCTTTAATTTGCAAATATGGATTCGTTAGTTCTGTCATTTTATAATTAAGACATATAATTTTTAAATCCTGATCCAGCAATTAAATTACTTAAGATAGCTCTCGATCTGTCGTTGAGATTTTCTAATTCTCTGTCATTGATAATACGCTTGTTTATTGGTATATTTTCTAAGACTGGTTCTAATGTCTTTTTTGTGGGTTCTAAGGCTTTTTTCAGTAAAGGTGCAGCTAGTTTTTTAATCTCAGTCTTCACTCCAGTAGGAATTCTGTTAAGAATCTTAGAACCAGTGCTGATTACGTTTCTTACCTTGTCGTAAACATTTTTAAGCAAACTTCCACCTATGATTTTCTTTTTATGAAATCTAGTTTCTCTTTGTGATAACATTGTCGATTTCCACGAAGACTTGTAAATATTGTTTGCCTTTCGTTAGTTTGTCTGCAGCTGGTTGTCTGAATGGAATGTCCTTTGTTGTTGTGTTTGTGACGTCATAATGTCTGTCGCTTCGTATGCCTGTTGCTTGGCATGCTTGAATTGTTGCTTGGCATGCTTGTACCAGTTCGTTGTGCTTGTGAGAGCGTTTCTGGGATGGGCTAAGCTAGTTAGTCAGTTTAGGCGAAACGGGTATTAGGGGTTAGGTTAGCGTACGTGATGGCAGGCATAGATAGGCCTCTCGTGCATAACATAAGCTTGTACTTATTAATATACTGTGCTGCAGAATCTAAGCTTAGAAAGCCTATATTTGTTAGGCAGGCCAGCGCTGGACTGGTTACGATTAGTTTTTTGAGCTCAAGTGGCGAGCTATATGTTTAATTGAAGATTCCCGGTTTGGCAAGGATTTTTTGGTAAGTTTTGACTGCTATGTTTGTATGTATGCTATCGTAGTAGAGTAGCCCTGGCTGATGGATTGCAGACCGATTATTTCAAAGTATTGTCGTATTCTAATGGCGTCAATCTAGTTGTGTGTGCTAATAACTGAATGATTTGTCAAGTTTTTTTTTTGTTTTGCGTGATGTTTAATTGTGTTTTTGCTTGTGCAGAAACCGCCACCATCGAAAGGCGCGTATTTCAAAATTTTTCTTATTAAAATCAATTCCTGTTAAAACGAGTGTGGACCGCGACGTCGCCAAACCCGTGCGAGCTCAGTTTCAACATCGTTTTAAAAAAATCCCTCGTTTCAAAAAATCCATCCTGAAGAAAGTCATTCGAAGTTTGAATTCTGGTTTCTACATTTGGATTAGTAACGTGGAATACATTTTGGATTACACATTATTGGATTAGTTATCTGGAATCATTAGTCGCTTTGAAATTGGAAGTTTTACGAAGTGGAAGTGACAAATCCGTAGCCTATACGTGAGTCGGACACGGAATTTTGTTTTTTTTCGTTGGTAATAAACTGTGATCAACTTTTATTTCGTTGTTGGTCGATCTGTAGGCCAGCATATTCTGGAAATCGAACTTTGGTATTCTTGGTTAAGATAAATTTAGAGCGAACTATTTCTTGAACGTCATTTACCGTCGGAATTTAGCTGGCTATAGTGTGCGTTACTAAGTACATCTTGAATTTTTTTGACTATTCTCTTTTGTATTGTGTGTAGTGTAGGCTTATAGATGTCTTTGCCTAAAGGTACGGATAAATCCTTGAGTCACCATTGTGTCCTTACCGATAAGATCATATCTGGATTGCATGCTCTTAAAGCAGAATATGTAAAAACTGAGACTTTAATGAGTGACCCTGAAAATGTGCGTTCTGTACAAAACAAGCTAAAACTAATTAATAATAACTTTGATGAGTTAATGTCGCTGTGTTGTTTCATTCGTGACGATGAAACTATGCCTGGCAGCACGTCGCACAAGATCGATGTGATCGAGGGGAAGGGTAGATTTGGTCGGAAGATGGAGGACTGGCTCTGTAGTGTTGGTATGCCAGAGGTGCCTGTGTGTAGTGGTGAGACAGATACTGCTGTGGGTCCGCTCGTCGGAGTGACCTGTAACTCTAATGTTGGTGCAAGTGAAATTAATGCTTTGGTGGATGATTGTAATGAACTGTTGGGTGGTGTGAAGTCTACTTCAGGAAAGACGTCTTCAACTTCATCATCTCGTAGTTCTCGTATTCGAACAACTAGAGTAAAAGTTCGCCTGGAACAGTTAGCGCTTCGTCAAGAAGGTGAAAGGCAAAAGGAACAGGCCAAAGTGGCTATTCGAGAGAAAGAGCGTCAACTGCAGATGGCCGAAGCAGAGCTTGAAGCTTGGGAAACCGAATCGATTGCAAGTAGTGCACGTAGTGATGGTGAAAGAATGAGTTTCTCTAGTCAATCTGTAGACCTTTGCAAAGTGCGGGAAAGACGATCTACCTCAAAGAAGACGGATTTGTACAAAGCTGGCCGCCGTTACCAGTCTGAAATAGAGCCGGCTAGAGGAAGGCAGATACAAAAGAAATCTGAACCTGCTGCCACCACTGAAGAACCACAGTTTGAACCAGAGCATGGACGTCATGGAAAAGGAGCTAATACTTATGGTTACCAAAGATATGCTGATACTTCGTCATACCGGCTGTCACCTCCTCATTTCTCAAAGATTGTCGACGCAACACCAAATGGTAACTCCTGTGACGAAATTGGCGAGCGCTTTTTGCCAAAACCTGCTATCGAACACTTCGATGGAGACCCACTTGATTATGGAGCATTTGTGAGCAGGTTCAAGGTGCATATTGCTGATCGTTTAAGAAGTGATGACCTTAAACTTGTATATTTGTTGCAGCATTGCAGCAAGAAAGTGCATGAGAAGATAAAGCACCATGCCATTGGAGGCAACAAGCAGAAATGCTACCGCAGAGTGTGGAATGAGTTACGTGACCGTTATGGACAACCTCATGTAATTGGCCGTCACTGCGAACAGCTCTTGTTGGACCTTCCCAAGATTAATCAATATGATGCTGATGGTCTTGAGAAAATGGCCACCTTGATGAAAAGATGCCTCTCGACTTTGGAGAAGTCACCGGAATTCTCCACGTTGAATACAGTCGGATTTATTGCAACATTAGTGGAAAAGCTACCTGTTGAGCTGCGTCGTAGGTGGATTTCAGTAGCACTAAAGATAGAAACCAAGACTGGTTCCTTAGCGGGGTTTGAAGATTTTGCCGAATTTGTTATCAATGAATCTGTAGAAGTAAATTCAACATACTTTAAAGCAATATTTCCTGCGCGATCGACCAAAAGCGACGGTCATGTGATAAAGCAAAAGAAGGCTCACACTTTTGCAACTACAACGCCCATTAAAAGATCTCCCCAAGCGACTGATCAAGCAAATCATACAAGTGTGAAAAAGGTCGAAGAAAAGCCACAGAAGGAGGCTGGATCGCTTAGCTGCTATTGTTGTGGTCAGCAGCATAAGTTGAGTAACTGTGATGAGTTTCTCCGAAAATCCTACTCTGAAAAGAGAGCTGTGGTCCGTGACAGGCAACTATGTTATCGATGTCTGCGCCAAGGGCATCCGATAAAGGATTGTCGCAGCAGAACTGTCTGCACTGTTGAATCTTGCAAAAGCAACTCCCATCATACACTGTTGCATGTTGATCCAGGTGGAGTCGCAATGTCGGCGCTGGGAAATGTGGCTTCATGTAGTGATGAGGGAAGCATCGAAAGGCCAAAGGTATGTTTGGATATCGTCCCCGTCCGTGTAAGCTTTGGTGACGCTGAAATATTGACTTATGCATTGCTGGATAATGGATCATCTGTTTCATTTTGTGAATCTCGGCTGACTGATCGTCTTGGCTTGAGCAGCCATCAAGGAAAGACAGTTGAGACTTACGTCGAAACTTTGACCACTGATCAACCCAAACCTTTGAAGACTGAATCCTTTTCTCTCATAGTCAAATCTCTGGATTCCAATGAGGAGTTTAGTTTGACCAATGTATTGAAAATCGATCATATTCCTGTGAGTCCCGCCAGCCGAAACACACTGGACAATTTGGATGATTACGAGCATCTACGTGGAGTCTCACTGCCGCATATTGAGGACGCCACGGTAACATTACTGATTGGAAACGACAACTGTCTTGCTCATTTTCCATTGGAGACACGATTTGATCCTTCTGTAGAAGTTGGTCCACAGGCTGTGAAAACTCCGTTGGGGTGGATATTAAAGGGCCCAACCCAAGCAACTCGCACAAATACAACTCCTGATCATTGCCCAAGTTTCCTGTTGAATTACTCACGAGTCCCAGATTGCGTTAGTGCCATGAGTAATGCATTAATTACTGGTGATGGCGACATTTATCCACTTAAGGGTGGGCTAGATTGTTCAGATGTCGAAAACCTTATGGCATGGTTGAAAACCCATCAAGAAGTGCAAGAGTTTGGCCTGCGCTATTCAGCAGAAGACGTTGTGGCGTATGACTTTATGAAAAGGTCTATTGCGCACAAGGAAGGCCACTACGTGCTTCCTCTACCGTGGAAGAATCCCGCAAAGGTTTTGCCCGCGAGTTTGCCTATGGCGGAGAAGCGCTTAGCTGGAGTTAAACATCAATTGGAGCGTAACCCTGAATTAAAAGCAATGTACTGCAAGGAAATGCAGTTGCTCCTAAATGATGGATACGCTGAGATTGTTCCAGAAACGGAACGGAATCGGAGTGGTCGTGTGTGGTACATACCACATCATCCGGTCCTGAACCCCAACAAGCCTGGTAAAGTAAGAATTGTTTACGACTGTGCAGCATTCAGCAATGGAACATCCCTCAATGACAATTTACTGAAAGGCCATACTTTATGAATTCGCTGATGGGTGTGCTGCTTCGCTTCCGCAAAGAAAAAATTGCCATTGTCTCAGATATAAAGAAGATGTTTTACCAAGTTCGCTGCACCCTTGAAGATTGCGATTCTCTGCGATTCCTTTGGTATCCAGATGGGAACACTGATCTTCAAGCAGTCCCCCACAGGATGAAGGTCCACTTATTCGGAGCGAAGTCTTCACCCAGCTGCGCTAGCTTTGCTCTTCTGCAGACCGCGAAACAGTTTGGAAATCAGTACAGCCCGGATGTTGCTGCTGTTGTTCGCAACAACTTCTATGTTGATGACTGTCTGATCAGCGTGGATCAAGACCAAGCTGGAATTCGTTTGGTGAAGGAGTTAAGCGAAATGTTGTCTCAGGGTGGTTTCCACTTGACAAAATGGGTTTCTACGAGTGAGCACATCATTAACAGCATTGATGCTGCAGAAAGAGCTGGCTCCCCAGCTAAATTTGATTTGGGGGATGAAGCCAGTGAACGAGTACTTGGAATGGTTTGGTCCGTCACCGGTGACTGGTTTGGATATCACGTGATTGTTCCTTACAAACCGCCAACTCGGAGAGGACTTCTTTCTGTCTCAAGTTCTGTGTTTGATCCTTTGGGTTTGGTCACGCCAGTTATTTTGGAAGCTCGACTGATATTCCGTAGTGTATGTCAGCAAGGTGTTAATTGGGATGATCCAATTCCTTCGACAGACGCTGCTCGTTGGCAAAGATGGAAGAAAGACTTAGTTGAATTAAACAAGTTGAGAATTTCTCGTTGTTTGAGCCCTGATAGAAAATTGATTGGAACTCAGCTGCACGTGTTTGCTGATGCCTCGAGTTATGCCCGAGGGGCTGTATGTTATCTACGGTCGGAAGATGTTGATGGAAAGTACGAATGCAGAATCGTGGCTGCAAGGTCTCGTCTGTGTGGATCAGGAGTAAATACGATTCCTCGTCTAGAGCTTGAGGCAGCCCTTGATGCCGTTAAGCTTGCTGAATTTGTGAAGCGAGAATTAGAGCTTCACGATTGTCCATGTATGTACTGGAGTGATTCGTCTGTTGTGCTGTTTAGCCTCCGAACTGAAAGTAAAAAATTTCCAGTATTCTCTCGCAATCGACTTTCGCAAATAGAGCGTTTAACAAGCATTCACGATTGGCGTCATGTGCCTTCTGAACTCAATCCAGCCGATTACGCCTCTAGAGGCTGCACTGCAAACAAGCTTATTGATTCACCAATTTGGTTTGATGGCCCTGGAGTTTTGAGAAAAGCTCCCAAGGACTGGCCGAACACACTCCACCAGCCACCATTGACAGAGTGTGTGTATACGGAGTTTGATTTGCCGAAGGCTAAAGTGATGACTACGGTAGTAAAAATGTCAGACGAAGCAGCTTCGACCGATCTGCTAATTAGTCATTTTTCTTCGTTGAATAAGTTGCTCTTAGCTACAGCTTGGATTTTGCGTTTCAAGCAATATTTGCAAAGCCGTGCAAAGGGAAGCGACTTGTCCATCAGCAATCAACCCATAACCACCACTGAGCTGGAGCAAGCCGAGATCGCTTTGGTAAAGTATGTTCAGCTTTCCAGCTTTCCGGAATGGGTTTCGAAGTTAAGTGGAAGGAAGAAACTGGTAAAACTGCCCAAATTGCCCAATTTGCTGTCGCTCAACCCAGTCTTGATTTCCGGGGTGATGAGAGTAGGAGGCCGGCTAGCAAATGCCAAGATATCCTTCGAGGCAAAACATCCAGCCATATTGCCACGAGATCACCACTTGACCCGACTAATCATTCAAGACTGTCACGTTTGTCGAGTTGGACACCAAGGACTAAATGCAACCTTAAACTGTCTGATGCAAAGATACTGGGTCATAAGCCCTACAGCTGCAGTCAAAGCAGTTGTCAACAAGTGCCTCCCATGTAAAAGAGCCAATGCTAAGCCAGAAACTCAGATGATGTCAGATTTGCCGCCAGCAAGGCTTCAGCTGAATGAAGCACCATTTACACATACTGGAGTCGACTACTTTGGTCCGATAGTGATTAGGCAGCGAAGAAGTGAGCTAAAGCGTTATGGGTGTATCATGACTTGTATGACTACCCGTGCTATCCACTTAGAAGTTGCTCCAGATCTCACCACATCCTCGTTCTTGAACGCGCTGCGCCGCTTTATAGCACGACGAGGCAACATTCAGCATCTTTATTCCGACAACGATTCTAACTTCGTGGGCGCTGAAAGAGTCATACGGAACTATATGAATGCTTGGAACAAAGAGCAAATTTATGACCACTTGCGACTCAAAGGCATAGAATGGTCCTTCAACCCCCCAGGTGCAAGTCACATGGGTGGCGTTTGGGAAAGGATGGTTGGAGTTGTAAAGCAAGTCTTCAAGGCAATACTTCCTGGAAAACCACTCGATGATGATGCTTTGCACACAATTCTGCTCGAGGTTGAAGCAATGGTCAACTCTCGACCTTTAACTGATGTAGTTGTAGATTCCAAGTCCGATTTGCCCCTCACTCCCAACCACTTGCTACGTATTAACCCAACCATTGGACCCCCAATCAAGCTAACTGATAAACCCGATGTTTATGCACGCCAACGTTATCGTTTAGTTCAGTTTGTAGCTGACGAGTTTTGGCGTCGATGGGTATTGGAATATCCCCGTACACTCTTTACCAGAAGAAAGTGGCAAGAACGTCGTGAGAACATCAAGGTAGAAGACGTCGTGTTGATTGTTGATTCTGATACTCCAAGAAGTGAATGGCCATTAGGACGAGTTGTTCATACTTACCTAGACAAGGACGGAATAGTTCGAGTTGCCGAAGTGCGAACAAAATCGGGATTAATCAAACGACCAATAACAAAACTCTGTGTGATAGTAAAAGCAAGTCATGCCGTAGAAATGGATGACACAAATGCAACTGCTGAAGGATCCGATGACAAAGCTGTTTCTGCGGACATCTAAGACAGAAGGCCAGACAGGTAACTGTACTGAATATAAAGGTCGAATGTCTTAACCTTTTCGTTTCTTTTGTAGGCTCCGATGATAAGGTGCTCAACTGCCGATATAGAGGTAAGTATAATTGTAAAAGTCTGTCCAACCTTTGTTTTTTTTTGTTTGCAGATTTTCATTTCCATGGCTCGACGTGAAGGAAATCTCCGATGTCATTAAGAATGAAACTTCGTTGCATTCTTGGGGGGGAGGATGTCGATTTCCACGAAGACTTGTAAATATTGTTTGCCTTTCGTTAGTTTGTCTGCAGCTGGTTGTCTGAATGGAATGTCCTTTGTTGTTGTGTTTGTGACGTCATAATGTCTGTCACTTCGTATGCCTGTTGCTTGGCATGCTTGAATTGTTGCTTGGCATGCTTGTACCAGTTCGTTGTGCTTGTGAGAGCGTTTCTGGGATGGGCTAAGCTAGTTAGTCAGTTTAGGCGAAACGGGTATTAGGGGTTAGGTTAGCGTACGTGATGGCAGGCATAGATAGGCCTCTCGTGCATAACATAAGCTTGTACTTATTAATATACTGTGCTGCAGAATCTAAGCTTAGAAAGCCTATATTTGTTAGGCAGGCCAGCGCTGGACTGGTTACGATTAGTTTTTTGAGCTCAAGTGGCGAGCTATATGTTTAATTGAAGATTCCCGGTTTGGCAAGGATTTTTTGGTAAGTTTTGACTGCTATGTTTGTATGTATGCTATCGTAGTAGAGTAGCCCTGGCTGATGGATTGCAGACCGATTATTTCAAAGTATTGTCGTATTCTAATGGCGTCAATCTAGTTGTGTGTGCTAATAACTGAATGATTTGTCAAGTTTTTTTTTTGTTTTGCGTGATGTTTAATTGTGTTTTTGCTTGTGCAGAAACCGCCACCATCGAAAGGCGCGTATTTCAAAATTTTTCTTATTAAAATCAATTCCTGTTAAAACGAGTGTGGACCGCGACGTCGCCAAACCCGCGCGAGCTCAGTTTCAACAAACATTTATAGTTAAACTACATAATCTCTCTCAGGTGAACATAGTAAATCACTCGTTCATTATTCATATTTACAAAATTGTTATCTTGATCTTTTATAGAGAATCGGATACTATCAATTTGACTTAAATTTTTGATTGGAACGTAAATGTTTTGCTTAGGTTCAACTTGAATCAAATATCCCGGTTGTACATTTGGACTAAGAGTATAAAGTAAGTCACTAGACGCTCCGTTTATGTAACTTCCATCAATTAATCTGCAATGAATCTGAAGGCTGTTGATATTTGTAATATTTACAGAATTTTGACTATTATGAATTCCATTTACACCCAAAAATGCCGAACCAAATCCTAAAACGTCACCTATTGAATTTGGAATTCGAAAATCAACTATGTAATCATTTTTAAGTTCAATTCTTGATTTTAATGTATTAAAATTTGGTGTTATAGTTATATTATTTTTGTCATCACGTCTCTGTTCCATCAAGTACTTGATTTCATAAATTGAGATCTTCAATATTATAGCTACCTGGAGGAATTGATAATAATCGTGCAGCTACTCCATCTGGTGAATAAAAAAATTTATTATTGCTGCTCGTTATGTTATGCCAAGAGTACCATATTTGAGCATTGATTAAGGACATCTCGTAACTTTTTTAATGTCTAGTTGCAACGGTGGATTAAAGCTAGTTATAAAATTTTCTAATTTTCCTTGCCCTTTCCTAGAGTCAAAGAAAAGTGGTATTGATGTCATTTTAATATATTGTCAAATAATTTTTGGTGGTCACAGTGTGAAATGCATTTGTTCAATTTTAGTTTTTTCAAAATATTTGCAATTTCTTGATCCAAACGTTTGTTATTATTGCCGGCTTGTTTGGCTGCTACTGGTAAATTAAGTCTTTCACAAAGTTTGTTGGGATCTTTAAGCCCTTTTCCAAAGGTAAGTTCCATTCCTCCTAATAATTTATTTAATTTTTCTCTGTACTTTTTAAAAGTTTTTATTTGCTCATCAATCACTTCTGTATCAGCATCACGTCTTCTTCATAAACCACCTAATCTTTGATTGATTAATCTAGCTCTGTCTTTCAATGCGTTTATGTAATCTGGCCCGCGTTTTACAAGTTCAACAATATCAGTCTCAAAATTGTTTTGTGTAAGCAATTCTTTTTCTTCGTTATCGAAAGCACTCTCAAAGTGCACAGTATAAATTGATCGAGGTTTATCTTCAATGGCAAGCTGTTGCTGTATGTGTTGAATTAGTTGGTCTTGCCTTTTATCAGTTTTTTCTGAGTTTCTTCAAACGTTTTAGTAGTGGGACGAAATATTTCAGAGGCAGACTTTTGCAGTTGTTGTTTGGCTACAATTTCTTTTTGCAGCTTTTGTTTCAAACGCTTTCGGTTATTAATATAATCCTTTACAAGTTTATTTCTGTTTTTCAACTCTTCTTCATTTACAAATGGCATGTTTACTATATAGCATATAAAGCTTAAGCCCAAAAATGGTCAAAGCATTTTCTGTAACGAAGGGGTAGGTGTTTGGCTGTTTTGTCCAGCACCATAAAATTGTAAGGATCTTTGGTTGCTTCACGGCAAATCGACTCCATTTCTTCTTTTGTTATACCTTTAGCATGATCGTCAGTAATGTGTCTGATATCTTTGTTGTCTAAGTTCCCGAAAAAAACAAAACAGTTAGTGTTTCTTCTTATGTACTTCGGAGTGTTGAAGTATGACTGAGTGAGGTAAATACAGTTGCAATTTCTGTTTCTAGACAAAGAAAAGTATTCCATCAGTTTTTTCATGTTGTCTAGCTTAATGTCGTCAAAAACTATTACTTTCTGTTGAGGGTCAAGCTCTTCTACTGGAGGCAAGTGTTCAGGGGTTAGCACTTCAATACCTTGCTCTTTTAAAAATCGATACTTATCTTGCTCAGGATTAACAGTATAAACACAACAAAGGTCGTAATTCATCCACTTGAGAACCATGTTTAAAAGCAAATTTGTTTTTCCTGACCCTGTCGATCCTACTATCATGTAATGGCAATCTGGTAGAAGATAATGATGTTTGATTTGCTTGTTGTCCCCACTTAAATATTTATCAAAGTTTATTATATTCATTTATAATAAAGAAGGACAAAATGAATATTTCAAAATTTGGAACAAGTGGAAGTCAATCTTCAAGTACTGTTAAGATTGTAGGTATTGAACACAAAGTTTCCAAGTCAGGAGATATAATGTATGGTGATTTAAACTTAAACAACCACAAAATTACAAACTTAGCCAATCCTGTAACAGAATCAGATAGTGTAAATAAAGGATTCTTGGATAATGCAATTAGCAACATTGTCCACTTTGCCGAAAGCTCTGAGTTTGGTTCGAGGTTGGCTACTTTAGGTATAAACAACGATGGTCAAAATGTTGTATCGCCCACTCAAATTCAAATTCAGAGGTCTCAAATATATGGTGTGAAAGTACTTGGTCGTTTACCAAACAGGGTCTTTCCTATAGAAAATATTCCACCTAACAACGCATCAATTGAAGTAGGTGAATCATTGATTCTAAGAGGACTTGTTGATCCCAGTCTTCCTTCTGATGCGGCAACTAAACAATTTGTTGAAAATTTAGTTACAAATGTGAGAGATAATATTAACTTACAAGGATTACACACTATCATAAATTTACGAGATCCCACAGCACCAGGTGAAGCAGCAAACAAAAATTATGTTGACCAAATAATGCAACACATTCAAACCGAAGACGATAATGTAACCATTTCACAAAACTTAGATATGAAAAACCATACCATTTTCAACGTAGGTAGACCTTCCGAACCTACCAGTGCAATAAATAAACGTTATTTTAAACGAAATATATATCGTCCAAAATTTCAAATATTTTTGGGTGCTTCTTTGACACCTGGTTCAAGGCCAATTCCATCAAGTGCTATTCATTTAGTTCGTACTAATACAGATCACAATTTGCATTTTGTGAGTGCACCTCTTGTCGCCGGGAACGATTTTCTGTCTTTGCAATCCGATAGTATTCATTTGAGAGATGAGGTAACCAGCAGTTACATCGAAATAAGCGTAAGCGGACTTGTGAAAGTTACCAGTTATGACGATGAAGACAAATTACACATTCATATAATTCGTGTTAGTCAAGGAGAAACAGATAAAATATGTAAAACAACAGTAACACCCCCATTCGATTGCTTTAATTTAAACTGCATTGTTTTTCCTAATCCTTCTCGAGATGTGTTTTGCATACAATACAACTATGTTTCTTCAAATTCTTCGGTATCAATGAATATGAGCAGCGTCGTAATTAAAGTTAAACAGCTTGAATTGGGTGATCAACCAGAAATGTAATTGTATATCGTAAAATAAACAATGGACTTTAACCACATTAGTAGAAAATTGACTCAAGAACAAGTGAATGAATTGACAAATCTGTATCACACTTATCACAAACAGTATTGGTGTTATAAGAAAATGTTTAAAAAATTTAAAAGAATGGACTTAGCTCTAAAGCTGTCATCTGTTGTTTTTACTACAAATGGGGCCGTGGTTGGTTCTGTTACATTAAATCCGATTTTCTTGGCGTGTGTTAGTGGTACAGGCGTTCTTTTACAGACAATAACGACGCAGAAAAATTTTTCAAAAAAAACTGAGTCTTGTAGATATGCTTATCAATCTTATCAGAAATTACTCAACAAGTTAAAATTGTTTTTAAGATTTGGTGATATTGACGAGTTTTTCGAAAGAGAACTTGCTATGGTTGATGACCAAGTTGCTGATATATGTCCACCAATTTCTGAAAGCTATGAAAAATTACATGCTAAACGATTTTCTTCCACATAATCTCATATTTCTTCCGTAATGCATCACTAATTTTGTATGAAGGTTGTTTGGAAATGTCCAAATATTCCAAGATTTTATTTATAAAAAAATCTATCTTAGGAAACCTTTTACCAGTGAAGCTTTGTAGTTGGTTTTCCACGGTTGTCCAATTGTCCATAAATGCTTGTATTTCATCAGCAGACAATTCAAGACGTTGTAATTTATTTTTAACGTAAGCAGTTTTGCAGTAAACTGATTTACGTAAAACAACATTACGTGGGTTATAATCAATCCAGTCGTTTACAAAATATGGGTGATGAACTACACCACAGTTAATACAAGTTCTATTTCCATTTATAATTTTTATGTCAGGATTTTCACAACAATTTTCATCCATCTTTTTTTATAATAGTATTTATTTTTTTTAATTAATAATGACCATAAGCAAAACTATCAATTCCATTAGAAAGAATATATCGTTTATCATCAAAACACGAAAGAGACTTCTTGTTGATTTCAACGGAATAAATTTTGTGGTTTTCACTTCTAATTGATTTCATTTTATGAAACTTTTGACGATTATTGAAGAGCGTGTTTTTGTAATCTTCGTGCTTTAACAGATTCCTCACTACATTTTTTTAAATTCCTTTTGCAGTTTTGCAACCTTTTTGATCATTTGTGACGTAGCTGTACATTTTAGATCTAAGTCCAACAAATTCTACTATTGGCACACCTGCGGTTTCATCTTTCATTTTTCCAATTACTTTCTTGCTTTTTAGGTCATAAAAGTCTGAGGTTTCTTTGTAACCACTGAAGTCGAATTTGTCTTTGTCAGCCCAAAAATCTTTGTATACGTCTTCTGTTTTTATATCATATGTTACTGAATCTGTATCTGTAAATAAGAGTTTTGCATTCTTACCATATTTCTCTTTAATGTAATTGTAATGAAAATCATACATCAACGTTTTTGAAATATCAAGAATACACATTCCTACATACGCGGGGCGGTTTAGGGTTAAAGATTCTTTGATTTTATGAACTGCAACAAGATTTTCTTTAAATATTTTGCTGCTAACGTAGGTTGGTTTTGCACAATACTTTAATAGTTTTTCTGGTTCGTTGATCAGAGTAACATTGGCACGTTTACGAAGATTTTCAAATGCTTTTCCAAACACTGAGTTGTTCATAAGTTTAAAAAAATCTTTCTCAAAGTCAGACTTGGCGGTTTTTCGCTTTTCTGAATTGAAATCAATATACTTTTTTAACCAAGGTGATTCGTTAAATTCTAATACCCGATGTACTTTTGTAACTTTTAAGCCTAATTCAATATACTGCTTTAAGTTTTTGTAATAAAGAACATAACTCTGTTTTGACTTTAAATTAGGTATTAATTTTTTAACTCCTTCAACTTTTATACTAAACTGAGTTTGTAATTGTTTACAGTAGTCTGAAAGGAGGTGATGTTTAATTTCCATTTTTTCTGGAGCTAGTGGATAGTCGTTATGACTATCATGAAGGTATTCAGGATAGTCCAGGTCAACTTATAGTATTAGTCCTTTTCCTTTAGGTAAATTTGCTAAATCAATTTCTTTTTCTGATAGCCATTTAAAACCACCCGTTGGTAAATTTTGGCTCATTGCCCATCCGTATAAATTGTTTGCATCAAGATATGTAATATAATTTGATGGCTGCTTTGAATCGTAATTATTCATGTATTTGTTGTTAGCTTTAGCATATCTTTTAGAAATGTATGAAACTCCCCCTCTCACACCTTTTTCAATGAAAAGAAATTTGTCAATATCTGTCATTAATTCCAGTTTTATTTCAGTCATTTTAAGCATTGCATCCCATGATAAACCGTGAGAGGTAAAATAATGGCAAGGGTCTAATTCGTAATATTGAAGACAAGTCTTTCGAAATTTCTCAAATACATCTGCTAACAGCAAAACATCTGACTTAAGGTACAAGTCGTGGTATTGTCCCATGGATTCCAACTTGAAAGTAGTCCACACATTCTGTGCATGCTTGTAATCCTCATCGTTTATATCTTCATCGGCTAAAAGACTATAGAATTCCTTTTTTGGCAGGAGGTTTCTGTCGTCAAACTTATCAAAGCTGTTCATATAATCGTTGGGATAAACTCCTTTTCTTTTCATTAATTCTAGTTTTTCATCCTGAAATTCTTGTGATGTGTATTTTAAGTCAGAAAGTGGAACGTTCTTAACCAGGGTTTCTAATGAGCTACTCATGAATTGGAAGCTATCGATAAATTTTAAATGTTTGCCTAAGAAGAAAGCCATGTATTTTTCTAGATTGTTTGGGATTACTTTGATATCCTATTCAAACTTTCCTATTTCTTGCATAATAAAATGTGAATCATAACCCCTTAAATTATGAAAGATTACAGGTATCTTATGAATAAGTCTGAAGTTTCTATTTCATTCATTATGTGCCGCCCCTCTGTATTTTCCTGTAACGTGACAATGATCTCTAACCCTTTTGTCTTTTTCAGAAAAGTCTTTTTTACAAATGTGACATTTTGCAGCTGCTTGAAAGTTTTCTTTATCTTTGTTCGTTAAATCCATAGGTTGATTGAAATGTTCATTTTTCTTTTTTTCACAATAATCAACTTCTTCCAACATAGCTTCCAAAAATTTATAAACAGCGTTTTTATCTCTATACAATTAAATTGGTCTACTGAATTTATCGTCATAGCAACAAACTACCTTGAAGGAATAGCCGCAATCGATGTGTTTTTGGTATCTTTCTGTGTAGGACTTTTCATCATTTGGCTGACAGCTGTCAATCTTTTGAGTTATTGCTTCAAAATCAGCATATATAACAAAGGGAACTGGTAGTTGTTTTTGAAAGTTATTAAACTTCACCGAGCTACCTTTTTTGGGCATTTGTATTGCTTGCTTTCCATTTATAATTACGCAGTTTGGTGTGTGTTTGTGTAGAATTTCCTCGCTGCTAAAACATTGAAGACAATATCTGCAGAAATGTTTTCTGTGTTGGTGCTTGCTTTGATTATACATAAATCTATTAAAGTCTTTTATCCAAACATAATGTTGCTTTTCGTCTTCCATTATCAATAATAAATCGAGAGTTGTTTCAAACACCTTTTTAGACACAAATAAAGGAAAGCGTTGCTTGTTTTCATAACCAATAACATTAATGCTGATGTTATTTTGTTCTTCAATTTTTGGTATTTGCTTGATAGAAACTGGAAACTCTATACCGTCATAATTTAGTGTGTCTACATATTTTTTGTAATGACTTATTCTTTCACGATTGCTTTTTACTTTCTCACAGTATACTTTAGCTAAATGACACCACCTAAAGCATTCGTTGTCTTTGTTTTTGATGTTAATTAGTCCTTTCTTAGCATTTCTAAGTTCTTCCGGTAAGGCAATATAACTTGATCCATGAAGAGGGGTATATTGAACTAAGTTAACATAGTGCCCATCAACAGAAAATATAGACCATCCAGAACCTTCACTAAGACAATTTCCAATTTTATTTATTATTTGATTGGATGCATTTTGTTGCATTTCACTCACATCATCTTTATTTAAGATGACATTTGTTTTGCTGTTAAAAAATGCTGTCTTGGTTATCACTTCATCTTCTTTTTGTTTTTCAAAGGTTATTTTAAGAGTGACTGTTGCTTTCAATCCTTTCATTTTAACCAGGTCTAACCGCAATTTATCTTGCACTATTTTCTCTGTTTCATTCAATTGTTTCAATGGGCTAAAATCAACAATATCTACATCATAAGATTTAGTATAGTTTTTCAGAGCAGTTTTGAGTAACTGCACTTTAATTACCCGTTTAGGAAAAAGATTTAAAATTTTTTGAAATGCTGCTGAAGCACTTGCTTTAATAGTTGGTGGTACGTAAGCCATCAGCCAATCGGCAAAATCATTTATACGCTTTTGAACTTTACCAGCTGCATTAAGAGCTATTTTCTTTAAGGTTGGGGGAAAATTTCTAAAGGGTGACGGTTTTAAAGTAGAAACTCCAATGTCTGGAACCGCCTGATCTAAAATATTTGATTGGTTCATTTTATTATATAAGAGAAATTATCTTTAAATACTTTTTTTACTTAAGAAAATTTTGTCTGTGGTTAAATAAAAATGAGTACTGAATTAGTGATTGAAAATCGTGAGTTGTATTTTCATCCAACACATCAAGCATATGCTGGAAGCATTGATGGATGCGTTGTTCATGTTGTTACTAGAGAACCAACATTTGGTAGAATAACTGAGAAAGGATATTTTGAAATGACTGTCCAAGATTACTGGGGTCGTATGTATGTTCATAATTTTATATAGGAGTGTTTTTATGGACTACTTAAAGATGGACAAAAGATTAAACATATTAATAAAAAATGTGAAGACAACAGATTAATGAATTTAACACTTCGAAGTTCAAATGTGAAAACTAGCTATGTTTAATTAGAATGACTTCATAGGGAAGAAGTGAAGCTGATAACAGATTAGATAATTTGAAACTACACAGTTCAAGCAAGCGGCCCGCTCCGACCGCGAAGTGAAATTCTTAGCTAGAAGCAAGCGCGGCCCGCTCCGACCGCGAAGTGAAATTCTTAGCTAGAAGCAAGCGCGGCCCGCTCCGACAGCGAAGAGAAATTCTAAGCTCAAAGCAAGCGGCCCGCTCCGACCGCGATTTTGACTTCACTGGGATTCGAACCTGTTTGTTGCTGTAAAAATAGAGTGACGCCTCAACCCACTCGGCCATCGCACCTTGCTTATAAGCTGGAAAATAACACGCATTTAAATAAATACTTGATTACCTCGTGTTTGTTGACAGCCAAACAGCTTCGCAAGGAAAGCAGCTCGCAAGAAAACTGTTTGTTTTACAAAATCGTTTTTCAATTAAGCGTGCAACAGTTTTGAGTTCATGACCTTCGAGAAAACCGATTGCCCTACGTCGCAATATGTCACGTCTTATATAAACAATCGCAAATCTGTAGGATATCAAATAATGTGTGATAAAAATTGAAGTAGGCTGCTTCAACAAAAGATGGAAGCTGGTTCTGACAACGACAAATAAAATCGACAATGAGCTCAAGTTGGTTACATGTGACAAGCGCTCAATTGCGAGTTTAATACCTCCTACTAACATCGGGAGGGGGGACTGAGAACCACGATTTAAAAAAAAATTTGAAACACAAGGACGGTTTCAGTGCATTTTAAGTCATTTTGTTTCCAGTGCATTTTTTAAGAGTCAGGTGACCTGCTTTGCACTGAATGATTTTTATTGAGAATGGGCCGACTACAGTGCAGTCACGTGACCTCTCTTAATTTGAGACACAAGGACGGTTACAGTGCAGTCACGTGACCTCTGTGCACCGAACACGCCATATACATAACTACTCGCATCAAACCTTCCGCTGTCTTTGGGGTAAATAAACCTTCTGGGCTGCCGGTCTAATACGATTGCCCTAACTTTAGATACTATCATTAATTTTGCTTTCATCCATCTTTTAAGTCTTTTTGATTCTGCATTGTTGTATCACTAATGGTATAATTTTTTTTTTTTTAAAAGAATGTTTAAGCTATGATGAATTACAGTACTGGTATAAAAAATATTCAACTAAAATAAAGCCCATATTCTAAAATTGATATTTGCACAGAAATGCAGCTGGTCCTACCTACAGCAAAGTATTATGTCAGTTTGCATTTTTGCAAATGACTCACAAAGTACCAGCCTATCTCCTCGACTAAGCTGCCATTGAACCAAAATCGAATTTATGGCACTATTCGCTTTCTATTTTTACTTCACTACCCGCCTCAAGCGCAGAGATATTTATGAATACATTATCATCGAGATTTTTTCATCACGCAAATGAAGAGGTGAACGTTGAAAGATCTAGCGCTTTGATCGGGAAATGAAACTGTAAGAGATCGACATATCCTTTTAATCTTTTATATTTACCAGTAACTTGATTGTAATCACTTGTTTTAACTGATAATGCTAGATCATTGAAAACACGTCGTCTAACACAGTCATTCACCCATTTTCAATATTGTTCCGACAAGTATATGACGTGGTGAAAACGGTACCAGCAGTTGCAACTGTTTTGGTAGCAACTCCGTATTTAGTCTAAAGCTTCGAGTTGGATTTAATTTGATGAAAAACGAGATATTTTCCGGTGAAATAACTTGGCCAAGGACTTAAATTGTAGGGAATCTATCCCCAATCAAGAATTAGCATACTGGTACCCCCTTCGAAACTAAGCGTATCCCTCTCCTTCACTCCTAGAACAATTGAGCCAGGACTAACGTAACTTGACTTTCGACCAAGTAAGGGGTTGAAATGGACGTAAAGACTTTTTTGGCCACCAACTCGAGTTTGGACGAAATAGTGGACGTTTGGGCATAGAGATCTTTTTTTGCCCTGCATTGTTTTGATTCCAAAATGTGTTCTGCAACAGGCCGAAAGCATCTCCTCATCTAATAAATTACAATTAAAGTGCTGAGCTAGCCTCAGAGCTTAATTGCGGACAACTTGATTGTAGTCATGTTTTATATTAGCAGTGACAAAAAGCTGAACAGAAAACTACAGTGTAGGAACAAAGAGACACGGGTTCAAAACCAACGAAGGACAACTTTGAGAAATTTCACATCATTTTATACATCGAATAATGATTATAAGCTGCTACAAACAACAACAAAATTAGTAAAAACTAAAAAGGTATTATAAAGATGCTGCGAATAAAATACAACAACATCGAAGACAATTCAGTGTACATAATTCCTATGTACAAAAATTTAATAACCACAAATAAAAAATTGTGGAAGAATCGTTAACCCTAAACCAGATACGCCGGAGTGCCAGCACCCCCATGAAATATAGTACATTATTTAAACGACCACGGTGTCGATAGGCAGTTAGAATAGATACCATTCTAGCTGTGAAAATAGCTATGGTCTTAAATCATCTGCATTCGGGGGTAAGCGGTTGTTTGTAGGGATGGGCTAGTAAAAATTACACATGATGTTTTCAACCAGGTTGGTTCAGGTTTTATCTATGAAATAGAAGCATAAAGTGACTGAAGAAATGAAGCGATTTCAAGTAAGGCATGTTCGATGCCACAATACCTACTGCTGAAGTGCAAATGCTTCTCGTACAATTGCGTGGTTGGAAGATCGAAAAACTCAAGTTCGCTTCTCAGTCTAAACTCAATCAATGACTGAATTTGTTAATTACAACCGTACAATCTTAGCAAATTATTGAAAAAAAAAGATTTTAAAAGTGGTAGATAGACACTGATGTAATCTGTTAGCAAAAAGGCAAGGCAAGCAAAACAACATAAGACTAAATTTTGAAAAATGTTCATTAGAAAACATTACACAGCAAAAATCTTGACATCAATATACGAAAGTTGATAATGCCAATTTGTATCTTTGAAAAATTCCGACTTTTTAGTTCTTCAAATTAGAGGTTAACTTTGGGATCGTATCACACAAGAAAACCTTCTAACAAAGCAAAAAAATCCATGTCTTAATAATACTGAATGCGTTATCAAAAGAAAAGATTTTTAGGAAATAAATAAATCTGAAGTCAAATTTCAATAACACTAACCCAAACTATGTGCCCCTTGGGCAAATATTAGAGGCAGTATTTTTCGATTGTTCGTTGGAGCCTTGCTCAAAACTGGCGAGTTTCATTTTAAGTTCGTCAACTTTTGCTTGCTGCCTCATCAAAAGTTCATCTTCATTTTGAATTTCATTTCGCAATTTTTGACGCTCTTCGGCATATTCCTCACGCTGCCGCACAATGTCGCCCTCGAGTATGCTCATCCTGAAAAAATGCGAACGTGTCAAGATTCATATTTATGTCATTAGCTGTTCTAGAAACAGTGAACTAAGATACGTTTGCAAACAGAATATCACCAATTTTTATTACAAATACTTTAAAGTTAGACTTTTCTGCGAACACTGCAACACTTCAAAGTAAAAGTAGACTATTTCACCGGAAATTTTAATCTAGCTTTTTAATAAACCTAACCTAAATGTAACCAAAATTCGAATTCTTACTCTAAAACTAATCCCCAAGTTAACTTAAACTTAATCTTGATCATCAAAAAAGTAAACAAAACATGTGTGAATCAATATTGCTCACTTTCGTTTCATTCTCTTTTGCTTTAAACCTTTCGGCGAAATAGTCAATTCCTTTGAATTATGGCTGCTTCTTAAGACGAATGAATATTTATAGTATTTCAACAAGAATTAAGCTCGATATCTCAACGATTTACAGGTTCCATGGTAAACTTGATACTTCTGATCTAAGTGCTCAGCTGGTTTGAGGCAAGGAGCGGAATCAGCCTGTGGCTGGTGTCAGGGTTTTGAAAAAAGCTCGAGAACCAAGAGTTAAAAATAAATATCATAAATGGTGAACTTGAAACTTCTTGAACTTGAAAGTGCGATATTTTATCACAACTTTAATTACGAAAATTATTCGCTCTAACTCAATTGTTGAGTACTTTTTAAGACCCTGATATTAACCAGACTCGCAACAAATTCAATCAAAGTTAAATCACTTGACTACTCTGTTACGACTCAAAAAAAAATGCATTATTAACCCTGCCATCCCTGAATATGTCAGTTCAAAAGCAGTATAAAGTAAATACAACGGAAGTGTAACAAAATGCAACGAAATATAACTCAACTACATTTTAAGTGTTTCACAATAATAATAATTTGGTCATACACACCGTTGCAAACGGGTTTGGATTTGAGCATCTCTTTCTTTTTGAATTTGCTTTCGAAACTTCGATTCGCGCTTTTCAAAACTCCGCAACTGTAAAGCAAATCGTTAGGTCATCACAATTGCCCAGCACGACCTATGGAAGTAATTTTATGCATTAACTAAATATTTTCTTGAAAATCTAGCTAGTTTATAAAAATGACATTCCCCAAGTAAAAAACGGCAAGATTTTAGGAAATCAGACATGTGGAGTGGTTCCTTCCTTATCGCATAAAACATCCAATTCCTTTAAAAGAAACTAGAAAGTAAGGAAATCAAAACTTCATTCACAGTCCCAAAATGAAAAACTTAAAATGTGTAAAAGCACACAGAAAGTTCACCTTATCTGAGAGCACCGTCTCTCTCTTTTCAGCTCGACTCCTCGCATCGTTCTCGTTCTTAAGACGAGTTCACAAACCTAATATCTCCGTCTCCATTCGTAGCAAACGCTCCTCGTACTAAAATATTCAACATTTCAATTACTTGTACAAAGCAAACCTCAAACCCTCCTATAGCAATGTGACATCAGCCTGCAGCGTGGCCAAGAGCGTACAGACATCGTTATGCGATTCTGATCGCCTAATCAGAGTTCAATTGGTACTGTTGCATCTTAAAATAATACGCTTAATGGTATCACCTCGCCAAGCTCCCATTAGAAAACCACTGCAGTCAAGGTCATATTATTGTCAGTCTGAAATTAACAACGTTTCAAGCACTTGTCGGTTATAAACAGCTTAATAGTTAATGCTTCCATGACAGCTTTTTGCTTTCTCTAATGAGACAAGTGTAGATGAAACTGAACTATCATATCAAACTGTTACTTTGTTTGCTTTCCTTTTGAAATCATAAATAACCAATAATCTTACATTTTTTGCCATAATCGCCCAGGCATCCTCTTTCGCCTCCTCCTCGGGATGAGGATGAAGATCGTGGTTCAGCACCCACTGGGCAGTTCGGGCTTCTGGGGAGAGCTGACTTTCCGGAGTAGCAGGGGGAAAATCTGACTGGAGGTCGGAAGGTGAGGTGGGTTTGTTGACGCTTCTGTGGCCGACGGTTCGTCGCGGCATCTAAATAATAGATTCATCCGATCAGTGATCGAGTGGATAGTGCACCTGCTCCTGAAACGGAAGACTCGGGTTCGATTTGCGGTCGGGTCAAACCAAAAACTATAAAAATTGGTATTCACAGCTTCCTTGTTTGACTTGGGCAATAAAAATGGGACAGTGTGAAGTCTCTACCACGTGTGGTGAACAGGTGGCAGATAAAAGGTCCCTATGCCGTTTCCAGGCCAAGGCAACTAGTGAATAAAATATTCTTACAATAGATATCTTTAACAAAGGATTCTTTGAGATCAAAGTATCGATCTTCATCTTTTCCCCTGTGAAGTTTGAAGGACTCGTTTTCTTATCAAAAGGGTACTAAGAGAGAATTCCGTGTCTGGACTACCACTCTTGCATGGTTATTGGTTAGCAAAGCTTTCGTAAAACTAGCCACTGGATGAATCAACTGCCAGGCACTATTACCAGAAATAGGCATAAAGTATCGTTGACAAGAAGACTCAACAATTGCCTGAAATAAAACTGATCCGACAGTTAGTAGCGTTTCGATGAAAAACCGAATGCTCTAAAACTGCGCTGAACCGTTGCCACCACAAAGCTCAACTTTTTACGAAGGAAAAAAACAAGAATTGCAAATATACGATCTTATGCGTTTTTTTAAAAGACAAAAACCTCAAAAAAACTAGGAAATGCAAACCATTGACCATTGACGTCCGCATTAAGGGCTAAAGTTAAGACTCTTAGTGTATAATTAGACCGATTTTTTCCGCCAATCAGCTTTAGTAATTGGGCGCAAGCAGATTGATTTTTGACATCGTTGTTTATAGTAGAAGTCGACAAACTCAGATTTTTGGGAGCAAGCTAACTCTTCTAAACACAAAACGAACACTGATTAAAGTATCGCCTTTTTGATCAACGGTTATCTTTCAACAAATGCGGTCCTCAGTGGTTTGCAAACGCTCAATCAATGGTGAATATCAGGTTTTGCACGTCGAGTAATTATCTGATTGCTCACTACAATACGTGAAGCGGCGTCTATTGTGACGCTTAACGCATAGGGCAAACCTCTGATAGAAATGTTAAGGTAATTCAAAACTGCAACACACACAGCGAGTCTTGCATACAGGTTGCAAGTTTTATATCTGTTCATATCTAAAATTCTTCAATTCAAGTTTTGAACGGAAAATTTTAAACTGTAAACAACGATTTGAACAATCAAATTACAATGTTATGTAACCACTAAAATAGAAGGCCTAATTGTGCCCTTCCAAGTTCGGCTATTTTGATTTATGAATCAAATATACCAACGTCCGATTTCTGTTTGAAACACCGTAATCAAAAATCGACGACGATAAACAAAAAGTAAAAATTGATGTATAACTATTTGTACGTTCGATTCTCGAAACGCAAAATAACCAAATTAACCAGCAGTGCATACTTAAATTTCCACAAAAAACAGTAGTCTTAGATGTACCGCTGTTATTCAAATGCAATATGGCAATTCAACTAAATAGTACTCAACGTTCTGACTGGTTTGTTGAGAGGTTACAAGTAATTTTCGCGGTGCGGTTGAAAGGCTTATCTGCCCCGACCCAGCTACTGCAGACTCAACTCAACGTTTGTTGGGTCCAACTCGAAAACAGCGATTGAATACTACAAAACACCTAATAGTATTAATATATACAACTACCAATTATTTACAAGGGAAGGACAGAAGGTCATTAGATCTTCGAGTCAAGCAGCCATCCTATATCGTCAAGCAGCAGAGTTGGCGGTCCTCGCAAAATCGTTATGCTTCGGCGCATTCAACAAGCCAAATTTGATGTAATTTAATGTTTTAAACAGGCTACTAACCTGTCCAGAGTTAACACTATGCTGAACTTTCTGCTTCGGTCCGCTTAGTGGACTATGTTGAGAGGTTTTCATTCGGTTGGCTTTGGCAGTAGCCACGACAACGCGCGATTTCACAGCCACCAACGGCGCAGCGACCACGCCATCGTCTAATTTTGCAAAATCATCTGTGGAAAATTAATTAATTTGTTCATACGATATCAACTAAATTCTAAATTTAAGATCCTGAAACAACTAAAATAGAAATCATGTAAGCTGGAAAATGTCGTAAAAACGACTACCCAGATGGGATTCTAAGACAAGGCTACAACAACAAATTTTTCTCTAGCGTCAATTATTTAATGCAAGACGGCTTTGAGTCACTCGGCCACTGCACTTTCGTGTTGGTATACAAACTCTTTAATGTATTTTAATGTTCTTCTTTTGTAAACATTTCAAAGTTGATCTGATATATTTAATTTGTACAACCACACAACATTTAGCATTTTCAAAACTAAAAATCAACAAATCCAGTATGGAGTCAAACGTTAAAAACACAAAAATAGTAAAACGCAGATTTACCTTTCCAGGCTGGGTGTCTTTGCACCATTCGATGTGATTCGGTATCACCCAGCTTCAAAACAGCGTCTTGGTCGATTTTCGCCAGTTCAAACTTCGGATATTTAGCTGTCGATTCGTCGGGAAGCGCCGCCGTGCGGACATTTCCACTGCTGCATCGACGAGCTGTAGGTTTTGAAATGTTCGAAGCAACTGACGGAACTGAGTATTCGCAACCGGATACAATCTGGTCGGATTTGGAATGAATCGCATTTTTTCTTGGTTTAGGCTGAGGTATTTTGCTCTTGCATTGTTGGTTGCTTGTTTGAAGCCCGGTTTTCAAATGGGCGCTGGAAACGACCCGAGAAACAGTTTAAGCTGGAACTAGATACTATTCGTCGTTTGAGGCCTCCAATCCGCCCCAACTTGAGTACTTGGCCGCTTTGTGTGGGGCTGGGTTGGAGAAACTGGCTGATTTGTGCAAGGCTGTTTGGTGACCGAGTATATCTGTAAAATATTGCATGCCTCTACCGTAAATTTCTACTTTGCCGTGAAGAGATTCAAACCCTTGGAATTGGCTTAAAGAAGATTTGATCGTAATGCAGTATGCAAATCAGCATTTCTCACAGCTATTGTTTTAAGCGGCGAAGAATCGTCCAAACTGACCTGATTTTCTGTTTTGCGCTTGATTGCAAATCCTTTTTATAGCGTTTTTGTGTTGAAGTCAAATCAGTTAGTAGTTGAGTCTAGTCGATGTAACGTTAATTATTTTTGTTGTTTTAACTAACTAGCTGAGAAAAGTTTACTGAATTCGAAACTGCAATATTGGAAATTCGCAAGAGCAAACCACGAAATTGCCACAATATCGTATTGCACCGTCAGCTGCTGTCCACACTGTGATACTTTTTCTTTCCGTCACCGTAATATCGTTTGGGCGAAACAGTTTGAAACCGCTCGCTCGCTCGTTCGGTCACTTGCTTATTTACCCGTTCTTTGTTTTACCCTGGCCGTCTAATAAACAACAATTTGATCTACACGTTTGGTGGAGAATCGGGCAGGAGTTAAAGAGGCGAATCGAGATCCGAGTTCCGAGCGCGTTTCGCTGTTAGGTAATCACCTTTGTTGGCATCCGGAGTGCACCCAAACCTCTCAATAAGACGGCTGCGCAACAATATCCTCGTGAGAACTTCTAGACGTGGTTGTAGTGGAAGACTTGCGCATGGTCAGTGATGACTGGTTGCTATGTATATTAAGTTCGGTTCTCAGGTGTGTCATAACAGCGGGGTCCTCGGGGCAAGCGTACGTCACTGCTTTGGCAGCAAACATTGTCTCGAGATCAGGGGTGCCGAAACCTGGGGGGGATATATCCCCCCAATAATTTGGCTGTATCCCCCCGAATAGTTTGAGAACAGTCTACATCTGTATCCTCCCCAATAATTTGAATGGGTGTACAACTGTACATCGGAGCATAAATTTGGGGAAAAAGTGTTCTATTCTTGCTGAAGACCTTTTTTTTTTATCTTCACCAAAAATCGGGAGATAAAGTGTTCTATTTTTGATGAAGACCTTTTTTTTTGGTCTTCACCTAAAATCGGGGAAAAAAGTGTTCTATTTTTGATCAAGACCTTTTTTTTTTAAAGTGTTCCATTTTCATTTTTTTTTTGGTCTTCACTAAATTTTCATACCTGAACAAAATCGTGGTCGAGGTTTATCCCCTCCAATGTTGAAAATAGGGCAAAATTGGGGGAAAATTGCAAATTATCCCCCCCAATGCTCAACAAAGATTGGTACCACTGCTCGAAATGCTGGGAGAAGTAAAGGCCTTGAAGGGGGTTGGTGAACGAAAGTGGACTGTCACGAGACACTTTAAGAAAAATGACTTCAATGTTATATGCTAACATTTGATCGCACTTTCTAACACAATAAAATCAAACCAAAGCTTTTATTGTACTAGCTGTATTATGTCGAAGAGTGTAACCAGTTCACGGGGCCCGTCTCCGCGGCATTGCGCCTGTAGGCAACATAGCTCCTTTCGAAGAAATATCTGAAATTCACAAAAAATCAAAAATTCTCGACCGCATTTCCGAATGATGAAATATTTTTCATGTAACATTTAGATTTACCAATTAGTTGTATTGCTACATCTTGTTTGATCGTCTTACAAATGGCGCTATAGTAAGAGCTATTTGATGTTTTCTAGTATTAACCGTCATAAAAATCAGTTTTGTTAACAAAATTTGCTGATAGTGTCCACTCACTTTGACCTTGCTTTCCCCCCACTTCTCTTGTTTTGGCGAAGACACTAGGTGCACTCATTGAGCAAGTACATTTTCTAAATTCCATTAACATACAGTAGCATGTTTATTTTGTTAAATTGTTTGTTACAATTGTGTTGGGTGTTTGTATAATTCTTATAGTAATTTGTTCTCTATTGCGATCTTTAATCAACAGCTTTCTAAAATAATACGAAACAACATTTTATGTTTAGTTTTGTCATAATAGATTTCCTTGCCAGTTCAAAAAGATTTTCAAAGGTAACTTGCGTCAAAAAAGTTAGGAAACGCTTGGCTGAATTCATTGACAAAAGAAATAGTTTTGTAACACAATACACCTGCCAGGCATTTCATTTAATTTTCAATGTCATATATGAGGTCACTTTAAATAGGAACTGGTAAAATACAGTGTTTGATTTTTACCTCGCACATAATAGCGACAGTAAAATGCGACTCAATGTAATAGTAATCAGTAAATCACATTAGCTCAGTCGCACCTGAACCACAGATCAGACAGCTGTGTATTATGAATTATTTTTGCAGTTAATTACCAATAATGGTGATAGTCCGGTTAGTCTATTTATTCACAAGTCAGATTCTTATCTATAGTCTACCTTGCAATACTGTGCGCTGTGTACATTGTACATTACTAGTACAAAGGCCAAAGGGTCGTATTTACCAAGCTTCAGCAAGCATTTTACTGTCAAGCGTAAGCGTCGCTGAAACTAGATGGGAGTTTGCCAGCAAACCCAGTGAACAACCGACGCATAGCTAATGCTGTAACGCTCAAAAGTACTTTTTGTCTACCGTAAAGCAGCAATTATTCAAAAATATCTGATTATGGAACCTCCAGAAAAGTAGAGTCAAAATATTTGTCAGTTAAATATCTCCTGATATCATAAAACACTGACACCCTAGCTTGAGCCGTTCAAAAATTGATTTTTGGGGGTCTATTTGGGGGTCCCTGGGGGGGAGTGGCACCCCCAAACTATGTCAAAATATTTGTCTGTTACATATCTCCTGATATCATAAAACACTGGCACCCTAGCTTGAGCTATTCAAAAATTGATTTTTTGGGGGTCCATTTGGGGGGTTCCCGGGGGGGGTGGCGCCCCCAAACTATGTCAAAATATTTTTCTGTTAAATATCTACTGATATCATAAAACACTGGCACTCTAAGTTGAGCTATTCAAAAATTGATTTTTGGGGGGTCCATTTGGGATTCCCCGGGGGGGTGGCACCCCCAAACTATGTCAAAATATTTGTCTGTTAAATATCTGCTGATATCATAAAACACTGGTACTGTAAGTTGAGTCGTTCAAAAAATTGATTTTTGGGAGGTCCATTTGGGGGGGTCCCCGGGGGGTGGCACCTCCAAACTATGTCAAAATATTTGTCTGTTAAATATTTGCTGATATCATAAAACACTGGTACTGTAAGTTGAGCCGTTCAAAAAATTGATTTTTGGGGGGTCCATTTGGGGGGGTCCCTGGGGATGTGGCACCCCCAAATTATGTCAAAATGTTTGTCTGTTGAATATCTACTGATATCAAAAAGAACTAGCACCCTAGCTTGAGCCGTTCAAAAACTTGATTTTGGGGCCCCATTTTGGGGGGTTCCCGGTGGAGTTACCCCAAAAAATTTTGGGAGAAAAAATTGCATTTGCAGCTCAACAACTTTACACAAAAATTAGATTTCGATGTTTTGTGGTTTAGGAGATGAAGAGCGTACAAAAATTAGGAAGAAAAAAAAGGAAAAAAAAAGGAAAAAAAGGAAAAAAAAGGAAAAAAAAAGGAAATAAACCTCATCGCGGCCAAAAGTGGGCTGGTTGGGATGAAAGGGTATTTTGAGACATACAACCTTATGAAATATTTTTTGACGTACTTAAGCCGTTTTTGACTGAGACCGCTTTTTACGCCAAACTTGCGGGCCGGTTTTCGGGTTCTAAAACCGAAGTCACGTGACCTATTGCCTCGAAATTGTGTACAAACATACAACTCATTAATCTCAAACTGCTGTCCAAATTTCATGTTGCTAGACCCAACCGTTCTTGAGTTATAAGCAAAAGTCTGAAAATTCGCACTCGTTAGTTGGAAAATGGCCGAGTAAAAACAAAAGAACTTGCGACGCGAGCGTCGGTCGTTCCAACTACGTTCAGTCGCGCATATCCTATTCACCAGACCAAAAATTGTCGAATGCTTGCTGAAGCGGCGCATCTTCTAAACCGCCCAGCGATATTGTGATGCTGTGAAACACATTGCAGCCTTTCGTTGCAAAAATATCTCAAATATGTGTACCTACAGTAACTCATTGTTTGACCATGTACATATTAGTTCAGTTCAGTATTTAGTTAGTTTATTTGATGATCACCAGTCCAATAACATGGTAAAAACAGGGCTCATAAGATTTTTAAAAAAATAGCAGAAGCAGCAATCCACGGTATGACCTAATAAGAAAAAGCGATATTCGGGGACTTCGCAGCACTATCCAACTTCAGTATATTTGGAAACTTAACTTAACTTAAAATTAGTGTCTGAATTGCGTAAAGCGGATTTGTAAGCATGGTTGTTGATAGTCAGAACTTTAGTTTATTGTTTTTAAATCTTATCATGTTTCACTAACTTTAACAAATTGTGGTTATCAGCTTTTAAAATTTAGGCTTTGTCGGCAACATGGGCAATGTTTTTGTAAGTAGCGTGGCCGAGAAAGCAAAAGCGTCGTATTTACGTCGACGCTGATCACGTGATTTGGGTTAAGCCCTCACCCTGGTCACGTTGTTGCGTCGCATGATAAGACGCTTTGATGATAGCACTTAATGGCTTCGAACAAGCAGCGAATTCAATTGACAAGAATTCGAAGAAATGCAAAAAATCTTTAGGCGCGTACCCAAAAATCTACAATGAGGAGATTGTTGTTTTGAAGGCGTTCAAAGATTTCGCAAATCTTTTTCTTTCATTTTAGGCCTATTTTGGTCAGAGTTAATCCTTTTGAAACGTGGCATAGAACTTAGCAGTGCTAAAACATGATTAAACTGGATGCGTAAATACGCTATGTGGGCGATAGCTATTAGTGATAAAATATCAGTCCCTTTGCATAGTGTAACGAACACCAAAAAAAAAAAACTAAGCTCGCTTGGAATTCTTACAGGACGCGTGCTGCCATGGATCGAGTTCTTCTTTATTCAGAAACAACGATCAAACGAACAAATAGCTATACCACGCACAGCACGGTTTCAAATAAATTTGAAAACCGGCGAGCAAAATAACTTAACCCCAGCTGGCTTAACCAAACAATAAACGTTAACAAAATGTACTCAAAACAAGTAACATCATTTTAACACGTCTGACTATCAGGTCATGAAAAGATGAAGTGATTTGAAGAGCGCTTGCCACACAGACAAGAATCACAAAGCGTGCCTTCTTCATGCAGGGCCGCCGGGAGCCAAATGTGGGCCCGGGGACGGGGAAATAGCCACAAATAACTCAGTTAAAGACCAAAATTAAACGGGTTCACTTCCGGGTAGGCTGAATTTTTACCCCAAAATTAGGTGAAGACCAAAAAAAGAAAGGTCTTCACTTTCGGGAATGCTCTATTTTTACCCCAAAATTAGGTGAAGACCAAAAAAAAGAAGGTCTTCACCGAAATTCTAACGGTTTTTCCGGTCGAATTTAGGTGATCTCCAAAAATTAATAAAAAAGATCTTCGGGCTTCACATGCTGATTTCTCAGAGTCGTTTCGATGGGCCCCCTCTCAAGCCCATGGGCCCTCTGCGCGGCCCCCTGAAGCCAACACTCCCATGAAGCCCATGGGCCCCCTAATGGTTCCCTAAATTCCATGGGCCCCGGGGTCATTGTCTCCCCCTGCCCCCCCTCTTGGCGGCCCTGTCTTCATGCGTTACGCATAAACAAGCTTGATTATATACAAATTCAAACACACACAAATTCCAGCGATTTGTATCAAGTTTCGAGCTAAATTATAACAGCTGCAAAAATGCCTAGTAGACCGCGCTTTTCGCGAAAAGGCAGACAAATCAAAAATTTGAAGATGCAATTTAGCAAATCAGGATTTAATACTATGACGTAACAAATAGTACAAGTCGGTTAACCATGAAATTCAATAATTTGAAAAAAAATCTCACAAATATTAATCTAATTTGTCCGCATTTTATAGAGAAATGTAAGTTGGGGGGGCTAATGGAACAAGATTTGAGAAAAGTGATTAGTAATGAATTAACTATATTAATTGAAGTACTGAATATCTACCCTCATTTATCCCCATAATTGTTTGATGAATCTTTCGCATAGGTGGGCAAGTTAATGCAAAACGTTAGCTTCGTTAACCACTAGTCCGTTAACAAACTTCACTCCTCCGTTAACGTTAATCCGTTATTTTCAGCTTTAATTATCCGAAGTTAATAAAGTCCGTTGATTCGTTAACATTTTGCGAGTAATTTACATTTCGTTTTATTCACTCGCTTCTATAACACGTATTGATGCTGTTGAACAGATGCTAAGGAAATATTTATTGCTATGGTGGTCTTTTTATGTTTTGGAAGTTACATTTTACAGCCTAATCTAATTTCAAGATAGAAATTAGTTCAAATGCACTAACGAAGCTGCGGTTGAAAAATCTTTGGAAATTACGAACAGCGATAATTAAATAGACCTCTGAGGCTGCAGATTATTATTTGCCACAAAAAAGAGCTCCTTTCTTCAATGAAACTCGTGCTAATACGCAACAAGTGCTACCAGTGCAAACTGGTTTGTACCGGTACGATGAATGAATGGTGCAAAATATTAACGATAAAAACCTTAACGGAAGTTAACAGAACTTAACGGAAGTTAATTTAGTCCGTTAACATGAAAAAACTTTTAACGGATTAACGAGTTAATGAAAAAGTTAGCTACGTTATTAACGGATTAACGATTAACGGACTTGTGACCACCTATGAGCTTTTGTTATGCATTTTGTATGAAGCGCGATCAAATTCGATCGCTTATTTTTAGTCATTTTTAAAGTTTTTACCAATTTGCAATCTTTATTTTTGACATATGTTAGCCCCCCTTCCTAAATAAATGCTTAAAAATGTGGCTTTAAGATACTTAAGGGTCAATATTACTGCAAATGACAGCCTCAGAAGTATGAAAAGCGTTGCATTTTCCTTACTGTATTATTATAGTATTTACTGCTAAGATATTACACAAGGTAAATCACTTGCAAAATTTAACACCAAAATGCAAGATTTTTAACGTGTTCTGGACTTAATTGTAAGTAAAAGGAGAATTGAGCAATTTGATTTTTTTCAATTGCTTTCAAATGTTAAAAATCTAGTTCTTTCAAATGGTTCTAAAAATGTCCGAAACGTGATCCAAAAATGACATCAAAATAACTATTTCTTTAGAAAAATTAGAAAAAATTGTCCAGCGGCTGGATGCTTCGCCCCCAGACCCCCGTTTGTGGTACGTTTAAGTTAGACTAGTTTGCTCAGCACGTCTCTCAATTTAGACATTTTCTCTTTTTAAGCTTTTGGTTCAAGCCCTCTCTAGCTTTAGCAAAATCCTGGTTATACGTGCCAAACACAGGTCACATCTTTGATGTTCCATTCTACGATAACTTAGTCCGATAAAAAGTTCCTCTTTCGAAAATTTCTGATAACGTCTTTGCACGTGATGTGTGGTTTGCCCCCCCCCCCCCCCAATCAAATATTCTGGCTACGCCCATGTCAACGTATGTGCGGTATTTTACTCAAAATACAAGTTAGTTAACTAAATTTGCTGTACGAGTACAGTGAGGCAATTTCTGTCCGCAATCATAAAGAATTTTATACAAATTGCAATATCAATTCTTACAACGCATGAATAAAACTTGTTACAGTATGTCATCTGATTATGTTACATCATTATATCAGTTCAAATAATTAAAATTGTCCGGAATTTTTGTGATGCTTAAAGATCAAGTGCCAAGAAAAATTTGCTAGTTTGGTTTTAATTGCTACGTTCTTCAAAAAAGTTCTTCAAAGTTTTTCAAAAAAAAGTTCTTCAGCAACAGTATTTCGAGTTTTATAGTTGTTAAAAAGTCGTTTTGATGTAGAAAAAGCTCAAAACAGCGATTTGGATCTATAAAGTGAATGACGTCATGTGCGAACTATAGCCTTCTCGTAGGTTAACCAGCATTAACATGAGTGGGCTTTCGTATTCTTAAGTAGTCAGCTATTCGCTTTTTAGCTGTTAACTGTGATTGATGCAAGGAAATGTCTTTGTGTGCGTTCATATGCTGGTGATGTGCAGCGCTATTTTTCTTTTGAGAGATTCTTCTGTAGACATGATTAAAAACAAAATTCGAGCGCACAAGTACCTGCATGGTTATGCTCCTACATATTTGAAAATTTAATCAACTCTCATTCTGTTTCGACGAGATGTACCTTGCGTGTTAATGATGATACTTGGCTGCTTCAAACGGTAACCAGCTTAAACTTTGCTAGATCCCAATCTATGTTTTTGTATGCATCACACAAGGTATGGAATTCGTTGCCACTATCTTTGCATGAAATTGAAACTTTGTCCTTTTTTAAGAAACGTCTAAAAGCATAGTATTTGAATTTAACCTTTGAGAAAATTACCACTGTGTGTGATGCAGGCGCGTAGCCAGAAATTCGCAATGGAGGGCTGTTTTGGGGGTCTGGGGGCGGAGCCCCAGCGCTTCAAAATTTTGCATTTTTTTGCAAAAATAACTTAATTTTAGGGATATTTTGATATAAAATAATGCTTTTAAAACGTGGCATAGAAATTGGCAGTGCAAACCTGATAAAACTGTTTACATACATGGACTATGTGGCAGGTGCTTTAATGGTAAAATTTTAGCTCTTTAGTTTACATGCTGGTAAATCATAAAATCTTATAGTTCAAGAAAACTCACAAAGAGTAATCTATTTCGTCTATATTTTATAGAGAAAAATAATTGGGAAGGGGAGGGACTAAAAAAAAAATTTTTGAGGCAAGTGATCGGTAATTAAGTAATACTGAATAAAGTGAATAGCCCCCCTCCTATTCCTAAGTTTAAAATATGTTTGTTGATGAAACCTATGTTTAGCATTTTTACACTAGCGATTAAATTTGATTGCTTATTTTTGGCCACTTTTCAAAGTTTTTATTGATTTGTGAGTTTTATTTTTGACAAATTAGCCCCCCCCCCCTATATTTATACTTCAAACGACGCTTTAAATCACTTTTTAGACCATTCCAGTTCAAAAAACAGTCTCAGAAGTGCTAAAAACGTGGTATTTTCCTTCTGCGGTTTGATCGACAAGCCAATGGGAGGGGATACAGCCCCACCTCTGCCCCCCTGGCTACGCTACTGGTTTCATGCCAGTATTTTGCTGCTTATTGCTGTAGAATTAGTACATCTGTCTGTCTGTGGAGTATTATTTTTATTTCTGTAAAGCTATTTAAATGTTACTATGGCCCCTTAGTCAGATGCATTGACACTTGCTGGTGTTATGTCAAGGGGGATATAAATTGCAATTATTATTTTTAGTACTATTGCAGTTCGGTTCAAAGGGAGTAACATTACTAAACTGTTAAAGCACAGACTAGGATATTGAAAATTATAATGTATTTCTTTGCCTTAGTCCTATTTGTTCAGAGTTCATCATGCTTTACAAAACATTTAGTAACCTAGGCTAAAGGCTAACCACTGACCTAGTGACCAGCAGGGCCCCAGAGAGAAAATTTTCCAGGGGGTACGAAGGTCGATACCGGGCCCCCAAATCTTATTGGGCCCCCCAAATCTTATCGGGGGCCAATGCCGTTAAATCATTTTTTGTCCGATAGGCGTAAATCTTCATTTAAAAGTGAGGAGATAACGATATTCGCATGCATTTAGGACCTATGAAAAACACAACTAGACATAAAATTGATTTAAATCCAGCTATTGGGGTTCGGGGGAGCGCTGTGAGCTCCCCCAGCGGGGTCCGGGGCAGAGCCCCGGAAGCTTTAGCACTTTTTACGTTTCTCGAGGCTAAAATACAGCATTTGATCACGCACCCCAGCACCAAACTTGCTTAAGTATTTAAGCAGAAAACGTGATATAAATGAAAGAAAGTTTGTGAAGAGGGGGATGATGACTTTGACACAATATTATACAATGAAATGACTTTAATTCTGCAAATCCAAATATTTTACTGATAAAAGTTTTAGAAGTCATTTGCTATCATAGACTTTACAAACCCAAATACCTATTAAACTTATACAGATAGAGTGAGTTACTTAATGATAGTAGTATAGTATTTCAACTTGACTCCGCTTTCTGAGGTTGAAATGCTTTTGGATCTCTGGAAATGTGGGCCTTCGTAGGTTGTTATACCGCAGAATTAGGGCTCTCAAGTCAGAAAAATGTAACAAAACGTTAATTTCGGTGCAAGTGTATGGCTTCTAATACATTTTCCTCTTTTTTCAATCAAATCGGCCACTATTGGATGCCGTAAAGGCTGTATAGCAAAAATAACGACCAATTACCAGTACTGAACAGGCTGACTGATGTTTTGCTGTAGGCAAGTTTGATTACGGTGTTATGGTACGATACCAAAACTTAACGTGAAAACCTGAATTCTTCCGGGCCCCATAAGGCCCGGGCCCAGGTACGATGTACTCCCTGAACCCCCCTCTCGCAGGCCCTGGTGACCAGTATTAGTAACTGACAGAGCTGGCCAAATACTCAAGTTGGTCCCTAATCAGTAATCGCAACCAGTTCAGGTCAGTACTTAAATTGTAAAATTTCGCTTGGGGGGACACTTTTGCAGACTTGACTAAACCTTAGTGAAGATCAGGCGCGTAGCCAGGATTTCGCAAAGGGGGGGGGGGGGGGTTGGAAGTTTGATCCAACCGTAAACAAACTTGACCCAAATTTTTATTAGTCTTGACTTGGATTGAGGCGATTTTTCAGTGAAAATTAGGTGATCTCCAAAAAAAAAAGATCCTCGCCGAAATTCAAAGGCAATTTCTGGCCGAAATCAAAAATTTAAGTTTTTTTTCTGCCAAAAACAGGTGACCTCCAAAACAAAAACAAAACAAAAAAGGTCTTCGCCGAAATTCAAAGGCTTTTTCTGACCGAAATCGATAATCCAAGAACAGGTGACCTCCAAAAAAACGTCTCCGGTTAAAGCCTTTTTTCGTCTGCATTACTATTTCCGCGGAATTTGGTGCTATATTCGACTGGACTTTGTAGGTCTTTTTCCTCTCATCATCCATCTCTCAAATCTCGATGGGGGGACGCCTAAATCTCGACGGGGGGACGCGTCCCCCCGTTCCCCCTACAATTTAAGTACTGGTTCAGGTAATCTACGAACCTACTCGGCAGAAATAGCAGATGCAATAACTGCTACCTTAAATTTATTGTATGAACTCGCACAACAAACAGTTCTGATTAATAAAACTGAGCAAGAAATACGATTTCTTGTATATCAGTGCTACTAACTGAGCTTATTAATTCGTAGACAACTGATACCATAAATTTACTGTATGGACTTGCACAACCAACAGTTCTGATTAATAAATTTTGCAAGAAATTCGTTTTCTCGAATAACAACTGCTGCTAAGCTTATTATCTGTATAGTGAATAGGTAATTTCTATAGCGCGAAACCACACTCCCACTGTTTACACAGAATGTGGTTTTGACAGTTAGTTCGTGGATGACGTCATTCGACGGCTATACAAGTTTTGCGTATTGCGCTTTTCAAAGCGTAATAACTCTGCCAATCTTGCATAAATTTTTGCGGAATTTTCAAAACTTCTTAGTTTACGCGTATACTATGTAACAATAACCAAAAACTTTGTGGAGCATTTTTCTTGTCGCTTGATCTTTAAATAATTTTGTCGATCCGCAATAGGCGTATTGCGTACGTACGTCATTATCTTAATTACCACCGTTACCGCTTCTCACGGCGAAGCAGCCATAATCACATTTCACACTTAATCATAATTCCGCGCTCGTATAATCCCCTTTAACGCTTATTAAGTAAGCGCTTAAGATTAGAAACTTGACTATCTCAGGTAAAATGCATATTTCATCAACTTTCGGAAATAAATTCCAAAATTGTTTTTGCTATATTGAAAGATGAGTAAATGTTCTACCATGCTGTGAAATTTTGAAATTTCTAGCTTGTCTAGTTTTCAAGTTATTATCGAAAAATTATTATACCGTGAAAAAGATTGAATGACAAAGGGTTAAGCCAACAACGATGCTGCGAAAGCTTAAAACACACTTTACGAATGTTGCTTGTTGCACAGTCGACGATTTGAGCAAACAAACTGATTTGTGGAGCGATACTATTCTCTGCTGCTACGAGTAACTGCATTTTTCACTAGTTGCTGTTTTCTGGTCAATAAGATATTTACAGTTTAAAAATTATTTGTGAATTTGTTAGAGTTGCAACATTGCACTTCAGAAACACAGCCAGCAATTATATTTCTTGGAGGCGAGTAATGATTTCGAGAGCATAGTGAAATTGATCACAGGTGAGAAGGTCTAATCGTTTTTTACGACTAGAATAATCATTGTTTCTGCAATATCTTTTTAAAATGTTTGGTTGTGATACATAACACTAAAAAAGTCTTTCATAAGAACAGTGTTTGGGATATGGGGACGTGGTTCATCTGGCGTCTGCAAAAATTTTCAAGGGGTTAAAAAACTCGAGAAAACAGTAAGATTATTATTTGAGTATCGGTAGCACCGTTACTTTTCAAAAATGAAGCATCTCGCTTTTGCTACTTTTTTCAGTGTTTACAATTAAACTAAAAATTAGAGGCAACGTTATATAAAATGCTTTGATTGAAGAAAAGTATTTTAAGGCCCAAATGGATTTGACAAAAACACAAGCACTTCGAAATTCTAATTATTTTAGGAAAAAACGTGCTTGAAGTTAACTTTTAAAAAATGTTTTTGATGAGAATATACAAAATATTAAGCTGTAAAAACAGCCGCAGATCCCAGAAGGAGTCAAATTGAAGTACAACATTTAGAAAAGTATTAACTTATTCCTATAGTTTCTGATGTTAAATTTTTTTATATTGTCATTTTTGTCAAAAAAATGTTATTATTATTGAATGTAATTATCCAATCACGTTTGTTTTTGTTCAAACCAAAAACAAAAACTTTAGATAAAGATATGCAAAGCATTTATTGCTTTGAAAAACTCATTTACAGGGCATAAAGGCGCTCTCTTGTTTATCATAAAATCGACGACAATTTAAACCTTTAAGCTACGCTTCTGAGAAGTTTGAAACGTACAATTAAGTTTATCTTGTAAATTTTTTCAGTCTTTGGCTACTGCTGATGTAAAAATTTTTAAAAGTAGCGGGTAGACGTAGGTGTAGAGCTGTTATTTTATAGTTAAGTAGCGGTGGCGCGCTTGAAAGATCAGTATCCAGTAGCGGATCGCCGCTACTTTTTAAGGCAAGTTAGCGGCGCTACTTTGACAGAAGCGTTTGCCCAAATTTGAAACTCAATGAGATTATGACAGGATAAGTTTGCTTAGTAGTGCATTTTATTTTCGAAAAATTGCTGTGTAATTTATTATCCGACTCATTGTTCTGTGCAACTTGTTATCTTTTATCATAAAATAATGCTGTGTATATTAGACGAGCTCTAATAAAATACTACTATGGTTTAGATGAATGCAAAGTAGCTTAATTTACCGAAGAAGAATACGGTTTCTTGTCTTTAACGCATAAAATATTAAAAAAAGTAGTAGGATGAGATAGCTAGTACTTACTGTAGCAGTAAAAGTGGTAAGACAATTTCTTAATTAAACTGCGCATATAAGTTGAGTGCAAAACAGCAGGATACAATTAAATTTGGTCAATATTAAGGATAGAGGATTTTTAATTTGTGGAAAAATTTGATTTAATTGTAATCGTTACTGCATCCAAGCAGCAATTAGATGTTGAGTGTAAAACTAAAGCCGCTTTAGATTTCTTCCCGCAAACAATTCCGACTATAGTGTTTTCTGTTTAGCAAATTTCAAATATAAAATTTACTAAATGTTTTATCTTGCTACAAGAGCAAAAATAGTAATTACGTCATCATTTACCAAGTTGTCTTGGCCAGCTACAGCCAACGAAGGAACCGTGCGGCCTTTTTTGTTGTGTGTTATTTTCTTGTGTTTGTTTTCTATTGTGGAATAAATAGATACTGCTCGAAATCGGTTTTATTGAAGAAATGAGAACTACTTGGGGTAATCAAGAGGTTTCCCAAATATTTCTCCCCAATTCCCTTTATTCGCGAAAATACAAGTTACTCCGTTTGACTCCGTACCAATTTGTGACATCACAACAGGAATGAGTTTACAAAAAAGTTATTGCTGACTAAGGAAAGTCATGTTCGCTGATGAAGATGACAAGATTCTGCTTTAGACAGCGATTCTAATTCAAACAAAATTTATTGGTGGCATTATATGAGTGATATAATCTGTTCTATCAAAGTAAAACCAGCTTTGGGGATGTTTTTAGCCTATGAATGATATAAAATTTGAAGCCAAAAAACGATCAGACAAAACTGGCGTTCAGACGTGTTTTTAGCAGCTGAAATCTTGAAGCGCAGTAAGTGCACAAATTGCAGCAGTTAACGAGTTTTGCCAAACTAAGCTCTGCTTTCGAGATAACTACTGTGCAGTGTTGACATAATGGAAGGCAAAAATTAACAATATTCTAACTGCTATTAAAAATCTGACTGATACTAACGTTAATTTAGTCAAAAGAATAGCGAGCTTAAAAGAAAAATTAGACAAAGGCATTGACAACATTGCTGAGTTTAACGAAAGATTGGCTAAGCAAGAGCATAAAATCAAAAATATCAGCAACAATCTTGAAGAGAAACTTTCATTGACTGATTATCACGAACTCCGTGATCGAATAGCTAGGTTGGAGTTTGAAAAAAGAGAAGCAAAAAAATTGGAATGGCAACGAGAGTTCTACTCCAAAAGGCTAAACCTTCTCATTCATGGCTTAGACGAGGTCAGTTCCTCTGCATGGAAAACTAAAACTCAAACTCTTGATATATTCAATAAATTTATGACCGACCGACTTGGCCTTGACCCAAAATCAATCTCGCTGGTAGACATACACCGTCTGCCGCAGCGACCTATTTTTAAACAGGGAAGTAACATTACAAGACCTATAGTAATCAAACTAGCAACAGCAATGGATAAACACACCGTAATGACCAAACTCAAAAACTTAAAAGCTTATAATTCAAAAAAGCATGTTGGTTTTAATAACGAGCACTTTCATGCCGATTCATCAATCGAAATAGATCAGTATTCATCACTGATCATTTGCCAAAGGAATTCTATGAAAGAAAGAAGAAGCTTATGCCAGCCTGCAAATCTACCTGCAAATCTCGTAAAAAAACAAGATGGGCAATTCACAAAGGAGAATACTGTTTATTTGTGGACGATAAATTAGTCACTATGTAATGATATTATTCCTTTAAACCTTTGTTTGGCCCAAGTAACAGGTTTGTTTTCTGTATATACTATGATAATTCGAGTTTAATTTGAATCTTTTTTTTTTTTTGTATGTATGGCATCGACTCAACAACATGATGTTTGCCTTGGAAAGGTGCGCCAGTGAGATAATTCGATACGGCTCTCATTAAATCATGCAGCAGTGCTATAATAGTCATGTTTTGACTATATAACTCTGCTACTGTGTTAATATTATGTTTTATAATTAGCTAATTATATAATCTGAAGTAAAAAAAATAGTAACATTATCATTCTGGTTTGGGATAGAACTAGTTGGCGCATCTTATTCCAGCACTATATTACTTTTATTGAAATATTGCAATGCGTACTTGCGTCTTACTTCGACAGCTGCTAATTACAACCCACCTGAACTAGTTAACTGCCCTCAAATGGCGCGGCTGAATTCGAGCGAAGGAAAGCAACTTATTAACTTCCTTTGCCCGGGTCCCGCAGCCACACAAGATGCCAACAACTTTTCTGATACTGAGAGTTTGTGAGACAAATTATATAAATCTCTTAATCAAATCATACGTAATTGTGAATACGTTGAAGTAAATTCTCAAATTGTAAATGGTTCCTATGATGACGCTTTGATACTAATGCATGTCAACATTCGTTCCCTCCACAAAAATTTTGACCTTATTTATGAATTCATCCAATCTCTTCAAGTTATTCCTCAAATCATCTGCATTACAGAAACACGCATCAAATATCAACCACAAATTAATGTCTCAATCCCAAACTACGGCTTTGCGCATGTAAACTCAAATTCTAATGCTGGTGGTGTTGGTTTGTATATTCATAAAAACATTATCTATCAAGAAATATAAAACCCAATTCAAATGTGTGATTCTGATTGCTTATGGATCAAAATTAAGAATTTTGACGCCAAATTTACATTAGGCGTAGTTTATAGCCATTCTCGTACGCAGACTGCCGATCAATTTTTGAGGACTTTTCTAAATGCCTCGATTCTCTGAACAAAAATTCTGAATATTGTACTATTATATTTTGGGTGACTTCAATATCACTTTTGAAATTGAAAAAAATATTCCTCTTTCAATGCGCTATTTAAATATGTTGATTAGTTACGGTGCGTTCCTCTAATCACTAAACCAACCACAGTAACCGAAAATTCCTCATCCATTATAGATCATATCATTTCCAATGATATTAAACATCCTATTTTGCCTGGAATTTTTGAAACATGTAATGTCTGTGATCATTACCCAATCTTTTGCAAAATAGGCACTCTCATGATAAAAAATGATAATGTCAAGACTGAATCTGATTTTTATCGCAACAAATAGAAATTCGATACCGAAATCTTCGGTCAAGATTAAACTTTACCCTGCAAAGATTTTTTCTCGGACTCCCACTATTAACGGATGAAAACTTTAATAGTATTTTTAGCAATTTCGTTACAATTGTGTCGCAAACAATTGATAAACACGCTCCACTGAAATCATGTTGCCGTCGACAGCCTAGACTACTTAAAAAAGCCTTGGATCACGAAGGCAATTTTGATCTCCATCCGCAAAAAGAATTCCATGTTTAAATCTCATTTTATTAATGGCAACGAAACCCAAAAATTTATTTTCAGGCAATATTCTAACAAGCTAACCAAAATTAAGACTGCATCTAAAAGAAATTACTTCAAAGTTGAACTTGAAAAAAACAAGAATGATCCGTCCAACATTTGGAATGTTATTCGATTATTACTTCCCTCTAAGTCTAAACAATCATTAAATACTCAGAGTGATGATTTAGAAAATGATAGTAATAACATTGTTGAATTAGCTGAAAACTACAATAAGCTTTTTTGCTCAATTGGAGAAAACTTAGCAAAAGATATACCAAGCCAAGATTATAAAACATTTATGAGTTACTTAAAAAATCAAAATTCATTTAGTATGTTTTAAAAGCACCTAACCTCTATGAAATTATTGATTCTCTAAAATCCTTAAGCGTGAACAAAGCCGTAGGGCAGGATAATATTCCAGCTTTCTTAATTAAAATAGCCAACTTGGTAATCGCTTCTTACTTCCTTAAAGACCTTATACTTTACGATTATGCTTTTTCAAGTGGGATTTTTCCAGATATTTTAAAGATCGCCAAAGTTATCCCGATTCATAAAAATGGTAACAAGAATGATCCAAACAACTATCGTCTCATTTCCATTGTTTCCACTTTTTCTAAAATTCTTGAAAAACTGATGTATCAAAGATTAACTAATTCTTGGGCAAATATAATATTTTAATTCCCTTGCAATATGGTTTTCAATGTAACTTTTCCACTATCCATGCTATTACTGACATTATAACTTTAACATATGATAACATCAACTTTAAGCACTATAGGGCTTTATTTTTTTTAGATTTAAAAAAAGCCTTTGACTCTGTTTGCCATTCGACTCTTCTAGCCAAACTGGATAATTACGGCATACGTGGCTAGACCCTTAAATTCATAAAATCTTTTTTACTTAGAAAGCAATTTGCCTCCATAAATAAAACATAATCTTCATTAATGACAAATCCTTTTGGTGTCCCTCAGGGATCAATATTAGGTCCATTATTATTTTTATTATACGTTAATGATTTACCTAATTCAACTAAGACTATTCCCCTATTATTTGCGGACGACGCCTGTTTATTCAAATTTAAGCAATCTCCAAACTGAGCTAAATTTGGAATTGATAAGGCTTTCAAAACGGTGCAAATCTAATTAGTTAACAATTAATCCCTCGAAAAGCCAACTTCTCGTTATATCCTCAAGAATGAATGAGTTGGTGGCGGATTTTAATCTACTCCTGAACGGTACTACTGTACCCCTTTTCTAACTCTGTCAAATAATTGGGGGTAACACTTGACTCCAAGTTGACTTTCGAGAATCACATTAAATTCTTAGAAACCAACTTGTCCAAAGCTGTTGGTATTATTTGTAAACTAAAATTCGTTCTTCCTAAAGATGCATTAATAAAACTTTATAATGCACTTTTCCATCCACATTCATAAATGGTCTAGTTATTTGGGGATCAACGTATCCGACCTATTTGGTGAAAATAAGTACTCTTCAAAATAAAGTAGTAAAACTGGTAGGGGGTGGTGCCTTTCAAGACAGAGCTACCCCATTCCACTGCAAACTTAACATTCCAAAATTGACCAATTTGTACAAAATTGAAATATCAAAACTAATGTACAATATTGTACACAGGCCTCGATATCTTCCGAATAACTTTTCCAAATATTTTGAAAAGGCATGCAAAATCTCACAGAGATCAACGAGAACTACCACTCAAGAAAATGATCTTTTATACATTCCACGATTTCGATCTAACAGATTGCAAAATAACATTAGGTACCAGGGCGTCAAAATTTGGAATTCCATTCCTCATTCAATATGTTTGCTATCTCCAATTTCTTTTAAGGTAAAGTTGAAAAACTTTTTTGTGAAATCATACGAGTCTTAGAATTCAGGATATCCACCTAGCTTGTTGAATTATTTTAATAATATAACTCACACTTTTTCTCATGTATGTTTTATTACCTCTATTTATTATCAAATATTATAATATGTTGGCATCTGGGTGGCTGCTTGACTCGATGACCGATAAGGTCTTTTCGCAGCTTCCTTGTCGTGAAAACTGATTCTTAAGAGGTACATGAGCCTTGTTTGTTAATATCGTATATCGTTGAGTATGTGATTTCTGTTACGGTAATATTTTAGTTACAGGCAAAAATAAAAAATGACTTGACTTGATCATACTGTAGATCAGTGCACGTAGCCTCGGTCTAGCAGGTACCAACAGCAGTAGCCAAGTTTTCAGATTTGGTTAAGCTCTAAACGTATCGTACCTTTCAAATACGGTGCGTTTAGAGCGTACTATTCGATGAAAAATTTGTAGGTATGGTACGAATGCAAAAATTATTTTTGTAGGTTACATTAGTACGGTACGGTAAATTCTTTAAATTTCGTCATGTTCAAATTTTGAACGTACCGTACTGCCATGATTGCGGCAACGAGTTCATAATCGCGTGCAACCAATACACAAATTTTTGGTTTATCACACTATGAACATTATCATTACATATACCGTACAATACATGCGTCAGATAATTTTCCAAATGTTATTAAGCATTTGAACATATGACCGGTTGCTTTGTTAACATTTTTTTTCCGACAGCAATACGATGTTATTGCTTATTGTGCTGTATAGTGTAAATAAATTTCCTAAAAGTTTATTTCAGAATTTGAGCAAAATGTTTGGGTACTTACGTATATCTGTAAAGTTTTCTCTCTTGTCTTTTTTATATGTTTTGCCATTCCTAAATTACTTTCCCTGAATATGTTTCCTTTCAAAATTATGTGCTTTAAATGCCCTGTTTCTAAGTTACTCCATTTTGTGTTGTAAATTTTTAAATCGGCAACATTGTTCTTTTAGTATAAATACTCTGAAAATCTCGCTCATGATCTTTTGCACAATATGATCTTTGGTCACTTCGCAATAGCGAATGAGCGAAATCAAGTGTAAAATTTAGGAATTATGCTTTGTCTCTCTTTGGTCGATCACAATTGAAAAACCACATACACAAATCATGTGTTATGTCTTGTGCGTCATCAAGATGATCAAGAAAGACAGAGTCGCATTCAATTCAAAAATTTAACAATATGGGATGCCAACTTAAACGAGTACAAACTTAACTAGGAGTTTACTGTAATAATTTCTTCAGCTTTTATTATGATATTTAATTGTTATGAGAATTGATCTGTCTAACCATAGACTCTTTTAGTCAAAGAGTTTATGATTAGCCAAAGAGTCTATGTCTTGACCAAAACCATGCAGTACTTGGCGTCGAAGCTAAATGTTAGTAACATTAAATGATGTCTGATGTCGAAAATTTTAAATCATAATGATGATCAAAAATTGTTAAAATATTGCTCTTCTAATGTTGTAAACAAATTCCATATCAACTATCATTTCCTGTCTGATATAACCTTGCATGTAACTGAACCCAAGCTTCAGACTTCTGTTTATTGAGTGAAATACGATCTCGAAGTTCACGAAAAGAATGTTTAAATATACAAAAATGCAAAAAAAAATCAATAAATAGCAAAACATACTCTCCAATATATAAGCGTAGCCAGGATGTTTGATTGTGGGTGCCCAAACCACAAATCTATAAATAATGTCATCAAAAATTTTCAAAAGAGAAACAAAGTTTGTGTGATACAAAGATGTTGTAGAATGGAAGATCAGAAGCCGTGGCCTGTGTGTGTTGCACCTAACTAGGATTTTGCTTTAAGGAAAGAACATAAATCAAGAACAAAAAGTGCAAATGTGTAAATTCGGAGATGTGTGCAAGTTAACTAGTGTAACGCAAACGTATCAAAAACGGGGGTCTTGGGGCCGAGATCCAGCCGTTGGGCAAATTTTTGTGATTTTTTGTAAAAATTAGTTATTTTAATGCCATCGTATCACAATACGTAGGAGTTTAGAGCCATTTGAAAGAACTAGATTTTTAACATTTGAAAGCCATTTGAAAAAATTAATTTGTTCAATCCTTCATTTACTTACAATTCAAGTCTAAAACACGTTTTAAATTTAGCATTTTGAAGTTTAATTTTGTAAGTGATTTGGCCCCTGGTAGGGGAAACGTACTTTACCTCGTGCAATATTTTAGCAGTAAATAATAATCCAGTCAAAGATTTTCCTTAGAAGATTTTTGTTTTGTCATAAAAATAACCAGTTGTAGCAGTGCGTGTACGATCAGAGGGCTGAGGCCCACTCAATTCAAATTTAATAATTTGTTCAATAAACATTTCCCCTTGCTAATTTTTTTTTTCGAAAGTGTTTTGTCGCATAAAAACTGATGAGGTGGAGGTTGATTGTTGTTTAAAAATGGTACAATAAATCGTTACGCTTACTAGCCATGTTATTGCCCGGGCTGGATTTATATTGCGCAGGGCTCCTGAACTAGGGAGATCTTTGCAACATCTTTCTGCCAAACAAAAGTTAAGACCAAAAAAAGTCTCACCACCTGAGCGCGGAGCCTTTGGCACTGTGCCATACCGCAGTAAATCCGGTTCTAGTTATTGCATTACGTCCATAGAAGTAGATGAGATAGCCAATTTTTGAACAAAAACTTTCAATTTCTCCTGGGTTATACAATTAAATTAATTGACAAAAAGTGAATTGAGGGGGCCCCAGGTTGTCAATATTATTCGCAAAATATTATTTTTGTCACATTTTTGTCATAGATGATATTTCAATTGGGGGGGGCTCGGACTCCTGGTCCTCCTGGCTACGCTATGCCCCAATAAGCGCGTTTTTGCATCAGCCTCCTCCAGTCAAACGAAAACTTAGGCTTTGTCAAGATCTAATAGTAAGAGCGCCATCCCATACAATAGTTATGAAGAGAGTATTAGAGCACGTGATTTTGGAGATTCTTCATATAGCTTGTGCTCCCGGATTTTTGATGCCTTAAAATGGTCCTCACTCTACCGAAAAGTTGATCTCTTTTACACTTGTTTTAGTTACCGCATGGCTGTGTCGTTACCTTCGATTTTCCTCTCAAGTAGCTACGTCTAGTGAATTTAATTTTGCTTGTCTGTGCAGGATTGCATGCTTTGTGGACTGCAGAAACTTCAAACCATCAATGGAGAACAGTCTTTGGAAAAAATTGTTGTTACTGATACCACAGAAAAAGAGCTGGTTAAAGAACTAAAAAACATTTGCGACAAAAATGGCAAGGAAACAAATCCAATTAAATCTGCTGGTATTCTGCATCAACTGGGTCGGGTTTATCATGAACGAGGAAAACAAGATGGCGATAAAATGGTTTGTTGGATCCAAAGTGCTGCTCTTTTTAATGCTGCTTTGATCAGAACAGAAAACGTCGCAGAAATCAATCAAGACTTGCAACTTCTTTGCAATGACATCCTTTTGGCAGCTGAAGTAAAAAATAAACAAGCTGATTTGATCGAACAATCAGTGCCAGTTAAAAAAAAAATTAAGAAAATGAGAGCATATACTTCTGCAAAACTTAAATTTATACCTCAAATTCCATTAGATGAATTATCAAAAGAAAAAGTAAAACATTTAGAACAACATAAAACAACTTTGGTTAGGAATCTTCAATCTGACATCACAAAGCAATACACACAATTAATGAAAGAGGTGGCTTCGTATTGCCATGATATCATGGGTAATGCTCCTTGCAACTTCGCAATAATCGGAATGGGATCGTTGGCTAGGAAGGAAATCACTCCGTTTTCGGATTTTGAGCATGTCATTGCATTAGCAAACGAAGTGTTGGAAAAGCACGATGAAGCAGAATGGCAAAATATATTGAAGTATTTTCGATGGTTTTCTGTAATATTTCAAATAATATTGATTAACTTACAAGAAACTATCCTTCCAAGTGTCGCCATACTATCTTTGAATGATTTTTATTCGGATATACAAGAAAACAATTGGTTTTTTGACGACATAACACCGAGTGGAATTTCTTTTGATGGTATGATGCCACATGCTTGCAAATTTCCACTTGGGAGAAGAAAGCATACTACAAACAAACAATTTCAAACTGAATTAATCAAGCCAGTAAAACAAATGCTAGAATATTTGAAGAGTGAAGAAAGACTGAAAAACGGATATCATTTGGATGATATTGTGACAAGAACTTGTTTTGTATACGGTGATCATGCAGTTTATATTGAATTTAACGCAGGCGTAACCAAAATTCTCTCAACGCAAAACGACAATGAAAAAGTGGAAAGCGTTAAAAATCAGATAGTTGAAGACATTGAAAACTTCGCTACAAGGTCGACTGTTTTTCAAATGAATTTGAGAAACGAAATTAACATCAAAAAAGTTGCTTATCGCAGTGTTACGTTATTTGTTGCTGCGTATGGCCGTATGTTTAATGCCAATAAATCATCTTGCTTTGATATTGTGGAAAAACTTTCAGAAGAACATGGATTTAGCGAATATGCAAAGAACAAATTAATGTATGCAATAGCACTGGCATGCGAAATCAGACTGAGATGGTACATGAAACATCAACGACAAACCGATATCATCAAATCCACTTCAAACGATGCGCAAACAAGCGAAATATTTTCATCAATAATAGGCAAGGCAAGCACAGTTCAGTATTTTCAAATTTCGTACGCATTACAATGTGATATTTCGAATCGTTTGCATTTAAGAAAATTTCATTTTCATTCCAATCCCCAATTGCTAAACTTAGGTCTTCAATTGTGTTTTGATATCAATAGCACAAATTTACAAATCCTATTGGAAACGTCCAACTATTCAAAAACAACTAGACTCCATAATTTCGATGATTGCTTAGATCTACTGGAAAAAGATTTAAAACTCAACCAATTAACAATTTGTCAAAATAGCAGCATTTCCAAAAATCAGTCATTCAACAAAATTGCTGATATTTTGCATTCAGCTAAATGTTACGATGACGCTGCTGAATATTACAAAATAAGTTTGCATGCAACATCAGAACACAAACAACCAAATTTTGAATTCAATTCAGCTCGATCCTCGTTTAAACTAGGCCAATGTTTATTGGAAATGAACCGAGCAACAGAAGCATTGGAATATTACAACAGAGCGCTGAAAATCAAAGAACAAGCAACACTGAATGCCGACATTGATACGAGTTTAGCCATCACTTTGCACGAGATTGGTCGATGTTTATTGCAAATGAACCGAGCAACAGAAGCATTGGAATATTACAACAGAGCGCTGAAAATCTTTGAACAAGCAACACTGAATGCCGACATTGATACGAGTTTAGCCAACACTTTGCACGAGATTGGTCGATGTTTATTGGAAATGAACCGAGCAACAGAAGCATTGGAATATTACAACAGAGCGCTGAAAATCTTTGAACAAGCAACACTGAATGCCGACATTGATACAAGTTTAGCCATCACTTTGCACGGGATTGGTCGATGTTTATTGCAAATGAACCGAGCAACAGAAGCATTGGAATATTACAACAGAGCGCTGAAAATCTTTGAACAAGCAACACTGAATGCCGACATTGATACGAGTTTAGCCATCACTTTGCACGAGATTGGTCGATGTTTATTGGAAATGAACCGAGCAACAGAAGCATTGGAATATTACAACAGAGCGCTGAAAATCAAAGAACAAGCAACACTGAATGCCGACATTGATACGAGTTTAGCCAACACTTTGCACGAGATTGGTCGATGTTTATTGCAAATGAACCGAGCAACAGAAGCATTGGAATATTACAACAGAGCGCTGAAAATCAAAGAACAAGCAACACTGAATGCCGACATTGATACAAGTTTAGCCAACACTTTGCACGGGATTGGTCGATGTTTATTGCAAATGAACCGAGCAACAGAAGCATTGGAATATTACAACAGAGCGCTGAAAATCTTTGAACAAGCAACACTGAATGCCGACATTGATACGAGTTTAGCCAACACTTTGCACGAGATTGGTCGATGTTTATTGGAAATGAACCGAGCAACAGAAGCATTGGAATATTACAACAGAGCGCTGAAAATCAAAGAACAAGCAACACTGAATGCCGACATTGATACGAGTTTAGCCAACACTTTGCACGAGATTGGTCGATGTTTATTGGAAATGAACCGAGCAACAGAAGCATTGGAATATTACAACAGAGCGCTGAAAATCTTTGAACAAGCAACACTGAATGCCGACATTGATACGAGTTTAGCCAACACTTTGCACGAGATTGGTCGATGTTTATTGGAAATGAACCGAGCAACAGAAGCATTGGAATATTACAACAGAGCGCTGAAAATCAAAGAACAAGCAACACTGAATGCCGACATTGATACGAGTTTAGCCAACACTTTGCACGGGATTGGTCGATGTTTATTGCAAATGAACCGAGCAACAGAAGCATTGGAATATTACAACAGAGCGCTGAAAATCTTTGAACAAGCAACACTGAATGCCGACATTGATACGAGTTTAGCCAACACTTTGCACGAGATTGGTCGATGTTTATTGGAAATGAACCGAGCAACAGAAGCATTGGAATATTACAACAGAGCGCTGAAAATCTTTGAACAAGCAACACTGAATGCCGACATTGATACGAGTTTAGCCAACACTTTGCACGAGATTGGTCGATGTTTATTGGAAATGAACCGAGCAACAGAAGCATTGGAATATTACAACAGAGCGCTGAAAATCAAAGAACAAGCAACACTGAATGCCGACATTGATACGAGTTTAGCCAACACTTTGCACGAGATTGGTCGATGTTTATTGGAAATGAACCGAGCAACAGAAGCATTGGAATATTACAACAGAGCGCTGAAAATCTTTGAACAAGCAACACTGAATGCCGACATTGATACGAGTTTAGCCAACACTTTGCACGAGATTGGTCGATGTTTATTGGAAATGAACCGAGCAACAGAAGCATTGGAATATTACAACAGAGCGCTGAAAATCTTTGAACAAGCAACACTGAATGCCGACATTGATACGAGTTTAGCCAACACTTTGCACGAGATTGGTCGATGTTTATTGGAAATGAACCGAGCAACAGAAGCATTGGAATATTACAACAGAGCGCTGAAAATCAAAGAACAAGCAACACTGAATGCCGACATTGATACGAGTTTAGCCAACACTTTGCACGGGATTGGTCAATGTTTATTGCAAATGAACCGAGCAACAGAAGCATTGGAATATTACAACAGAGCGCTGAAAATCTTTGAACAAGCAACACTGAATGCCGACATTGATACGAGTTTAGCCATCACTTTGCACGAGATTGGTCGATGTTTATTGCAAATGAACCGAGCAACAGAAGCATTGGAATATTGCAACAGAGCGCTGAAAATCAAAGAACAAGCAACACTGAATGCCGACATTGATACGAGTTTAGCCAACACTTTGCACGGGATTGGTCGATGTTTATTGCAAATGAACCGAGCAACAGAAGCATTGGAATATTACAACAGAGCGCTGAAAATCAAAGAACAAGCAACACTGAATGCCGACATTGATACGAGTTTAGCCAACACTTTGCACGAGATTGGTCGATGTTTATTGGAAATGAACCGAGCAACAGAAGCATTGGAATATTACAACAGAGCGCTGAAAATCAAAGAACAAGCAACACTGAATGCCGACATTGATACGAGTTTAGCCAACACTTTGCACGAGATTGGTCGATGTTTATTGGAAATGAACCGAGCAACAGAAGCATTGGAATATTACAACAGAGCGCTGAAAATCTTTGAACAAGCAACACTGAATGCTGACATTGATACGAGTTTAGCCAACACTTCGCACGGGATTGGTCGATGTTTATTGCAAATGAACCGAGCAACAGAAGCATTGGAATATTGCAACAGAGCGCTGAAAATCAAAGAACAAGCAACACTGAATGCCGACATTGATACAAGTTTAGCCAACACTTTGCACGAGATTGGTCGATGTTTACTGCAATGAACTGAGCAACAGAAGCATTGGAATATTACAACAGAGCGCTGAAAATCAAAGAACAAGCAACATGGATTGCCGATATTGGTAGCTTACGAAAATCAAAGAACAAGCAACATCGAATGGAAAAAGATACTATGTAGGCCATGAGTTAATGGTCTAAGCTTGCAAAAACCTCGATTGATATAATGAATAATTAATTGAAAAACGATAGCAGTTTAATCATATTTTTAGATCAATGTAAAAGGATTACTTCAATTTTCAATTTTTTTTAAGTGACAAAAAACATCCTTGAATTGAGTAAACTTATATTTTAATAGCAACATTAAGTTTTAACATTTTTCAAAAATGAACAAATCCAAGTATTGCTAGCATTGTTAACTGGTTCTTCTCAACACTTCTTTATCAGTTGATACAGAAATTGTTCCCTATGCGATTCGCTGTCTTATTTGCAGTCTAATGGCAACATGACCACCATTTTGATTATTTTTCAAAAAAATTTTCTTTAGCGAAGAGTTTTAGGATTTTGCCATAAAATTTGTATACAAACAAAATTTCTTGTTTGCTTAAACAGAGCTTCAAAATCCTTATTAAGTTGGTGAATTAAAATTAATGTTTTTTTACTCAAGCTACGTTCCGTAATTGCTCGAAGCAACATAGCGAGCGAGAATGACGTTACGGAGCTCGCAAAGTTTAATACAGAGGTAAAAAATGACCTCTTGCCTTTAGAGAGTATTTTGTTTGGAAGTGCCCCTTAAAACAAAAACTCGTTATTAATGGAAGCGTGAAAATTTCTGTAAAGGGGGCCCTGGTCCAATGTGGTCACAAATTTTCTAATTGTAAGAGTGGTATGAATAAATTATTAAAAAATTGTTTTTAAAGCAAGCTCCACCAAATTGGAATTTTTGTGTTGCAGTGCATGTGTTGTGGTGGAATTTCAAAATATTAACAAAAATCTTGGATATTTACTTTACTCACAAGCCTACTGCTTTGATCTTAGCGGTTTGGATGCCGTATACGAAATTTTGTACAAAAATTGATCAGTTCTGCTAATTAAAAGTTGGTTGATGTGATTAGCTGACATTGTTAGTTTAACACCAATCAGTGGTCGAATGTATAAAGCGTAATGATAGAGTCTGTTTCGATTCCCAGTCAGGTCGAACCAAAGACCATAAAAAATGGTATTCAAAGCTTTCCTGCTTGGCGTTCAGCATTAAAATGAACAGTGTAAAGCCTCTATCATGTGTGGTAGACTTGTTAGCAAGTAGCATTATGACTCGAGAACCGAAAGGTTCCTTTGCTGCCTCTTGGCCAAGGCAACTTCGTAAATAACATGTAAATACAGTTACATAAGATTCGGAGGTGTAAAGTAACGAAAGTAGCTCTACTTGAGTAGCCTACTCAAGTAGAATTTGTCGGTAACGAGTACTTTTTAAGTAATTATATTTTTGATTACTTTCTACTTTCACTTGATTAACATAAGCAGAACGTAACGCTACTTGCTTACATTTTAAGTTAAAAGTAGTTTGTGCGCTTAATATGATGTATTTATTTTTTTAATTGGCAACGTTTAGCAAAATATACGAACTGTGCCCTCAGGTAAAAATAATATGTTCTAGATGAGTGAATAGACCTTGAAACACAATAGGAAATAAATCGAAATGTTTAGTGGTTCCAACAGGATGGAGCAACTCCACATACGAATATCACTTTGACCAACAATATTATAATCGTTTGATCAGCAGGCAGTATGATGAAGAATGGTCGCCACATTCTCCTTACTTGAGTCCCCCAAAGTTCTACATGCGGGCTAGTTAAAAGATGGAGTTTATCAAAATAATTCCAAAACTATCGCTAGATTGAAATAGGCCATTACGATGATCATTAGTGAAATAAAAAGAGAAAAATGTGCTCGAGTGATTGATAATTGTGCTCGCCTGCATTAAGATTGTCTGAGACGGAATGGTGGTCATTTGGAGCACGTATTTAAATAAATCTTAAAATTTAGCTAAAGGTCTCAACTCTTCAGTATTAAATTGTTATCATATGAAGTCACAGAAAATGTTAACATTTTTACCGTATCTTGTTTTAGTAATAAATGATAATCGAATTAATAGCTTTCCATTGTTTTAGCTTTGAATATTTTAGTGGTAATTAGCTAGTGTTTTAAACTTTTAAATTCATTTTGGTGTTTTATTGTTATTTAGTGTTTATTGAATAAATTGCACAAATTTTATGTATGACGACATCACAACTCATCGCAATAATCTAGCAAGGACAGAACACAGCTTGGAAATTAGTATTAGTAACCAACTAACTATGTTGCGTTACCGCTATTAAGTGTTATGATTGAAATACCTGTACCACATTCATGCTTTTGGTACTATTAACGATGGAGCCGTTTACAGTACTGAACTACTGCAACTACGTTGGCATTCAAAAATCACTAACTTTTGGGCACTTATAGTTAGTTTAGGCTCTCAATTTAAAGCGTGATGTCGCATAGAGAAATCAATGTGTCAGCAACATGTTAAACAATTATTTCACCAATGTTGGTATAAATCTGGCAGCTAAAATTTCTAAACTAGTGCAATGCAATTTCAACAAAACGTTGTTGATACATAGCAACATTAACTCTATATTTATTCAATCAATAGCAGAAGATGAAATAAGAATGCTCATTAGAGAACTTGATTCCTCCAAGAGTACTGGCATCGATGGCAGTCCTATAAAATACATAAAAATGGCAGCTACTGTTATTACTCCAAAACTGACACAACTGTTCAACATCTGCATAAAGAAAGAATATTTCCCTCAAGCATTAAAAATCGCAGAGATAGTTCCATTATTTAAGAAAGAAAACAGAGAAAATTGCTGCAACTATCGACCGATTTCAATATTGAACCCGTTTGCAAAAATTTTTGAAAAATGTTTGTATGAACAATTCAACAAATTTTTTATCAAAAATAAACTAATTAGTTCCCAACAATACGGATTTCAAAAAAGTTGCTCAACCTCCGATGCCGTAGTGGACATATATAACAACCTCTTTAAAAACACAGCAAATGAACTAAAACGTGCTCCATTTTTCTAGACTTGGCTAAAGCATATGATACCATTGATCACAGAATATTTATTGCAAAGTTAGAGAAATATGGTATAAGAGGTGTACCTTTACAATTAATAGAAAGTTTTTTAACGAATAGGCAAAAATTCACTACCATCAAGAGCACTAAATCGGCTACAAATAAAGTGCTTTGCGATATTCCTCAGGGATCCACTCTGGGCTCACTGATATTCACAATTTACATTAATGATTTACCTCTGGCTCCTGATTTCAAAGTGCGTTTATTTGCAGATGACATTAACCTCACATTGACGCATTCCCAACCTGAAATGTTTGAACAAAAAGTGAACGAAAACATGCAAAAGATAATTAACTGGATGAGAATTAACAAACTCTCAATAAATTACAGTAAATCAGAATTCATGATAATAACAAAGAAAAATTAAAATATAAATTTGAAATAGTGATAGAGGATAATAAAATAAAGCAAAAATCAGTCGTGAAATATTTAGGTATATTGATAGATGACAAACTAAATTGGAACATCAAGTAAAACAAATTTGCTAAAAAATTGCAAAAGATTCATGGGCTCCACATCACATTAGAAACTACGTCAATAAACAGACAATGAAAATGGTGTACTACAGTCTAGTGTATCACCTTCAATATTGTATAAATAGCTGGGGTAGTGCTTCAGAAACTATGTTGCATCCTCTGAAAATAACTCAAAAAAATATCAGAATAATAACAGGAAGTAAATATAGAGCACACCCTGAACCTTTGTTACATCAGTTGCAATGCTTAAAATCAAATGACTTTTATTGGCTAGAAATGGCAAAGTTAATTTATAGAATAAATATTAATATGATATCTTCAACCAAAGCCAACGATTTTTAGTTAGCCAATGTCATGATCACGGAACACGATTGAGAAACAACCGAAATTATTGCTTACTTCGAGTTAGAACTAAATTAGGTCAAAATATGACAATTTTTTCAGGAACAAAAATATGGAATGGCATTAACAAACAGCTTAAGGAATTATCATTTTGAATATTAAAGAAAAGTTTCAAAAATCAATTAATTTCTAAGTACCATTCTACAACCTGACATTGCTGACAACTATGCAAAATGGCAACATTTTGCAATACCGTATCTTCCAAACAGTTTTGGTGGCTGCCAGATTCTTACTATACGGTTTATTTTAAAATGTTTTGTAACTACTCTGTATAAAAGTGGGAATTCATACTTTTGTGACAGTTTCTTTGTTTGCCTTTAAGCGCCACTGTCTTTGCTTGAATAGGATTAAGCTTTGCGTTTCTGTCATCGCTATTCTTTTATTATTTTTTATTGTGCATAAAACGCCAGCCATTTTTTACGACATTCTGTTATATTATAGATCCTTGAATGTACGTGGTATATATATTGTAATCGTTATTACACTGTTTCATAATATTTTCTATTTATGTTTGGTTTTGTAACAGACTCCATGACCTTGTTAGAATAGGATCAGGCGATGTAAATCCCTCATCGCTTCTACTAGTAACATAGTCATGACCTTCTGCTATACGAGTATAGCTCCTGCATCCTTGAACTGCATATAGTGTATTTAGCGTACAAATTTTTTTTTTCTTTCTTTTCTTTTTTTTTAGTCTTCTTTTGCTTTGGAATAATTGCTTGTATTTTTAGTAGGGTTGATCAAATTCAAAGCTTTCCAAGTTTGAAATTCTTGCGTACAAAAAACTACGGTACGAATTCCGAAATTCAATTTCGCAAATATTAAATTTAAGTTACATTTCACATCAAATTTTAGAAAAAAAATTTTTTTTAAGTCATATTTCAGGTTTCTTAATTGATCCAACAAAAGACCCAACCCCACTGCTTTTCAGGAATTGGCCAATCTAGATCATAACACTAACGATACCAGACCTATATTTTGAGACGGAAGTGCAGGTGATGGTTGACTCGATGACATTTAGTCCTTCGCCATCACCTCATCAAGAACTGTGTCTAATGTATATAATTTATCTCGAAACTGTACAACTGCTTGTGTAATGCGCATAATTCAGTCGCTGTGCTTGATGAAAAAAATAAATAAATGGTAAAAATGGTAAATGGTAACAAAAGTAAGAATATATTTTTCCATATCCAGATGCCACTGGCGCTGGTACACGCACAATAGTAGCAGTGGTGATCATCAACAGGATCAGCAATTTCTCCTTTTTTTGGGGGCAAAACGAGTAAAGACAGTTAAATTTTAAGTCAATGAACCCGAACCGAACCTGAACCAGTAATATTTTACTTGAGTAATCCTGAATCAAACCTGAACCTCGAAAATGGTGCTCAAGTGAACCCGAACCAAACCTGACCCGCTAAAATATTTTGAGCAGAAGCTAAACTTGAACCCGAACCGTTATTTGAAACGGTTCGACACCCTGGTTGTAATCGCATAAATAAATGAATACGCCTACGGGTAGCATAAACGCTTTAGTCATGCTGTTTATCGCTATTGCTTGAAAGAGTTTCCACTTTACCAAAGTTGTATTTTACGTAGACTTCGAAATGTTTTAGGTACTAATTCTTTGATTGTGATAGATTTTTGGCTTCGATTTTAGTTGCGAAAAACTTGTTTTTTTATGATGAATGCGATAATGCGCAACAGCATAAGCTCACTTCCCTACACACCATTAAATTCGAGCCTGTACCATTACAATCAAAAGGTAGCAAGCAGTAACTCCCTAGCAAATGTTTTTGGGTGTAATGTACAGTATGTATCGATCAAATTAATTAGCATTTAATAAGCAAATTAACAAATTAGCAAATTGATCAATTTAATTAGCAAATTATTTTCTTCACAAACAGCTGAGTAGACCTGAAGCATCAATGTGGTAATTGCAATATAGCTTGACACTCACTTGTCTCACTGTTTGGCGTGTGTAAGAAAGCGAGAAAAATAAGAATTAGTGTAAAAATTTGATCGTAATTTTGTATGAAGTAAAACTAATTGATAGACCCTATTATAATAATGATGATGGATGATTTTATTAAAAAAAAATTGTAGTTAGCAGAGGTGGAGTCGATGACACAAGGCTCGAGGCCAAGGCCAAGGACACAAAAAAATAATCCGAGGCCAAGGCCAAGGACAGCCTTTCCGAGGACAGAACCTCTCGAGGCCAAGGACAGGAATGCTCGAGGCCAAGGCCAAGGACCAAGGACACAGCCTCAAGTGTTCTCCAAAAAAAAAGGTCTTCAAAAAAAGTTTTCCAGGCAATCTCCAATTTAAAGGCATAGCCAGAATTTTTGATTGGGGAGGCCTAAACCACAAATCACATGCAATGACGTCATCAAAAATTTGCCTAATTTTCACTTAACCAGGATTTTGCAAAGGGAGAGAGCCTCAACTAATATAGTTGAAAAGTGCAAATACGTAACTTTGGAGACGTTTTGAGAAAGCCAGTGTAACTCAAACGTATCACAGACGGGGGTCTGGGGGCGAAGCCCCCAGCTGTTGGGCGATTTTTTGTAATTTTTTGGTGAAAAAAGCTTTTTTAATGCCATTGAATCACACTTTGCACATGTTTAGAATCATTTTAAAGCACTAGATTTTTGACATTTGAAAGCCAATTTGAAAAATTAAATTGTTTAATCCTCCTTCTAGTTGCAATTTAAGTTCAAAACACGTTTAACATATTGCATTTTGGAGTTAAAGTTTAATTGTACGTGATTTGCTCCAGGTAGGGGGAAGTAAGATGCATTGACTCGTGCAACATTTTAGCAGTAAATGAAAACCCACTCGAAGATTTTCCTTAGAGATTTTTGTTTTGTCATAAAAATAGCCAGTTATAGAAGTGCATGTTAGGCCAGGCGGCCCAGGCTCCCTTTACTGAAGTTCAACGATTTGTTCAATCAGCATTTTCCATGGCTAATTTTTTTAAAAAGTATTTTGTGCGTAAAAACGGGCGAGGTGGAAGTGAATTTATGAATTGTTATTGAAAAATAGTGCAATAGATGGGTAGTTTCGCTTACTAACCATGTGTCAGGCGCGCAGCCAGAAATTCGCAATGGGGGGGGGCTGTTTTGGGGTCTGGGAGCAAAGCCTCCAGCCGCCGGAGGCACGGGGGTTTGGGAGCGGAGCCCCCAGCGCTCGCAAATTTTGCATTTTTTTGCAAATATAACTTAATTTTAGAGCAATTTTAATAAAAAATAATGCTTTTAAAACGTAGCATAGAAATTGCCAGCGCAACATGATTCAACTGGTTGCATTATCGCGCTATGAGGGAAGTGGCTAATGATAACATTGCAGTTCTCTTGTTTACATGCAGGTAAATCATAAAATCCTATTATTAAACAAAACTCACACGAAGTAATCTATTTCGTCTGTATTTTATAAAGAAAAATAATCGGGGGGGGGGGGGGGGGGGGGCTAATGGAAAGATATTTGAGAGAAGTGATTGGCAATTAACTAACACTGAGTAGCCACCCCCCATTTTTATTCCTGTTATAATATATATAATATATAAGAGTTTATAATATATTTGTTGATAAAACCTATGTTTGGCGTTTTTACACTAGCGATCAAATTTGATTGCTTATTTTTGGGTATTTTCTAAAGTTTTCATTGATTGGTGACTTTAATTTTTGACAAATTAGCCCCCCCTCTGAATGTATGTTTCAAAAAATGCCTTAAATCACTTTTTAGTCAATTCCAGCGCAAAAGACAGTCTCAGAAGAGCTAAAAACGTGGTGTTTTTCTTATTCTGCATTTTGGTTAACAGGCCAATGGGGGGGATATAGCCCCCCCCCGCCCCCGGCTACGCTACTGGCCATGTTATTGCCGATCCGGATTTCCATCGCGCTGGGCCCCTGGCACTTTGGAGATTTTCGCAACATCTTTCTGTCAAATGTAGGTGAAGACCATAAAAAGTCTTAAGATTTGAGCGCAGAGCCCTTAGCTGGTACTGCGTTATAATGTGGTAAATCTGGCCTTGGTTAATGCATTACGTTCATAAAAAGGCTAGATGTGATCCTGAAATAGCAACTTTTAGGATGAAAACTATCCATTTCTTCCAGATTTACGTTTAAAATGGCTGGCAAAAATTGATTTTAGGGGGTCTCGGGGCCCTTGGTCTTCAGTATTGTTGTTTGCTACTGGTGTAAACGAAAAACGCTAGAAAGAACCTGAAACTGAAGAAACAATAGGCTTTTTTGTCACATTTTTGTCATTGATGAAATTTCAATTGGGGGGGGAGGCCCGCTTGGCTAAGCCTACGCTCCAATTGCGCAAAATAAAAAAGGTATTTACAAATTTTCTGCGAGGTTTCTGGCGTTTTCAACAAAATTTCCACTGTTCAAAAATAGTGCTGTCCTCGAGCCGAGAACAGGGCAATTTTCGAGGACCTAAGGCTTCGAGGCCAAGGCCAAGGACTTCAAAATGTGTCCTCGAGGACGTCCTCGAGGCCAAGGACGTCCTCGAGGACTCCACCTCTGGTAGTTAGTCAAATAAAGTTGTCAATATATCTTAGCATTTTCATTTTTGTCAAATCAATTCTTGCATTACACTTGCTGTATTACGGCGAAGCGTGAAACGAGTTTGTGGGACCCATTTCCGCGTCATAGTGCCCGGGCAACACAGCTTTTTTCGAAAAACTTTGCAGCGGTGGCGAGCCGTCGGCAACACTGTGTCCTAATTTACCGGATTGAGATTCGAAACTCAGATCTTCCGATCCAGAGACCAGTATCGTAGCCAGGGGGGGAGAAGGGCGGTGGGGCTGGAGTCCCCCCATTGGTCTGAAAAGTATGCAAAATACCACGTTTTTAGTGCTTTTGAGGCCGATTTTTGCTCCAAAATTGAAAATAGCCTTCCCCAACGGGATTGGCGGTTAGAAGTTGTAAAGGTCTACCTGTGATTTGGACCACAAAACTGGATTTTTTTCTTTTGGATTTCAAGTAAAGTAGGTCAGAAAAAGTGACTGAATTTTAGGTGAAGACCTTTTTTTTTGGAGATCACATCAATTTGGACAAAAAAACCGACTCAAACTGATAAAAGCTCGATTAAAATCGGGGTCAAGATCCTTGGTGTTTTTTCCTCTATCCAAAACAGCCCCCCCCCAAAGCAAATTCCTTGCTACGCGCCTGCCAGAGACGAAGTGATTATCGTTCGGTAAACTGGCTTGCCAGTTGCATTTCAATATGGACCACAAAATGTAGACTTTGTGAACAGTTAGAGTCAAAAGAGCTACTATTTTGTGCAATTGCATATTAAAAATTTTGTAATGCATACCGCTTTGCAGTACCCGTCAATACAAAACGCTAACTTCTGTGACTGTACTGTTTGTGTTAATCGTGCTGTATCTTAATATTAATTTTTCAAGTTAAAAAGAACTTACTGCTTATACGAGTAGACAATAACATTTCATATACAAAAAATGAAAGAAATGTACGGTTAGGTTAGTCTTGTCTGTTTTGAGTGTGACTCAGTGCCGTCGCTACGAGGGGTCAGGGGGGCCGTGTCCAGGGGCGTATTTAGGGGGGGGCCATTGTGCCATGGCCCTCCTCTTTGGGTCGCCAGGATAGTATAATTAGCATAGTTTAGTTTGCAAAATTGCGGAATGGCCCCCCTCTTTGTCACTTGGGCAGAAGCTTTGAGCACACAAATGGTAGGCAAAGATCTTTGTTTGCCTTCGATCATCGAAAAATCGGGCTAAATTTGAGTGAAGACCTTTTCTTTTTTTTTGGTCTTCACCTAAATTTGGGCGAACAATTGGACTAACTTTAAGTGAAGACCTTTTTTTTTTTTTTTGGTCTTCACCTAATTTTGGGCGAAGAAATGTAAAGTAGTAGCAATAAATTTTGGACCAAAAATGTTCATTTCAACCTATGTTTTTCTCAAATTTTCTGAGGTTCCTGGCCCCCCTTCTTTTCAAAATCTTGCGTACGCTACTGGCCGTGCCCCACTTAACGACTGCTTGTGCCCCCCATTTCGGTTTACACAGAATACGTTTTTGGAACATCACGTAGCGATAAGATAGCAGGCAATAATTGAAAAAGAAATAACAACGTTTAAACATAATTCTCGTTTGAAATTTTTTCTATTCTTTGCGAAATTGCTGGCCACCAACTGCTGTACATAAATGTGACGCAATAATCAGTCTTATTAAAACGCCTTTACGGATGTCGCGGAATAGGAATGTATGCCTATAGAATCGTTATCAGTACTTCGTTGGTGATGATGACCTGAGGCAACACGTGAAAACATGTTTTAAAAGACCAGCTATTTTTGCTTTTTTTGAGCACACTCAAAATTTTTTTACATCGCGGTCAGTGTGCAACCGGGAGAAAGGGGCTAAGGCGGCTTCAGTCCCCTTCAGCCAAGTCATTTAGAAAATTTAACCCAAAATTACAAGCGTTTAAACGTGCTTTGAACTTGATCTTAAGTTTAAGGAGGGCTGAAGTGGCCTACCAATTTAATTCTTTCAATGACTTCTGGGTTTTAGCAATTTACTGTATAGTTAATCATTTGGCTTCAAAAAAGTGCAAAATGTGATTGAAATGGCGTTAAAATCGCTATTTTGGCCGCAAAATCACAAAAATCGCTCCGCGGCCCGGGATCTCTGACCTCCAGGCCCTCTTTGTGACACACACGAGTTGCATCAGTTTGCTCAGCACGGGGCCAAAATTAGAAAATTTTTGTACAAAAAAATTTACTTTTAATTCAAGATCCCTTCTTTTTAGCGAAGTCCTTGTAGCACTTCTGGTCGCATTCACTGCTGCAGACTGATTTTTCAAGCAATTATATGGGCTGCGTACGTAATGAGCTAAGCAACGCTGCGAGCCTTATGCATCTCTTTTTTCATACGTAAATACAAAAATTTCAAAATAACGTATAATTTGGAGCCGTAAAACATCAGTTTTTATGTGGAAAAGTGCAGTCTATTTTAGTGCCCCTCACTTCGTTTGCTCTGGCGACGGCACTGGTGTGACTATGTGTTTTCGATGCTGATTCACACGCTGCAATAATCATCTAATGTGGATGGCAAAGACGTTCAGCATTTCTAACTATTCACAACTGAAACGACGAGGACATTTAGCATTCACATACGAATCGCCTCTGCACCAAAATTGATAGTTTTGCCTCCAACATGCTGAAAATGGGTCTCGCGGATTCGAATACCTACGTATGCGGTTCGGTTGAGGCCGGGCAGCACGTCATCAAGCAAGGTTCGATCCTGTAACCGCCAAGCAGCCTTGATGATACAACTAATCTTAGTCTGGCGCATTACGTGCATGGATTATCATGCTGATGTGACCCTATATACGAAAGATGAAGAAGAAGCGACTTGTCTGTGCTTTGGCATTTTTACGTTTGTGCTAAACTTTAATTATGATTGATACTCATTGCCCGGAAGTTTCATTGTTTCATTTAATTTGAGTAAAAGCACTACAGCTTTATTGAATACAGTGAGTTTTTTGAAGTTTACTTATCAGCAAAAAATAAAATTTTAAACAGCAAAAAATTAAAAATTGTGAAAAAAGATCCAAGTATTTTTACTCATTTTCACACTTTTTTTTATAATTTTATACATTATAAGGTTGGTTAACACTATTTTTATACTCTTTGCACTTTCAGATTTTAGTTTTTGCTGATGATGGACATAGCTATTGTTTTTAACAAGCCTTTTTTTGTGTTTAATCAAACTTGTATTTGTTATGTAATAAAAAAATATAACCAGATCCGTCGCCAGCGATAATCTTCAAGAACACATTTGAGTATTTGACTGATTCGATTTCTGACACAAACACAAAGATTCTCACAAAACAGCTGAGGTCGATTCTAGCCCAAATGGAATAGGCAATTCCCACCTGAGGACGCTCTCTGCATCAATCTTTTTCTAAAACTACCAGTGTGCTAGCATTCGGTAATAGTAGAAGCAGTAGCATTTTGTTTTTCTACAGTAGAAGACAAAAACTTTTCTACAACGTCTGCAGTCCAAAAGGATGGGAACAAAACGCTGTGCATTAAAATACATGTGTGGTTATGCGGTAAAACATACATGTCTCCAATTATAATGACTAACAAAAATTGAAATTGCAAATTACGATTGTCGCTACATCTAACCTTGAAAGAAAACATAAAAACACGCAAAAAATTTGAAAACCAAGAAAATTAACTTCAAAAATAAAGTCAAACTCTGTTAGCAATGAGTGGAAATGGACGATAATTTTTAATCATCAAAAGAAATTACGGTTTTTTGTGTTTTTTGGACTAAACACATTAAGAAAAAAGTTTAAACATGACTCTCAGCTAAGTCTAGTTTATTTTACCCAAAAATAGGTTCAAAATGCATTTGCGGCCTAAAAATATCTCATTGCACAGCAACGGGTGCCGGTCACGTGAAATACAATTGCGCACCGGAGTTCAAACACCCCTAATTTGCCACAAATACTGCGATGCCTGTTTTATAATTGCGTTGAGTATTAATATTTTGTTGATTCAGTTGCTTCCGGTTTTTGTTGAGAGCTTTAATCACCAATAATTGCAACTTCGGCTTGACTGCAAGGTTTCAACGCCGTATACTGTTGCAAGAAATCTGGATGCTAGCTTTCGATAGAGTTTTTCGAAAATGGGAGTTGATCAAGCGGTAACGCGTTCGTGTCTTGAGCAGTAGTTTTGAAATTTAAATCTCGGGCCGTTTAAATCAGACGCAGTGTTGCCGACGGCTTGCCATCCCAGCAACATGTCTTCGAATGGATCTGTGCTTTCTGCAGGGCAATGATAAGAAAATGGGCTCCTGCAAACTTGTTTCACGCTTCGGCAGTAATACAGCAAGTCTACTGAATTATTGATTGATTTAATTGTGAGAATGAAAAAATAGAATTCGTAGAGATTTCCCAAGTAGAGAACAAAATAAAGATATTTGCAGCGTTTTGTCAAATTCATGCGGCAACTCTTTATAAGATACCTAAATTCATTGATTCAGTAAAGACAACCGTATAGTAAACAGATTACGCACCAATATGACGTGGTTCCAAAAATTTAGAGGATGAATTGTTTTCTCTATGTTTCAAATCTGAGCTGACTTTAATTCCTTAGTTCTTTTTGCTTTGAAAGTAAATTATATTGGCCTGTATTTGTCGCCATAAGTCTTGTGAATTATTTTGGCTTTGTACTACTTTCAGATAAAGGCGAACTTGATTGCGATTCAATTCAAATTAGATTCGCCGTGAAATTACAGTGAAGTAGTAAAGCACGATATAGGCAATATAATATTATATTGTCACCACATAGGCCTTCTGATGCTCGCTTTCTTCAAAAAGAGAAAAAGTATTACGTTGTATTGTACTGGGTATTTCAAAATTAGGCCCCTCCCTCCATAGTTTACTTGGAAATTAGTTGGTTTTCTTCAATGGTCAAGTTTGAAGTAGATTAACGTTAGTTTTAATGAGCTATTTTCATTTTTACTTTTTTTTATTTTCATGTCAAATAACCGATTTAGTCAAACTCATATAGCTAATGATTCCGAAAAAGTTTAATGAATTGACAGAGCCGGATATGCCGCTGCATTTCAAGCCCTCGTACCTTATTTAAATCTAAAGTCAAAAACATGGACATTCATCGCAAAGAATTGTGTTAAAAGGCGTACAAGTTGCTGCAATGCTTACCAATTTATTTTTATTGATCTGCGACGATTAGTAGCAGAAAAGCTAAGGAAAATAGTTAATTTTTCGCCTTTTTTGCAAAGTATTAAAATGAACACATTGGTGCTATTCAAATTTTACAAGAACGGAATCCACAGCCGATTTTCTATGCTTGGCAACAGGTTCGTTTAAGCAAAAGGTGTATATATCTATACAAACAATTACAACCGATTTTCTAAATTCAGAAACCGCTCTAGCCGAATAGCGCCACTGATTACACCCTTCGAAAATGCAGGCGATGGGTCAGACAGGTGCAGGCCCCACAATATCTTAACAATTTTGTGCAAAAATTGAATAAAAGCCAGTTTCAAATCTGCAAAATGTTACTACTTTTTTAGTTTTGTTTATGCTGTAGAGGGATATTTGATTTTGAAATACCTTGTAGTTTGTCAAAACGAAGTCAGGATCATTAAAAAGCATCAGGAGCCTTCGGCATAAAGTTTTCGGGAGACCTCAACAAATAATGTTACAGAAGTAAACCAAGGCACTGGGATTTTCATAAGCTTGCAAAATGACGTAACTTATAGTCATCACTGGCAGCGTCTGAAGACAAAGTCACATAGGCGTAGCCAGGTGGCGGGGGCAGGGGGCCCGGATCCCCCCAATTAAAGTATCATCAATAATAAAAAATTCTGACAACATAGCCTGTTTAGTTGCAGGTTTTTTTGGTAATTACGCACATTACAGTAATTAACAATAACATTAATAACGACGAGGCAGCCCCTTGTCCCTTAACTGACAACCAGTGGCCCTGAGGCCCCTAGCCAACAACCAGGGGGCTCCGGGATCCCTAACTGACCACCAGGGAGCCCCGGGGCTCCTAACTGACAACCAGGGGTCCCGTGGCCCCTAACCAACAACCAGGGGGCCCCGGGGCCCCTAAATGACGACCATGGGGTCCCAGGAGAAGGCCCCTAACTACTAACCAGGGGGCCCCGGGGCCCCTAACCGACAACCAGAAGGCCCCGGAGCTCTTAACTGACAAACATGGGACTTTGGAGCCCCTAGCTGACGACCAGGGGCTCCAAAGCCCCCAATTAACAACCAGGGAGCCCCCAACTAAAAAAACAGGTGGTCTCAGGGCCCCTAACTGACATCAGCTGGACCCGTAGCCCCCAACCGACAACCAGGAAGCCCCGGATCCCCTAACTGACAACCAGGGAGCTCCGGTGCCGCTGACTAACGACCAAGGGTACCGGGCCAGGGGCCCCAATGCAAATTTCTAACAATTTACATGCAAAACCTGTGAGAAATCTAAGAGTTTTGTCCTAAAAGTTGCAACCCCAGGCCCTTGTTTAACGTTATCATGAACTTAATGCTATAACATAAGTGGTAATGCAAATTCCTTAATTAAAATACTACCAATGATAAATATAATGAGAGCATAGCCATTATGTTGCCTTGTCTGAAATTGCAGCTTTTTTAATTTAGAATTTACGCGTACAAAAAGAAAACGTGTCCACGTCATAATTATGTCATGCAATTCTTGGACGGTTCAAAAGACTGTCAAGTGATTTGGAAAAAAAGTTATTTTAATTTTGCTTTAAGATTTTTTTTTATGAAAGAACTTAAGGGCGCGATCTTATCTCAAAATCATTGGCGTAGCACAGGGGTGGCCCAGGAGGCCGGGCCCCCTCAATCGAAATGCAACCATGACAAAAATTTGACAAAAAAGCCTTGTTTTTTCATTTTCTGTGTCTTTTAGCATCTTTGCGCACAACAGTACACGGGTACAACAGTAATTAACAACACATAATATTGACAACCCGGGAACCCGGCGCACCCCCTTAATTCGACTTTTTTCAAACCTATATAAACGTATAATCAGGGTGAAATCAAGGGTTTTTGTTCTAAAAGTTGCTACCTCAGGCCCTCCTTCAAACTTTTTATGTACGTAATGCAATAACCAGCACCGTATTTGCTATATAGCGCAGTGCCAGGGCCCCGCCTTTGGACAGAATTACTTTTTTTGGTCTTCACTAATATTTGGCAGAAAGATGTTGCAAAACTCCTCTAAGTGCCAGGGGCCCCGCGCAATGTAAATCCGGCCCGGGAATAACATGGTTATTAAGCGTAGCCATCTTTTGTACCATTTTTAAATAACGATTCATCTCCATCTCGCCAGTTTTTACGCACAATATACTTAAAAAAAAAAAGCAAGGGAAAAAGCTCATTGAACAAATTATTGAATTTGAATTGAGGGGTCCTGGGCCCCCTGGCCGTACATGTACTCCCATAACTGTTTAACTTTATGGCAAAACAAAAATCTCTGAAGAAAATCTTCGAGTGCATTATTACTTACTGCTAAAATATTGCAGGAGGCAATGTGCCTTACTTTCCCCTACATGGACCAAATCACCTCAATTAAAATTTTACACCATAGTGCAAGATTTTAAACGTGTTTTGGACTTTAATTGCAAGTAAAAGAAGGATTGAACAATTAAGTTTTTTGACTTGGCTTTGAAATTTTAAGAATCTAGTTCTTTCCAATGGCTGTGAACACGTGCGAATGTGATCCAATGGCATTAAAATAGCTTTTTTTCCAAAAACTTACAAAAATCGTCCAGCGGCTGGGGGCTTTACCCCAGACCCCCATAGCCACGACGGCTGGAGGCTCCGCCCCTAAGACCCCTGTCTGTGATACGTTTGAGTACACTTGCTTACTCAACATCTCTCCCAAGTTAGACATTTGCACTTTTTTACTGTTAGTTTTCGCCTTCTCCCTTTACCAAAATCCTGGTTAAATGCCAACTGGCTACGGCTTCAGATCTTCCATTTCACGATATCTTTGCAACACGAAAAGTTTCTTTTTAAAAAATTTCTGATGACGTCATTGCATATGATTTGCGGTTTTGCCCTCCCCAATCAAAAATCCTGGCTACGCCTATGTAAAGTCATGATATGAACGCGAAGCCTCCAGTTGCTGGACAATTTTTTTGATTATTTATAGCCATTAATCAACGTTTTGCATTTTGGTTTAACAATGTTATTCCAGCATGGTAATTTGCCTATAGTAACCGGTTTTGCACAGTTATCGAATTACTGCAAATTTGTAAAATTTGTTCTTCTGTAGCAATTCTTTGAGTGCCTTCCGCTCTTAATTTGCGTAGAGTTAAATCACGTGACTACACTTCACCACACTTAGCTACACTTTTTGGTTGGTCATTGTTAGTTTTCTCCGCGTAACATCTAGCAGGCCATTTTTAATTTCTACAAGTTTTGCGTTCGTTGAGTTAGATATCGGGGTCAACAAAAGTTAATGTACTGTTTTGCTATTGTTTTGCTTCTGCTGCTGTTACTTTTCTTTCCTGGTTATTTTTTTTTTATCTGAGACCTGATCGTTTTTAGTTACATGATGAAGAGAAACAATACAGTATTTGGATTCGAACTTGAGTACTCAAAAACAGCAAGACAGTGAAAATTCTTTGGCTCCCTGTGGATTAGAACCCCGGTATTACATTTAGACGCAAGAATTGAATCCGCAACAAACACATTTAATTATTCGAAAATTAGCGACAGTAATAAAGAACTTTTTAAAAACATGATAATTAGTAAGGTAATAATGAAAAAAATATATACATAACACGTAAATGCTTTGGCGCCTTGAAGCACGTTAAAAAATCTCTTTGTTTTTACTGCTGCACTGCAAGTGGGCCCCAAAAAAATTTGCTTAAAAAATTATGCTGTTTAATTATTGATTTATTTTTACTATTAGGAGTCAATGGGTGAGGGCATAGGCGTAGGCAGGGTTTTTTAATTGGGGGAGAAGGCCCAAACCATAAATGACAAGCAATAACGTCATCACGGATTTTTAAAAAAGGAACTTTTTGTGCGGCAAATACATTGCAGAATGGAAGATCTAAAGCCGTAGTCTGTTGGCACTTAACCAGAATTTTGGTAAAGGAAGAGGGCAAAAATAAATAGTTAGAAAGTGCAAATGTTTAACTTAGGTGACGTGTTGAGCAAGCTAGTGTACTCAAACGTATCACAGCCGCCGGTGGCTATGGGGGTCTGGGTGATTTTTGTAAGTTTTTGGAAAAAAGCTATTTTAATGCCATTGGATCACATTTCGCACGTGTTCACAGCCATTGGAAAGAACTAGATTCTTAAAATTTCAAAGCCAAGTCAAAAAACTTAATTGTTCAATCCTTCTTTTACTTGCAATTGAATTCCAAACACGTTTAAAATCTTGCATTATGGTGTAAAATTTTAATTGAGGTGATTTGGTCCATGTAGGAGAAAGTAAAGCACATTGCCTTTTGCAATATTTTAGCAGCAAATAATAATCCACTCGACGATTTTCTTTAGAGATTATTTTTTTGTCATGAAAACAATCATTTACAGGAGTACATGTACGGCCAGGGGGCTCAGGCCCTCCTCAATCGAAATTCAATTATTTGTTCAATGAGTATTTTTTCTAGCTTTTTTTAAAAGTATATTGTGCGTAAAAACTGGCGAGATGGAGATGAATCGTTATTTAAAAATGGTACAAAAGATAGTTACGCTTAATAATCATGTTATTCCCGGGCCGGATTTACATTGCGCGGGGCCCCTGGCACTGAGGAGATTTTTGCAACATCTTTCTGCCAAATATTAGTGAAGACCAAAAAATTTCTACTATCTGACGGCGGGGCCCTGGCACTGATCCATATGGCAAATACGGTGCTGGTAGTTGCATTACGTACAAAAAGTTTGAATGAGGGCCTGAGGTAGCAACTTTTAGGACAAAAATCCTTAATTTCACCCTGGTTGTACATTTAAATTGGTTGGAAAAAGTTGAATTAATGGGGTGCGCCGGGCCTCCTGGTCGTCAATATTATGTGTTGTTAATTACTGTTGTACGCTTGTACTATTGTACGCAAAGATGCTAAAAGACACAGAAAATGAAAAAAACATGGCTTTTTTGTCAAACTTTTGTCATTGGTGGCATTTCAATTGAAGGAGCCCGGGTCCCCTTGGCCACCCCCGTGGCTACGCCAATGATTTTGAGATAAGATCGCGCCCTTAAGTTCTTTCATAAAAAAAATCTTAAAGCAAAATTAAAATAACTTTTTTTCCAAAACGTGGAGGACTCGAGTGGAGTCACTTGACAGTCTTTTGAAACGTCCAAGAATTGCATGACATTATTACGACGTGGACACGTGGTCATCATTATTATTACTTACTTTTGTACGTGTAAATCCTAAATTAAAGACACTGCAATTACGTACAAAGACAGCATACTGGCTGTACTCTCATTGTATTTATTATTGGTAGTATTTAAATTGGAGGGTTTACATTACCGCTGTGTTATAGCATTAAGTTTATGATAACGTTAAACGGGGGCCTGGTATCGCAACTTTTAGAACAAAACTTTTAGATTTCTCACAGGTTTTGGATAAAAATTGTTACAAATTTGAATTAAGGGGCCCCTGGCCCGGGACCCTTGGTCTTCAGACAGGGGGCTCTCTGGTTGTCAGTTAAAGGCCCCGGGGCTTTCTGGTCGTCGGTTAGGATCCCCGGGTCCCCTGGTCGTTAATTAAGGGCTTGGGCTCCCTGGTTGTTAATTAGGTGCTTTGGGGCCGCCTGGTTGTCAGTTAGGGGCTCCGGGGCTCCATGGTACTTAGTTAGGGGCCTTTGGGCCCCTGGTTGTCATTTAAGAGCCTCAAGGCTTCCTGTTTGTCAGTTAGGGGCCCCCTGCTTGTCGGTTAGATGCCCTGGGGCCCCTAGTTGTCAGTTAGAGGTCCCACGGCCACCTGGTTGTTGGTTAGGGACCCAGGGACCTTTGGTTGTCAGTTGGGGGCTCCGAAACCCCGTGTTTGTCAGTTAGGGGCCCCCTGGTTGTCGGTTAGGGGTCTCGTGGCCCCCTGATTGTTTGTTTGGGGCTCTGGAGCCCCCTAGGGGCCCTGGGGCCTTTTGGTTTTCAGTTAGGGGCCCCGGCGCCCCCTCGTTGTCATAATTGTCATAAATATTATTGTTAATTACTGTAATGTGCGTAATTACTGAAAAAAAACTGCAACTAAACATCGCTAAGCTATGTTGTCATAATCTTTTATGATTGGTGGTATTTTAATTGGGGGGGGGGGACGGGCCCCCCTGGCTACGCCAATGGGTGAGGGCTTGGGGTTATTGCATCGGTCGAGTTGGTCGTAGAGTGCATAGAGTTTTTAACATCTTTTTTATATTTTCCGTTAACATCCTTTAAAAATGTTTCCAAAATTTGCAAATTATGATCTAAATAACGTTCAAATAGATGTTTTGTTCGAAAAATCACAAATATTGTTTAGTGGCTGGGGGTTCACCCCCAGTCTCCACCGCCCCCGGCGACTGAGCCCTCAAGCCCCCGTCTATTGGACTCTTGATCACTTGAGTGGCACAATTAAGTTTGCTCAGCACCGCTATCTAAACAAAACAGTTTTTGAATAAAAAAATTTTGAGCTTTGGTTTAAGTTTCCCCTTCGAAAATCCTGGCTGCGCTTCGGTCTAAATATCAAATTGCGAAAACTCTATCCAAGTCTTATGATTCTGTATGCACAAACATTGCTCTAACGTGGATCTTATTCCCTTACATTTTTGTAATAATGCTTAAACTTCACTTGTATTGCTGAGGCTAACTTCAAAGGAATGAAAATTCGTTTTTGACGTGAAGGACAAAAGATTGTCAACAACTACCAGATTCAAACGCCAATACAAGAATTATATCATACGAAGACAAATTTCCAATTTTCGACCAAATCTGGAAGCTGCCACATTTTTCTCGCAGTTTATCTTGAAATATTAGCTTAAGTATGAGAAACAAGTTTAAATTTGATTTATTATTTGTCTATACGATGCAATAAAAGACACGCTACATAAAAATAGTTTACAGTAGCAAAGCAAAAAATAACTGTTTTTACGTCCGTAGACTAAAGAACCTGTTGCGGTTATCTATTCAAACAGATCACAAACCATATAGCTAAAACAAATAGGACATTAAAGGTGTTTCTTTGTCTTCTAAAGCTTTTCTGACTTTTGCATCTTTTTCATAAATTCTGTAAACTTAGTATTAGGAAACTTGTTTAGCTCTTTTTCTGTTTTGCTCGACAAGGTGGGCATTATGGAAAGTATTTTTTTGCTCGGATCAGGAACCAACTTTGGCACACCTGTACTAAGATCTAAGATTTCTGAATCATCAAATGGTTTAGCACTTTCAATCAAAAATTCACGTTCTTCTTCTTCAGTCAAAATTGACATCTTTGGCAATTCCTCCTCAGAAATACCTAACACAGTTTTCTCGTAGTTAAGCAATTCATCGCTATGAGGAAAACGCTTCCAAGCTTCAGGCGACACGTTATTAAAATACTTCATTTTTTCCAAAGACACTTGTGAATGAGGCAATTGCTGAACTCTGGTGTGTTTGTTTTTTCTAACTAATGGTTTTGGTGGTCGGTATTTTGAAGTTGTGCTTTTGTCGCCTTGCAATGCCGCTGTTTCAGATATAGCGATTTGCTCCATAATAGTAGGCATATTCGCGTAAAATAGATTAATTACCGTTTGTTGGAGAAACGTAACTCTTCTTGTTTCATTTTTTTGCTCATGGTGGTTTGGTTCACTTCTTGCTATATTTCTACCAGACTTTTTCAATATACCGGTTACATTGCACGTTGGCCTCAAGGGTGCAGTTAAAATATCGTCAAATCCAAAATTATCGCAAACTTGCAAACCTATGATACACTCAAGACTGGATTTTTCAGATGAATCGCATTCAGATATGACTGATGCTTTCTTGACAAAATCGTGAATGTTCTTTACACCAATTTCGGAGCTTACTGAATTTTTAGAGCGTACAGGAGCCTTGAATTTTCTGTTCAGATGTGAATCGTCTTGTGTATTGCAATCTAGGTTAATCGAAGTGCTTGATGTACATGAAACTGATTTCACGGAATTTCCAGATTCTAAATGCAAACTGGAAGAAGCATCAGCTAACTCATTAACCGCTTCATCCGCATTCGAAGAATGATTCTTGTTTTGAGGAAGCACAGCATCAATTGTAATCTTGTTTATTTCTACATCAGCTGGCTGGTTTTTGCACTTCATCAATATTTCATCTTCGTTTACAGAGCGAAGTGAAGCTACATCTGACTCTTTGATGGTACCAGTATCGGAGCTGTCAGAATCCCGCTGCAATTCGACATCCCTTTCGTTAGGGGCCAGCATTGGCAAGTTGATACCGCAACTGCGTACTTTAGCAGCATCACCAAACGCATCTGGCATTAAAGCAGGTTTTTCATTGGTCTCTGTTGCCGATTGTTGAAAATTATTGTTCATAGCTTCAAAAGTTTTAACATCATTTACGTGTTCTACTTTGAGTTTTACGTCCAGCTGTTTTTTTCTTTGCATCTCATTAAGGTTTTTGTCTTCCTTTTCAATCTGATCCAACAAAGCCCTCCTGACAAATTTATCATGACAATACCCTTTGGGAATATTTGCAGCATAGTCAATTACTTTAAATTTTGCGAACTGTTTTCTTTTTAGTGCGTTTTCAAATTGTTGATATCTCTCTTTCCAGCTTCTTTTGCAAACCCCCCATTTTTGCTGTACTTCGTTACTAATGCCTTCAGCAAAAACAAGATCCTTTCCGCTTGAATGCTTTATTATCTTTGTAATAATCACAACACCTTCTACATTTCTTGTTTTTCTATGCTCGACAGTGCCAGTGATTTCTTTAGCTTTAACCCATTCTTCAGAAAGTCGCTCAATGAAAGCCATGCTGTCTATTTCTGCTTCTTGGTCTGGTTTTGTATACAAGCTGGAACTTGTAGGATTCTCCAGCAGCTTTTGAACGTTATTTTTCATTTCTTGCTCATATAGAGCAATTAAAGCCGAGGCGTTTGATTTTTGTTCTGAATCTGCTTGCGTGTCTAATAGACAAGCTGCTCTTGTTGGCTTTGTGTCTATATCTTCAGCTGATTGATACAAAGCTGTAGCTTTATCAGCCCTGACATCATCCCGATGGATTTCTTCCTCAACATTTTCAAAGGTGGCACGCTTTCCAACTTTTGATCTAAGCTGTGAATCTGTTTTGATTGAATCATTCGAAGTTGAAGCAACTGCACAGACGGCCTTGCTGCTGTCGTGGATTTTCTCAGTTTCAGAAATGGTGTCTATGGAAGTAATCAAATCTGAAGCAGCAAATGTATTATTGTTTTTGCTTATTACGTCCAATAACTGTTTATTCTCCAGATTTTGTTTATTCCGTCTGCCTTTTTTATTTTTTCGGCATCACTAGAAATAGAATTTGGCCTATTATGAACGGACAAATCTAAAATTGAAATTTTGTTAGTGTTAATAGCATCCGATGATTGGTTGAGTTCTTCATTTTCGGGCACTGTGTTTTGAATTCGTGCAGTTTCAGCAGGAATACTGATTTTTGCAGGTGCAACCAAAGCTTTTACATCCGAGCTGCTGCAGTTTTCACAATTTTTGCTGTGTGGGGCCACTAAAGCCGAAGTCTCTCTGTTACTGCTGTAATCATTGTTGAGTTTGCTTTCTGTATATTTTAAACTCTCTTTGATGGAGAGCATTTCAGTTGCCTTAAACAAAGCAAATGAAGGGTCTTCAAGAGAAGAGATGTTGTTGTTATCGGTACCTTTATTGGAGAAAATTTCGCTTTTATCGTCTAAACGGCAAAACTCCGTTTGTTGAATCGTTGAGGGTTCCACAATCTGAGTCTTGTCGGTATTGTTTGAAGTTCCAAATGTTTTTGATTTTGTGTTTTCGGCATTGACTGAACGTGTTTGTTTGTCTCTTCTTTTATTCCTTCTCATACCCCACATGTAAAGCTGCCAACAGCAGCAATATATAACAAGTATGAACGTCGCAATCGCTGCATCCAAGGAGTAATTTCTACTATCAGCCAATTCAGAAAGATCTAAACAATGCAAAAAGTAATTAATATGAAAAACTTTTTGATGATTATGAAGTAATTTTAGCTAGCACACAACTTGGATAGGTTTGAGTGAATCGTCAATTGAGTACAGCAAGCAGTGTTTTATGTCAAACAGCACTGTATGAAGAAAATTTATCATTAGAACGCTGAAAGTGATTTTTACAATTACCCATTTTACATGTGCACTTTTCTTGCAATTATCTGTAGTTGTAATTACATTTTATTCCCTAAGTTGCCTTGGTCTGGAGATAGCAAACGTACACTTCGGTCTTCGAGTCAAGTTGCTACCTGCCCACCACGGTGGAGACGTCACACTGTCCCTTTTCAATGCTGAAGGTAAAGTATAAAGGAAGCTGTGAATACCAATTTTTTATAGTCTTTGGTTTGACCTGACCGGAAGTCGAACCCAGGTCTACCGTTAGTGTAGCAGACGTTCTATTCACTCGACAACTAATTAAATATAAAAAACAACGAAGTGGACATGTAAAAAAGATAAGAATTATTGCTGTAAATGGAACTACCGTAATTCGAAAGCGAATGAAGTCATTTTTTCTATTCTTCAGGGTATGTTTTTGCAGAAAATTATCCTAAACACCCAACATTATGATGTCTGAGGGGAGCTCCAACGTTTTCAACTTTGAGCCAACAAACGAAAAATTCAAAATTTTGACTAGTTTATTCAACAACGCATAGAATTAGAACAAATGATTTAGATGCTTTTAGACAAAACCAAAAGTAACGTGATAGTTCAACACAGCAATGAGAAAACAGAAAAATTATAAATTGCGTGAAAATTCAAAAAAGTTTGCAAAGAAACATTAAGGTTTAATTTTAACCAAGTAGTGGAAATAAAACTACAACATAGTACCTTCACCGCCAAACCAAAAACTGTGATTTGCTTTAAACAATAACTAGAGGGAGTTACCTACCGACATAAACAAACGTCGTGTTGTGACATTTAGTCAATCCAATTACAACCCCTGTGGGAAATCGTTCAACCTCAGGGATATACGGAGGCGGGATGCACGGCGAATCGAACGTTGGTGGCCTGTGAACACAAATATGGGGAGTCTATCGTTTTTGCATTTCATCTTTTCAGGTCCAGTTGTTAGTTGCAGTGCCTGGAAATTGCAGAGTCAAGCGCAAAAGTGCCAGAATACATAATGGGACCAAAGAACCATGCCGTGCCAACCAAAAAAGTTTATATGCTGGCAATGCTTTTTTTTGGTGGCATAGTGAATGAGCTTTAAGTGCTTTAATTATGTACTTTATGCACTGTTTTTTTGCATCAATAAACAGGCTCCGGAATCGGGCCTTAAAGGTTGACATCTAAAAACGCTTTTAATGGTGAACTTCTATCGATGGCATCGAGCGCCGTGCTTGCATGGCAAACCTGTTTGCAAACAGCATGACGAACCAGGTTTTCTTGACAAGTTGAGCATCACATTTGTATTTATTTCACAATAATTTGTTAACATTGGCGCCAGAGGTGGAGTCGAGGACACAAGGCTCGAGGCCAAGGCCAAGGCCAAGGACACAAAAAAAATCCGAGGCCAAGGCCAAGGCCAAGGACAGCCTTTCCAAGGACAGACACTCTCGAGGCCAAGGACAGGAATGCTCGAGGCCAAGGCCAAGGACCAAGGATACAAGCGCAAGTGTTCTTCAAAAAAAAAGGTCTTCACAAAAATTTTCCGGCGATCTCCAAAAAAAAAAATTCACAAAAATTTTTCAAGCAATCTCTACAAAAAAAATCGTATTCCAAATAATTTTTCAAGCGCTCCACAAAATTTTAACAATTCAAAAAATAGTGCTGTCCTCGAGCCGAGGACAGGCCAATTCTCGAGGACTTGAGGCCTCGAGGCCAAGGCCAAGGCCAGGGACTTGACCTTCGAGGCCAAGGCCAAGGCCAAGGACTTCAAAATGTGTCCTCGAGGACGTCCTCGAGGCCAAGGACGTCCTCGAGGACTCCACCTCTGATTGGCGCGCATCGATTTCCATTTAACCTTACCAATTATAATAAAACGATTGTAACTTTGCGTTTAGCTCCATTTATTAAGTAAACCAGACTTAACAAACTGCTTAAGGAGGAGATTGGACTAGTTTTAGTTGCAGAGAAGTATTCTTGCTTAGCTCTTTTTAACTACGGGATAAGAGTTTTTCTTTGCAAGTGGCACCCACAATTTAAAAGCCTCGATTTTCAAGTTTGTGTAAAAGATTGCATAACAAGCTCTCAACAGTACCTCATGAGATACCGGATTTTAAGATCTAACTTGCAGTAATAGTAATCACTACTTAATCACTATTACCGTAATGATATATAAAAAACAAATTAGAGAAGAAGTCTAAAATTTATCAAGAATAGGTGCGATCAGCCAAAAAACAGAGCATAATAAACATCAGTTCCGTGGAAAAGTCGCAAGTGTTAAACGGAGAAAAAACATATGATAGTCCAGAATCTACATTAAAACTTCACTGCAAAACCGAGGATCACTATCAATCAATTTTTCCAACCTAATGCCAATCTTAGAAGATAACGTTGTCGCCTAACTCACTCGTCCAATTCTGCTCTCTGACACTCCTCACTTTCTTCTTGTCTATAACATGTTTCGATGCGATCCTGAATAAATGATTAGCAGTGTTAAGAATGCACAGTAACCTGTACGCTACTGTAAAAGACTATTACCTCGCAGATCTTGGTTGTATAAATCTAAGCTAACGTATCAATCTGGCGCCACTTGATCTACTCTAAAATTGGAGTAAATATACTGTATATTGCCTGTGTTACCAAAATATATATCTTGGTTGCTTGAAACTATCCGGCTCTTGTGAAACAAAGTTTGTAATATTACTCGAGTTGACGTGGTTGTTGGCTTAAATTTGAAAACCTGAATCCGGGAAACAAACTTCTCTAAATGATGAAGCAAAATCAATGTGCAGTAAAAAAATATCTTTGTTTGACAAAGAATTTCAGCTAGTTTGTTAAGGATAGCAGCGAGTCCTTAATTGAAATCGAACGAAATATCACCTTAAGTTAACTACTGATTGATTGTGTTTCCTTTGACGTACGGTAATCCTTCCAGAAAACCCACAGTTTTTTTATCAGCGATTCTAAAGGGCTGAGCGATTGTTTGATTCACATTTCTGCAAGACTAGCGGCATTGGAGTAGGCGTTTAGCTGTGTTATCTGACGTTTCACACTACACTATCGCACATAGCGTTGGGTCATAGTGCAATCCCAACTTTGCTAGCGTGCTTCGGGTACTGACATATTTTGTTAACAATAATGCATTGAATACAGCAGTTCCTTGGAATAGAAAACTGCAAGAGATACCCAGTGGTTTAGTGTAGAGCGGTCGGGGTACATAATCTTATACTTGTAAAACAATGCAGTTCAAGGTCGACGTACCTTTTCTAAGCAAACACATGGATTGAGCTCTTCTTCTTTCGAAACTTCTCTTACCAAGACAAAAGCATTAGTTCCTTTGATCGAAGAAAATTCATAGGAAACCGTTCTATTTTGAATGCGGGCGAGTGAAATGTAGCTATACCCGTTTAAAGAAACCTGGAAATTGTTAGTTGAATAAGCTCATTGGTAACATTTTGATTAGATATTGCTGACATAAAAGCTAAACAAGTTGTAAAAAGTTACCCTCGGAACTCATTTTGAACTTTAGAGCACTACACTCAATTGAAACGTAGCTTTCAGCTACCACCTGTTCAGTTCCTACCTCCCACGATGGAGCATTAACACTTAGTTAATGCTGAACCTCAAGCAGGAAAGATGTGAATATCAATTTTAAATTTTTTGTTTAATTCTGCGAAGACCTACTTAACAAACTGCATTTAGCGAAACAATCAAAGTTTCGCTAGCACGACATGGCGATTTTTAACAGTTCTCTGCTGATGTCATTATAGGGTATATATAGCTCCATTCGCATACGCAAAGAAAACAAAAAAAAAGGAATAAAAATCATGTGAAAAATTCTAGTTTTGTAGGTAGTTCTGTAAAAGGGGATCTCAGTGAGGTACATGGTGGTTTCCAAATGGGGCAGTCTTCCAGAATATGAGTGTAGGTTTGGGCTTTTGTACAACAGTCAAATGCACTAATTATTATTTTATCATTGTTATTGGCCTTCACCTTGATTTAGGAGAGAAAAGCAGCTTTTCGCGGGCTGAAGCTACGTTGTTCAATTCCCAGAAATCGAAATTTCTCTAGAGAAAAGACCTTTTTTGGTTTCAAAAGAAAAGGACAACAAAGTTGTAGCATTAGCAACTCTATTCAAGCTGAGTGGGATAAAGTAATCACGTATCAAAAGGGAACACCTTTTAAAAGATATACATTACGAAAACAATCGAACAAGCATCAAAATTTACAGAAGGCATTACCAAAAGCAGACAAAAAAATACAAATACCAAACAATATCAAAAGCAGAGAAAAATATTTGTTTGGTTTTATCTCAAATTTGGCAAAATTGAAAACTTTTCCAGTTATTTTTCCTGTTTAAACCTTTACTTTCGCAGAAATCAAAACTTTCCTGAAAAAAGGTCCTTTTTTTGATCTTCACTTTGAATTCAGGAAGAATTCCACCTCATGTGAAGCGGAAACCTTGTTCTTTGGTGTTCGCTCCCTCTTCTCCTTTGCGAATTTCTGCCCATGCCTTTGTTTAAAGTTGCCCAACTTAAAGTTGAAAATAATATGACGTAACGCTGCCGTAAACTGCACTAATTTAATTGTTGAAAATTATGAGCGATCTTACATGAATGATAGTTCGTTTACACCCAGAATTTTTCAAAGAGCAACTTCTCAACTCTATAATCCCTTGGTTTTCCATATCCTGAGCAATTTCCGGTTCCAACTGGTATAAATTTAATTTGCTGGCGGTACTGCGAATGAAAGAAGCTCTGAAATATCGGCCATAAGGTGGCTCCGTTGTTAAAATCATGTATCCACCATTGTCTATGACGTAGCATCTGAAAAACAATTACAACTATTGTTCTGAAAAAAGCTTAATTTTGCAGGAAGGAGGAAAACAACCTGCCACACCTTTTCCGAGACTTGATTAAGTATATTTACGAATTTTATGCTTTCGAATTAGACAAACAAGTTTGTAAACAAAATTTTAATTGCCTACGACATAATTAAAATTGATGTCATTTTTGCCAAATCGGCTGTAACATAATCTGCTGTAATTTATGACGTCATCAACCAAACTTTTGTAAACAACAACTCACTTACCAAATTTTGTGCACTCACGATCTCCGGTTTAAGGGTTAGGAAGAGGGGCATTCTTCAATGGTCTAATAGCTCGTGTAAAACAAGATTTTGAAATCAAATATATCCAAAAACAACCTTGATAATTTGAAGTTACTGGAATTCGAAAAAAGTTTAAGTTTCTCAATGTTTGGGTTTCTCAGAGCCAATTATGTTTTAAAGTTAGTCATGTTTTGCTCATACCAGCTTTAACACATACTATGACATTAACCCTGAAAAGCGTTAGCATACTGTTGCTGTTGAGAACTAATATTTCTAATTGCTTTTTTAGATTAGAATTTTGGTTGATAATGTTAATTTAACCTGTATTGTGCCGATTCGCAAGTTGGATACCAATAAAGGAACTGCTTGTGGAAGTAATCCAAGGTCATATCTTGACCAACGACTCCAGCTACAGGATTTAATGAATTGTGTTGCATCGCGTAATGACTAAAAGAAAACAAGCAACAAATCAAACTTTAACTGAACCTTATTAAATAATAATACTTTTTTCATCCAAAGCTGCCTTTTGACCGGCCGCAAAGCAACGTGAAGCAAGCAACTTCCGCAAGGGTTAGCGACATTCACGAACGGTAGCTTGAGAAACTCTCAAAGTCGCAAAGTAAGGAACTATCAAATTGAAAAGTTACTCTTTCTCATTGTCTTACCATATATCAGTTACTTATTCCTGCTGGACGCGCATGACTCGTGACTTTAGAAACTGTCACATAAGTCGACAGAGTAAAATCACTAAAACTACAAACTACAAAAATCAGAAATCAATAGTATTTAAATAAAAGCTCTTACACCTGAGGAAACGTTTTTCGGAAAAAGAGGCGCTGTTTTGTTTTTTGGTTTGGCGATTTGACTGTATGATCTGCTTTGACTATTACTGTTATCGAGAACTCTATTATACGTGGCGTTAAGGCCAAATCTCTTCCAAGTCTAATGATAAATAAACTAAAAAAAAATTGCCTGAAATAACAGTTTAAGTGAAGCTTCTTTTCAATGCAAATAAGAATTTTCTTGATCTAACTAACCAGTACTTAAACAGTAGGGAGAACGCTGGAGACGCGTCCCCTATTGAGAATTAGCGTCCCCCAATCGAAATTCAGCATCCTTCCACAAAAAAAAAAGCGTCGTAGTCGTTTTTTTTCTTTTGCTGGCCTTACATAAAATTTGCCTAAAAAATGGCTGAAAAAAGACCTTTTGTTTCGTCATCACTTATTATCCGCGTGAATATTTTTTCCTCCCTGAAACGTTTTCATTCCAGATGCGTCGGGTTCCGGCTGCGAAACCGTCCCCCATACAATATTTTACAGTTTAAGTGCAGTAACCAACTATGCTGTAATGAAATTGAAACTCGTCACCTCCGCTTGTAGATAGTTTGCGTAAGAGTAACGACGACATAACCGCTTGCAGGGTCAATATAAGGTGATGAAATAATCGCTCCGCCAGTAAATGACAAGCTCCGATGAAACCTGAAAAAAGGTTATCGAAAATATTAAAGCTAAGAGTAAATTAAGATTCTATTCAAAAGCCCTTTTCAATTTTATTCAAATATACAAACAAAAGTCATTGTTTTCTAATATTTTTTAAAGTCAGTTTTTGTTAAAATCAGCTATTCATTTTATTGTTTTAGGTTTTTTTTTATGCCCCTTACTGTATATCTTGCCAGGCATTTACCAACATTAACGTTTAATGGTTGTAATTACATCTGTATTTATTATCTGTTACCCTGGTCAGGATATAGCCAAGAATCTTTCGGTCTTCGATTCCTTTTTGATGATGAACGTCAAGCAGGTAAGCTCTGAATACCATTTCTGTAGTCTTTGCATGGTTTAACCCAAACGGTCTACCGTCTATCGATTTTTGAACATGTTTACTGTTTTACTAGCAGACGCTCTATGTACTTGTACACTTGACCACTAATCGGTATGTAAAAATTTTCCTTAGATTGCTATAATTGACATCAAATACAACACGGCTTCTGTGAATAACACAGATTAACGAGAACTCTTTTTTATACTATTACAGCAACATATCTCCTCCGTCAGTCGCTCAATTCAACCGATGTCTGATCAACAATAGAACCGAAAAAAGTTATTTGTGCTCTTTGGGACGCGATATAGGTGTGTCAAAAAATCAAATATTCATAATGCTCGCTGAATTGCTTCAAATTGTGTAACGAGTTGGCAGGTCCATCTTTAGCATTTTATTGCTCGGAGCTTTCGAGCTCTTTTCGAATAAATGTCGCTGCATTGGTGAACACTTGGCTCTACTGAGTCTAATATTTCAAAGGATTGGGAAATAAACCTCAGAACACCAGACAACTGAATCTAATCGATTGATTGGTTGTTTGAGAACATGATGGCTTATCCAAAGTTTCCTACCATTCTCTCGCGGTGGGATCGTAGGTTTCGGGTAGCTCGATTCCAGGAAAAACTCGAAACACCCCATTTATTGTCGAAAAGTGTCTCCACATCAAGTTGTTTTTGAATGGGTTTTTCTTGTTTCTCCACATGTTGTCGACAATTTGTGATATCAGGACGTCTTCTTTCACTCCGTCCTGATGATAAGAAAGCTAATTAAATTACTCTAAATGCAAGTTAAAATAGACAGGTTGTTTACCCCGGATAATCAGAAGTGGCTGCCAAAAAGGTGTTTAAAATTAATCCATTGATAAAATATAATTGAAAAGAAAAAGCCATTGTCCACTAATTTGAAAACTAAGGTTTTGTTGAAGGCGGTCCAGCAGATGAATTCCATTACAATGAAACCGATTGCTAAATTGTCTTTTCAATTTGGTATTCGAACCCAACTCTACCGTTTCAGCAAAAGACACTCTTTGAAAATGACTTTCAATAAAGTCGATTTCATTTTAGCTTTCGCAATAAGCTTTTCGGACAGAACTCTTCAGTTGCGATCTCTGTCTGGTTTGGTATGTGGTGAGCAGGATCTTTTAAAGACCGAATGCAGTAAGGAGAAATGCACTTTGCAGTAAGGAGAAATGCATTCTGCAATAAGGAGAAATGCACTCTGCAGTAAGGAGAAATGCGTTTCAAGGGGATTGCAAGATAGTAAGGAGAAACGCAATTTATCCAATGCCAGCAGGCTTTGATCTTACCGAAACAGTTGTAGAGTGAATACGAACTGCTTTTGCCTGCACAAATCTGGTTTTATCCGTGAGATATAAACCGCTTCCAATAGACTCAAGTGAAACTGAGAGCGAGCTGTGGTTAGGATTTTAAACTGCGAATCAGAATAGTTGCGTGCGCACTGATTGGATTCCAACAAATGTTGGCCAATGGCTGAATCGCTTTCTGGTTCGAATTGAGTCTTACTTTTTGCTTTGCATTTTCTATTTGGCTGGGTTCTAGTTGGTTGAGATGTTTTTTGCCTTATTGCTTTTGGAACATGTTGCTTGATGCGTTCCTGAAGCCTTTGAGTAGTGCGACCTACGTACCGACTATCACAGTGGCACACATATTCATAAATAACCATACTTCTTTGATTGGCAGGTAGCACATCCTTTTTGGCAGCAGGTAGCATGCATTGGCTTGAGAAAATCAAGCGTGGTGACACTGCTCCGTAGCAATTTTGTACAGCACTTTTGACTTGATGTTCTAATTGCTGAGAAGCTGAGCCTATCCACGGAACTCTAAGGTACACTGGGCACTTTTCTGGCTAGCTAGCAAGCATTTTACAGCCAGTGCTTGAGCAGTTTTCCACCAACTGCATAAAAGACTCATTTACATTCGCACAAACCATGCAAGACCTCAGGTTAGAAGGAAAAGATGTCTATTTGTGCTCATTTGACATCTCAAGCCTATTTACCAATGTACCTCTCAAGGAAACGATCGGCATATGTGCGGAAGCCCTGTACAAAGACCCTTCTTCCACACCTCCCATCCCCCAAGCGGTATTTATTGAACTTATGGAAAGTGCTACGTCATCCGTAGAGTTCAGCTTCAATGACACAATGTACAAGCAAACGGACGGAGTAGCAATGGGCTCACCATTGGGCCCAGCATTAGCGAATATCTTTGTCGGATACCACGAGTCCAAACTATTCTCCTGTGTTCAAAAACCGACAATTTATTTTCGATATGTTGACGACACCTTTGCCATCTTCAAACAAGAAGGTGACGTTGACGATTTCCTGGTCACGCTTAATTGTCTACATCCTGCTCTCAAGTTCACTTTTGAAAAAGAACAACATGGCAAACTTCCATTCCTAGACATTCTAGTGGAAAGAACTGAACTTGGTTTCGAGACCAGTGTATATCGAAAACCCACTTTTTCTGGTCAATACATCCGCTGGGAATCCTTCAGCCCACGCAAACGGAAAACGAACCTAATCGCCACGCTGGTACACAGAGCACTTATGATATGTACAAAAAACAAGCTTAAGCAAGAGATTGATTTTATCAAAAAGATCTTGCTTGACAACGGGTACCCTGAAGATATAGTACTCAAGCACATATCCAAGAAAATTGCACAATTTTCTGCAGCCAAACCCTTTGGACCAGAAAAGTTCCCAGTGTACCTTGGAGTTCCGTGGATAGGATCAGCTTCTCAGCAATTAGAACATCAAGTCAAAAGTGCTGTACAAAATTGCTACGGAGCAGTGTCACCACGCTTGATTTTCTCAAGCCAATGCATGCTACCTGCTGCCAAAAAGGATGTGCTACCTGCCAATCAAAGAAGTATGGTTATTTATGAATATGTGTGCCACTGTGATAGTCGGTACGTAGGTCGCACTACTCAAAGGCTTCAGGAACGCATCAAGCAACATGTTCCAAAAGCAATAAGGCAAAAAACATCTCAACCAACTAGAACCCAGCCAAATAGAAAATGCAAAGCAAAAAGTAAGACTCAATTCGAACCAGAAAGCGATTCAGCCATTGGCCAACATTTGTTGGAATCCAATCAGTGCGCACGCAACTATTCTGATTCGCAGTTTAAAATCCTAACCACAGCTCGCTCTCAGTTTCACTTGAGTCTATTGGAAGCGGTTTATATCTCACGGATAAAACCAGATTTGTGCAGGCAAAAGCAGTTCGTATTCACTCTACAACTGTTTCGGTAAGATCAAAGCCTGCTGGCATTGGATAAATTGCGTTTCTCCTTACTATCTTGCAATCCCCTTGAAACGCATTTCTCCTTACTGCAGAGTGCATTTCTCCTTATTGCAGAATGCATTTCTCCTTACTGCAAAGTGCATTTCTCCTTACTGCATTCGGTCTTTAAAAGATCCTGCTCACCACATACCAAACCAGACAGAGATCGCAACTGAAGAGTTCTGTCCGAAAAGCTTATTGCGAAAGCTAAAATGAAATCGACTTTATTGAAAGTCATTTTCAAATTCTGCACCACCTCAAAAAAGACACTCTATTCTTGTGTTGAATGATACTGTTATTGTTCAACCTGAGTTCAGACAAAAACTGTATAACGCTAAAACGAAGCAAAGTCATTTCGATGCAGATTTCTTTTATGTAACTTATATTTACTTATTTTACTGGAGTCATTAAAAGCTTACTTTGAGCGAATCCAAGCGTACTTGATGGTTAGTTGAGAATCTTTTCGAGTCATCAAAAGTAGATTTGCTGAGACTTTGCGAGTAGTTTTCTGCAAACGCACGAGGTGCCAAAAACAAACGAGGAATTTTCTGCAAAGATATTACTGTACAAGCAATACTGCATAAAACGGACTGAAAACCTTGAGAAAGATTGTTGGTACTCAAAACTGCAGAAAAAAAAAACAACAAAGTAAACAAAATATCCTCTCTAGCTCAAGTGGTAGAGCACCGAACTGGGAATCCAAACGCTACAGGTTCAAATCCTGTGGGAGGATAACTTTTTGCATTGCTTGTTTCTAAGTAATCGCCGTTCTGGTGACTCTTCCCTAGGCTTCCTCGCTGGTAGCTTGTAGACCAGAAGCACGCAAACTGACTCAACATTAAAACTCTGGCCTGTAAACGTCAAAATATCACAATTAAAGTACATTGCATTTGGAGGAATCCGCACCTCCACACTCCCGAAAATTGCTCGTTACTTCATAAAAAAAAGCTTGAAGATTGCCCACAATCCGGGCGTCTAAGTTGAAAAGAAAAACATCAGTGAGCGAGCGTTAACGATATTTCATTTAAAGCGCAGTCTAACAAAACGCGAACAATTTTTAAACCATCCCACGTACAGTGCAGCAGAGCAGCTCACGCAATCAGCTAATGAATTAAGTTGAAGAGCAATATGGCAATTTTTGCAACATAACTTTTTATCAAACCAAGATCAAATCTAAACTTCCGCAACAACAATTAAAATTACAATCCAAATCCGTGTGCTTGAGCTTTTAGGCTAGAAAGAAACTTAATTAAAAATTACAACAATAGGATGTAAATAAAACAAAGATAAGTAGAGAATGTAAAACTACACTATTAACTAAATAAATTTTTTAATAATTGAATAAGGTTGCGAAAATAGGGCTTTACGTATTTAAATAGCGCTCTAAATTTCTGAGTATATGTATGACAAATTGGTTATAAATCGATTTGCAGTCCATATTCCTACGGTCTTACTCATGTTAGCACTTCTCTTGTAATGGCTGCACGAAGCTTGTGGTGGAGACAGCTCAAGTTGATGCGATTTAACTCTATCTGGCTGAAGAAAATGGGATTGCTCGAGATCAAAGTGCGCTTCAGCAACAAATGCCAAGCAAATTGTGAATGGTGTGCTGTGAATCTGAAAGATTAGTATTATAAAAATTTGCTTTTCTGTTTTCTGTCTTTTAATACTATTTAAAAATTTTCTGACAGCTACTTTGTGGTCGAATGGATAGAGCTTTTTCAGCTGAAATGGTAGACTCGGGTTCGATTGCAAGTCTAAAAAACCACGGTATTCACCGCTTCCCAGCTTGACGTTCAGCAATAAAAGGGATAGTGTGAAGCCTCCACCGTGTACGGTAGACAAGTGGCAGCTTGAATCGAAGACTAAAAGGTCTCTTGCTGGCGTTAATAAGATACGTAGAGTACAATTAATTTGATAAAGTTTTGAACAGACGCACTATTTTGTTAAAAACTCCTTACAAATTTATATTTCTAATATAATTAATCTATTTGCTATGTATGCAATGCATGTATGTATGGATGTATGTGTTGTTTGGAAGTTCTCTTCTGACAACCTTGGAGGGTGAAACAGACTGTTAAGATTTTCTTAATATGACTGTGAATAAAAATATACGGTAAATTTTGTATTTTTTATGCGAGAGAACTGAATGAATAGTGTGTATTTGCAATGAGGTAAATTTGGATTCGATTCCTATTTGAATTTAAGCAATTCGATTCCTACTTGAATTTAAGCAATGAATTTAGAAGATTGTTTTCAAAGATTTCACAATTTAGCAAAAAAAACAACAATGCAGCACTGCAGCGAAAAACAACAAGAAACAGTCCAGCGCAACTGAAGAGGGTTTTAGCCCCTCCTTCCCTTTGCCAAGTCATCTAAAAATTTAACTCAAAACACAAGCGTTTAAACGTGTTTTGGACTTCACCTGTAAGTGTGGGGAATGAGGGAGCTAAGCAATTTAATTTTCGCAATATGACTTCCGTTTTTATCAATTTAGTTTTTTTTAAAGGGTTTAAAAACGTGCGAAATGTCTCCAAATGGCGTTGAAATGATTATTTTTTCAAACAAAATCATAAAATTTGACCATCGGCTTGAAGCTTTGCCTGTGATACGTTCGTTTAGTTGCACAATGCGAAGTCGTAATTTAAATAAGACATTTTTCTAACAAAAAGATTTTAACTTGGGATTCAAGCCCCCTCCCCCTTAGCAAAATTCTGGTTGCGTGCTTGGTCTCCAGCACAACTTCAACTTCAAGTAGACAAGCTAAAAATATTGAAATTTAGGAGCAGTTTGCTACTAAAATCTCATTTTTTTAAACTGTTTTGCAGTATAATTGAATTGACCTAACCTTTTTCCAGCTATATGCAGTCAATATCTTGCTCTTCGCTGGCTTGTAAGTTCTGCCACTTGAACGATATCTAGTGGCGTAATATTGCTTTTTTCCACTTCCGCCTATGAAATTAGAATAGTTCAAATGCTGTTCTCCTTACAGTAGATTGCATTTCTCCTTAGTGCATTTGGTCTATAAAAGATCTTGCTCACCACTCACCAAACCAGACAGAGATTGCAACTGAAGAGTTCTGTCCGAAAAGCTTATTGCGAAAGCTAAAATGAAATTGACTTTATTGAAAGTCATATCAAATTCTGCACCACCCCAAAACTGTTTAAATAGTTAAAAGAGTTAAAAAAATTGTTTGATAATGATTACATACTGTTTTGACGTTTGCGTGCCAGAGTTTTTAATGTTTTGATCGTTTTTAAATAAATAAAATAAAATAAAACTTTAAAATAAAATCAAAACAATGCAGCTATGAAGAGAAAATTCAAAGATTTAGGCAAAAAAGATTTAAAGCAACTGATCCACGTTTTAGAGCCTGTATTGTTTTATTTTACGTGGCGTTTATTTTGGTACATCATGTTTAGAGAAAAGAGGCGTGCAATACAGCAACATAATTTATCTATGCTTACTTTATAATAGATTTGTAAATTTATCTATGCTAATTTATCTATGCTTACTTTATAATAGATTTGTAAATGCTTGTAAATTCGCGATCCTTTTCGAACTTCCGTATATCATGATCATTTTGAAAATGAAAATGAGGATGGATAATCACGTGACCTGAGAACATTCAATCAAATTTTACCAGACAGAAGAGATAGTTAGCACAATCACAATTAAAAATTTACAGTAAAATCCCCGCACAATTTCCTTTTAGGCTCATCTTCAGTTTTGATCCGAAGCTTAGTCAGTTGCGATATAAATTTTTTTATGTCTTTAGCGTTAAAATTAATATCGTCGCCTAACGGCAGTAAAATGTAGGGAATGACTATTTCACCAGAAAACTTTAAAAGAGGAGTGCAGGCAAATTCAATGGGGGTATTGAAACCGAGCACAATCGCATTACATTAGATTAGCGTTAACCCCATTCTTCTGGACTGCACCGTTTCAGAGATGATGTACTTCAAACACAAGTAACATTCTCCAGAATTTTTAGCCCAACTGTACAAATATTATTGGCAACACTGACGTTGATTAACGTCGTCATAGCTACGGTTTGAATTCTAACGTAAGACAATGGCATCCAACGCTAATTAGGCTAAACTGCATCAAGTACCTTCGCTGCGTAATAAATTAATTTAAACCAGTCTGCAAAACAGAACGAAAAGTTTATAGGTTCGGCGTTAGCATAGCATAAACACAACAATGTCATAGGATAGTGTCATAGAAATACAGTAAGTCGATGGAATGCAATTTATTGAAGCTTATGTACTTTATTGAAGCGTATGTATTTATTGAAGCTTATATACTTATTGAAGCTTTATTGAAGGTTTTGTACTTCAACTTATGAAACGAATATTTTTCGACAAACCGTGGTTGTTGACAACAAACGCGTAGGTGAATTCGTTAGAGCGAAACAAAACCGGGTCGCCGAAAAGCTCTGCTACTGATGAGTCGGTAGCCACCCAACCAAGAAGTTGATCCTCACGGTACACAGGAAGACTGATAGTAATAATTTGACCTGTTAAAAGTTTGCTTAGTGAAAAACATTGGATAAAAACTCTCTAACATAAGTACAAATGAGCAACAAGAATTGTTTTGAAACCAATTCAAAGTTTTTGCGGTCTGGTGCAATTTTGCAAATATATTTGTAAAGAAGTAATACCAAAAACTGAAAAAAATGCAGTTTAGTATAATCTTTGTTTTCTTTTTGCAGAACAAAAAAGGAAAAACTTCAGAGCTGAAGTAAAATTACTTTTAAAAGAACTTACTAACTGGACTTTAATTCAACTGATTCAAAAATGCAGGGGGCTAAATGTACATCTTAAACAACTTAAGTCTTAAATCAAAAAATGAACATTTAAAACTCCACTGACTGTTTCACCCGTATTCATGATCAACAGAGGTGTTTTTATTTGAGTTAAAAAACTTATAAAATTACCAGAGATCAAAGGCTAAGGGGTGGAAAAAACGATCACTCGAAATGATTTGCTTCTAGCAACCGCTAATACTATAGTTTTTTTTACAAGTTTGTGAGCTTTTACATTGAGATGTTGGGTAGGTATTGAGAAATTTGCTTGTGGTTGATATCTCAAATTTTAGAAATTTTCCGGCAAAAACAGCTGAAAGAATTGTAAAAATTACTCATATTTTCAAAGCACAATAGCAGATTAGTACAGTTTTGAAATATTCATAACTAACATTTAATAAAACCCAACATGTAATTTGTTTCTCCCGTAAATAAGATCAGCGGAGTATATCCACTTATTACCGTATATCATGATTCTAAAAATACAAACTCCTACTGAGGACTAAATAAATAGATTATTGATAATCCGCAATGCAATATTAATCATAGCAATAATATTGCTTTCTAGTAACTGAATGGTTGCTTAAATAAAGTTGTCATTCAGCGTAGTAAAGTTATTTTAATAACGTTTTCATAGCCCTAAAAACACAAGACACGTGTCATGCTCGAATTAATCCCGAATGTTTGTCATCTTTCAAGTCGCAGCCAATCGATAAAAATCAATAAATGTTACTACATTCTACAATTTTTAAGACTAACCTAAACCCCATTTGTCCACGTATGGAAATGACCAAACCGGCTCCAGACTAGCAGGATCAGATTCGACAAACTTCCCGCCTTTTTCGTCCTTAATTTTGCCAGCATTTTGTTCCTAAATAATCCAGCTTACTGTTTTTGTTTCACCAACCTAACTGTACATTATGTTGCATTAAAAACCATTAATAATGTTCATAAACAACATATACTAGAAAATAGTAGAGTCCGTTTGCATTCTTTCTGATTCAAAACACTATGCTGCTGCATGCGATAAAGCAAGTTTATATTCTCGTCTGCGGTTCATTCATGAAAACGTAGGTTTGCCATTTAGTTTCAGGCTACAGTACAATGACTTAAGCGTCGGTTTCTATAACGTGCTTTAAAAACTGACAATGGCACCAATTAAGGGTTAGAGCGCCTGCAATACGTCATATCACATAATATCAACCGCTAACTTTGCAACCAAGGTAAAACTCCTTTTTATCTATTTATATCTTAATCTGTCTATCATTCGAGTAGCATTGTTTCGCGATGATTATTTTGTGTTTTGGAATAATGCTTTTAGAATATTTGTTTTCTTCTAGGCTAAAAAGTTACAAATTCAATTATGATAAAGTAAAGAAAAATTTCATACCAGGCAAGCTTTTATCAGTTTGCGTGACGTTTAAAGTACAAGAAGAAAACTATTCTCCTAGTACCTTTAATGTCAGGTTAACCGCAAAAAACTTGTCTGAGATTTAGAATGTTTTCACTTTTTCGAAATACTAATTTGGTATAACATTAAGGCCTGGTCTAAATTTAATTTCTAGTTTAATGTAAACATTAAATCGGTACGCCAGCCTACCGCTTTACCAGCATACAATTGTTAATTAGTTGGTTGGTTGAAATAAACTAAGAATTCGCTCGCAATGTACGCTTACAATTTTACCCTCATATTAGATCAGGCCTTAACCAGTGTTGCATCGGCACATAGCAGACAAAATTACGTTGAAAACGAAAAATTTAGCAGTTTTTTGGCGTTATTAAAGTGATGAAACCCCCTCAACTTACATTTAAGACGTGCGGATGAGAATTGGACCTTTTGCGGGTGAAATCCATTTGCTTGTCTATCTGTTTTATCGAATCAACATTCCACGGTCTGGGAACAAAAAGAAATACGTGGTGTTTGTTTAAATTTTTGTACATTAATTTAACACCTTTTTATGATTGTTTCAAGAGATATTGCTCGAAATTGGTTTCATTGAAGAAATGAACACTACTTGAGGTGATAAAGAGTTCCCCCAAACCTTTTACCACAATTTCCCTTATTCGCGAAAATACGTTTTAATACGTTTGACTCCGTACCATTGGCAACCATGCGTTTCGCAATTTTGTGACATCACAAAAGGCGCACTGTAGATCAGTAACTGGTAGCCTCGGTCTACAGGTTTAATAGCAGAAACCAAATTTTCAGATTTGATTACAGGCTACTCATTGCTACCAGTTGTAATCGCGTTTTTTAGTCTGTGAAAATTTTTGCAAAGGTATGCCTTTTGTGATGTCACAAAGTTGTGAAATGCCGGGTTGCCAACGGTACAGAGTCAAACGGATTAACTCGTATTTTCGCAAATAAAGGGAGTCGTGGAAAAATATTTGGGGCATCTTTTTATTACCCCAAGTATAGTTCTCATTTCTTCAATAAAACCGATTTTCAGTAGTATCTCTTTAAAAACATTTTGTATTGAACAAGTTTTCTTGGTCAGTAAGAAGCGAAGAAACTTTTGCGGCTTTTAATTCAAGGTGCCACCATTATAAACAGGGTGGTAATTTGCCTACATTAAAAAAATAAACACGCTGCTGTGCGATGACGTAAAAGGTTACGAATCAATCAAATGACTACTTTTTTTGAACTATTTATAGCAAAAATCATGTTGGAGACTGGTATGGCTTGGTATCAAGTTCTCCTAGCAATTATAACATAAAAACAAATTCAAATGCTAGAAATAATTTATAAACGCAAACTAAACATTTTTCGTACAAGGAAAGTTTGTTTTTTCAGTTAAGACTAATAATTACAAGTATTTTCACCAGTAACAATTTGCTTTAGCAAACTCTGAAATGCAGGTTATACTGTATAATATTTGAAAGCAATTTTTTACCTCGAGCTCAAATAAGTGGCCAAATTCTAACACAGACATACTAAGCACGCACTGAAAAATGGACACGTTTTTAGAAATAACCACGTTTATATTTTGTAAAACATTACTCTGAAAAATAAGTGCAAATCTTAGAAAAAGCACAAATTGATAATCCTGTATATGAACCAAACACTTTGCGCCTGTTTTACCACAACTCAGTGCATTCTTATAAGAGTTAATACTCGGTTTGCAAGCCTCTTTCTTGGCGGGGCAGCAACAACGGGTAGACTGCTTGGCTTTGATAGAAAACAAGGGTTAAAATCTTTCTCAACGACACAGCAGCTCATTGCCAGTTCAGAATTCGATCCAGAAGCTACCAATCTTTTGGTCACTTACCAACAGTTGCCTCTTGTATGCACTGCTGAGCCGCCCGATAAATGGGTGTAGTTTTTTTTTTTTTTTCGTTACCATTATAAAATACTGCATGCTTGGTAAGCAGAGTATCTTTTTATACTTTTTAGCTGTACATAAAGCAGAGATAAAATACATTTACAGCCTGAATTGTCTGATGGTATTCTAAGCAGGTTACTTATCCTAAATCATCAACCGCTTTTATTAATCAAAGCAAATTTTCTTCGGCTAATTTTATCACAAGGATATTCAGCGCCCTGAGGAATATGTTAGGATGAAACATAATGTAAAAGATTATGATCGAGTACTGGCTGGCTGGCTGGCTGGCTGGCTGGGAAGTCATAACTAAATTCCTTGGTGCAGTTAGAAGGCCAGTTTGTCTCGGATCCAGCTGCTACAGATCGAGCAACAGATTTCCAAGTCAAGTCTATGGAAGCAATTAAAGAGTTATTTTTACATCTAGTATACATTGTAGCAAAAAAAATATGGCTCTATTTGATACCCAATAAATAACATTTCAAGTGGGAAGAGAACTGTGCCACATCATTTTCGTTTGGACCTTAATACAAACAGAGACCGAAAAGGTTCGATATGTACAGCACAAAAGGTTTCAAAGGCCTTGTGGGTTACCCTAGCCCTATCATTTGGGTTATGACATATTCAAAGAGACTTCACATGCAATAGCATCTCTAGAAGCTTTTGGGTTCCGGTTATTTTTTAGATGTTTTCCTGCCAATGCCAAAAACAGTTTAGCGTTTGCTGTTTTGTAAGTTGCAAATAACTAATTTGTCACCAAGCAACAAAAATCTTACTTTTTTCCCTGGCCGTATTTATGTGCTCTACCACAAGGAAGGATGGCTAAACAGCTTGTGCCCATCAGCTGTTTTTACGCTTGGTTTGTGTATGTTTGTGCTGCTGAAGACATGTCTTTTAAACCGAAATTTAACTTAAAATGGAATTGAAATTCAGTTATTTTTGTAAAAAAAAAATGTAAAAATCTTGCTTCCGGTGGCCGATGGCTCCCCCTCCTTATGAAATTTTTGTACGCCACTGCGTGGTTATCATGCACTGTGCACTTAACTCAATCTTTGTACATGAGGTTTCATGGTGTTGATCAAAAATTTTAACAGCATTTCGTCATTGGCTATTGCATCACAAAAGCTTGTATCACAATGATTATTACCGAATCAAAGTCTTTATAACAATTAAGATATATTTTATGATGAAATGATGTTGATTTTTTTTCATGAACACCATTACAAAGCCTCATCTAAAAAGTTGAAATGTCTGAAATTACCTTTTTGTGCAATCAGCATCACATTCCGGCATCTTATGCATGGGGAAAACTGTGGTTAGTCTATCCCCACTGACAAAATACTGCCATTTCAAAAATGAATTATTGTACGCATTTTTCCTCGCAGCTTTCTCGAATTTGGAATTTAGCCGGGTTGTGCTGAACAGAGTACTCGCAGTTTTTATTTCACAAGCTCTTCCTGTCTTGATCTACACCACGTTAAAATAAATTTTACTCCTTCTAAACACGATTAGCACATAGCACGTAACTTAGTGTCACTGGCACCAACAATTGCAATTATTTTACGAATACGTGGCAGACTGGGTAAAAGTGTAGTTTTTACGACGACCCTGATCGCATGATCTGGGTTCAACCCGCACCCTGGTCACGTTGTTGCGCCCTTGAATAAGAAGCTTTGCGATAGTTATCTCTGCTTGGTGGCTTCGACGAATGAGCACCAAATTTAACAGGGGCGATGTCAAACTTTAATAACATCAAGGTTGCTAATAAAAATTATGATTAGAGAAGCCCATATGTGGTGTTTGAAGTAGAATATCTCTTGAACTGCTTGGTCAAGAGGGAAGGAGTCAATGCTGATCTAATCTGATGCGATTAATTTAACTTTTCATATCTCCTTTGATTTTGCCTTCAGTCCTCGTTTAACGGTTTAATATAATGACGTCTTTCATTTCAGTATTCAACAAACACGACTGTGTTAATTTACGGATTGGATGTAGGCACAAAGTGTTAGACATTTCTCTAAGTCTAGCCAAATTAAACAGAGCTAAGAGTGGGCAAAATGTCGTTCAACGTCCAAACTGGGAAGGCAAATCACGTGATCGAAGAACAAAAAAAAGATCTGCCAGTCGTTTTCAACTCTTTCAACAATTTTGTTGATTTGCCCAAGTTAAGCAAAAGCTTCTGATTGCACTTTCTTGTTACTTTCATTGATGCAAATCTTAAAAAATGCACTAAGCGAATTAGCTGGAGCCTGCACTTCAGCCGTGATTGCCAGCTGCAACTTACCGACTCGGAAAAATTTGAGTGCGTTGAAACCCGAGAGCACAACGAACGACCGGTGAGAAAGTTTCGATAAAGATTAGTGATGAAACCAAACCAGCTTGGCTTGTATGAGGTTTTTATTGCGCTTTGAAGAAGTTCTACTGTCAAAACCGCATTCGCAGTTCTTTGTTTAAACTTCGCAACCAACTGTTCAAAATATAAACGTATTGATGCGGTTTGAAAAACACACTGTGTTACGAGAGCATATTTGAGGTCAAGTTCGACTTGAGTAGAAATCTGATTTACGTCACTAATAAAAATTTAAAGGGATTTTAGCTACTTTTGAGAGCTGAATTGAATAACTCGAAGGTTCAGCCTAAATTTTAAGCCGAGATCCAATCAGTGAGTGAGTTTTATTTACAGTGGCCTATGAAAGCTACTTTCAATTCGAACTTGACTTTAGTCCACACTCGTAAAATGGGGCATTTAAAATTAAAACTACATTACAAGAAAATTTTCTTGTGATTGGCTTCACTGTTATGCTTTTGCAAGTTAGAATAAACCCTCTTTAGTAGTTATAAAGTTAAACAACTTATGAACTAGAGAAGCGAAATTCCGTATCATATGCTTCAACCTGGGGCCCATAAAAGACCAACAAAAAATGGTACCTTTACTTTTAACTGTTCCTTCGGTAACTTATAGTGACAGAAGATTAACGTGCATCCACTTGACTAGCACAATCCAAACATTGTTAAAGTAAAAAAATTACATTTGGAGGGAATAGGGTCTTTAATCCTTATTTCCTGGTTCTCACTTGTTTTAGAACATTTAAAGTATCAGTCAATCAACTATTTCTCGAAAAATTAAGAAATTACAAAAAGACCAAAATGCGTTTAAAATAGATAATAAGGTAATAATACTTTTAAAAAGTGCAAGTGATATGAAGATCTAATTTTTTTTGTTGAAAACAAAATGAATCAAGAGTGGTAAAGGTCTTTGTAAAGCGCCTCGGCAAAATTGCTGATTTAAACTGAAACATTGGTAACTGGTGTCGGAAACACTGGTCTAAACTTATTACATCAAAGTAATTGTTATTGATTAACCAAATAACAACGTTTGATTAATTATAACCTACTACTGCAGCCACATACCGCATCTAGTATTGGTTTGCCATTCGTAACTTTTCGGTTAAAGATCAGATTATCCAACGTACTCTGTTAAAAACATTTCATGCAAGTTGTAATTTCCGATTAATATGTTTGCTAGGTCAATTCAAAAACAATTGACGTATTTGCATTATAGAGAAACAAACTGGCTGTAGGACTTGAAGATTGTATTGAAGATGTTAATGATAGGTCTTTGGAGTTTTTCAATTTACAAGATGTTGCTACTCATTTTGATTTCTAATAAACAGTGTCAAGCAAACCGGAAGCGTAAAGAGTTGGTGTTTGATCGAAAAAAAAATTAAGAGATCGAAAAACGCGTAGATCGAAAATGTTTCTGCTTCAGATTCCTCATTTCTATAGCACTGATAGAGGTAGGGCTACTACAAAATTATAGGTGTTTTAATATCAATTGAAAGCAGTCCTCAAGATGCAGCAAAATTGAAAAGAAAGCTTTATGGAGTCTGCAAATATCAAAATGGTTCGTAACTGGCAAAGGTTTTCAGGCTGTTGCCGACGTTGGAGCACAAACCAAAAAACTAATTTGCTAAGAAACATAGCTTAGTATTTTCAGTTAAAGGTACCGTACGGTAATTATCTACAGATGTATCATTAAGAACCCCAGTTTATTTCAAACTTGCATCTAGTGCATAAATTTGTTTTTGAACAAATATGAACAGCTTTTTATATGCCCTTTTCTAATATACTTACTGTTCTTGGCTTGTTTTCAAAAAAGAAAAAGCGAACCCAAAAATAAAAAACAAATAATTAAGCAGTTAATCTATAATCAAAATTTAACAGCGGACCAGAATATTGATGACATGGTACAGAATAGGTATAAGGTCCAGTTTACACTGTGGGTAAAATTGTGAGCGTGAGACCGTATCCTTAGAGTCGTATACACCAGTGTAGATTAATTTTGATTCATGAATTAAAAAACTTTTAAGGAAAAAGTTTGTGCAAATGGCCTACCAACTTGCTGTAATTATTATGGAATTCTAAAATAATCTCTTTGAACTTGCGAATTCAGTTTCTTGTTTTCGCATAGGTTTAGATTTAGCAGATAGAAAATTGATGAGCCGTGAACTAAAGTTTATCTAAGTGGTGCATTTGTATGTTTCAAAAAACAATTGTTACGCTTGGCATGTCAACTTATCAGCGTGCACGCAAACTGCAGCCCTTTAAAATAAACAAAGAAAAAACATATTTACGCACAGTGCGCATCCTATAGATGGCCTAAAGGATAATTTGCGTACTGACATTGTTGCAATTGAAATACCTGGAGCTGTTTTCGCTTCAGCGATAAATCCAAGAAAGAGTTGAACTTGTTAGAAGCACTTTGACTTTCAAGGCTCGCTTGAGCGGTTGTTATAGCAATCAGAAAAAAGAATAATTCTGTTTTCATTTTGCAAAATCAAATTGCTGCTCAAAATCAGAAGTTTAACTCGAAAAATACGAGTTAAATTACATGAATTTTTTTCTAACGTAATTGTTCAAGTAGTACTATGATGTAACAAAATACTTTCATTATATAGTACCGTATTTTGCAGTTTTATTACAATATAGCAATTTCGAAGAGAGAGAGAGAGAGTGGATATTTCACCAAAAACTTTTAAGTTAAGAACAATAAAACAAAAAGAGGAATAATTATTCGCGCATTTTTATTTACTTTTTTAAGGGTCAAGACTAGGATTTAAGTTGTTCGGGGTTAGTGTTTGACCGGAATCACAGGATCAAGCTTTTTGCACAATTTTCTTGCATTAATGTTTTTTGAGCTATCACATCTGGATGCAATTTTCTTGCTCAGCTTCTTGCCAGACGGAAGCATCTGGGTTTTTCAGCAAACAAATTGCCGAAGCTATCACACGTATTATTAAAAGCATTTACCCAGTATTTAAGGAATTTCTTTAAAATTTGCAGCGGCGATGGTAATATTATGCGCTTTGTGGATTCATTGTTATTTCTCATTTGCCAAAGTGATACGAGCACGTTCACAAAAGCGAAAAGCTGCAGCTATAGTAATAAATAGCTAATTGAGTTCTGCTCCGAATTGCGTGAATTTTCTTTTTTTCGACCTGCTATGAAATGAAATAGATAAATAGAAAATGTCAAAATAACTTTGCTTGCGTGGAACTCCTTAGCGTATGGCGTATAGTTTTTTTATGCAATGTTATTTATCACCAATAAATTTGCATAACATTGCATGATTGATCAAATATTATTAAAGCAGGTATAATCTTCCCGGTACTTGCCGTTTCAGAGGGCTCAATAATTGCATGTCAGGGTAACTTAAAACTTTATCATTTTCAAATAAGAATAAGAGCGTTTTTGCTTGGTTTCTTACAAAATCAGCGTGAAATAGCTGAAGATTATCAACTGAAATTTATTTTAACTGCTTAAAAATGCAACAGGCTTTTTTGCTGGTGGACATGTCAAATTTTAACCAAAAAAATATTAAAATCATCACAAATGCGGCACTAGCAAAAGCAGGGCTGGAAACTTTTTTCCAATCAGAAGGAAATTTTCAACATCTTGATTGAAACCAGATCACACATTCATTGCTTATTGATGTTTAATTATTACTAATAGTGAACAAACGCTCATCTCCATTTTTACTCAATTCTTGTACTCGCGATTCAATATGTTCCACAAGCATTGCCTTTCTTCAATTTCCCTAATTAAAAGTTCAATTTCATGAGTTGACCACGATGGAATGTTGATAACTATATTGCAGCTCTGTTTGATACCTTTTCAGAACGAATTTGGAAGAGGCCAAGCACAAATTTGAAGTACGAAGAATCGAATAATCGAAATGCGATCGCAAACAAAACAGCACGCAACGAATTTAGGTCTTTGAAGAAGCATGAGAAAACAGCAGACACAATGCTATAATACGTCATTGTCGATTAAATCTAAAGCGGTAAAATTTCTTACAGAATTTTTGCTTGGTAATTGTGAAGGATTCGTTTTATGCATTGACTTCGGCGGTATTGTTTTGTATTCTGCGGTTCAATATTTTCAAAGTCAAGGCTAAAAGCTCAGTTTTCTTCATTGAGAATGGCGGCTTTTAAAAAACTTGCTGGCAAAATAGAGCTCGGTAGTCTTTCCTCGCAAGAACTCAGCAAGGCTTTCTACACACTGATTTTCATTCTCACATGGCTATGCAATAAAATTGCCGACAGTGCCCGCAATAGTGAGTCATAAACTTGCGCGACCTTTCACAATCTTGATACCTGAAAAATGTGTAAAAAACTTGATCGTGTAATTACGGCCTTAGGGTAAGAATTTATGTTTGGTTTGATTTGGGTTGGAAATTACTAAAAACGTAGGTAGAAATTTTCTATGAAATATTGTCTTCTTTTCCCGAGTCAAATTTGTTATGTTTTGTGACAAAACGCAATAAAAAAAATATACACACATCTATGTTTTAAAATCAAACACCGTCAAAAAAAAATTGAAACCGTTATTTATTTTTACTGTGAGATGAACAGCGCCGCAACTAGAACGTTGTTTTAAGGGGGGCAAAATTTCTTTCTTGGGGGGGGGGAATTTTGGGGTTGGTAGATTTCCAAAATAAAAAAAAAAAAGGTCATCGCGCCAAATTGGTCTATCTTTCTCCGAGTTCTCTGTTGATCTCGAATAAAAAAAGCCACCATCTTGAAACTGCCGCAAGGGTAAGGGAAGTTTGAGGGGCATGCTGAGCCAGAGTTGTAAACCGGCCGACGAGTTCAGGCCCGAACCTGGCCCGAACCCGAAAATATAAGCCCGAACCCGGCCCGAAAACTAATTTGAAACCCAAATCATGCTCGAAAAAGCCCGAAAGTTAAGTTAGGTCTGAGAAATTTAGCAATGTTGCCAAGTTGTTTTGATTATATTTTTTTGCACTTAAGACAAAAAGTACGTCTCAGGCCCGAATTAAGCCCGAAGTTTTTGTCAACTTTAGGCCCGAACTCAACCCGAAAAGCCCGGCCCGACTTACAACTCTGTGCTTAGCAGTTTGGGGGGCGAAATTTTTGCTTGAGAGAGCGCGGCCCCCTGGCTCTCCTCTTAGTTGCGGTCCCAAGGATGAACCTAGTCTCTAAATTTAGGCTTCATTTAAACCCTGGTTGCGATGGAGAATTTTTAAAACAGGCATCTCAAACCAATTATTTCCGTTTGATGACTTTAAACAAGCAGCAAATGAATTTAAACCCAAAAGATATTAAAAACAAATGCAAAATGAATAATTTGGTTTTGGATGTTTTGGACAAGTCGAGCGGTAGCAAGTTTGTCTTCGGGACAGTTGTTCTGATATTCAAAACTCGTGCAGGCCAATTCCAACGCAGTGTTGCAAACGGCGAGTCTCCGCTGCAAAGGTTTCTTCCAAAAGAGTTGAGTTGCCTTCAGTCGCAATGATAGGGAGATGGTCCCATTGACTCGATACACACTTCGGCGTAATACAGCGCGTGCAGTGTAATGAAAGATTTGATAAGGCGATTGTAGGTAAATCAAAGCAAAGCTGTTCAACTTTTATTTGAATTTTCTGATTTTAGTTAACTATTTTGCAACAGACGCATTACTTTATACTTATCAATCAGACATTAGGACAAATTAAGCGGCTGCGATTGCTCAGTTGGTAGAGTTTCTCTGTTTCTGATTAGTGATCAAATATGCGTCGTTGTGTCTTTGAGAAAGACGCTTAACGTTTATTTTTTATTGAAGTCGAGCGCAATGAGCAGTCTACCTATATCTTGATGGCCGAATTCAGCAAAAAAAAAAAAAACTTGCTCACAGATTCGTGGTAAACAAGAAAGGTGCTCTGACTCGATGTAGTTAGATGGGTAAACGCAGCGACTAGTTCATCCGTATGAAATGCCGGGCAGATTAAGCATCGTATTAATCAAAAGTGAGATAAACTCTCTATAAAAAGCAAAGTCAGAATTCAACAGAACCATATTGACCTTGCGTTCACCTGTTGTAAACAAATGAATTTTAATGACGTATGTACATGAAAACATTATTCTCAAACCGCAAGTTTTAAATGCAATTACTTCAGACGTGGTGGAAAAAAATAAAGGCCTTCTTAAGGTGTATTATAGAAACGTGGTGGCTGGGATTACGTTCTTCTACTGTAGCAGGGATTACCGGCCAGAGTTGTCTGGAAGTCAAGGCCAGACAAAATGATAGTTCAAAACCAATTACATGAAAACTTCACTTTTATGCTTTAAATTTTGTTGCACATTTTGTTGCTGTAACAAGAAGGTGCGGGACATGTTCTCATGTTACTTCAGGCGACAATGTTCTTAAAAATTTTAAGGGCCAGCCTAACACTGGGCGTAAAATCGTGAACGTACGAGCATAAGTTGTTTTTATCCTTGGTTTATTTTAACATATTGCAGTTTGTACGCTGATATTATCCCATACCTGTCAACTTTCACGATTTCGTCGGGAGACTCCCGATTTCGAGGATTTCTCCCGATCACCCGATGTTAACAAAAAATCTCCCGATATTAGAATTAGGCTCAAGATTTTTTTAATTTAAAAATTAATCAGTTTTTTAAAAAAATTAATCAATCAATTGTTCGCAAATCTTTTTTTTTTTTGTGAAAGGGAAAGAATACACTTCGACCCCTGCTTCGACGGATTTTATATTTTTCAAGAGTGTTGATTTGAAAATTAATGTGTGATCTTGCTTTCACACAACGGTGACATCAACTCCAATTGTTAAAAATTCACGATGTAGCAAATAGCAATGTCATGCACAAATTGCAGTCTCCGGTACGGGTCATTGCAGGTCATTGCAACTATGAAGAGCTGAGCTCTTTTAATGGCGTCTGTCGGAGAAATTGCTAGTTCTGATAAGCGCAAGGGGAATGGTCAGCGAGAGTTGCAAGAAGAGACGGGTAAAAGTTAAAAAAAAAATGTATAGCTGTAAGTACTAGCAAACTTGGGAGAAAAATTATCTCTTCATATGTAAAAGCCATAAAGGGGATGAATACGCTAAATGTGATTCTTGCAGTATTCACATTAGCGTAGCTGGTAGCTCGAGGAGGAAAAAATGACGTAACGAAACAGGTCAGCTTCGAAAATCATAAAAAGAGCGTTGCAGCCGAAATAAGAACTCATAGGATAAACAGCTTTATGGTAAGAACACCAGAAGAGAGCGATTAACTTATTTATGTGGAAACTAAATTTGCAATGTTCGTGGCAGAGTTGGCAACGGATCCGGAGCGGACTCGAATATTCGTGTTTTTTTTCGGATCCGGATACAGTTTTATTAGAATATGCGGATCCGAATTTGAATTTGGCTCTGCTATCCCGAAAAAATTAGCACTATATACTGTAAAAACCTTGTCATCTTTATCTCAATTTTTTTTTTTCGGTCTTCACCTAAATTTTGGCAGAAAAAACGCACCAATTTTGAGTGAAGAGCTATTTTTGTCTACTTTTGGTTTTCGTTATTAAGATCAAAATGTACTTGTTTGCTGGCAGATCCGCAGCGGATCTCTTCTTGTTGGATCCCGAGCGGTTCCGGGTCTTTAAATTTGTGGACCCAGCCACCTCTGGTTCGTGGTGAAGAACAATTTGCCATTTAGCTTACTCAAACACATCCAGCGAAAGAATCTTTTCCATGGAGCGGAAGATTGTAACTGAAAACAGAACCAGTTTGATCAATGACACTGTGTTCGCGCTTTTAAGATCTAAATTAAATTGTGACAGCAGTGCAGCTGGCTTTAAACCTTTCAAAGTAGAGTTGAATGCTGCCAAAAAAAGCCACATACATAGGTAATTAAGCCCACAAAAGTTAGAATCAGGCCTGCAAGTAGAAGCAAATGCTTAAGGTAAGGGTGAGGGAGGAGGCGAGATTGGTTAAGAGGGGGCGCTAATTGATATACCACTATACATGTACAGCTGATTTGGTACTGGCCGGGGGGCAAAAACTTGTTCTTGGGGGTCTGTGAGTCAGGTTAAAGTAGACGTGGTTAAATGATATTTCACTTTTATCATTTAGTACTTTTTGAAAGCATCTGCTGCGCTGAATGCAGCATGATTGCATGACATTTTATGCCGTGTGTTAGTGAAGTGTATGAAATAGTTCGGATGTTATCGGCTACATGGTACCGTATCCAAAATAAAAAGTCTGCTTGATTTAATTAGTCTGTCTTTTAGTAGTTAGAACTGCTAAAACCTGAAATGGTAATGTCAAAAGTTTGGTAATGTGTACCAACATTAAAAAATAACAATAATTTTTCAAGCAGTAGAAACAGGAGGGAGGTCTTGGGGGCAAAACTTCCCAGCTATTGAATTTGCTGGAAAGAAATCTCCCGATTTGGCATTTTCAAAGGTTGACAGGTATAATTGTCCGTACGTAACGAGTACCAATTTTTTTTCAAAATACACTTAAGCTATGCTTATAAGCTCACAAGTTTACGCATAGTGTTATAGAACAGGCCTAAAAACCCTGAATTAAACAAAATAATTGAACATCTATTATGAAAATATTCATTTCAGTGGCGGTTATTACGAAGCTGTCAATGCATTACGACATCAAAAATATCAACCGTTTTTTAAGACAAATGTAACAGTTCAAGGCCCTGTTATTTTTTGCATGCAAACATTCCAACTAGTCTATCTTGAAGGGCGGAATAGAGTATGGGATTTATTACACTATTAATTGGAAGCACAAACACAACACTGATCTGATAAACGATGTTGGAAAAAACCACCCCACTGACTCTCATGTACGACATGATGCTGATTGGAATCCAGCAGCAAAAATCTGTAGCGATAATTCTGGCAATTCGTTTCTGCATTATTGATTCTTGTTTTGCTGTAGATTGGTTGGAAAGGCCCAGCATATTTGGTTTTTTTGTCCACTTGACATACATCATTACATAACTTACAAGAATAAAAACAAAAGCTAAAAAGTGTGATTAATGTGAGTGTATATTCCCAAGCTGCATCATCTTTTTGAACAAACAGTCGTGGCATGCAAATGCTGGTTTCCCCGTAATATCCAAACTTTGTTAAAGGCATGCTTTCTGAGAAGTTATTTCTCAAAATCTGTTGCGTCGTTTTCCAAGTGGTACCTTGTGTTGTAATTTCCGTTTGGTTAGTCAAGGCAGAATAAAAACAAGCAAACTCACTTAGAGTTGACTACCTCCAAATACCTTTTTTATTGAATATACTTCGAAATAAAATTTCATTCACAAAATATTGTGAATTTTGAGTCAAGTATGGGACTGTTCCAAGCAAAATAGCAACTAGCCAAGATACAGCGATACAAAATTTCCAAGGACGTGTTGGCATGGTGACTGATGCAATTGGCTTAGAAATATTCCGTAATCGGTAAGCAGTTAAGGTAACCATTAGAAAGCACGAAGCTTCACTAGAAATTACCGCAAGGCTTCCAATAACAGAACACTTTAAGCTTGATCTCCACTCTACTGTAGGTCTATTTCCGCATAACGACCAGAATACACTACACTATATACTGCTATTGTGAGCAAATAAAAGCTCATGATAAAATCAGCAATGGAGATGTTTGCAATGATTGTGTGCTGACAATACAAAGAGTGCGTTAGTTTAGTTGTTCGAAGTAGTTTCAAGGTCCAAATAATCACAAACAGATTTCCCAAGAAAACTATATCACCGATTATCCAAAACGCACTTCGTAGAATTGGATTCCCGATCATTTCAGAGTCCGATGAAAACAGCCTAGATGAGCAACCTTCTTCGTCAGAACCGTCGTCACAATCTTTTTCATCGTCACAAACTTGTGATTTATCAATGCTGATGTAGTCTCCGGCTTTGCAGTAGAATCTGTTTGGACAAGTTTTCTCGTCGAATCCTTTAGGGCAAGATGAATTGTTGATGAATTTCCAAGCTTGATCAACCACTCCATCACAGTATCGATCTCCAAGTGGATAGAATGAATAGCAATTGTCACTACAGTAAGTTGGTGGATTTTCGCAGTTGCACTCATCGCTGAAATCTCTGCACTCTGGAAGCCCATCGCAATAAGTAGGAAAGATATTGCCATGCTTCCTTTGACAATTTGTTCGGTTAATTACTGAATCTGTGAGTAATTCCGTAAAATTCACAGTCGCGCTTGCATGAGTTAGACAATACAGCATCATAGGAATATTGTTAAAGAAATCTTTTATTAATCTAATAGATATAGGAGTAGTAAAAGTACATGTTGTTTTTGAAAATCTCTTTAGGCTAAAAAATGCTTTACAATTTAGGTGATTGATCTTGTTCTTACACAAGCATTCATCAGAGAAGTCGTAGCAATCGATTACCCCGTCACACGCTTGCTTTGAACCCTGGAACATTGTACAATTCGTCTGTTCCGTCCAAACAATCAAAATTTCCGTCACAAAATCCATAAGCCAAAAACAACCTTCCGTCATCACATTGATAAATGGGATAGCAATTGTTGATTTCGCTGTCAGGGCAATATGACGAACATATTACTTGAGTTTCGACGCAATCGTCATTATGACACTGCTGCGAAAGAGTCTCAAAACAAGTCGAGTTATCACATGAAGCCAAATCATTGCATGCACTGATGTTGTCCAACCGATATAAATTCATGTCACAATCACCACAACGAAATACACGAAAATACACAAAATCTTCGTCACTATAGTCAAAACAGTCAGAAAAACCGTCATGATAAAATTGTATGGGAATGCATTGATCAGTCTCGCAGTTAGTTTCACCGTCGCAACCGCATGCAAACTGATCTTTGTTGCATACGCATCTGACTTCGTCTGAAGCATCCGAACAATCGCGCCGTGTATCGCACCTCACTGCAAAAAAATTCTTTAGTAAATCCTAATACAGTAGATTAGTATTTAAACAATAATTGTTGCAGTGTTTTTGCTAATGGTTGTTCAAGTCGGACTCGAACGAAAGGTGCAAAATACAAGAAGTTGTAAACAGCGTTCATTGTCAGTGGCAATTTGGACTTTTTGTTTTCCTTTTTTTTAAGCTTCGCATGCTGGCTTACGACAATATGCAATCGCCTACACCGTACACCAACGGCCAAGGTCTCGTTGCCTCAACGTAGTACTAGTAGTGTGGTCTTCTCTCGAACGTGATTTGAAGGAAAACGGCAGGAAATACATATCGAAGGGACTGACAAGACGGTTGCTCTAAGCTTTTTGCTCCCACCTGTCGAAGGGGTCTAACAGCACCACCACTCACTTTACCGTTGAAAATGATAACCGTTTTAGTAAAGCACGGTTGGTTCCGCAAGCCGTAGTAGGCTTAATATCTAAGACAAATGTTGTAGTTAGCAATTTAATAGGCTCGAAATTATACCGCGGAATTGTTGCAAATTATGATGCAGACGCAGCAAGGTGCTCTTCAATAATGAGAAACGACAAAGCACAAGATGTTTCGACGATTGATCACGATACTCAGTTGAAATAAGCTTTGAAATCATATTAATTCAAAAAAAAAATTGACTAAATAGCGAGATTAATATCATTAGTACAAAATATGGCATTACCAAAAGCGTATTAGATTTGTTCCCCAAATCTATTTTTGCTTACAATGGCTTTCCCAAAATTTGAGTAAGCAAATAATATTTAAACTACAAATAACGAGTTAAAACTACTGTTACGGTACTGAATGGGCATTTTTTAATGCTGATGCTTAGAGAAATTACTTAATTCATTTTCAAAGCTGATCAGGGGCGTATTAAGGTGGAGGGCATTTGGGGCGATTGTTCCGCCTTTCGCTTCTAAAAGGAGTCACCAAACAGGATATTTCGAGCTATTTTTTAATAAACTTTAGCGCTTATTCATATCCAAAAAAAAAGTAGAATTTTTTAATTTACGATACTTTGAAGTTACACAAACCTTGATCTCAAAAACAGATATAGACTGAAAATAAAAGATTGCCTGACTTTGGTGGACTATTGATCGATTGTATGGGAAGAACGTGTAACTTGTACCCCCGTGTAAATTGAACCCCTAATTAAATTTCCTTTTTGGAAACAAAATAAATCGCAAAGCTATAACAGCTTGAAATAGGTGTGTGACAGATAAAGTTTAAGCCAATCAGGACGCTTTTGCTTTTTGGTTAGAAAAAGTAGTACGAATTTGAAGGTTTGAAGTGAAGTTGATCTAATTTTGAGGTATCAGATTATTAGCGTTTGTTTCATTTTAGTAAGCCCAATAGTTTTGTAAAAGTCATTATAACAACAGTTATTCATATGTGTATCCACATGTAACAAAACTAAAACGTTGATTTAGGAGGAAAAAATTTATGGCTCAGCGACTTGCATCACCATGATTGTGTAAATTGCACCTCTGATACAAGTGTAATTTGGACCCCCGATATAATAAGGTTAAAAAATTAAATTCTTTTGCAAAAAACTATTTTATGATCTTAGCACTATCACTACTTGTCCTTGTCAGTTCAGAGCCTTGTTATAGCCTAACATCATAATTATCTTATGTAGGCTGGAGTCTTCAAGCTGAGCTGGTGGAACGGGGTAGGCGAAGTCAAAGCATGACATCCTGACACGAGACAACTCACCCTGGAAATCCTGACGTTAGGGCAAGGGTGAATGTTAGGTCAAGGAGTTACGATTCTCGAGGTAAGTTGTCTCACTTCAGGATGTCGCGGACCAATTTTCCATAATATTTCTAGGAGACCATATTACACATAATGAGGGACCAATTTACACATTGAATGTGTAATTTGAACCCCCAACAGCAAAAAAATTAATTCAACATAGAGCTTAAGCTACCGATCGAAGCCTATTTATTTTTTGTTTTATAGAAAGGCACTATCCTAAGTTTTTTTTAACAGTTCATTGTAGCTCGAAATTTTAAGTGCTTCAAAAAATATTACCGATTTTGCTTTAAGGGGTTTAATATACACGTCTTTCCCCTAACATCATTATCCACTTGTAACGAAAAAAGTGACGTTGGCGCTAACTTATGGATGATTCCTCAACCGCTGAGGAGTTGAATACTTTCCAAATTTTGTGGTTGATGTTTGACTTATTCCAATTAAATTTGCTGCCTGTTCAAAGCCACCAAGCAGCGATAATCTTAAACAATAAAGTGCCTTATCCTAAGAAAACAACAACGCCTCAGGGTGAGCGTTGAACCAAGAACTTGCAATTGTGGTTAATAGAGTAAAAACAACACATTTACCCTCATGGCCTGGTAGTCGACAATTATTTTCGCGTTTGGTTGCAGTGATTTAAGGCACGAGTTTTTGCTATTTGCCTGGCAACACATTGACTCTCAAAGAGACACCTTGGTATGATTCAATTCTGGTGGGAACCCAACGTTTGTATCTACCCTCAAGATATCTGAGCTTTAATACGGCCCGGAAGCTGATCTAATGAGCAGGAAAACTTACAAAGAAAAATTCAATTTGAAAATACTAAAACGTTATAAAGTTGTCAAAAAATGTTAAATAAACAAATGCGAAACAGAATGCTTACTTTTATCATTATAACAAACTATATCTTTCGTACACGTCATGTTTCCGACCTGATTGCACGCACACCGATTTGGTAAATGGGGCGGACAACTGGTACAGTTTAGTTCGTCATGGAAAAAAAGGAAAGGACAATCAATATATCCGTTGCATGGGAAAAAACTGGAGCAAGATAACTTCTCGTCCTTGCTCTGTTCACTGCATAATTAACATTTGTATTACGAGAAAGCAAGCTTGAGAAAAACTTAAACTTCCTGCTCTACGCATTTGTAACTGAATTAAAAGTGCTCGTATATATTTCCCTTGTTATAATCCCATATTTCCCTTGTTATAATAACTATACATCTTAATTTATCTGTTTGTTTTGGCCAAAAAATGACAATAGGACATTTTGGATTTTAAGTCAATCCCATCTGACTGCTGGGAAACCGTGCCAAAAACTGTAAAAGTAAAAATGCTAACTGTGCGTAAAAATGATAAATAGACCACAATTCGTAGCCTCCTTTAAAAATAATTATGTACATTGAAAATAGACATGCTGTCGAGTAGTTCCCATTTATTTGTTGGTTCTTTGGAACACATTGACAAAAATCCTGAATAGACCCAGAGCAACCTCCTCCTTTTTTACAAGGACTGCATTGATATTCATCGGCAGAACAAATGCAATCAATTTCATCTGAACCATTGCCGCAGTCGGACCACCCGTCGCACACCCTTTCAAGAGGAATACATGAGGGTCCTAGCGAATCTTCATTGCCCACACCTTTACAATAGCAGCTCACAAATCCGCCAGAACATCTACTACGTAAACACGCATCTAAAAACAATATTTGATGAAAGTTGGTAATGAAATACATCAATGGTAATAAAATCTCATGTCCTGGAGACTAATGCTAGAAAAATTAAAACCTACTCCGTTTAAATCGGACCCGATACGTGATTTGTTCTTTAGGTATTTCAAAACATAATCATTAATCACTATAACTTAATCAAATCAAATCAAATCTTTCTTTATACTAGCTGTATTACGCCAAAGCGTTTATCGAGTTGGCGGGGCCCATCTCCGCGTCTTTGTGCCCGGGCAACACAGCTCCTTTCGAAGAAACTTTGCAGCGGTGGCAAGCTGTTGGCAACACTGTGTCCGATTTAACCGGCCCGAGATTTGAACCTCAGACCTCCCGCTTTAGAGACGAACGCGTTACCGCTCGACCAACTGGCCTGTATCACTATAACTTGCTACATTGAATGAAACATTTAAGCACCAAAATTATTGTTCGCACAGTTACTATATTCATTGCATCACAATTTATTGATAAACATTATCATCATGAATAAGTAGTTTTATTTAGAAACATCAGACTTAATTCATTTTAAAAAACGGAGCAATTAACCGCGTCAACATTTTTTACACTCAACTTTACTTTCTGGCTTTTTTTGGGCCTGGTTTGGGCTGAAAATCATTTCTGGGTCGGTCTCATATTTTCGGGTTTGGGTGGGTTTTGAGCCTGAACCAATCAGCTCATGTACAACTCTGCCTACGACATCGTAATACTCGCGAAATTTGACGTAATACGATTGGTCTAACGATATTAAGCTGAGAAATTATTTTCGAATCAATTTTCTTTTAAATTTTTGTAAGCTTATTGATGGTCATTCCATAATAATGTTATAACGTGCAGCAAGCCAGCAAATCAGTAGATGGAGCTTTACTGGTAGAAATAACAAGACAAAAATATCACATAATCTCATGTCTTGATTGACTCCACATGGCTATTAAAATAACTAAAAAATCAGTTCCGAATTAATTCCTTTATCAAAAAGTTTGTTAATTTTTGAAGATGGCTTTCGTGTGTAACGAGATGTAGTGCCACACATCCTCCTGTTCTTTCTTTCTTTTTTTTCCAACACTCTTTTCCCTCTGTCTCCGCTCTTTTTCTCATTCCGCCCTCGAAACTGTCATTTTTTTTCTTTTTTTTTGCGGTGATACATATAGGCGACTCCCCTCGCACGTGCTTTTCTTTCTTGTTTCGTCGCTGTCGTAAGCATTAAAAAAACGTGGTTCATGGACACGTGTATTAGATTTTTTTGTAGTGGATCGAAACCATAAAATTCCCACAGAGATTACGAGAGATATTGGTTGCTTTCAAAGAGTAAATTCGTATGCAAAGTCTTCAGTAATAAATTGTCGCTAGTTTCAGTGTCGGCACCAGTAGCGTAACCAGGGGGCGGGGGGGCTGTAGCCCCCTCCCCATTAACATGTCGACCAAAAAGCAGAATGAGAAAAACACTACGTATTTAGCACTTTTGAGACTGTTGATTGCACTAGAGTAGACTAAATAGTGATTTAAAACGTCTTTTAAAACATATATTTAGGGGGGGCTAATTTGTTGAAAATAAAACTAACAAATAAATGAAAACTTTGAAAAATGGTCAAAAATATGCAATCATTTTTGATCGCAAGTATAAAATTGCTATACATAGGTGTCATCAACAAATATACTACAAACTAAGGAATAGGGGGGGGGGGCTATTCAGTATTAGTTAATTACCAATTTCTCTCAAATCTTTTTTCATTAGCCCCCCCCTTCCCCCATCCCTCGCCCCCAATTATTTTTCTCTATAACCTGAATACGAAATAGATTACTTCGTGTGAGTTTTATTGAACTATTCGATTTCATAATTTACCAACATCTAAATAGGAGAACTAAAATTTTATCACTAGCCACCTCTCAAACAGCACATTTATGCAACCAGTTTAATCATGTTTGCACAGCCAATTTCTAAGCCACCTTCTAAAAGCATTATTTTTTTATCAAAATAGCCCAAACATTACGTTATTTTTGCCCAAAAATGCAAAATTTTTCGAGCGCTGGGGGCTCCTCCCCAAGACCTGCGTGCCTCCGGCGGCTGGGGGCTTTGCCCCCAAACCCCCAGCCTCGAGCGGCTGGGGGCTTCGCCTCCAGACCCCCAAAACAGCCCCCCCACCCTTATTGCGAATTTCTGGCTACGCACCTGGTTGGCACGCTATAAAGTTAATGCAATGTTGAAGTCAAAACAAACTAGGTTTTTAATCATATGAATTTGAAACTAATAATGAATAAAACTTAATCACTTTTTTTCAGCAAAAACTGACGTAAACTTACATAAAATGTCAGACCAAGACAAAAATAATTCAAGATTGTTTTCTTCACTGCTTGTGCTCTCAAAATATTCTTGAAATAATCCACCAAATCTCTTTACTCTTTTCTTCAATGGACTTTTTGAATAGTTCAAATCGAAACCAACATGGATGGCTGAAGCCAACGACAGAAAACACAGCACAAGATTTATGCTTAACTGTAGTTTTGTAAAGTGCATTTTCAGAAAATACAAGGCATTTTATAATGTTTTTGAGCAATAATATTATGAAAGCTGCTATTGCGTTGCTGAAAAGACTGCAGCTTGCCAGGTTTGTTAGAATGAGAATTGGATAGCCACACCTTGACTGTCTCAACAAAATGGCAGGCTTCGGTATTTCTCGAGAGCCCCGGGAAGTGTTACTTTGGAATAGATTAGTTTAATTGGTGCACGGTATGCTTCATTGCATAGCTTGATTAAACAGTAGAGTTTTATCGCATGTCTAGCCGTCGTCACGGTCTAGCCCGAGGTTCCTCGATTCAAGTCAGTTTTGTATTCGACGTGGTCTCGAGAAGATACACATTTCGGAGCTCTTCTTTTGGATACATTAAGTAGCATAACCAAGTCGCATCAAAATTTAAATCGCAAGTATTTGGCCCATTTATTTCAAATTGGTGTGTTTGTTGTCTTTAGAAGAACACCAAAGCTACATCTTTAATAAATTCGTGTTTTATATTTGAGGTTAGTGGGCTGTCCGTATATTTACTACGTTGTGTTTTGTCCTTGCAGTCTGTCGGCAGACTACGTAGTTCACCGGGCACTGGTGTAGGTTCGCCAACTCACCACAGAGTCGGAATTGCTCCTATATTGGCTCTGTGCTTGCTCAACAGATGCCGAGCATATGAGCAGCAATATTTGGCTGACAATCACGCTGATATAAATACGTGTTCGATAATTCGAGTGCTTCGCTTCAGGGATGCAGCCAGCAGAGCCGACCATCTCGCCAAGCTCAGAGTCCTTATAGGCAGGGCTTCATTATTGACAACAAATAAATTGGTAAAACTGCACTCATTGGAAATTTAACAACTTGCACAAATTAAGGTAAAGACTAAAAAAGTATTTCAGGGCCAATGCGGCGCTATTTTGGGGCAAAAAAATCTTTAGCGCTTTTCGGTTGTAGTTTACTAATTTTCGACCAAAAATAAATAAAGATTAAAAGAGATTTTTGACCGTTCCTAGAGTTTGTTTTGCTACCCGAGTTTGTCAAGTTTTACAACAACTTTGGGTGCACTTTTGTTCGGCGTGAAACCCGCATACTCGTTTCTGGGTTTGTCTTTGCAGCCATAGATCGATCTTTAGTTTTCAGAACCCTGGATGACTGAGTTATGGAGACGTAGCCAGAGAGAACAGGGGGGCAACTACCACCAAAATTTTACTTTTCCCCCCAAATGACTTCAGTAAACGTCGCCTTTAACAAAATTTCAAGTATTTCGTGCCTACGTACGCTACTTTGCCCCCCCAAAAAATTTTTGTCTCCCAAATGATTTCGATTAAAATACCGCAAGACAGCCAACTGCGAGAGAAACCAAGTTTTAACTCCGCGAAGACCTTGTTTTTGGTCTACACCTACTTTTGAGTGAAAAATCAACTCTATTTTTAAATGGAGACCTGTTTTTTTTTGTCTTTACCTACTTTTGTAGGCAAAATCAGCTCTTGTTTCCGTGCAGACCCTTTTTTTTCTTTAGAGATCGCCCACTGCAAAAAGTCATTGCCCTCCCCAAAACATTCCGTTCTGGCTACGTGCCTGCTAAATTGGACACGGCAGTGTTGCCAACGGCTCACCACCGCTGAGATAAATCTTCGCTTGAAACTGCATTTACACAGCCCGCGCAAACACCTACGAATTAAACCTGGAAAGTCGGTACACGCTTCGATGAAAAAAAAAAACGACTGCCGAACGAATCGAAACAAATCCGATCTTTGAACGATCGAAAGAAGTCCTGGTAAGGGAGATGACCCTTCGCGTCACACTGGATAATGCACAAGGACCAGTCTTCAACGTAATCACGAAAGCTCAACGCAATAAGAATTATTATTTAACGGAAAAGCTGGTTTAAAAGAAGAAAGCCGTGATTTGATTCTTTAAATTTAAACGAGGACTGAAGAAAAAATTAATTGGGGTATCTAGAGTCAAAGCAATCGTTTTAAATTAGGTTGGTGTTGACTCCATCTTTCTTGACCCAGCCATTTCAGAGCTATTCTGCTTCAAACACCACGTAGGGGCCTCTCTAATCATAATTTTCATTGGTAACCTTGACGTTGATAACATCGGCCACGCCATCTTACAGTTGCTCCATTCTAAGGCAACGCCGCAGTGAGACTAAAAGAGAGGACTCTTAAACTACCGGTACAGTATAATTATGTAAGATCATAGAGCTTTTTTTTGGGTTAGGCTACTGTTTTGAAACGTCAAAGTTGCCAATAAACATCAAAACCATAGTAAAGCCTTTACGTCGTGTTGAAGTAGAATATCTCTGTAACGGCCGGGTAAAGAAAGATAGAGTTAATATCTATCTTAAGTAATGCGATTGCCCTATCTAAACTTTAGATACTATCATTGATTTTGCTTTCATCCCTCTTTTAAGTCTCCTTGATTCTGCATACAGTTGTATCATTAATGGTATAATTTTTTTTTTTTTTGGAAAAGAATGTTTAAGTTGTGTTTAAGCTATCATGAATTACAGTACCGGTATAAAAAGTATTCAACTAATATAAAGCCCATATTCTAAAATTGATATTTGCACAGAAATGCAGCTGGTCCTACCTACAGCACAGTATTATGTCAGTTTGCATTTTTGCGAATGACTCACAAAGTACCAGCCTATTTCCTCGACTAAGCTGCCATTGAACCAAAATTGAATTAATGGCACTGTTCGCTTTCTATTTTTACTTCACTACCCGCCACAAGCGCAGAGATATTTATGAATACATTATCATCGAGATTTTTTCATCACGCAAACGAAGAAGTGAACGTTGAAAGATCTAGCGCTTTGATCGGGAAATGAAACCGTAAGAGATCGACATATCCTTTTAATCTTTTATATTTACCAGTAATTTGATTGTAATCACTTGTTTTAACTGATAATGCTAGATCATTGAAAACACGTCGTCTAACACAGTCATTCATCCATTTTCAATATTGTTCTGACAAGTATATGACGTGGTGAAAACGGTACCAGCAGTTGCAACTGTTTTAGTAGCAACTCCGTGTTTAGTCTAAAGCTTCGAGTTGGATTTAATTTGATGAAAAACGAGATATTTTCCGGTGAAATAAGTTGGCCAAGGACTTAAATTATAGGGAATCTATCCCCCATCAAGAATTAGCATACCCCCTTCGAAACTAAGCATATCCCTCTCCTTCACTCCTACAACAGTTGAGCCAGAACTAACGTAACTTGACTTTCGGCCAAATAAGGGGTTGAAATGGACGTAAAGACTTTTTTGGGCACCACCTCGAGTTTGGACGAAATAGTGGACTTTTGGACATAGAGATCTTTTTTTGCCCTGCATTGTTTTGATTCCAAAATGTGTCCTGCAACAGGCCGAAAGCATCTCCTCATCTAATAATTTACAATTAAAGTGTTGATCTAGCCTCGGAGCTTAATTGCGGACAATTTGATTGCAGTCATGTTTTATATTAGCAGTGACAAAAAGCTGAACAGAAACCTACAGTGTAGGAACAAAGAGACACGGGTTCGAAACCAAGGAAGGACAACTTCGAGAAATTTCACATCATTTTATACATCGAATGATGATTATAAGCTGCTACAAACAACAACAAAATTAGTAAAAACTGAAAAGGTATTATAAGGATGCTGCGATTAAAATACAACAACATCGAAGACAACACAGTGTACATAATTCCTATGTACAAAAATTTAATAACCACAAACACAAAATTGTGGAAGAATCGTTAACCCTAAACCAGATACGTCGGAGTGCCAGCACCCCCATGAAATATAGTACATTATTTAAACGACCACGGTGTCGATAGGCAGTTAGAATAGATACCATTCTAGCTGTGAAAATAGCTATGGTCTTGAATCATCTGCATTCGGGGGTAAGCGGTTGTTTGTAGGGATGGGCTAGTAAAAATTACACATGATGTTTTCAACCAGGTTGGTTCAGTTTTTATCTATGAAATAGAGGCATAAAGTGACTAAAACAATGAAGCGGTTTCAAGTAAGGCATGTTCGATGCCACTATGCCTACTGCTGAAGTGCAAATGCTTCTCGTACTCTTGCCTGGTTGGAAGATCGAAAAACTCGAGTTCGCTTCTCAGTCTAAACTTAATCAATGACTGAATTTGTTAATTACAACCGTACAATCTTAGCACAATTATTGAAAAAAGATTTTAAAAGTGGTAGATAGACACTGATACAATCTGTCAGCAAAAAGGCAAGGCAAACAAAACAACACACAACTAAATTTTGAAAAATGTTCATTAGAAAACATTACACAGCAAAAATCTTGACATCAATATACGAAAGTTGATAACGCCAATTTGTTTCTTTGAAAAATTCCGACTTTTAGTTCTTCAAATTAGAGGTTAACTTTGAGATCGTATCACAAAAGAAAACCCTTTAAACAAAGCAAAAAAATCCATGTCTTGATAATACTGAATGCGTTATCAAAAGAAAAGATTTTTAGGAAATAAATAAATCTGAAGTCAAATTCCAATAACACTAACCCAATTTAAGTGCCCCTTGGGCAAATATTAGAGGCAGTATTTTTCGATTGTTCGTTGGAGCCTAGCTCAAAACTGGCGAGTTTCATTTTAAGTTCGTCAACTTTTGCTTGCTGCCTAATCAAAAGTTCATCTTTATTTTGAATTTCATTTCGCAATTTTTGACGCTCTTCGGCATATTCCTCACGCTGCCGCACAATGTCGCCCTCGAGTATGCTCATCCTGAAAAAATGCGAACGCGTCAAGATTCATATTTACGTCATTAGCTATTCTAGTAACACAGTGAACTAAGATACGTTTGCAAACAGAATATCACCAATTTTTATTACAAATACTTTAAAGTTAGACTTTTCTGCAAACACTGCAACACTTCAAAGTAAAAGTAGACTATTTCACAAGAAATTTTTATCTAGTTTTTTAATAAACCTAACCTAAATATAACCGAAATTCGAATTCTTACTCTAAAACTAATCCCCAATTTACCTTAAACTTAATCTTGATCATCAAAAAAGTAAACAAAACATGTGTGAATCAATATTGCTCACTTTCGTTTTATTCTCTTTTGCTTTAAAACTTTCGGCGAAATAGTCACTTTCTTTGAATCATGGTTGCTTCTTAAGACGAATGAATATTTATAGTATTTCAACAAGAATCAAGCTCGATATCTCAACGATTTACAGGTTCCATGGTAAACTTGAAACTTCTGATCTAAGTGCTCAGCTGGTTTGAGGCAAGGAGCGGAATCAGCCAGTGGCTGGTGTCAGGGTTTTGAAAAAAGCTCGAGAACGAAGAATTAAGAATAAATATCACAAATGGTGAACTTGAAACTTCTTGAACTTGAAAGTGCGATATTTTATCACAACTTTAATTACGAAAATTATTCGCTCTAACTCAATTGTTGAGTACGTTTTAAGACCCTGATATTAACCAGACTCGCAACGAATTCAATTAAAGTTAAATCACTTGACTACTATGTTACGACTCAAAAAAATGCATTATTAACCCCGCCATCCCTGAATATGTCAGTTCTAAAGCAGTATAAAGTAAATACAACGGAAGTATAACAAAATGCAATGAGATATAACTCAACTACATTTTAAGTGTTTCACAATGATAATTATTTGGTCATACACACCGTTGTAAGAGGGTTTGGATCTGAGCATCTCTTTCTTTTTGAATTTGCCTTCGAAATTTCGATTCGCGTTTTTCAAAACTCCGCAACTGTGAAGCAAATCGTTAGGTCATCACAATTGCCCAGCACGACCTATGGAAGTAATGTTATGCATTAACTAAATATTTTTCTTGAAAATCTAGCTAGTTTATAAAAATGACATTCCCCAAGTAAAAAACGGCAAGATTTTAGGAAATCAGACATGTGGAGTGGTTCCTTCCTTATCGCATATAATATCCAATTCCTTTGAAAGAAACAAGAGAGTAAGGAAATCAAAACTTCATTCACAGTCCTAAAAGGAAAAACTTAAAACGTATAAAAGCACATAGAAAGTTCACCTTATCTAAGAGCACCGCCTCTCTCTTTTCAGCTCGACTCCTCGCATCGTTCTCGTTCTTAAGACGAGTTCGCAAACCTAATATCTCCGTCTCCATTCGTAGCATACGCTCCTCGTACTAAAATATTCAACATTTTAATTACTTGTACAAAGCTCACTTCAAACCCTCCTATAGCAATGTGACATTAGCCTGCAGCGTGGCCAAGAGCATACAGACATCGTTATGCGATTCTGATCGCCTAGTCAGAGTTCAATTCGTACTGTTGCATCTTAAAATAATGCGTTTAACGGTATCACCTCGCCAAGCTACCATTAGAAAACCACTGCAGTCAAGGTCATATTATTGTCAGTCTGAAATTAAGAACGTTTCATGCACTTGTCGGTCATAAACAGCCTAATAGTTAATGCTTCCGTGGCAGCTTTTTGCTTTCTCTAAAGAGACAAGTGTAGATGAAACTGAACTATCATATCAAACTGTTACTTTGTTTGCTTTCCTTTTGAAATCATAAATAACCAATAATCTTACATTTTTTGCCATAATCGCCCTGGCATCCTCTTTCACCTCCTCCTTGCGATGAGGATGGGGATCGTGGTTCAGCACCCACTGAGCAGTCCGAGCTTCTGGGGAGAGCTGACTTTCCGGGGTAGCAGGGGGAAAATCTGACTGATGGTCGGAAGGTGAGTTGGGTTTGTTGGCGCTTCTGTGGCCGATAGCTCGTCGCGGCATCTAAATAATAGATTCATCCGATCAGTGATCGAGTGGATAGAGCGTCTGCTCCTGAAACGGAAGGCTCGGATTCGGTTTACGGTCGGGTTAAACCAAAAACTATAAAAATTGGTATTCACAGCTTCCTTGCTTGACTTAGGCAATAAAAATGGGACAGTGTGAAGTCTCTACCACGTGTGGTAAACAGGTGGCAGCTTGACTCGAAGACCGAAAGGTCCCTTTGCTCTTTCCTGGCCAAGGCAACCAAGAATATTCTTACAATAGATGTCTTTAACAAAGGATTCTTTGAGATAAAAGCATCGATCTTCATCTTTTCCGCTGTCAAGTTTGTAGGACTCGTTTTTTTATCAAAAGGCTACAAAGAGAGAATTCCGTGTCTGGACTACCACACTTGCATGGTTATTGATTAGCAAAGCTTTCGTAAAACTAGCCACTGGATGAATCAACTGCCAGGCACTATCATCAGAAATAGGCATGAAGTATCGTTGACAAGAAGACTCAACAATTGCCCGAAATAAAACTGAACCGACAGTTAGAAGCGTTTCGATAAAAAACCGAAAGCTCTAAAACTGTGCTGAATCGTTGCCACCACAAAGCTCAACTTTTTACGAAGGAAAAAAACAAAGAATTGCAAATATATATTAAAGTATCTGATTGCTCACTACGATACGTGAAGCGGCGTCTCTTGTGACGCTTAACGCATAGGGCAAACCTCTGATAGAAATGTTAAGGTAATTAAAAATTGCAACAAACACAACGAGTCGTGCATATAGGTTGCAAGTTTTATATCTGTTCATATTTAAAATTTTTCAATTCAATTTTTGAACGGAAAATTTTAAACTGTAAACAGCGATTTGAACAATCAAATTACAATGTTATGTAACCAATAAAATTGAAGGCCAAATTGTGCCCTTCCAAGCTCGGCTATTTTGATTTATGAATCAAATATAGCAACGTCCGATCTCTGTTTGAAACACCGTAATCAAAAATCGACGGCGATCAACAAAAAGCAAAACATTGATGTATAACTATTTGTACGCTCGATTCTCGAGACACAGCAAAATAACCAAATTAACCAGCAGTGCATACTTAAATTTCCACGAAAAACAGTATTCTTAGATGTACCACTGTTATTCAAATGCAATATGGCAATTCAACTAAATAGTACTCAACGTTCTGACTGGCTTGTTGAGAGGTCGCAAGTAATTTTCGCGGTGCAGTTGAAAGGCTAATCTGCCCCGACCCAGCTACTGCAGACTCAACTTAACATTTGTTGGGTCCAACTCGAAAACAGCGCTTGAATAATACAAAACACCTAATAGTATTAATGTATACAGCTAACAATTATTTACAAAGGAAGGACAGAAGGTCATTAGATCTTCGAATCAAGCAGCCATCCTATATCGGCAAGCAGCAGAGCTGGCGGTCTTTGCAAAATCGTTATGCTTCGGCGCATTCAACAAGTCAAATTTGATGTAATTTAATGTTTTAAACAGGCTACTAACCTGTCCAGAGTTAACACTATGTTGAGCTTTCTGCTTCGGTCCGCTTAGTGGACTGTGTTGAGAGGTTTTCACTCGGTTGGCGTTGGCAGTAGCCACGACAACGCGCGATTTCACTGCCGCAACCGGCGCAGCGACCATGCCATCGTCTAATTTTGCAAAATCATCTGAGGAAAATTAATTAATTTATTCATATATCAACCAAATTCTAAATCTATGATCCTGAAACAACTGAAATAGAAATCATGTAAGCTGAAACATGTCGAAAAACGACTATACAGATGGGATTCTAAGACAAGGCTACAACAACAAATTTTTCTCAGCGCCAATTATTTAATGCAAGACGGCTTTGAGTCACTCGGCCACCGCACTTTCGTGTTGGTACAAACACTTTAATGTATTTTAATGTTTTTCTTTTGTAAATATTTCAACGTTAATGTAGTATATTTAAATTGTACAACCACACACAACATTTAGCATTTTCAAAACTAAGAATCAACAAATCCAATATAGTCAAACGTTAAAAACGCAAAAATAGAAAAACACAGGTTTACCTTTCCAGGCTGGGTGTCTTTGCACCATTCGATGTGATTCGGTATCTCCCAGCTTCAACACAGCGTCTTGGTCGATTTTTGCCAGTTCAAACTTCGGATATTTAGCTGTCAATTCGTCGGGAAGCGGCGCAGTGCGGACATTTCCACTGCTGCATCGACGAGCTGTAGGTTTTGAAATGTTCGAAGCAACTTACTGACGGAACTGAGTACTTGCGGCCGGATACGATCTGGTCGGATCCGGAATGAACCGAATTTTTTCTTGGTTTAGGCTGAGGTATTTCGCTCTGGCGTAGTTGGTTGGTTGTTTAAAGCCCGGTTTTCAAATGGGTGTGGAAACGGTCCGAGAAACAGTCTGAGCTGGAACTAGAAACTGCTCGTCTTTTGGAGCCTCCAACCCGTCTCAACTTGAGTCCTTAGCCGTTTTGCGTGGGGTTGGGTTGGGGAAACTGGCTGATTTGTGCAAGGCTGTATGGTAAACGAGTATATCCTCGGTAGAAATTCTAGACGCGGTTGTAGTGGAAGACTCGCGCGTGGACAGTGATGACTGGTTGCTATGAATACTGGGTTCGGTTCTCAGAAAGGTCATAATAGCGGGGTCCTCAGCACGAGCATGCGACACGTCTCGGCAGCAAACATCGTCTCGAGATGCTGGGAGGAGGAGAGGCTTTGCAGAGGGTTGGCAAACGAAAATGGACTGCCACGGCAAACTGATAGAAAAATGACTTCAATGTTATTTGCTAACATTTCATTGCTTTTTTTTAATTAACACTTTCTAACGCAATAAAATCAAACCAAATCTTTCATTATACTTGCTGCATTACGTCGAAGAGTGTTACAAAGTAACTGGGCCCGTCTCCGCGTCATTGCACCTGCAGGCAACACAGATCTTTTCAAAGAAATATCGCAGTGGTGGCAAGCCATTGGTAACGCAGTTTCCGATTTGATCGGCAGGAGATTTAAACCTCAAACCTCCCACTCCAGAGACGAACAATTCCAACTGGCAAGTTAACGCCATAAAAGCAAAAAAAAAATTTTAATTATGCAATGGTAGAATGATAATAATTAGTTTTCTGGTTGGTAAAGCCACTACTGACTATTACAAAACAATCCTCAGTCCATAAGTAATAAACACAGCGACCAAGTAACCGTATTGACCCACTAAAAAATTAACTTGAATGCAACAAACAGTCCCTTGGTTGTTCTATTTACAGTAGATTCGAAAGTAATGGTTATAACTTAATAACCAATACATCCAATTAAAAGTAAAATCGGACGTATTGGTTCTTAAGTCAAGCTGGAAAGGAGATCTTAGGTTGTTCAAACGAGTCGGTCGACTGCATAGGGGCGCACTCTTATGATATCATGATGTTACAAAATTGTGTATAGCGAAAATTACAACCTTTATTGAAAGTTACTCTACAACAGATTTGGGGGTCTTCAGAAATTGTTTGGGGTTGAAGAATCACTTCGTCCGAACTTTCAATGATTGAACAACGTGAGTACTGTAAATAGTAACGATTTGCATAACGGCTAAAAAATATTAAAACTATTTTTAAGGTGGAATTCAAGGGGCTCGAGTATAGAAACCCCTTGTACGCCTCTGACCAAAAACTTAAGGGAGCTACAACCCCCCTAGCCCTTAGGCATCTTTGCCTATGTGTTACCTGTTAGTGGTATGAGTAATAAAATGCGCATTGGTAACCTGTTAAGAGGCATTAAGAGGGCATTCAAGCTGGGTTTACGTATAGGTTTAACGACTTGGTTTCGCACCTGGTTATCAAGCCTGCCACGTTGCACAAGACAAAAAACGTGGTTTATACATAGCGGTTTTGACAACGAGAAACGAAACCTTATGTATGTGAGAACGGTCAAAAGTAGCGAAAACTAGTTTTTAAACCCAGTCTTGAAACCTGCATTTTTCTTGGTTTTCAAACCTGAAACGCACCAAAAAGAAGTGCGATGAGTAAAGAGTTCTGGACTAACTCGAGCACTGCAGCTATTTTCGCGACTTAGCGTTATCCCACAGCACAATGCACATCATGTGATTGAAGTTTTCGTGTCAAAGCGTTTACACAATTAAGCTGGAAAAATGGGCAATTCACGTTGCAAAGCCAGGAGTGAAAGATTCTCGGAAAATAAAAGTGCGATACCTGGTTTCACTATGCGAAAACTTGTTTACACATGGCTGAAGTTTCGTTCCTAATCGCGAAAACCGCTATGCATAAAAGAACCTTACACACAGTAGTGTTTGTATTAATGACTTAACCCTTTATTACTCAACGGTAGGACTTCTGAAGCCCACACTCGTTACAAACAGTAATTACTTAAATCTGGAATGCAAAATAAACTTAAAGTTTCCTGACTGTTCTTGTTTGTTTTTTCCCATTACAATGATACTGTTTTTGTTTATACAACTTGAGAGGTTTAAGAGTAAAACTTTTTGACAAATTTTTTGAAATTTTGCCAATTTTTGACTTTCGGTATAAACTTTTAATTTCACCTTTAATACTTGTGGCAGAGAATGAGGGGATTAGAGTAAATTGGTACGCGAGATTAGATGGATTACTACAATTAACGTGACTGCGTTGCAAACGCAAAGCTACAACGCCATTGGCAACAAACGATTATTAGGGTTCTTTGATTCTATTTCACGGTAATTTTGATTGAAGAGAGTTATTTTGGGTATGAAATGCAATGATTCTTCGCAAACTGCAAATCAAACGAAACAATATTATAGCAGACACGTTTTAGTTAAAGCGAATAATGATTTTATAAATCACGGTTGTTTGAGCTATACGCCATTACAAAAAATCAAAATCAATTTCTCATTAGGCTGTACAAGCAAAATTATTTCGAAATGGATGACGAGATTTCGGGGCCAGCTCCGCGTCATAGCGCCTGGGCAGCACAGTTTCTTTTGGATAAAGGTATAACAGCGGTAGCGAGCCGTAACGAAACTGTGTCGGAACCTCCGCAATTGTAGCGAGCCGTAACGAAACCTCCGCAATTGCGTCAGTTGCGTTGCGCTTTAATTTTTTATTTTGAATCATTGCGGAAGTTGCGTTGCGGAATAAAGCCTTTAAAATTTGTTGCGCTTTAATTGCGTTGCGCTTTCAAAATTTTTTTCGGGTAATAGCGCAATTCTATACATTGAACTTAATTTTGCTCCATTTCGATCGTAATATTGATAAATGTCGGGCTTGTTTAGCAAATTATTTACTCTTTTTTAGTCCAAAATTGCAAAAAATGCGGTATTTGCATTGTGTTGTGAAATTTCAATTGCGGAATTTGGGTTGCGCTTTAACTTGGTACAAAAATGCCGTTCCGCAATTGCGGAATTGCGTTGCGCTTCAACTGAATCAAAAAGTTCATTGCGGAAGTTGCGCTGCGCTTCAGAGAGTAAAAAAATTAAATTGCGCATTTTGCGCTGCGCTTTCACTGGTTAAAAAGATCGTTGCGCTTTGTTGCGCTGCGCTTTTGATATAATGTTATTTATGCCCACCTCTGCTTATAAGTAACAAACGGTAATACCTAGAAAGTTTAAATTTGGATTGGACATAAGAAGCAGTGGAAACTATCATGTGTGCCAACTTTGGAATTCTAGGTTACGTGATCGTGAAATGAGACTCAAAAGACATAAAAACGGCAGTTTTTGGCTTGAAAATTTATAAATTTGCTTAATACTCAAAAACCGTTTGACGTGCAAAGCTGAAATTTGGGCATAATGTGGGTACTTATGAATGCTTCAAGCAAACCGAGTTTGGGGCGCCAGGTAATGGGACCAAAATTTTACAGGCCGAAAATGAGCAAAAAGTTGACGAATTTGAACCAATATGTCTCACTAATTACCGATATTGGTGAAAAATGGTTTGTGATTTTGGAGTACTCTACCAACCACCTTTCTTTTGGTTCTGTTCGTTTACCCCAATTTTTTTTCTTTTTTTTTTTATTTCTTTTTCCATGTTATCTACTTCTAAACCGCTAAACGCACTGTATTTAAAGTTTAAGCGATTAAAGATATCAGGGAGGAGTTTTGCGCGACTAAAATTGGAGGTTGCCAGGTTGGGAAATTCCCCTTAATTAGGTCGTCCAAAATTTTGAACTTTTGAAACATTAAATCTAGATAGATCAAATTTTTGCGATGAGAAGAAATAAAAATGAAGCTAAAGCTAACTAAAATTGAAAATGCAACGATGGGGGTTTCTCCCCCAAACAGGCTTACCAAAATTCAAACTTTTTAACCTTTTAAGTTAGACCCATGAAATTTTTAAGATAAGTATATAAAGAAATAATAAAATTTAACAAAATTTAGGGTACAAAAATGGGGTGTTCCTCTCAAATGGGGCCGTCAAAAATCAAAATTTTTAACCACCCGTGCTGGACAAGTGAAATTTTCAGTGTAGGCATATATAAATAAAAGATAAAGTTTGACAAAGTTTGGGGGAATCAAAATGGGGGGTGGCCCTTAAGCGGGGCCGCCAAACTTTTAAACTTTCAAACCATTAGACTGGGATGGATCAAACTTTCGGAATAATCATCAAGCGTAAATAATCATCAGAGAAGTTTTTAGTTTTTAAAGTTTTGTATTTTCTATTGCGGTAAACCTTCCAAACTGCTATGAAACTGGCTTTTATTAGGCCTTGTTGGGTGACCCCCGAGCCTTAACATTTATGAAGGTTAAGCCCAAGGACGATCAAATTTTTTTTTACGTTTTGATCGCAGTTTTACATTGTACAGAAACAGTTTCCTGAGATCTAAAAAGCAAAAACACTAATGGGAGTGCCGACTGTTTTATAACGCATTCAATTACTTATTCTATCGCCACTCATTTTTTTTGTGTGTGTGTTTGCAAGCCATAGCAAACAAATAACGTAATTTTGTTACATCGCAATTTTGTACGAATTAGAAATCGTCACAAAAACAGTTATAGTATTCGTTGTTGTAACACACTCTACTTTATGTAGATAGACACACAATACTGATAAATAATCAGTTGAGTACAAAACACAACACTTGATAGGTAATCCGAATTGCTTATTTAGAGCTTATTCTAATTATTGTTCTTCTCTGTTTTTTGACCTTAATTAGTATCTTTATTGCTATGTCAAACCATTATCAGACCGTTTTGTAAACGATTCTTACTTGTTTCACGTTAAATAATTTTTTTATTTCTTTGATTACATTTGGGAACAATTTGGCGCTTGATTCCCTAAAACGGACAGATCGCAAAAATTTTGAGACCTTAGAGTCGAAAACAAGTTAATATAAGCAAATCAGCAGCATTTAATTGTACTGAGCAATGAAATAAATTCTTTATTAGTATAAATATTGTTTTAGCAAAATTAAAAAGAACAACCTTTCAATTTCCAACTTACAGCCAAAAAAACTTCATCCGCATTGTTAATTTTTCATACAAAGTAAAAGCACAGGAAAATACTGTAAACTGAATCGCAATTGCCGTCATTAGCTAAATTATACGTGAGTTTGTTGCTGCAAACCATTTGTTTTCTAGGTTTCAAATCTTAGTAAAAAGTGATGTTTTAGCAAAACGCCAAAATGACTGTTTAGGCATAGTACACTCAATGACGGATTTGATGGTTGAGTGCAGGGGCTCAAGTTTGGTGGAGGCCATTTTTTGATGGCCCAAAAATTGAATCAAGTTTATTGAATCAAATGATTAAAAGGTTAGTCTTCGCAGACATGCAATACGGATTTTGTTAAGGGGGATGGGGGCTTGAACTAAAGGTTGAAATAGTTTTCTTGAAACATGTTTCAATGGGTAGCGTGCTGAGAAAAGTGGTTTTGCAAGCGTATTATTGGTGAGATGAAACCTCTATAGCAGCTGGATAATTTTTGTAATATTAAAAAAATAGTCATTTTAACGCCGTTTAGATCAAATTTTGTACCTTTTTGCAAGAATTGTACCGTTTAGACCCATTTGCAAGAATTAGATTGGAAAATTTGAAATCCAGTTGAAGAATTGAATCAAAGTGTTTAGCTTTTCCATTTTCCTTTCTTACTCTCAGGTAAAGCCCAAAACATGTTTAATAAACGCTAACAATTTTGGATTAAATTTTTAAACTGATTTGGCTTAGGGGGTAGGGGAGATGAAGCCCTTTAGCTTACCCCTGAATGCGCCATTGAGTCGTCGACTTAATCATCAAAATAAAATCATAGTTAGGTTCAGATACATCTAGAAAAACCTTAGTTAGGTCCAGTTGATTACGAAATTATTTTATGCACTGCTTACTCTTGAAGTAAAAATGCGTCTGTGACATCAAAATGTCAGAATTAACCTATTTTTTTTAAAAAAGGAAGTGAAAAAGTTGACCAAACTAGTTTGCTACAAGAAAAAAAATTTCAAAATAATTTTATTTTGCCCTACTCTTCGACAATGTTCAGGCTACTATTCGTGGATGTTAGAAGCCTTATTAGGTGAAGGGCGGGCCCATTGTTTTCTAAATCCGGCCCTGAATACATCAAACAAAGGCGCTAATATAATAAGTAGTCTCTAATTTATTGTCTTGCAATTCACCGAAAGCAAAACAATAGTCACTACGGACCCTACTGGTTTCCTCCGTTTGAGACTAGTTTAGATTCCATATTTCACTACATACGCTATCAAATGACAAAATTTTTTAGGAAGGCTTCATTTTATTGGAAATTTCTTGCTCATTTTTGTATTAATTTTGACGCGAATTCACCCCAAACTTAAATTCTTACCCTAAAACTACCCCAACTCTAACCCTAACCAAAACCCTAACTCAATCCTCAAACTTGACTTAAAAAAAACACAAAATAGGAAAACATGCTCGGATGAATATTCCCCGTTCTCGTTTGGTTCTCTTTTAAGACTTTCAGGTGAAATAGTCACTTCTTATCTTCATCCAAATTCACCTCCTGACTCAAGTTTCGGTACTATTTTCTTATTACCCGAAAAGTCCAATAAAAGTATCTCTGCAGCATCTTTAGGATAGCTGATTAGCTGTGTACAGCTTTGTTTTATTTTCGTATCAATAATCAATACCTGATTGTACATACGCATTTTGGATGCTAACGAACATAATAAGTTTGAGAAATTATTGATCACAAACTTTTCCAGAAGGATAATGATTTTATTGAAATCTACAGTACTTGCTGGCCACTCAAAAACGTAGGGTTATTATAAAAATTTTAATTTTTTTTATCGTTCGCACCCGCTGAATAGTTATTGCTTTAAAGACATAACTTTTTACAGAAAGTCAAAAATTCTCAACCGCATCTCCGATTGATATAATATTTTTCATGCAACATATAGATTTACCAATAAGTTATATTGCTGCATCTTTGTTTGATCGTCATATAAATGACGCCATAGTAAAAATTATTTGATGTTTTCTGTATTGACCATCATGAAAATCAGTTTTGTCAAACAAAATTTGCTGATAGTGTCCACTCACTTTGATCTTGTGCTTCCCCCCACTTCATTTGTTCTGGCGAAGACATTGGGTGCCCTCAATGAGCAAGTACATTTTTTAAATTTTATTGACATAGCATGTTTGTTTTGTTAAATTGTTTGTGACGACCGGGTAGGAAATTTTTATGATTGTTATGTTAATTTGTTCTCTTTTGCGATCTTTTGCGATCTCTTTTGCAATCAATAGCTATCTAAAATAATACAAAACAACATTTTATGTTTAGGTTTGTTATAATAGAGTGCTACTACACCGATCTGTTTTATTTGCTCCACTAAATTTTCGAACTCGGCTCTTTTATTTGGCTCTTATTTTTGCTGTGTTAATCTGCGCGTCATTGTGTTTTTTGATTTTCGCACGTTTCGTTCAACGCCTAATTCCCGGCACAACGCGCAGCTCTTTTGCTTTTTTGCCGAGTTCTAGCGTTTAGTCTTTCATTTCATTTTGGGATTTGAAGCAAGCGGACGTTTTATTTTTGTAAGTTTAGTCACACGGCATCGTTACTTTTAATTTTGTTCCCTGGGTTAATTTTCAAATATTTTATGGCCATGCCGTGCCGTGCCGTGTAGCTCTTTAATTTATTATAAGTTTTTCAATAAACCTCTATCTGCTGGACTTCAATTTCAATTTGTGGAAACAGCACGGACGGTGACGGCCCCAGTCTCGAATCGCTGGGGCAACCTAAAAAAAAACTATCTTTACGCTATAGTTACAGAGGGCTTCTGTAACATAAAAAGATAAAATATTTGTTTCAACCCAGAAGAATTTTTAAAAAGTTGGATATCGTTACGGTCTGTTGGAAATTCATCTACTGCTCGCCTTGGTTTTGCATCGCCACGTTTAGCTGGGTTTCAAGTTGGTTCATCATCGGGTTCGATCGCTCTTGACTTCTTTCGAGCGACTTTCATTTCTTGAAGAATCCATTCTCAGCGGTGGAACTTCTCCCTTTGGCATCGGTGGAAGCTTCAACTCTTTGGTTTGGTGCCAGTGCACTTTTATTTCTCGAAGCCACATCGTTGCTGCTGCGGAAGACGCTATTCAAGCTCTCCGCCCCGTCGAAAGATCGTCACTACTGCTGTCAATTCGAGCGTCGTTCTCAAAGCTGTGGTGAAATAATTTGTTTCATTCAATTTTGGACTGCCTTGTCTATCGAGAAGGTATTTGTGGTATTTTTTATTTTTGCGGTGTGATTGCGAGTACTGTAGATAATGTCTGATTTACGTAAATTTTCGGGCCGATTATGCTCGAATTCTAGTCAACCTCGACCTGATGAGTGTGAACTTAGCGTCGATCAAATCGATAACCCATCTGTTAGTAATACTCAGTGTCTGACTACTGCTGCTGAACCCAAAAGTTGGAATGATATTTTTTCTAGTTTATCCAAGGGTAATGATAATGCTTCTAGCGTGTCTGGGAGGGAATCAAACCCCACGGGCCACGTTCCTTCGGTTAATATCCGAAAAAAAATTTTGACTATGCGCCGAAAGCTGCTATTAGATTTAAAACGTATGCATAGTGCACTCTCTGACTGTACATCCCCTGATCATTTTTTTGAGCACGAATTACCGTATTTCGGTTTCATGGAAGAATCCTATGAAAATGTTTTGCACACATTAGACAGCTTAAATGAGGTTGAATTTAAAAAGGAAATGTTTGAAGATATCGTTGACTCCTTTGAACAATGTTCAAAATTATTCGAAAACTGTCAAACACGTTTTTTAGAACCCATTAATAAACGTGCAGAAACTAACTCTGATAAAGAAGAGGAAGATGAAATTAAAGCTTCTGATAGTGCTTCTCAAATTGGTGTGAGCACATCAATTGTTTCTAAAAAATATGATCTTGCGCAGCAAATAGAATTTGAACGTAAACGTGCTGAAATTGAAAGTACAGAGGAAATTGCTAAAGCCCGCAAGACTCGTCTGCTTGCTGAGGCTGAAGCTTGTGAGGTTGAGGCTCAAGCCCAGGCTCTTAAAGCTCGTTTGCTAGCTGAGGCCGAAGAAGCAGAATCGTTAGCTAAATTACGTCTTGAAAAAGCTAATCTTGAGGCGGAAGAAAAACTTGCTGCTTTTGAGGGGAGCTCAATACTTTCCACTTCGACTAAAATCAAATCTTTTTCAAGTTCACGTTCTCGTGGGAGACGTAATATTTCTAATCTTCGCGTAAAGAGCGAAAATGCTGCTAAATCGAAACATTACGCTGAACAAAGAATTGAGCCAGAACCTTTGCCTGTAAAACCTAAAGTTCCTATTGTTCGTGAAAGGCTGGTTAAAACCACCGAGTTAAAACCCTACGAGGAATGAATCGTTTGAATGATCTTTGCTTAAATGATATGGTACCTGAAAATGTACAAATGTTCGGATATCGCGATTGGCAGACGACTGCCTCTCGACAAGTTTTGATGTTAATGTTGACCCTTTTAATCAGTTAAGTGAAAACCGTGAAAACGTAAATGAGAAAACCTCGAACCCTATAAAAAATTACATGGCAAGTCGCATGAAAGTTAAAAGCGAGTCTGGGTCGCACGAATTGCCCCAACGACTGCAAGTAAACGAAGTTGCTAATAACAATCACTTGATACTACGCACCTACCTCTACAGGCAAGGACGTAATCTATATATTACTTTGGCTTCGCAAATCGGCTATGACGGAAGTAATATCGCCTTCGTCTTTTATGAAAATCAGATCCGGCGATTAATGAGCGAGAGCCCCTTCGAGGAGCGGAGACTCGAGGTATTGAGAGCTTCATGTGTGGGCCAGCCGCGTGAGATGGTTAATCTGTTCTGCGTCCCCATGAAAAATATGAGCACGTCTCGACGCATTGAAAAAGCGCTGGATCCCTTGCGTTAGAGATATGGCGTTTCGGGAGGACTCACATCAGAGCCCAAAGTTATGGCGGTGCGTAATGGTCCCAAGGTCTCATTTACCTCGACCTCTTTAAAACTATTTAATGAGGATCTAAATACCCTGGAACTTTTTGCGTACGCTCACGATGAGGTTAAAAAGCTCTCTGGGCAACTTTTGATTGACACTGCTAATCGTTTGCCAAGTTTGCTGAAAAGAAGATACTTAAGACTATCTTAATAAACGGAATTTAAACTTGAACTCTCCCGGTTTCGACTCGCTGCGTGATTTTGTCGTTCACGAGCTTAATACTATGACATCGGACTACGCTCAAGCGTTCTTTAAATCGGACAAAAAAGATGGGTCCCGCGAGTCCACGGGTGGGACTAAGAACGTGAGGGTTCGATAGGTTGCTTATGGGAGACAAAATGATCCCCAGGCTGTGACCGGGCCCGCTCTAGGTTTTTTGACATGGATAAACGCGAGTCAAGTTCTTCCAGTGTACCACGTGGTGAACATGGTCGTTTGAACAAGCCTCCCCCGATTTGTTTCTTCTGTAGTAATGTTGATCAAAGACATTTCTTAGTTGAATGTGAAAAGTTCAAGGCACTTAATCCCAGAGCTAAAAGGCAAACAGTTACGGATGCTAAAAGGTGCTTAAATTGTTTGTCACTTGACCATTTTGTGCGTAATTGTGCGTTTCCTTCTAAATGTCGGATCTGTGGGCCGCAATGTCGCAACAAACACGCTGGTGCCCTACATGAATGTTATGATGGGGTTGATCTCGGGGCCGCTGACAGGGTAGACCAAGTTTCCCGTCCTATTCCCGCCCCTAGAACTAATTGCCGGGAAAGCTAGGACTATACTCGCCGTAAGCTTAATTCTGTTGATAATGGGGTGGTCCTACTTCGCACGAGTGCAGGCAGAGTCATTAGCCCTAACACGGGCAAATCGACTTTGGCTTACGCTCAACACGATACAGCTTCACGGGTGACGCTTATATCCAATGCTTTAAAAACTGAACTGGGGCTAGAGACTAACTCCGACCCGAATGTAAAAATTCGCACTTTATCGGATGAAACTGTGGACTGTAAAGGTCGCAACGCCTTTAAACTCGAATCGCTTCATACCGGTAAAAATTCGTAATCGAAAATGCGTTGGTTGTGCCACAGTTTTCAGATGACGATAGCACTTTGCCACACTCCGTGGATGTTACTGAAGTAAAACACTTTCAAGGTACGCATGTCCCGGTTGCTCCGGAGCGTAACCGCATTGACGTTCTGATTGGACAGTCTGATAAGCTGCTTCTGACTGTCCTTGAGGAACGTGAAGGCGCGAGTCCGGAGGAACCAAACTACGTACTCACTCGTCTTGGGCCCATTGCTAGTGGTGGTCGAGTTTCTGCCTCCTAAGGTTCCCTGTCTGCCTTGAGAGTTCAGGTTGAGTCTTATGAAGATGCTGCTAGTGAATGTGTTAAATTGAGACATGAGGTTTCTTCTCTCAGGGAGACTGTGAGGGAATACGAGAGGCAGGACGAGGCTCTGCAGCCATCGCTTAAAGACGAACGTGCTAAAAATCTTGTTGAAACACGTATTAAAGTCGCAAATGGGCGTTTTGAAATGCCAGTACCCTTTAAGTCGGAAGTTCTTGAAGCGCTTCCAAATAATTACGAGAGCGCTCTAAAACGCACCTTGTCTCTGCGCCATAACGTCGCTAAAAACCCTGAACTTAAACAAATTTTACTGGACACTTTTGCGGAGTTGCTGCGTGAGGAGTGGTTGGTTGCTGTTGAAAGTAATTCGCTTGATGTTCAAGCGTGGTACTTGCCGTTTTTTGTTACTAAATCTGCTAAACCAAGAGTGGTCTACGACGGTGCGGCAGTTGCGGAGGGTATGTCTATTAATCAGGCTGTATTGGCAGGTGAAAATTTGCTAAATGGTTTGGTAGAGGTTTTAATTCGTTTTCGCTTAAGTAGATATGCTTGTGTCGCTGACATCAGCAAGTGTTTTTTCCAGGTAGGGATTCCTTGTGACCAGCAGGATTGGTTTAGAATTGTTTGGTATGAAAATAATGATTTGGATCTCGGAAAGCCACAGGTGTTTCGTTTTACCAGGCATGTCTGGGGGATCAATTCAAGCCCTTATGTGGCATTGCTTGCTCTTAATCGTTTAGTTGAGGAGAACCCGACTAATGCTTTCAAGTTAACATTAAATGCAATTGAAAATAATTGCTACATGGATGATATTTTGCTTGCTAGTGACTAGTGATGTAAATAAAAAAAACGACACTTGTTTTTTTTTTAAAAACGGTTTTTTTTTGCTTGTTTTGTTTGGTTTAAAAAAAAACATTGTTTTTTTTTGTAGTTTTTGTTTTTTTGTTTTTAATTGTTATTTTCAAATAATATCACATTGTTGTTTTGCAACACCCTTTAGCAAGCGGGTCCTGAAAACCGTGAAAATCTCTAACAGGTTAAAAGCTTGAAAAAAGACATCAAAACTAGTTTTTCCTTATTGATGGATTGCACGTGACCCCAGACCCCGCAGGAGAGCTCACAGCGCTACCCCAGCCCCCTAGCTGGATTTAAAACAATTTTATGTCTAGTTGTGTTTTTCATAGGTCCTAACTGTATGCGAATATCGTCATTCTCTCACTTTTAAATGAAGATCTACACCCATCGGACAAAAAATGATTTAACGGCATGGGCCCCGATAAGGCTTGGGGGGCCCAATAAGATTTGGGGGCCCGGTATCGACCTTCGTACCCCCTGGAAAATTTTCTCTCTGAGGCCCTGGTGCGGGGTTGATACTTTATAATATTTGTAACACCGATCAATGATTGAGCGGATAGAGCGTATGCTACTGCAGCGGGAGACACGGGTTCAATTCCCTGTCGGGTCCAACCAAAGCCTAGAAAAATTGGTATTAACAGCTCCTTGCTTGACGTTTAGCAATTATAGGGACTACGTAAGTTTTCCTCGCCAGATTGATGAACGCTGCATTTTCGGTATTACCATCCAAGGGCGGGGCCCCTGGTACTGTGCCTTAAAGAAAACCCGGCCCTGTTGGTAAGGAGGACAAAAGAAGCAATGTTGTTGTTTTTGTTGTGCATGTTTATCCTCCTGTCACCGGACAGCGTCAGACGCTAACTATTGGACGATCCGCCCTTTTCATTGCATTGATTTCTTCGTGCTTGGAGGAATCCACACCTGCTTAGGAGTTTCCAGTGATCCAAAGTTCCTGTGGATTTCTTCGAATTCTTGCCCACTGAATTCTTGCGCAATGTATTCCATTCGGCAACCATCTTTTGCAGGCTGCTGCATTTTTATTGCAAGGTTAAAGACTCGATACACAGAGCAGCGGATGGAAGCATTTTCAAATCTAACCTATAAATAGTTTTCTATAGTAGCGGTTGATTACTTCTTGTCGCCTGCAGCAAACAAGACACTAAGTGAGTTCTGAGCAAATGCTACGTAATTATACGATTTGAGCAAACAAAGAGCTTAACAGCGATATTGTATTTCTGTTGCTAATAGGCCTACGGTAAATTACGATTTCTTTTCATCAGCAATTGCTGAGAAACAAAAATAGTGCGCGGTACATCATTAAGTTCTGTTCATAAAAAACTTCTATTCATAGTTCTATTCATAGAAGTTCTATTCCTCTGGTTCCCAACCTTTGATCGCCTGTGGCCCCCTTCTAGAGTCTTTCAACACCGGTGGCCCCCTGCGCCGCTAGAAAATTAGCTGCAGGCACGTAGCCAGGAATTTGCATCGGGGGGCTGTTTTGGAGCCTGGAAACAACATCAAACGATCTTGACCCAGATTTTGATCGAACACTAATCAGATTGAGTCAGTTTTTCTGTCCAAATTAAGGTGATCTCCAAAAAAAAACAAAAAAACAAGGTCTTTACCAAAATTGAAACGTTTTTGTTGTCCAAATTAAATTACTTTGAGGGGTTTCCTACGTTGGTTTGGCATGTTTTTCGGTGTTTTTCAGGTAGTAGTTTTCTGTGAATGGAGCAGTGGTTCCCAACCGGGGACCACGGTACATTCAGCAGGGGGCCACAGGACCTTGGACGAAAAAATACCTATTTTGGTCATGAAAGTGAACGAAAATTTTTGCAAACTTCTCACAAGTACAGTAAGTTTTGCTAATAATGAAACACATTGCTCGTCGCAAACATCACTTAATGAGATAACAGTCTCCAAAATATTTTTTGTTTAAGTTGACGTCCCCCTTTTCCCCAAGTCCGGGGAGCATCTTCAGAATGGTAACACATCTTTTCACTTAGCTAAAAATTGATTTTTATGTTCTTACAAAACAGACAGTATTGTTTAATATTTGAACCAATTGTAAATTGAAGTATTTGAACCAACTGTAGATTGAAGTAACGTTCCTCGCTGCCCCCAGGCCTTATCCAATGTTATGTTACATGAATTTTTGTTTGAACAATGTTGTCTGTGGTTAAGGCCAAATACATTTCTTACTTACTATTTAGTATTCAGGTTGAATCAAACCGATCAGTGGTCGAGTGGATAGAACTTCTGCAATTGAAGCGGGAGACTCAGGTTCGATTACCGATCAGCTTTCCTGCTTGACGTTAAGCTTTTAAAGGGACACTTTGAAGCCGTGAGAGGTAGACAGGTGAGCAAGTGGCAGCTTGATTCGAAAACAATAGGGTAAAGTCCTTTGCTGTCTCCTGGCCAAGGCAACGTGGTATATAAAGATGTAATTACAATTGTAATTACTGTATATGCATAGATGAAGGCAGAAAGTTCGACACCGTAGATTGCAGATTGATGGCTCATTTGGTCGAGGGGTTAAAACGTTCGCCTGGGAAATGGTAGGTCTGAAGTTCAAATCCCGCCCAAGTCAAATCAAACGCCGTATTGCAGCAGCTTGTTATTGATTCGGCATCCGCAGAAACTACGTAGCCCGGCGGAATGAAACGGAGAAGGATCTCGCAAACTCGTTACATGCCTCGGCGATACTCTTCCGAGAATGATAATGAACCGCAACTTTATTTTAAAGCTATAATAACGCATCCAACTAAATAATTTCGCAAAGAAATCAAGGAAATTGCTTGCAAACCAATTTTGTAACTCTCAGATCGATTTGACTTCAAACTTCCAAAGCAAAAGTTGAAGTTATTCTGTAGTGCTTTCAAAGCAAATAAATAGGCGCCGCTTTATAATCAATCTCACAGTTGATACAGTTAGCCCGATCTTTAGAGCACGATAGAAGCACATTTTTTTTGAGGAGTGGTTTAGCGCCGCTTTTGTCTGAAAGAAAAAGGTCCATGGGAGGACGCTTTTTTAATAGTCAATCGCAGCTGACTATCGGAAAAATTTCGTAAAATTAAGAAAGATTTTGGATAGGCTAAATTGCGACGGATAAATTTGCGATTATTTTCAGATAAAAGCAAAATAACAGGAAATTAATGATATGAAAGTCAAATCAGTAGTCGTTATACCACACATTATTAACATCTGTATTATCGTATATAAATTATATGCAGTCAAATCTTGGTTATTGAACAATTCTGTTCTCGACCAAATCGGTTTTTGATCAAAACATTCGAGATTTTTACGTCTCAGACTTCGAACATAAATTCGGGCCACGACCAAACCGAAAGAAGCTGAGCAAACACGAAGGCGCCATGACGCTGCATCGGTCGGCTTTTTTCACACGATCTTTGATGTAACTGAGCTGTTGTATTTCTTTTTTACTGTTTCATTATTAATTTTTGCAATTTTTTCAAAATTTTTTGTATTGTACAGTATTTTAATCTTTTATGTTTTAGATGAATTAAAAATAAAACATTCGAAATGTTTAGTTTTTGTTTTTTTTCATCATTTTAGATAGGAAACCCTTTACAATAATAAAACACAATCTATTTCTAACCATTTTTATTTATGGTATACAGTATACAGAACAGTTTATGATGTAAAATAGCAAAAAAATCCTTCACAAGACTTGTTTTGTTGACTTGAAACGGGTTAAAATTATTTGCATTATTTCTAATCGGAAAAGTTGTTTCGGATTTGGAACAAATCAGTTTTCAAACAGCCTTCTCGAACGGGTTTTGTTCGATAAACGAGGTTTGGCTGTATTAAAATATCAAAAGGAGCGGAAGAGAGAACACACTCCTTTTCGGTTTTAGTAGCGAGAGCGGCGCTTCTTTTCTCACTTCGGAGTAGGAGCGGTTGCCCAGCTCTGTTAATCTCTCATAAAGCCCAATTTATGCTGGTCCACATTTACTTTATTCCGCTACAATCAAATTATTTGTTGAAGTCCAAAAAACATCCTATACCGAAATGGCTTTATTAAGTGGTAAGTTCAAGGAAATAAAGATGCATGCAAATAAGAAATTGTTACAAAATTTGGTACAAAAAGTCTACCTCTTTACCAAACTTATATTTCTCAAAACTTTTAGAAAAGCTAAGGCTTTGTCCCAAGCTTCCTAGTTTATGTTCTAATAACGAAAATCTGTTGATGCTAAACTGTCGAGCCTTTGTGAACTCGAAAGGCCGCTAAAGTTAAACCATGGTCACTTAGTACCACAGTCACTCAATATGTAAAATTAAGTGACTATGGTTAACTGACTATCTAATTTTTAGGTTTTCTTTATATTAATGTTTGTTGTGAGATATATACTTAGACGAAAGTTCTTAACCGGCATAGCACAAAAAAGGGTTAAATAATAGCGCAGCTTTATAGCTTTTGAACTGTTAGCAAAATTGTTTAAAGAATGGCAATCTGCTCTTCAGAGAAAAAACTAAAGGCATTTTTTGAGAGTGTAGTTAACAACACATAAATCGGAAGTATTTTACGTCAAAATTACGTCAAAAGTCAAAAGCCCGGCAAAATTTTACGTCAAAATAATTAGTTGCTAAATATGTTTGGAATGTGTTGTTTTTGTTGATTTGATAATTTCTCCCAAAAAAGTCTAATAACAACGCAATGTCTATGGGACCATTGTGCAATAAAGTACAAGGTTACGAACTCAATGAAAAGTGCATTTGAGGACACATTTTGTTATTTCCTACTAGGGTTGTTCCATTATGTTTCGACAAATGCCAAATACCCTATTGATTGGAAAACTTGCATAAAATGCTTATAAATCATCTACATAGGATGGCACAAGCATTTTGTGAAATTTTTTTTTGAATTTTTTTTTGAAATCGGACTGTCCGTAAATAAGATATCGAAAATCACCACTTGTTGTCAGACGAGAGTATATAAGAATACAAAACTTGATTTTGAGGCCCTTACTTATGGCAGAAAGTTGATTTTTGCGTCAAAGTATGTTGTTTTTGGGGATGAAAAATTTAAATTTGTGATTCAATTAAGGCTAATTTTGCTCAAAAGTTGTGTTTTGATAGTTTTTTTAGGTTTTGGAGGGGAAATTGGAAGCAAAAATTGGGGATGAAAAATGGAACAAAATTTTGAAAAAATAGTTTTGGGTAGTATAAAGCCTGTTCTTTTTTTTTGATAAAGAATATGAGATAACAATGATAAGCAATGTGTACAAACAGAACAATTTGTTTAGCTGTTATATTCAGCTACCAATATAGGTAATGCTACAAAAACAGCACACGAAAATTTCTTCATTTAAGTAAAATGCAAGTATGGATATTAAAGAGACAAAGTTTGAGTATTTTAGTTTTACCAAACAATGCAGCTGAGCAAATGACGATACAGCTGCATGTAACATGTATATAACGAACATTAGTAGACGTTTTGGCCTCAAATCATGCATAGCATTATGTTGGTCTTGCTGACTAACATAATAAATGCTAGTCAATCACAAAATTGGTGTCATTGTTACAATGGTGTAACTGGTGTTTGGTGCATTTTTGCTATAAAATACAGTTTTAATCATTGCAAAAGCTTTGTACAGGGTGTTTCAAAAGTAGCATACCACTCTACTGATATTATTTCAATACAATACCGGTATCTTTTTTTTGAAACACTCTGTATATAAGAACAAAAACGATTGCCAGGACAGAACTAAGCATAACAATTTATTAGCCGCGTTTCGCCTTAACTTAAAGCATTATCTGCAGAATGAATTCACGAAATAAGAAGCACGAATTTTTATACAATAGCCACCCATTGATACAGGTGGCCGCTGCATGACTTAAAATTTGTCATATTATCGAATAAACGAGCAACAGGTCATAGGTTTAAACACACAAAAAGGCACAGCCGAATGGCGACGTCAGTTATAAACAACAATTAAAATAATTAAGCATTGAAAAGTATATAAATTCGTGCTTCTTACTTTGTAAATACATTATACTGGTGATGCTTTAAGCTAAAGCAAAACGCGTCTCATAAATTGTTATGCTTAGTTCTATTCTGGCAATCGTTTTTGTTCTTAGATTAAGCAGAAACTCCGACCTTTATGCTCCAAAACTCTGTATATACTTTTTAACTAATTTAGCTCAAAAATATCATGGCAAACATGTTAACGCAAACGATAAAATATTATACACTTGAGTTGATCTCCAAATCATTACTATACAGTATGTCATTTGAAAAAATAAGAAACTAGCATTGCAAACTTATTTATAGTGCAATTACAGTTTTTCTTGGAATGAAGTTAAATGACTAGCCAGTTGGTCAAGCGGTAATACGTTCGTCTCTGAAGCGGGAGGTCAAATCTCGGGCCATTCAAATCAGACAGTGTTGCCAACGGCTCGCCACTGCTGCGACATCTCTGCGAAAGGAGCAGTGTTGCTTGGGCGCAATGACACGGAGATGGGCCCCGCTAACTCATTACATGCTTCAGCGTAATACAGCGAGTATAAAGAAAAATTTGATTTTGATTTGATAAAGTTAAATGGTAATTGAAATCACATGCACAAAAAATATCAAGGTCCTGGGAGAAAACAGCACAACTAAGCACACTCAAAATTACTTAATAGATTAGTATTGACCTAAAAGAGTAAGTAATTCAGATGTTTGATAATATGGTATTTTTTAATAATTCCATTGTTGTAGCCTACATCTTTTGTATAATGAGCTCAATTTAAAAAGTTAATCCATGTAACATTGAAATGCAAACTTTAATTGACCTTATTTATTAAATCAATAGTTCAATACTACTAACCGCCGAGGTATATTAATTTTTTTTTTTCAGTTATTTGATAATTATTGCGTAAACTTTTGATAAATGACCAAAAAGTTCAACATTTTGCTCTTAAAACAACTAAAAAAATTAAAATATTTTGCATGCAAGCTCTAGAAAAATGCATGCGAAATTGGTGAGAATGATCAAAATAACTTTGATTAATTTTAGTTAGCACTTTATATAACCTAATTTGCACTAACAATTACTAATTAATTTCATTTGTTGAAGTATAGCCAAATCAAATAAAAATCATTCATGGCAATTAAACTCTGGAGAGAATAAGTGAAACACCTGAGAGAATGATCTCTGATTATTGGTCACTAAGGTAAATTTCTTGATTCTGATACATACACTAACCATGTTTTCGTTGTATAATTATGAAACAACTGTGATTGTTTTGAAATAATCAATATTTGTATTCATGCAGAGCAAGCAATAAATTCAAAATTTGAAAAACAAGGTAGGAATTTTTGAAAGCTTGTTACAAACTTTAAAAGCTTGTTTCAAAAAATACAACACAGATGATAAAGACTACAATTGTCATGAAAAACAAAAAAAGCAATGGAAAATGTTTATTGTCAAGACTTTCTAAGGCATATTTATTTTTTTTATGTTGTGCAATCCTTCATTTTCATTTTCGGGCCTCAACTTAGTCCCCAAAATTTAAAAAAACTTCAAATAACAAACTTTCCTGAAAAACCATAAAAATAACCTGAAATTATGACTCCTTGCCCCCAAAAACATGTATTTGGACACAAAAACCAAGCCGAATCCTTTATTAAAACTCGTAAAATCTACATTTAAATTTTACATACTCGCATCTGCCATCTAGTGGTGACTATCAATATCTCAGCAACCACTGGGCCGGTTTGAAAAAAAAATTTTTGTAGGTTGATCAGTACGTTAGCCTCTATTTATAAAATTGTTAATTGACTCTTTTCCAGAGGTTAAATGTAAACATGCTTAATTTTTTTTTGAAATACAGGGTTGGCCAAAAAAAATTGTACCCTTAGATAAAGTGCCATAACTTTTTGTTGCATAGAGATAACAATTTAAAATTTTTACCAATTTTTTACAACGATATATTGCGTAGCTGTTTAAAATTATACAAAGAAATTCCAAGAAATGATAAAATGACGTCCATTTAAACATTGAAGACTGCAATCTCTTTTCACAAAGTGCGTTCAAAGGGTTTTTTGCAGGTAACCTAACTTTGTGTTATAATTGACCTTTCTATACTCATTGTGACGTAACAATGCCTGAATGCTAACAAATCTTTTTTCAAATGATAATGACTTTGAAATACCAAGCTCCACGATGATAACGTCATCGATGGGTTTCGATCTCATGTGCGGTTGGTGATTGCAGAAAACGGACAACACATCGAAAAATATTGAACGAGTGAACAATCGCTTACTATTTGTGCCGTGTTAATTTTCATGCAATTGCAGTTTGTGATACTCACCATTTAAACACCTGTAATTTTGTTATTTTATGGAAATTTTTAATAAAATTTTACACAGCTACGCAATATATTGTCGTAAAGAAATGGTAAAAAATTTTTAAATGTTATCTCATTCCAAAAAAAGGCTATGACACTTTGTCCAAGGGTGCAATTTTTTTTTTGCCAATCCTGTATAATCGAATAGCCCACTAACAAATATTTTTCATTGACGTTATTAACGCCTTCAACAAACAAGACACTGAGCGAAATTAAATTTAAATTCTAGAATCTGGATATTGCTTTTTTTGAAGATTTGAGCAAGCAAAAGCCATTTGAAAGCGACATTGCTTTTTTGTTGCTGATTTAACACTTGCCTTTGATCACCAGTTGCTAAGAAACAAAAAGTGCTTTAAAAGCTTATGCATAGCTTGCAAAATTGTTAGATCAGCAACTTGCTCTTTAGAGACAGAACCAGCAATAATGTCTTGGGGTGGAAGGGATCTCGGAAATAATGGCTTGGATCACAGGTGAGAAAGTGGCTGCTTTTGAGGTCAAGAAAAAATTGTGTTTTATTGCTATAAACGTGTTGATTGTTGTTATTCACGTAATGCTTAAAAAAGTGTGATAACAGTTACAATAGTTTTTGCTTTTTTAGCCTAACTATACAATGCGGCGGTTTCTTTTTTACGATCAAAGGTCTATGAAAAGTTTTGAGAATCCAAAATTTGAAAGAAGTATACAAAAAAAAAAATAACAACTAGGTCTACTCTAAGCTTATTATTGTCATTAATTAGAATATAGTTGAGTAGTATTGTTGAATTCAGTGTGATTATAAGAAATTTGCTTCGACGCATATTGTGTGTTTTTCAAAACTTGCTATGTAAGTTAGTATATCTGTGCCCATGGTTTCCTGCCATCTCGTCTAGCTTTTTCACGAAATCAGTGGGTTACAAGACAAAGATAGTTTATAGAACCAAAAATACTGTAAGTTGCCAGGGTTTATTTTAAGTTGTCATCTAATACTCTAAGTTGCCATCTAATTTGATGAGTAACACAGGATAAGATTAAAAAAAAAAGAGAAACAATTACAGCGACTCTGCGCGGTACGGAACCAATGTCCTTTGTGTTTTGCTCAAGAGTCTGTTTCAGCGTGTAGCAGCAGTTTCTGAAACGCGCGCTGATTTGAACTAGCGATAATCACTCCATGTTAAAAAACACTATATAATCTAAATATCACGTGACCTTTTCTCAAGCAGTTTGTATCATGCAAATTGCGATAGTGATCTTTTTGAAATTGGCAGTTGTCCTGTGAGGACGTATAGTGATTTTAAAGGACTTTTTGCGGCCAATAAAGAACGAGGAAGCTTTTACTGTAAGTAAAGTTGTGGTGCTTCGGAGAATTAAAGAACTCGAAAAACAAAACGCAAAATATGATTTGGGTTCATCCAACTCATATTTCTACATTTTAAAGTACAAGAAAAAGTAATTTAGGACGAGAGAACTCGGACTTAGCGGTAACAGAGTTAAAAAGGTCAAACGATTATTGGAGATTTTCAAATAAAATCGTGACTAACTTTTTGATTTTTAAAAACAAAAACAAAAAAACAATGTTTTTTGAAACGAGAAAGCAAGCAAAAAACCGTTTTTTTTTAAAATAAACCCGGCCTTATAAAGCAAGTAGGTAGAATTATATCCACCCCAGACAAAAGCGATTTGCCAAAGTAGCGTTATATAAATACATTTTTTTAAATTTTACGTGGTCACGAAGCCCACACAAACATAGGAGAAAGCCGCTGATCCACAAAGCAGTAGGGAGTAATCAACGACAATTCGTATTGGATTGGTCGCAGCGAAAAGTCAGCGGCCGACAATTTGCAATGCGAAATCATAGTCTGAAACAACATTCTGGAGTTTGAATAAAAACATTAACATCTAGTTTTTTCAAGAAATTGAGGTAAAGCACTATAAAAAAATGTTGAATCACGACATCCCAACTGCGGCAAACAACAAAAGCAAGCTAATCTGGGCAGTTATAGCATCTTTAAAAGTAGTCTTTTTCCAACTTTCAAACGTTGAAGTTCATTCCAACTCTAAATAACGGCAACCTAAAGCAAGTAAAAATGTTAGTCTGGACGGCAAGACATCTTTTAGAAACATCCGTGCCGTTTTGATAAAAATACCAACTTGGTTTTATACAGTTTAAGGGTCAACGGTAAACAAAACTTAAGCTTGATTGCTGATATCTAAAAAAATAAAATTGGAAAAAGTTTGGTATGAAATCATTACTAAAACGTCACATTTTCAAAATTTCCCATTCCCTTAAAGCAGTGATTTTCGATTACAGATCACTTTGCTACTTTTAAAAAAAAGCTGCAAACAACTGTTGACTTTTTTACAGTTTTTTCCTTTCTCTAAAAATTTTGCATCAAAGCGATATCAGACTATGCTTTTGTTACTACTACACAGACAGACCAAAACTTGCAAGACAACAAACACTATTAGCATTGCTGGCTGGAAAAAAAAATCGAAAGCTGCTTTTGCTCCAACACGTAATGAAAGCAGTGTGTTGCATAAAAGAAATAGTAATTGTGATTAGTAGTTTATAAGTAAAAAAAAACTGTAATACCTATCGTAACAATGAATTTTATCGGAGACTTATTTTGAATTTTTTCGCTAGTTGTTCTACATACTGCAGCAATGTGTGGGATCGTTTTTCTGTTTTTTGCTATCAGAAGTTGATGGCGATTTGCCATCACTACTGGTAGCATTGCTCTGCAGAAGCTACAGTAGTTACAGTAGTTGTTTCTAACCAGCGAAACGTCTGTAATAAAGTTAGTCTTTTGAGTAGCACCTGTGCGATTTCTTAAAGCTAGCCTAGAACACCAGAGGAACCTCAGGAAAAACTTTTATTTGAAATGCCTGGTGTACAACTACATTACATTTTTTGTAATATTTTCATTGAGGTTTGTTTAGTTTGCTGCATTATTGTGTCTTTCTAGTACGATCATGTTTAATTGTTTTTGCCTGTGTATATAAAGCCAGCGGTTCTCAATCGAGGGTGCTCACATTCCCTGGAGATACGAGGAATGACTTCTGGGGCTGCGAGAAAGGACTTCTTGAGGTATGAACTTTTTTGCCAAACTGTATTTTGATTTATGTTTCATCGGATCATAGGCGTAGCCAATTGCAATGCCAGCGATGATAAATTTGTGACCAAAGCGGCTATTGGTTTTTCAGTTTCCGCTTCAAGTTTGGTTTTTACCTCGACCGCAGACCGTGAAGACCTATTTATTGGTCTTCACCTCATTTTTGGGCAAAATTCAGCTCTTCAGCCAGTTAAGACGTTTTTTTTTCGGTCTTCACCTGAATTTTCAGCTCTTCAGCTCGTAAAGACCTTTGCGAAAGTAATTTTTCCTTTCCGAAGGGGTGCAAGCTTCAAAATGAATTGAGAACCGCTAATCTAAGCATTGAAACAGTACGTCAAAAACTGTTAATTATGGTTTTGATTCGGCCTCTAAGGCTTTCTCGTATGCTGTCACTACTTAATGCACATATGCATTGTCTATATATTCTCAATCGCTGTAGGGCCAACCGTTTCGAGGTTTGTCCCTTTATCACAGCGAATAGAGAGGATACTGGTTGGCTGAAAGGCAGAGTCTTAAAGCCTGCTTGAAAATTATCACTTGCGGTAACTTTTGTCCCCAGCGAGAGTGCTCGACCTGACTAAATCACAGATCTGATATGGGGCCTATACTGTATAGTTACAACTACAACAGATCTTAAATTTTTTTACTGAATTAAATCTATGTTCTATTGCGTGCAAAGCAGACACATTATTCAACTTATTTAAAAAAACTTATAGTGAAAGGTGGGCAGTACCGAATTATTTTTGAACCAAATTACTGTACCGAATTACTTCTTCCGTACCGGTACCGCCGGTACTTTTTTAAATATGTATTAGTACCGGTTTCGAATTACTTTGATTTTGTAAAATCGGTACATTTTTTCCGGTACTCTCTTATTTTCGATTCGATTAGTATTTTTTATTTTTATTTTGCAGAGTAATAACAAAAATTTCGGCGCGAAAACGCAGTCATATCACGCGAAAAGTTTTAAACATTTAAATAAAGTCGAAGTTTAGTCTTCTGCAGATCAGTTGGAAGGCGTTAGAATTGTTAGCGATAGACGTTTGGCAGGATGAGGTAGAATTGTAGGCGATAGCCAGCCATTTTATTTAATTGTGATTTATCTAGATTTTGAGAAGGACCCGAGGGCACAGTAAAAAATTGTCCGTTTACGGTTTAGGGATAATAATCTAACTGTCACTCTTTCATATGAGGACTCATCAACAACATTGTGTATCTTGCAGTTTAAGCCTCCCCTCATAAAATTCACCTAGTTAAATTTCCAGTATTTGCCGCATTGATCATGAGAAATAAAGAGCTAAAGTTTGTTTTTTTATTGCCAGTATCATATTCCCTTAGCTGCTTAGTTTACCTGCTTAGCTTGGCAAGCTAAGCAGCTAAGGCGGGACCGACTTGATTCCTTGGTGGGACCAACTTGTAGCTTGCTAGTGCCTTTTATTTTAATAAAAATATCTTTTTTATGTAAACGTTGTTCAGTTAACAACATCGCTTGATGTAGTTGATGGTGGACACCTGGGTTTAGATTTTTTTCTCGCCTACAGCAACATCTGACGTGGCAGGCCCGTATCAAACTGGGCTGTTTTTGATTGAGGTCGGTGTAATTAGGGCTGGGTAACTAACTTTAACCTAAATTTAGTATGTTTTGTTGATCGGCCAGTGGCGTTGAGTGGAGGCTTGGAAAAATTATAATTGTAATTGACATAATTGTAATTAAAATAGCTCTAGTTCTTGCATTCTTCCGGTGAAGTCATTGTCACAGCAAGCTTGATCTTAAAAGCTTTGTTTTTATTGACGTTTCGTTGGTCATGACGACCAACATCATCAGAATACGAGCAACGATAAAGAACTACGACGTAGCTTCAGTCGTAGTTCTTTATCGTTGCTCGTATTCTGATGATGTTGGTCGTCATGACCAACGAAACGTCAATAAAAACAAAGCTTTTAAGATCAAGCTTGCTGTGACAATGACTTCACCGGAAGAACGCAAGAATTAGAGCTATTTTACTTATGCCCGGTGAACATCAAACCTTTAGGCCTAGTAGGCCTATACCTACGTTTGCAATTTTTATAATTGTAATTAATTGCACGATTTTGCTGTAATTGTAATTGAAGATTTTGAAAAGTCGATAATTGCAATTGTAATTGTAATTCAAAAAATTTCTGCCTATTTTTAATTACAATTACTCTATTATGTGTTTGAACAATATCAATTTTCCTCCGGTTGCAAATCGATATTTTCTACCGGTTGCAGTCACATCTGACATCACAAACCGAACATCAAAGTAGGTTAGGGATAGTTAGAGTTAGTTTATAGATAGGGTCAATCATATTCATAAGCTAAACTTAGCACCTACTTTATTCATAAACTAGAATTAACTCTAAGCCAAAAAATAGCCTAACATAGAATTGGCTTATGACGTCGGTTGTGACTGTCACCGGTGGAAAGTAACCATTGTAACTTCAATGCTATTTATTATATTAAGATTTTGTGTGCTTTTTTTGCTTGTTCGCATGTCAAAGCAGCACTAATGGTTTTATTTTGTATAATCATGCTAATTATGTGATATTATAGGTAAAAGTTAAAATCGTGTTAAATACAGAGGCGGAGTCCTCGATGACGTCCTTGGCCAGGAGGACATCCTCGAAGACACATTTTGAAGTTCTTAGCGTTGGCCTCGAAGCTCAAGTCCTTGGCCTTGGCCTCGAAGCCTGCAAGTCCTCAAAAATGTCCTGTCCTCGGCTCGAGGACAGCATTAATTATTTCTTGATTGGATGAAAAGGAAAATAACCAGACAAAAAATAATCTAATCTTCTAGCCTGTCAATTCGTATCATTTCTTTATTAATTTAAAAAGTAATATAATGTGATGGCCAAGTTATAAAAAATTTTTATTTTAAATAGCCTTGCGTGAAAGCTCTAATCGGAGAATGAGGTGGCAAAGGCAGTGTAGAATCTTTTTTTTTTCTCAAATTCAGGTCGTACGAACGGCAACGCTCTAAAACCGTCCAGGGTCATAACAAGAGATCCAGGGGTCCAGACACAAGCATTTTGGAGTTGTTAAAGCGAAAACATAACCGTGCCTATCTGAGTGCGGATTCATAAGCCTATGTCATACGCGATAATGAAATGTAATACAGTGACCTCTTATGCTAAATACGTTAATACATCCCTGATATAACTAAAAACACGTATCTTGAGAACGCTTTGTTCTGAAAATACGTGAGCGAATAGTAGGGAGAATTTGTTTTGAGATAAAAAGCAATTCTGTAATCACTGACAAGCGGTCTGGGCGCAAAGCCAAATCCACTAAACAATTTTTGTGTTGAAATCGATGTTAAGAATTCCATGTAATAAACTACTGTATCAGTATCAAAAAAAAAGTTGCATAAAGAATTATTAAAAAAGCGAGTGTGAAATTAAATATAACTATAATTGTTCAAATGCCGGGAAAGATGCGCGCTGCACGTAAAATCAATTTTTCACACGACGTCAGAAAGATAAGGAGGCGAAGCTCTGGCAAAAAACTTGGCAATTTTAGAAAAAACACTGATATATTATTTTTACGTTTCTACAAATTGTGGGCCTTTCGAAGGGGGGCCCCGGGAAAAATTGAAAATGTTTGCAATGCCTTCCTCCTTAATAAAGCCTTATTGGGATCTTCGGGTTACTCTTTGCAGTCAAATACGTTATGTTAAGTTTTATGAATTTTATTGTTGTGGGCCAAACGTGCTCGCTTATTCTTTGATAGGCAATAGGCATTAGATGCAAGAATGTAGAGAAACATCACGTGCACTAAAGCGTAAAGAAAAGATTGGCTTAAATGGTTTAAAATATAAAACGATTAGGAAAAATGGAGGGAAACTTGAAGTTTTTCTAACTTAACTTTTCCGGTATTTTCTTTTTTCAAACTGCTTTCAAATTCTAATTGAGTAACTTATTTTAAAAGTCACTAAAATTACTATTTTCTAAAAGCAAATCACAAAAATTGTTCAACTGAGCCATGGGGATTTTGCCCTCGCCCCCAGAAGCCTGCTATTTTTTTAAAGAACTTGAGCTTGCAAATACAAGGTATGGTACCTTAAATCATTTCAAAAACATTAATTTACAGTATTTTGAAATACTTTTAGATAATAATATCAAATCAAATCAAATCTTTCATTCTACTTGCTGTAATACGCCGAAGCGTGTAACGAGTTGGCGGGGCTCATCTCCGCGTCATTGCGCCCGGGCAACACAGCTCCTTTCAAAGAAATGTTGCAGCGGTGGCGCGCCGTTGGCAACACTGTGTTCGATTTGACCGGCCCGAGATTTGAACCTCAGACCTCCCGCTCCAGAGACGAACGCGTTACCGCTCGACCAACTGTTCGGTATAAATATTCGCTAATTACTACAGTATGCAATGCTTAAAAACTATGACATTATTTTGAAAAACTTCTGTAAAAAGAAGTCGTTTAAACAAACAATAAGGTTTGTGTTGGAGAAACTACAAAAAGCGGGGATCTATAATCATCAATCAGTGGACGTTTACACTGGGGTCCCAACTGATGAAGTTAAGGCATTAAAATTGACCATTTAGACGTTTAGATCTTAGTTATTCCCATTCACGAGTTACGGCCTTTCTGTTGCAATACCACGATACCGTCGCTACAGAACATAATCAACATTGCTGCTGACGAGTTAAACTTCAACTTAACGTTCGTTATTTTTAGAAACTACTATTTTCGAATTATCATCAAAAACTTAACGAATTGCAATTATCGCAAATACTTTCGCGCTGAAAAATAATTGAAAATTTGCCGATCATAATTAAAAATTGTGTCCTCGGTCCTAGGCCATGGCCTCGATCATTCTTGTCCTTGGTCTCGAGAGAGTCAATTCTCGAAAAGTCGTTCCTTGGCATTGGCCTCGGAGTTTTTGGGGTTTTTTGCTTCGGTCTCGAAGGCTGCTTCCTCAACTCCACCTCTGGTTGAATGGTAGTTGTAACTTAAAGTTGTAACGTATACAATTTCAACTTTTTCACATTTTTAATTGTGCTAAAACTTATTTTCTTTTGCATAAAAATTGTGGTGTGATACCAGGGTTTAGCTAAAACCATACTGTAGCTGAAAGCGATATGAATTCAATAACATACTTAACAATTGCTTACCAACGAAATTATGTATTGCAAAAATTAAAAATAAACAAAAATTGATGGAAGAACATGCATAGAGAGAAATTGGGCTTTAATAGGTCAAATATAGAAATACAAAAAAATCTACAGTGTGGACATAAGCAAAACTCGCGGCTTCGTATGTAAGTGAATTGATTGCAATGTTTTGAGAATCTTTTCATTGTAATTGTAATTGAAATTGTAATTAAATTACACTTACTTGAACTTGAATAATTGTAATTTAAGCAAAACCAAGTAATTTTTCTAACCCTGGTTGAAGGTGTCTGTGGGTGGGGAGATTGTGTTGTTCAAGTGCTTACCCTAATGTGTGTTATTTTGTATTATTATTTATTGCCAAGCTTAAGCTTACACCTGTTTCTGGTAAGTATTGCTCAGGTGCAGTTGACTTAGATGACCGCATGGTCTTTTCACTAATTCCTTCCTTTGTACTTTTAGCGTTTGGTAAGATAAATTTGACTTGACTTGAGTTTGCTGCAGTGTGATCACATCAATAGTTTTAGTTGTGGAATAAGTACATGTACTGTACAAAATCATACAGCACAGAAAATTTACTGTTAATGTAAGTCTTGAATGCAATCATAAGAACCAAAGATTTGCTTGGACTGTGACTCCACAGGCTGAAACTGTGCTTTGTGCTGCATAACCAAAGTTAAAGCCGAAATAATATTTTGCGTTAGTGTAATTTGTTCAGAAATTAACGCAGTGGCGTTGTTAGGAAAGCTGGCACCCGGGGCGGGATTTCAAGGGTGTCACCCCTTATCGGTCCAAAAATAGATGAAGACCAAAAAAAAGGTCATTGCCGTCAAATTAGTGGGTTTTCGGCCCAGAAATATGTGAAGTCCAAGACAAAAAGAAAAAAAAAAGTCTTCGACGCTAAATTTGTTGGTTTTCGGTCCAAATGAGGACGGAAAAAAGATCTTCACGGCAAATCAGTGGAGATATGGTTTCGCTTCATAATGTGGTGTCAGCCCAAAATGGTGACACCTGGGGCAGGCCGCCCCCTCCGCCCCCTCCTAAAGACGCCACTGAATTAACGTAAGATACAAATTCACTTGTTTTGTGACCTATCGTTGTATTGATCGTGTTGTCAGTTACCTATTCTCGCCCAAATTTTTAGTTTGGTGCCAAGTAGACCCCAATAAAAAGACAGCGTTTCCGTTAAAAATAGTATTCGGCAGTTTTATACAAGCAACAATTTAATATCAGTCGGAAGATATAGATATTCTAGTGGCGACTGCCGGCGAAGAAAAACTCAAGTTTTATGCAGAGCCGGGTTTGCAAAGCACAGGCCCCTGGAGCTCCGGGAGAAATCTATCTCCAAAAGTAGTAGTAGTATAACACGGTTGTAGTAGCGCGAACGACGCTGGGATGTCGAAATGTCGGCCTTCTGTTCATTAAAGTTTATGTTCGCTCTTCTATGGAAAAAAATCTTTTAAACTACTTTAAAAAAATTTAAAAGTACCAGTACCGAGTACCGGAAAAGTAATTCAGTATTTTTGTGACAGAGTACCGAGTACCGGTACTAAATTACTTTTGGAGGCAAATACCGAGTACCGGTACCGAATTACTTTTGAAGTACTGGTGCCAACCTTTGTTTGTAGTAAAAGCGCATTAAATAAGTCAGGTTTTTCTCTTTTGACCAAAATGTTGAAAAAAGTTTAGAATGCATTCTCACCAAATTTGAGCTTACTGCGATTGCAGTTTTCAGGATATTGCAATTTTAAGTTGAAAATTTTTCCTTTATCAGTGTTCCAATTAACAGAGTTGGAGTCGAGGACACAAGGCTCGAGGCCAAGGCTAAGGACACAAAAAAATTCGAGGCCAAGGACAGCCTTTCCGAGGACAGACCCTCTCGAGGCAAAGTACAGGAATGCTCGAGGCCAAGGCCGAGGACCAAGGAAACAGCCGCAAGTGTTCTCCAAAAAAAGGTCTTCAAAAAAGTTTTTTAGGCAATCTCCAATTCATAGGCGTACCCAGGATTTTTGATTGGGGTAGGCCTAAACCACAAATCACATGCTATGACGTCATCAAAAATTTTGAAAAGCGGAAGTTTTTTTGGGACAAAGATATCGTATAGGATGGAAGATCTAAAATCGTTGCCTGTTGGCACTTTACCCGGATTTTGCAAAGGGAGAGGGCTTAAACTAATAGTTGAAAAGTACAAGTATCTAACTTTGGAAACGTTTTGAGAAAGCTAGTGTAACTCAAACGTAGCACAGAGGGGAGTCTGAGGGTGGGGCCCCCAGCCGTTGGGCGATTTTTTGTAATTTTTTGGAAAAAAAAGCTATTTTAATGCCATTGAATCACAATTCGCAAGTGTTCAGAGCCATTTGAAAGCACTAGATTTTTGACATTATTGAAATCAAATTGAAAAAATGAAATTGTTTAATACTCCTTTTACTAGCAATTAAAACACGTTTAACATGTTGCATTTTGGAGTTAAATTTTAATTGTAAGTGATTTGGTACAGGTAGGGGAAAGTAAGGTGCACTGTCTCTTGCAACATTTTTGCAGTAAATAATAATCCACTCAAAGGTTTTCCTTAGAGATCTTTGTTTTGTCATGAAACTAACCAGTTATAGGGATACATGTTCGGCCAGAGGGCCCAGGCCCCCTTCATTGAAGTTCAATGATTTGTTCAATCAGCATTTTCCATGGCAAATTTTTTAAACGTATTTTGTGCGTAAAAACTGAGGTGGAATTACTGAATTGTTATCGAAAAATGGTAGAACAGATGGTTACGCCTATTAACCATGTTATTGCCGGGCCGAATTTACATCGCGCTGAGCCCCTGGCGCTTTGGAGATTTTCGCAACATCTTTCTGCCAAATATAGATGAAGACAAAAAAAGTCTTACGATTTGAGCTCGGGGCCCCTAGCTGGTATTGCGTCATATTATGGTAAATCCGGCCCTGGTTAGTGAGTTACGTTCATAAAAATGCTACATGAGGGTCTGAGATAGAAACTTTTAGGACAAAAGCTCTCCATTTCTTCCGAGTTATACGTTTAAATTGGCAGGTAAAAATTGAGTTGAGGGTGGCCCGGGGCCCGTGGTCTTCAATATTGTTGTTAGTAATTGTTGTAAGCAAAAAATGCTTAAAAGAAACTGAAACTGAAGAAACAATAGACTTTTTTGTCACATTTTTGTCATTGGTGAAATTTCAATTCGGGGAGCGGCACCCCTGGGCCCTCTCCCTTGGCTACGCCTATGCTCCAAAAAACGAAAACAAAAAAGGTATTCGCAAATTTTCCGCAAGGTTTCTGGCGTTTTCCAACAAAATTTCAACTGTTCAAAAATAGTGCTGTCCTCGAGCCGAGGACAGGGCAGTTTTTGAGCACTTGAGGCTTCAAGGTCAAGGACTTGACCTTCGAGGCCAAGGCCAAGGACTTTAAAATGTGTCTTCGAGGACGTCCTTGGCCTCGAGGCCAAGAACGTCCTCGAGGAATCCACTTCTGCCAATTCATAATAATAACAATGACAGAAATTTGTATAGCGTCTTTTCCTGAAGTGAATCAGATCAAAGGCGCTTTTACAAAAAATCAAAAAGCAGTTTACACAAAAAGCACAATAACAAATATCAATATATTCTGTGTGATTTTTTTATTTTCGCATTCTATCTCCCTAAACAAAATCGAAAAGCTATTAACGCTTACCCTAGAAACCGAAACGGAAACGAAAAAAGATTACAGAAAACACCAACAAGAAAACAAGCAAGTGAGTATAGATGGAGAAAATAAAAACAAGCTCAAAATAGATTGACTGTAGGCAAAACCTCAGAACACAAATAGAAAACGTTGGAAAAGCTGAAACATTTTGTTGCAGGTCAACTGGCCTAGTCAAGATTATATTCATTAAGGTATAGTAGTGCTATTAGCAATAAACAGGTAGTGGAGTCAGTTGTTGGGGTTATAGCACATCAAGCACATAGTCTGAGAGGATAATGGAACACCATAAAATGAGTATCGAAACACTAATACTGAGCACAGCAAAACATTTAAGTACACCTCAGCTTCAACAAACACTTGAGTAAAAAAAATAAGTTTTCAGCAAAGTTTTGAACTGAGTTAAGGATTCAGCATTTTTTATATAGGTAGGTAAATCGTTCCATAACCAAGGGCCACTTACACTAAATCTACGATCATCAAATTTTGAAGAGGAGCTAGGTACAGCCAAAAGATTTGTATCACGAGAACGTAAGGCTCGAGTAGGTACATGCCTAGATATTAAATCAACTAGATATGAAGGTGATTGACCATTTAAAATTTTAAACACTTGCATCAGAATTTTGAATTTTACTCGATGTTGGACAGGCAAACAGTGCAGTTTCATTAAAACAGGAATTATGTGAGCAGATTTACGGATACACGAAACCAATCTAGCAGCAGTATTTTGCACTCTTTGCAACTGATTCAATAAACAATCAGGTAAACCATGATGAAGAGCATTACAATAGTCCAGATGAGAAATAATCAAGTTCTTAACCAACATTTTGCAACTATCTTCATCGAGATACTTTCTGATCTTGCCAATATTACGGATATTGAAAAAACATATTTTAATAATACGTTTGATCTGGCCCTCCATAGACAGATTACTGTCTAGCAGAGCACCAAGATTTTTAACACAAATTGACGAAGTCAGAGAAAAATCAACTGTACTGAACGCATTTGCAGCAGAACTAGATTGTTTACAAGTACGACCAAACAGAATACATTGAGGTTTGCTATTATTTAGCTTTAATTTGTTACAGCATAACCATTGCTTTACTGCTTTCAAACAATTTGTGAGTACGTTAGCATCTAAGGTCTTGTCAGCATCAAAGGTAACATAAAACTGCACATCATCGGCATAAAAGTGGTAACTGAAACCAAATTTAGAGATTATACTGGCAAGTGGTTTAATGTAAAGAGGAAGCAGTATAGGAGCAAGCACTGAGCCCTGAGGTACACCAGAAAGCAGTTGAAACGAGCGAGATATATAATTGTTTACATCTACACAATGACTTCTGTTATTCAGATAAGAACGAAACCAAGATAGCACTGAATTGTTAATACCAAAATGATGAGATAACCTGTAAGTAAGATGTTGTGATCAATAGTGTCAAAAACAGCTGATTTGTCAATCATTATCAAAGCAGTAGAACCTTTATTATCCATAGCAAATAGTATATCATCAGTAATTCTGATGAGAACAGTTTCTGTCGAAAAAACAAGCCTATAAGCAGAATGAAATGTGTCATGAATGTTATTGATTGCTAGATGCTCATTTAACTGCCCAGCTATTACTTTTTCTAATACTTTCGACAAAAATGATAAATAAGATATTGGTCTATGATTAGCAAGAGTGTTCGGGTCTAAATTTTGGCTTTTCAATAAGGGAGAAATGATGGCTTTTTTTAATTCCAAGAGGACTAGTGAAGATTTTAGGAAGTTGTTGATGATGACAGTGATTGCAGTAATGATAATAGAAGAGCATTTTTTTAGAAGAGCAGCAGGAGGAGGATCTAATTTGCAATTTGTTGAGTTTAATTAGTACAGAATGTTGTTTACATCAGTAGTAGTGACAGGATTTGATTAAACTGATCAAAAGTAGTCCCATCAAAGAGCACATCATTCTCTTCAGGAGCGCAGAAAGCAGATTGATTTGTACTTAAACACTGATGGAACGTAAGAATTTTGTTTTGAAAAAAATTAGAAAATGCATTTGGAAGCTCAAGTGCATTTTATTTGATGAACAAGATTTTAGGAATTTGCCAACCATTTGATATAGTTTCTTGGGGTCTTTTTTACACTTGTTGATGCTGGAACGAATAAGAGGTGTTTTAGAATTGTACAGCAGTTTATTAAATTTAGCACATTGTTCTTTGAAAGCCAGTTTGTGAGATGATAGTTTTGATTTCTTCCACAGTCTTTCTAATTTTCGACATAATTTCTTAGCGTTTTTCAGATCAACATTATACCAAGCAAAAGTAGTACGCATCTGAATACGTTTCTTTACGATAGGAGCAAGTGTGTCCAGAGCCTCAGTCATAACATTGCTGAAAAGATTTACTTGTGTATCTACATCTCGAATCAGTTGAACAGATGATAGCTTCTGAGATATAGTATTGTTCAGTACGTCAATATCAATGGCTTTCAAATTTCTGTATTTAATAGTTTTGCATTTGGTTGATTTAACAGAAAGAGCAAGCTTGCAAGTTACAGCAAAATGGTCTAAGGTTTTTCTAGATATGGAGTCAGCTATAAAAGTCTCAAGTTTTTCAGATAAGGAAGAAGGTTTGATGATGATTATGATAGTCCCCTTATAATACGAATAGCCCCCTTCACTATTACTGTGCTTAAAATTTTTTTAATGAAATGAATAGCCCCCTTCACTATTACTGTGCTTAAAATTTTTTTAATGAAATGAATAGCCCCCTTCACTATTACTGTGCTTAAATTTTTTTTGGTGAAGCTTATGTTAAGTATTTTTCCACAAACAAAAAATTTGATTGCTTAAGGCGTTCGTCTCTGTAGCGGGAGGTCTGAGGTTCAAATCTCGGGCCGGTCAAGTCAGACACAGTGTTGCAAACGACTCGCCACCGCTGCAACATTTCTTCGAATGGAGCTGTGTTGCCCGAGCGCAATGACGCGGAGATTGGCCCCGCAAACTCGTTACACGCCTCGGCGTAATACAACGTGTATAATGAAAGATTTGATTTGAGTTTTGGCCGTTTTTCAAAGTTTTTACTGACTTGTAATGACTTAATCCTCTCCCCTTAAATCAATGTTTCTCAATATGCTTTAAATCATTTTTGAGTCTGTTCTAGGGCACAAGACAGTTACGGAAGTACTAAAAACGTGGTATTTTCCTTATTCTATATTTTGGTCGACAAGCCAATGGGAGGGAGGGGCTATAGCCGCTTAATCAAATGCTCTGATTAATCACAAATTTATGATAAATAAAATGCTCAGATTTTTTCCTCATGTAGTCAACTGATTATTTTTCCTACTAATCCGCCATGGCAAGACTCAAAATGCTCCTTCAATTTGTTTGGTATCATACTTTTCTGAGTCAGAACTGTAAACAAATCACTGTGGCTTTTCAGCAGAATTGTCGGTAAGACTTGTGAAACTAAAGTTCAGAAGCTTTTCTTTCCAACTTTATTTTTTTGGAAGCATGTAGATAATTTTTTGGCACTGAATTAGCTTTATGTTACTGCAGCCAGGAAACAAATGCTCACCTCACGTCTAGTACCGGCACTAACTACTAGACTAGACTATAAGACTATCCATATTGTTTGCGAAACAAAAGAATTTATGAGAGACTCTAGTCGCTTTAGTACTGACTTGGTGTGGAATTGTTGAAAGTAGTGAAACTGGATGAAACTTTCGGAGTTAATAGCCCCGCGCGATAACACTTGCCATTAAAGCTGTAATCTTTTTTTTGAAAATTTACATTACACCTTTTAAAACAGGGTGTCGAACCGTTTCAAATAACGATTCGGGTTCAGGTTTAGCTCCGGCTCAAAATATTTTAGCGGTTCAGGTTTGGTTCGGGTTCACTTGAGCACCATTTTCGAGGTTCAGGTTTGGTTCAGGTTCACTCAAGAAAAATATTACTGGTTCAGGTTCGGTTCGGGTTCATTGACTTAAAATTTAACTGTTGTTACTCGTTTCGTCCAGAAAAAAAAAGGAGAAATTGTTGATCCTGTTGAAGTTCACCACTGCTCTTATTGTGCGTGTACCAGCGTCAGCGGCATCCGGATATGGAAAAAATATATTCTTACTTTTGTTAGGGGTTCAGGTTCGGTTCGAGTTCACTTGAGCACAAATTTAATGGTTCAGGTTTGGTTCAGGTTCACTGAAGTAAAATTTTGCTGGTTCAGGTTCGGTTCGGGTTCACCAAAATAAAACGGTTCACTCGGGTTTACGGTTCGGGTTCAGGTTCGGTTCGACACCCTGTTTTAAAATTCCAAATTACCCGTTTGGTGGTAATTACCCACAGGTTAAGAACCGCTGGCTTAAACTTTAGATCCAATTTTCAGTTGGAGCGTCGTAGATCAAGTTTACACTGCATAACTGCTTCGTTTTTTTTTTGTTTTTTTTCAAAAAACTGACGAAGTAGTTTTGACTTTTTTGATCTTTGCACAAAAACGCAAAATCAATTATTTAAAGAAAAAACTTAACCCATCTCGAAAAAATAAGCATATGTCTGTTGCTTAGAGATTGCATTAACAGCAAAAATATCTGGATCACTTTAAGAAAAAACTGCAGTAGCAAAGTTCAATACGTTATCTACTTTTGCTGCATTTAAAAAATGCTTCATAATATAAAGTATCGGTTGTATATGTTTGTTTACTTTTTTGCTTTGTTTAGTAATAAGGTAGTGCTGTTGTTTTTACGCCACGTCTTTTTTTCGCTGTCCGATTTGTCCTAACTATCAACCGAAATATTGAATCTTTGTTTCTAAATCTTTTCCGTCTGTTTGTTAATGCCTTCTAGAGGTTGGTGCGGTACTTTTTTAAACTGACTAATGCTTTTTTTATGATTTACAGTTATTGCATATTTCACAATTGAGCAATAGAGACTTGGCACTTTGCGCACTCATCATAATTTGATTAAAAACAATAAAACTAAAGTTAACGACGCTAAAATTTTTTAACGTTTCGGACCTAAATAATTCCATCACTAGTAGATAATACAATTCTAATGTAACCAACATTAAGTTTTACTATCTATTGAGTGATGATAAACTAGATTTGTTTCCAAGCGTTTAAAAAGTATTTTATCTAAAGTTTTATCGTTTTTAATCAAATTGAATGAATTTATAGCTTGTAATCAAGTAGGATAATTGAATAAACTAATATAATAAATTTATCGATAATTATATGCAATTGTTGATTTTTAGGATTTATGAACGAATTTTTGGTTTCTTTTGTATGTTTTTTAATGAAATCTTACGTAAATTTGTTTCAAGGGAACGTTATGTTAGAAGTTGCAACACCGTTTTACTTTTTTTGTTGTCCCGTAATTTCGATATTATCCGTTCGTAGTTTAGTTTTTTTTTGTTGCTCTAGTAAATTAGCAAACGACACTTATTTTTTGCCGCAATCATAAATTTAGAAACGCTTTTTTGTTAAACGAAAACTAAAGGCAAAATCAATTAATGGAGGTATCTTAAGTTAGGCCTATTGCATAAGATTAAATTGGCTTTGACTTCATCCTTCTTGACCCAGCCGTTCCTGGGATATTTTACTTCAAATACGACGTATTCAGTATGTTGTCGTAATTTTTAATGGCAGCGCTGACTTTGATAGCTTTAGCGTCGTTAGCGACGCCATCTCAGTTCTAAGCTCAAACAACGCCCCTATTAGTCTACTGCATTGAGCCGTTTCACTGCGCACTAATCAGTTTGATCTTGTCAGCATAATAGATCTGAGCTGAAAAAAAAGTAGGGTCTACGGTAGCCAGAGGTGGAGTCCTCGAGGACGTCCTTGGCGTCGAAGACATCCTAGAGGACACATTTTGAAGTCCTTGGCCTTGGTCTCGAAGCCTCAAGTCCTTGAAAATGCCATGTCTCGGCTCGAGGACAGGACTATTTTTTTAATTGTTAAAATTTTGTAGATCGCCTGAAAAAACTCTTGAACACCTTTTTTTTAGAGTTTGCTTGAAAAATTTGTTTGAAGACCTTTTTTTTTGGAGAACACTTGCGCCTGTGTCCTTTGGCCTTGGCTTTGAGCATTCCTGTCCTTGGCCTCGAGAGGGTCTTTCCTCAGAAGAACTGTCCTTGTCCTTGGCCTTGATCCTTGTGTCCTCGACTCCACCTCTGACGGTAGCCCCGGGAACAAACGTCTAAGAGCAAGCGAAAGTAGGGTACATACTGTAGTAGAATAGTAAGCCATTGTTTCAACTTAAAATTGGAAAAGTTTATTCTAGGACCATAAAATACTATAAGCAAATACTACAGGCCTCCTCAGATATTTGTAGTCTTATAATCAGTTAATAGTTTGTACTTGGTAGCTTATAGTAATAAAAACTTTATTGCTAGGCTACATAGACGTAGCCAGAAGTAAAGGGAGCCACGGGGCTCGCCCCCTAAATTAGAATGTCACCAATGACAAAAAATGTGACAAAAAGGCTAAATGTTGCTTTAGTTTTAGTTTTTTTTTTAGCATTTTTCATCTACAACAATAATTAACAACAATATTGACAACCAGGTGCCCCGGGACCATAGGCGCAGCAAGAATTTTTGTTTGGGGGGGGGCAAACCACAAATCACATGCAATGACGTCATCAGAAACTTCGAAAAAGGAATTTTTTGGAAAGCAAAGATATCGTAGAATGGAAGGTCAAAAGCCGTGGCCTGGTTTTGGCACGTAACTAGGCACTCGTTCAAGAGGGGAGGACTTAAAACAATATTTGAAATATGAAAATGTCTAAATTGGGAGACTTGTTTGAGTAAAGAAGTGCACTGTAAGTCAAACGTATCACTGACGAGGATCTGGGGGCGTAACCCAGCTCCTGGGCGATTTTTTGTCATCTTTTGAAAATAAAGCAATTTTAACACCATTGGATCACATTTCGCACGTATTCAGAGCCATTTAAACTAATGGATTTTTAACATTTGAAAGCCAATTGAAAAAATTAAGTTATTTAGTCCTTCTTGTGCTTGCATCTTGAGTCCAAAACACGTTTGAAATCTTGCATTTTGGGGTTAGTGATTTGGCCTGAGTAGGGGGAAGTAAAGTACATTCCTTCCAGCAATCTTTTAGATTATTATTTTGTCATGAAAACAACCTGTTATAGGCGTACATATATGGCCCGGGAGCCCAGGCCCTCTCAATTCAAAATTTTGTTCAATGAGCATTCCCCTTACTGTAGCTAATTTTTTTCAAAAGTATTTTTTTGCATAAAAACTGGCAAAGTGGAGGTAAATTGTTATTGAAAAACGCACAATAGATGGTTACGCCTACAAATCACGTTATTGCCAGGACCGGATCTACATTGAGTTGGGCCGCTGGCACTTTGGGATTTTTGCAATATTTTCCTGCCAAATACAGGTGAAGAACAAAAAAGCCTTATACGATCGCCGGACTCCTGGCACTGTGCCATGTGCTAAATCCGTCTCTGGTTATTGCATTACTTTTATGAAAAGGCTACATGAGGGCCTGAGTTTGCAACTTTTAGGATATAAACCCTTAATTTCAATTGGATTATTGGTTTAAATTGGTTGGCAAACATTAAATTGAGGGGGCCCTGGCCCTCTGGATTAATATTATTATTGGGGGCGCATATAAATTAGGGGCCATTTAAATATTTTTGTAAGGGGCCCATTTACAGTAATTTGGTTGACAAAAATTAAATTGAGGAGGCCCGAACCCCCGGATCAGTATTATTGTTGGGGGCCCATTTAAATTGGGGGCCATTTAAATATGATTGTAGGAGGCCCATTTAAATTGGTGGCAAAAATTAAATTGAAGGGGCCCTGGCTCCCTTGATCAATACTATTGTTAATTACTGTTGCACGCGTGTACTGTTCTACGCGAAGATGCTAAAAGAAACTGAAACTAAAGATGCAATAGTCTTTGTGAGATTTTTATCATTGGTAGCATTTCGATTGGGGGAGGGGGGGTGGGTCCCCTGGTTCCCCCTGGCTACGCCTATGCCCGGGACCCCCCTCAATTCAATTTTTGCCAACCAATTTAAATGCATAACTCTGGAGAAATTGAGAGTTTTTGTCCTATAAATTGCGATTTCAGGTCCACATCTAACCTTTTTATGAACGTAATGCAATTAGTCGGGCCAGATTTATCTTGATATGGCAAGTACTAGCTAGGGTCCCCGCACCCAGATGGTAAAACTTTATTGGCCTTCAGCTACATTATTTTGGCAAAAGATGTTACAAGAATCTCGAAAGTGCCAAGGGCCCCCGCGTAATGTAAATGCGGCCCGGCATTAACATGGTTAGTAGGCGTAACCATCTATTGTACCATTTTAAAATACCAATCCCCCTCCCCTCGCCAGTTTTTAGGCGACAAAATACTGTTGAAAAAAAATTTGCTAAGGGAAAATGATGCTCATTGAACAAATTATTGAATTTAAATTGAAGGGGCCTGGGCCCCTAGTCGAACAAGTACTTCTAAAACTGGTTATCTTTTTCTTCTTTCTTCATTGCCCGCTTTTTCGTGAGGGTTGTTGGGGCAGCAGCTCGAGATTAAGCCGCCACACCTTACGGTCTTCCATCACCTCCATCATTTCACTTGGGTGAAATCCCAAGCAATTCCATCCAAGATCCTCAATGTAATCGGTCCATCTAGTTCTAGGTCGTCCAACTGGTCTTCTCCCATTTGCTTTGGCAAGCAAAGCTTGTTTGGGGAGTCTTTCCTGAGGCATTCTGCTTACATGGCCTAACCATCTAAGCTGAGATCTTTCAATTCGGAGAAGTAACGGCTCGATGTTAAGAGATTTTTGAATCTCAGAGCTACGCACCTTGTTAAACAGTGTAACTCCTTCGATTCTTTGTAAAAACCTCATTTCGGACGCTTGCACTTGTGATCGCATTCTTTCGGTCATTCATGACCATAAGTGAGAATGGGGACAAAAACTGCTTTGAAAATTGAGAGCTTTGCCTTTTTCGACAATTCTCGTTTCATGACAACCGAGTAGTGCAAAGCTCGCATTACTGCACTAGCCTTGCCTATTCGGGTATCGAGTTCTTCGTCTTGCCTTCGGTCACTCGTAAATGCAAACCCGAGATACCTGAACTTCTCTACCTGCTTCAGTGTCGCTCCATTCACTTGTAATATGCACTGATCAGGGTTTCTTGAAAGATGAAGTACCTCAGTTTTGGTCGTGCTGATTTTGCAATTTCCAATCGTGGCACACTCATCAGCTTGGCTGCATTTGTCGATCCAATTCATATAAACAATGAAAAGGAGAGGTGACAAAACGCACCCTTGCCGGAGTCCAACGCCCACATGGAACGGCTTTGATTGCTTGCCATTTACCCGAACACAAACCTCCGGTCGTCAGTAGAATGACTTAATGGCGCGCAACAATTGACCATTAACGCCATACTCTTGCAAAACCTTCCGCAGTTTATCCCAAAGAACTCGGTCATATGCTTTTTCAAGATTGACAAAGCATGCAAAGAGATCTTTGCCATACTCCCAAGATTTCTCGAAGATTTGCTTCAGAGTGAAGATTTGGTCCGTGGTGCTGCGACCCGGACGAAAACTGCAATAGCCATCTTCCAGTTTTGATTCCACTATTTCTCGGCATTTCCTTTCAAGGCATTTGGCATATACTTTCCCTGGCAAACTGAGGAGTGATAAACCTCTGTAATTTGTACATTGGTTGCGATCTCCTTTCTTGAATATCGGAATAATCACACCTGTTTGCCAATCTCTGGGAGTTTTGCCAAACTTCCACGCAACGTGACACACTCGCGTTAAGCGGAGAATTCCTTCTCCAGTCAGCGCTTTCAACATCTCGGGTCTGATTTCATCTTCACCAGCAGCTTTTCCAGATTTTATCCCTTTAATTGCCTTTGGGGGCATATACCTGCAATAGGCACAATGACCGATCCAATACCTTGAGCTTCAGCATACAGACCCGTGATCCCAAAGGAATCCAATCTGACACACAGCCTGACAAACGGGGGCTTGTGAGAATCTCCACACCCGCTTGAGCAGACATACTAGGATCAGCACCAGAATAGAAGAGTTTCTATCCGCCATCCAGATCCACAGTTCCAGAGCCACGTCGTTTGGTTGAAGAAACTCCGATAATATCGAGATGATACTGCTTTGCTTCCTCAACCAATTCTAGCTTTTTTTCTGTGAGGGTGAGGATATTCCAATTGCCCAACAGCAGTTGGTGATGTTTGACTCGTGAGTGTGCGACATTATCTCGAGTACGAATACTCTGCGCTGCCTCCATTCGCCTTTCCAAACGTGTAGCGGGCACATTGATGGAGCTGTCTCTAGGACTGGCTTGTGGAGAATGTCGCTTATTTTTCGAATTAACCCCTCTGCCTAAGACTCGAACGCCATAGGGATTTTGCTGAATGACGACCTGGGAGTCCCTAGGCGCCCCCCTGCCGGACGAGGTTCCACTTGTGAAGGTGGTCCGATTCCGATGGGTAAAAACAAAGTTTATGAAATGATAAAGCCAAATCCCGACAAAACTAAAATTCTTAAATTGAGTGATTAAAAAGATGAAATAAAAAGGATTGTGGAACGGTGAAGCTGGCGGTCAGATAGTCAAGCTGGCGGTTAATTGGTCAAGCGGGCGGTTAGTTGGTCAACTGGCGGTCCAACTGGCGTTCAAACTGGAGGTTTTCTGCAGATAAAATAAAAAGGTCCATGACATAAAGCCAAGACAAGCCCACGCCTAACACAAAAAAAGACACACTTACAAACCATTTTGAAGTCCAAAAAATTGGCTTTCAACCACATTCGTTAATCTTTCTAAACAGCACACTTTTAACGAGGCGTTTAAATTTAGCATTATTTGAATATTTAAACCACAAAATAACACGTAATTTTAACGTTAGTGTTTATGTTTTACAACGTGCTACAAAATAAACGCATTTAATTATGAAGAAATCACACGTTCAACATGTTTAACATCTATATTGTTCAAATCAATGCACATAAAATAAAGAAGTTTGACAATTTGTTGCAATATTAGCTTACATTAAACACGTCGTACAAAAACACGTTATGTTATAAAATTATCTGAAACTTTAAACTCTTATTGGATGCAACTTCAAAGACTTGAATGCTGAATTCGTATTAGATTGTTCTTTAGATCAAATACAATTTATATAGCAACTTCAACGTTTCAAAAAATTTTGACGCGGATAAAGCGAATTTAAAAGAATCAAATAGGCACTGGTATACGGTAGGCCTATAGCGCTGAAGACCTGGTAAATATAAGGAACTATTATTTTAATGTGGCACAAAGTATGAAGAAGCGAGGTTAGCCTAACACTGAATTATCAAGTCTACTATTTGACCTATTTCAAGCAAGTGATAATTCTGACTTGGATTAGGTTAGGAGGGGAGTGCAGAGTGGCAGACTAAGCTGAAGCCCAGGCCCAGCCTGGTCCGTCATTTAAACTGGCTCGAATCTGGCCTTTTTTGTGAAAACACGTCTGAGAAGATCTTTGTTAGAGTCTACAAAACCAGGGCCGTATCTAGAAAAAAATTTCGGGTGGGTTATTTGCGTAATCAGGGTTTTGCTTAAGGTGATGGGCTTGAACCCCAAGACTACATCTGAATTTATTCATAGTAGCCTTATAAGCTGGGGTTTAAAGATGAAGCCCCAGCCGCTGGGCAATTTTTGGGCAAAAAATTGCTTTGGCAAAAAATTAATGATTGCTAGGTTAGGCTGTCTTAGATGAAACACATAAAAAATTGGGGAGTTAAACCCCCTAATCCCCCCAAATACGGTCTTGTATGGAACGGTAGAAAAAGACATTCATTAGCGTTTCTGACTAATGCAAAGGGTGCGCATTTAGTTCTGCCCTTGGCTCACACACTATTCCTAATCCTGCCCAGTTGATGAAATTTAGCTTTAAGAAATGTTATCTGTTAGAAAGTAAGACGAAAATGAGCAAAATATTTCAAGAAATGGAATTTTCACTTTTTTCTCGTGATTACTCTGAAAAATTTTTTTAAATGCTTTGGTGAGTATAGTAGTCTACTGCACGTTTTTGTCGAGTGCAGGTAGGCTAGCAAATAGCGTATGTTTTTTACTTTTGAGGTCACATTTGTAGTGCGTGCAAATGTTCAGTGCGTCTACTGTCTACAGAACATAACAGCAGTGTTTCTCGTTATGTTCAAGAACAAAATTTCTGCCAGTGCTTAGATCATTTTTAATCTTAAATGAATTATTTGCACTTATGTGGCATCTGCAGTCAAGCATTTGCATTGCTTAGTTAGGCTTTATTAATTACCGTGCATTTTTTAATCATTTACTTCTAAATTTCACGCCTGACTGCGCTCAATTTGAAATTTGCCAATAGCAAATTTTTTTATTTTTGTTTTCATACTGGTTCCTATCAGTAGATGGTAGACAAGATTAATGAAATTGAACGAGCTATTACTAATGAAACTGAAAGAGCTATGGCTATGGTCATAAACATGGCTCACAAAGCTGTACCGCATGAGCCAGGCAGCACCTGAAGTTTCACATTACACATTTTCCAAGCATTGTATTTATTTACAACAGTTGGTTGCCAGCAATTTTGCAAAGAATTGGGAAAACTTCAAACGAGAATTATGTTTGAACGTTATTATTTCTTTCTCCATTATGGTCTGTTGTCTTGTCGTTACGTGACGTTCCAAAAACGTATTCTGAGTAAACCGAAATGCGGGGGCACAAGCAGTCGTTAGGGGGGGCACGGCCGCTGGATCCCCCTTAGCAACGGCACTGGCTCAGTTGAAGATTATAATCACACTACGCTTATGCGAAGTTTACAGTACGTTTTGTTTTGCCAGTAGGGTAGCCAGGAAGAAGAGTAGGGAGCAATAAACCCCAATTTGGCCTGTCAAGTGTCGATAAAATTAAGTGATAAATGTAACAAACATATAATAAACACTGGTTGTTACGCAATTTAATCAGCATTCAAAACACATTTGACTATTGCTTCTGATTGAATCGTCTGGTATCCTTACATCTCGCAGAAAAACATTTCCCAGAAAATCATTTGCCAGAAAAATATTTCCCTGAACGTTGTTTTTCCAGAATTAACATTTCTCAGAAATCACACTTGCCAGAATGAACACTTGCCTGAAATTACATCTGCCTGAATGAACACTTGTTTGAAATGACATCTGCCAGAATGAACACTTGCCTAATATTACATTTGCCAGAATGTACATTTGGCCGAAATTACATTTCCCCGAAAGCTTATTTTCCAGAATTTGCACTTGTCAGAATGTACATTTGGCCGAAATTACATTTCCCCGAAAGCTTATTTTCCAGAATTTACACTTGCCAGAATGTACATTTGGCCGAAATTACATTTCCCCGAAAGCTTATTTTCCGGAATTTACGCTTGCCAGAATGTACATTTGGCAGAAATTACATTTCCCCGAAAGCTTATTTTCCAGATATTATGCACATTAAACCGAAAATTCGTTATTGATAGAATTTACATTACAAAAATATATAATATGCTTGTTCATTTTCAAAAATTATGAAGCTGCGTGTAGAATAAAAGGGGCAAAGGAAAGCAGTCTCTCACGTCTTGTAAGTAATTTTGACAAACGACGTTTGGTTTGAAATATTTTTGGTTTTTGATAAAAATAGGTGCCATTTTCAGAACCGAACTATTTTTCCGAAGTTTGTGATGACATTTTGATGTGTTTTTAGATTATTGGTAATACTACGGTATTTCGATAGTATCTGCAATTCACTAAAACATCAGCATACAAACGTCGTACCATTGAAGTATCTTAGTCAGGCGCGTAGCCAAAAATCTGCAATGAGGGTCTGTTTCGGGGGTGTGATTGCGGAGCCCGCAGCCAAAGACCATTCGAGGTCTTGGGGCAGAGCGCCTAGCTGCTGGAAAATTTGGTATTTTTGCAAAACGGACTTAATTTTAGGCCTATTTTGATAAAAACCATTGCTTTAAAACGTGGCAAAGCTAAGAAGTTAACAGTACAAAAAGTTGATTAAACTGGTTGCAGAAATGGGCTATGTAGAAAGTGGATATAACCGGTAAAATTTTAGTTTCATATTTACAAGTTGGTAAATCATAAAATTCTAGTTCAGTAAAACTTACGTGGGGTAATCTGTTTCGTGTATACTTTAGAAAAAGGTAATTGGAGGGGGAGCGGGCTAATGGAACGAAACTTGAAAGAAGTGGTTGACAAAATTTGAGAGTAGTGATTGGTAATTAACTAAAATTGAATAGCCCCCCTGCTTATTTCTGAGTTTTAATTTTTTTTGATGAATATCCAAGCTCATCATTTTTTAGCAAGCGATCAAATTCGATTGCTTATTTTTGCCATTTTGAAAGTTTTTACTTATTTGTGTATTTTGTTTCTGACAAATCAGTTTCCTCTAAATAATTGTTTCAAATGATGCTTTAAATCATTTTTGAATCCATTCCAGTGCAAAAAACTGCTGTCTCAGAAAGCTATAGCCATTACCCCAGCAGTGCCGTCGCCAGGGCAAACGAAGCAAAGGGGCACTAGCCGAAAGTGGGGGGCACTAAAATAGAATAAATTTTTGCATATTAAAACCGATCTTCACATCTTGTACGACTACAAATGTATATTCAAAAATGCTGTATTCATGTCTAAAAAAAAGACCTATAAGGCCGGCAACGTTTCTAATCATGTTTTTGTCTGCGGCCCCTAATAAAGTGCCGCAACTAGAGCGTTTTTCTATGCAGAGTTGTAAACGGGCCGACTAGTTCAGGCCCGAACCCGGCCCGAGCCCGAAAACCTAAGCCCGAACCCGGCCCGAAATCGAAAATTAATTTGAAGCCCAAATCATGCCCGAAAAAAAACAACAAAACTTAGGTTAGGTCTGAAAAGTTTAGCAATGTTGCTGAGTTATTTTGATTATATTTTTGTGCATCTAAGACAAAAAGCACGTCTCAGGCCCGAATTAAGCTCGAAATTTTTGTGAACTTTAGGCCCGAACCCGGCCCAAACCCGAACCAGTCCCAAAAAGCCCGGCCCGATTTACAACTCTGGTTCTATGGGGCAAAATTTTTTTCAGGAGAGGCCAAAAATTGCTGCCTTTTTCTACAATACGAGCATGCTGGGCCATAAGTGTAGCCAAGATTTTTGATTAGGGGGGAGGCGCAAATCACGTGGAACAGCGTTACCAGAAATTTTCGAAAGAAAAACTTTTTGTTGGATAAAGATATTGTAGATTGGAAGATCAGAAGCCGTGGCCAGTGTGTTAGCACATAACCAGCATTTTGGTAAAGGGAGAGAGCTTAAACCTCCCAAAAAAGTGTAAAATGGGAGATGTGTTGAGCAAACTGGTGTACGTCAAACGTATTACAGATGTGAGGCTGGGGGCGAAGCCCCCAACCGCTGAGCGATTTTTTGTAATTTTTTGGAAAACTAGCTATTTATTGCCATTGGATCACAATTTGTTTAGAGCCATTTGAAAAAAACTAGATTTTTAACATTTGAAAGCCAATTGAAAAAATTAAATTGCTCAATTCTTCCTTAATTTTCAAGTTAAGTCCAAAACATTTTAAAATCGTACATTTTGGTGTTAAATTTTGTAAGTGATTTGGCCCGGGTAGGGGAAAGCAAGGTACATTGCCTAGTGCAATATTTTAGCAGTAAATAGTAATCCACTCGACGATTTTTCTTAGAGATTTTTGTTTTGTTATAAAAATAATCAGTTGCAGAAGCACATATACGACTAAGAGGAACAAGCCCCCTGAATTCAAATTTAATAGTTTGTTCAATGAACATTTCCCCTAGCTAAGTTTTTTTCGAAAGTATTTTGTCGCGTAAAACTGGCGGGGTTGAGGTGGATTGCTATTTAAAAATGGTACAATAGATGGTTACGCCTATTGACCATGTTATTGCTCGGGCCAGATTTATATTGTGCGGGGACCTTGGCACTTTGAAGATTTTCGCAAGTCAAGTTTATTTTACCAAACGTTAAAAGTACGCAGGAAGGAATCAGTGAAAAGACCATTCGGTCATCTTAGTCAACTGCACCTATAGCAATACTTAACTGTAATAGGCGTAAACTTAAACTTGGCAATAAATCATAATACGAAATAACGCAAAGTAGGTAAGCACTTGAACACTCATTTCCCCACCTACTGGCACATCCGACGCCACAGGCCGAACAACAAAACAAAAAATAGGTTAAAGTTACCCACCCAATCCTAATTACAACAATTTCAAGCAAAAGCAGCCCAGTCCGAGGCGGGCCTGCGAAGTCAGATGTTGCTGTAGGCGGGAAAAAATTTACATCCAAGCGTCCGCCCACAACTATATCAAGCAATGTTGTTAACTGAACAACATTTACTTAAAAAAAAAAAGTATTTTCATATAAAAAAAAGAAAAGGTACTGGCAAGCTGCAATGCAGTCCCATGAAGAAATCACCGACGGCGTAACGTCGAACACTGTTAATCTTAAGGTCAAGCCCAAGGATCGGTTGCATCTATTTTCTACAAGCCCGTCTTGAAACACATTAACCTGAATTGTTGTAGCGTAAACGACTATGATAGTAGGAAACAAACACAACCAACCGAAAGCCCGACCCAAAGACAATGAAAAAAAAAAAAAATTAAAACAGACAAAATTTACACACCTCACCGTAAAAAAGAAAAAAAAAAAAAAAAAAAACAACTACAACACAACTTAGTATTACAGATCACAATCAGAAACCAATACACAATAAACATACCAGCCACCACCTAATTACCGTAAAAAAAAAAAAAAACTCTTCTAGTCCTCTTTTACGATTGTTTTAAAAAAGAAGGCAAATACAGTAGAAACTGAATATTACGACATTGGCTATAACTACTATTCGCTTTTAACAACACATTTTTGTTGGTTCCGACAGTATTCCTACCAGTAGAATTTCTACCGGTGTAACGACAATTTGCTTTCAACGACATTTTTTTTTTGCGATCCGTTTAGAGGTCGTAATAGTCGGTTTCAACTGTAAATTCAAGTAATGAAAGCTAAACACAACCTGGAGCGTTTCTCTTATATAACTAGATCGTAAATAGGAGCATTTTTCATGAAACTGCTACATTTTCTCATATTTTGATAAGCAATTTATTTTAAATAACTTTTTAAATCTGTAGAATGAGACATCTCGATCTTTTTGGGGGATATTTTTCCAGACTTTTAAGCAGATATGATGAAGTTTCTTTTTTCCCATTTCAGTTCTGGCACGATAGTAAAAAAATTCATTTGTACTTTTTTGTCGAGTATTATAACTGTGAATGCTGTCAAGTTTGGTAAAATAAGAGTCAAAGGAATTGGGTAACATTTTGTTGTAAAACTTGAACATAAATTTGGCAATTTCCATATTTATCATATCTTCGAGTTTTAAAACACCAAATTTGGAGTACAATAATGCCGTTGAATCACGTCTAGAACAAAAAAGACAAGCCCTTATAATTTTGTTCTGTAAAATAGATAATTTCTGTAAGTGACTTTTACATGCTCTTCCCCAATTAAGCAAAGAGTATTGAAGAACTGAGTTAAACATGCTAAAGTACACTACTTTTAGAGTTCGTGTCGGAACAAAATGACGCAATTTGTAAATCATGCCACAAACTTTTGACAGTCTTTTTGCAAGGTAGTCTATATGAGTTTTCCAGGATAAATCACTATTCAAATAAACTCCTAGATATTTTACAGGGTTGGTTCTGTCGATAAGGTTATGATTTACAGAAATTTGAAAATCTGAGTTTAGATTCGAGGTGTTACTAATCACCATGAAAGCACTTTTTTTGTAGTTAATAGTTAATTTATTTTCACTTATCCAATTTTCGATATTTTTCATCTCGCGTGAGACTTGGACTTGAAGAGTCTTAACGTTGCTGTGCGATAAATGGAGATTTGTGTCATCAGCAAATAAAGTGGTTTCAAAGTGTGATGCTTCTGGCAAATCATTAACATAAAGCAAGAAAAAAAGCGGTCCCAAAACTGAACCCTGAGGAACCCCAAATTTAACACTGTTTAACTTAGAAATGCTGTTGTCAACTTTCGCGCAGATTTTGCGATCCATTTAGATATGAATTTAACAATTTCCATACACTGCCACGAAAGCCATAATGCTCCAGCTTTTTGAGTAAGATATCATGACTAACCGAGTCGAATGCTTTTTTTAGATCAAGAAAAATAGAGCATGTAGTTTTTTCTTCCTGCCAAATATAGGTGAAGACCAAAAAAGTCTCACCATTAGAGCGCGGAACCCCTTGCTAGTACTGTGCCATATTATGGTAAATCCGGCCCTAGTTACTGCATTACGTTCATGAAAAGGTAAATGAGGGCCTAAGATAGGAACTTTTAGAACAAAACTCCCATTTCTCCTGGGTTATATATACATTTAAATTGGTTGGAAAAAACTGAATTGAGGGGACCTGGTCGTCATTATTCTTATTAATTACTGTTGCTAGCAAAAAATGCTAGAAGAAAGTGAAACTGAAAAAACAAAAGGCGTTTTTGTCACATTTTTGTCATTGGTGACATTTCAATTGGGGGGGGGACGGGATCCCTGGCTACGCCTATGAGCTGGGCAGTGTGTTTTAGAAATAAGAAAGCGTTTAGCAACCTCTAAAGCTGAGTTCACTTCATTGGTTGGTGCGGGTATGGGTTCGAAACCATTCGGGACAAAAGGAGCGGTTATTTTTGCCTTTTGGGAATAAATTCAAGTTTGGACGTGAGGAGCAAAAAGGTTAAGATAACCAGGGGCACCAGAAGCATTTGCACATAATCAAGTGGAAGGAGTATCGGTAGCTTCAGAAGAAGCAAGATTCGAACCGGGGTGAGGGTCTCTAATGCTTCTCATGACAAACCTATCTATTACTGCCAAACAAGATAAAACGCAGTGTACAACAGTTACTAAATAACTTTTTGGCCAAGGTCAAAGTGACCACGTGCACTGATTGCTAATGCTAGCGTGCAACCCTGGTGCCGCCGCAACCGCATCTAATGTCAATTTTTTTATTGTAAAATAGTTTCTATAGCGTCACAATAAAATTTTGGAATATTCTTCAAAGATTTTACTTACTAAACAGTTTGTAGCTTGTCAGCTAAATCAAGCAAGGATTGCGATTATGCATTAGGCTTATGCATACCGGGTGCTATCACAATCAATGTACCGATCATAAAAGTTTTGCAAAACGCAATATTTCGCATCAGTTCAAATCATTAATCAACAGTCTTACAATAGGTTACTTAAGGCCTACCAATATTTTCTCCTATTGTCGCTTCATCATCATCATCATCATATTTATTTATTTACCAAGTGACATCATATCACAAGAAAAAAATGCATCTTCCTCTAGATCTATCACCAAAGCATCAAAATATGCAATTCGGGGTTTGGGCGGGCGAAATTTTTGTTTGGGGGATGCTGCCCCTCCTGCCCCCCCTTAGTTGCGGCCCTGCTGTAATCGCTTGAAAACTCTATCTGCAGCAGTAAATGTTGCCAAACGCGCTACCTGGATTTTGCTAAAGAGGGGTGAAAAAAAATAATTTTTTTCTCAAAAATTCTGTAATTTAGGCCTTGAGCTAAACAAACTGATGCAACTAGAATGTGTCACAGACCGGGGCCTGGGGGCGGATCCCCCAACCAATGGGCAATGTTTGTGATTTTACAGCACAAAAATAGCAATTTTAACGGCATTTTAATCACATTTCGCACTTTTTGAAGCCGCATCAATGACTAAATTGATAAAATTCAGAAGTCATTTCAAACACTTAAATTACTTAATCCCTTTAGCCCTCCCCCCCTTACTTCAGGTCAAGTCTAAATACGTTTAAACGCTTGTATTTTGAAGTTAAATTTTCTAAGTGACTTGGCTAAGGGAACCTAAGCCCAGAGATGGAACCGGTCAGGATTTTCTCGACCCGACCGGTAATTTTCAAAAGCATTGTCGGTTGACCGGCCGGTCAACCGGTTTCTGACCGGCCCGGTCGACCGATTTTTTACAGAAGGTTTTTGTTCACTGATCAATGTATCTAATGAAAATTTTTCAAAAGGGAGGGCACGTGTGAGGTGTTAAAATTTGTGAATTTGGACGGGGGTCTCAGAAAAAAAACGCAAAAAAACTTTTGCGTTTTTTGCTAAAATAACTCAATTTTAAGATCTTTTATGGTTAAGTTTTGGTTTGAATGACCTGTTTTGAGCAGCGCAAAACGTGCACAAAATTAGAATAAAAAGCACTGAAGGGCACAAGCTAAATTATTAGACGTTCTTTTAAATGATATTATGCGAAAGGCCAAAAAATGAAGTTACAATTTTTAGCTATTGGTGACAGATTATTTGCAATTTGCCGAACAGCAAACACTAAACTTTTTTTCGGCAGTGCTGCCTTTGCAGTTACAAAAAGATAAATCAGAAAAAATAAATAGCAGAAGATAGGTAACAGTAAAAACATACAAACATCACAATACTTGTACTATTGCACCCAAAAACATTAAAATGATAAAGCAATAATATTATATAATATTGAAAATTATGTCATTAACAGCGTGAAAAAAGGAATACTGAAAAATTACGTCACTAACAGCATGAAAAAATGAATAATATTCATAACAATTAAGCTGCTTCACCAACAGTTTGAGAAAGTATGAAAAGGATCTATTGCAAAACATTATGTACTGGAAAAGCTTTTTAGCTCCACAGAGATTTATGTACGGATGGAACAATTAATATAAATCTCTGTGGAGCTAAAAAGCTTTTCCAGTACATAATGTTTTGCAATAGATCCTTTTCATACTTTCTCAAATTGTTGGTGAAGCAGCCTAGTTGTTAAAAATATTATTAATTTTTTTCACGCTGTTAGTGACGTAATTTTTCAATATTGTTTTTTTCACGATGTTAGTGATATAATTTTCAATATCATATAGTGCTTTTGCTTTATCATTTTAATGTTTTTGGGTGTAATAGTACAAGTATTGTGATGTTCGAATGTTTTTACTGTTACGTATCTTCTGCTATTATTTTTTTCTGATTTATCTTTTTGTCACTGCAAACGCAACACTGCCGCAAATTTTCTGAAGAAGCTTCCCGAATTGGAAGCGAAACGTCAAACCAATAAATAAACTCATCGGTAGTACGAAGTCGTTATGAAAAACTATCCCGATGAACGCAACACGACCGTTATTTTCATTAAAAACACTAAACTGTTATGACATTGGCTAGAAAAATATTCGAAATATAATGTGCCCCAGCAGTTTGTAGAAATGCTGCTACTTCAGAACATGCCATGGTTAGTTAGATATGAAAAAAATAAGAGCTACGTCTTTCTTGCCCAGTGTAGAGTGTGGTAAATTTAAGTTGAAACAAGCTTTTCAAAGCGGCAAGATTTTAGTATGTAGTAAAAAAATCTGAAATCTGCGCCACTTCTACCTTAAGCTGATTAAAATGGTGCTAAAATGCCAGGTAACACAAGCCTCTTCACATACATGCTTTATTATAATCTGATTACGCGATTTTAACGTATATTTTGCACTTTTTGCTTTGTGCCGTGGCCCAAAGTCGGGAGGCATGGCAAAATACTCCCACCCAAATACGTCCCTGGATGAGCATGTCTTAATGGTCACAGCATATTAGTCACAGCTTGAAACCATTCAACAAGTGTTTTCGAAAGGTGTGGTTTGTTAATACTGATTTTTTATAAAAAGTTTTATTTATGATAAAATATGTAAGTATATTTCTGTTGGTGCTGAGATTGTTTTTAGTCGCCAGAAAGGAGAATTCGACCGGATTTTCAACCGGCTTGACCGGCCGGTCGAAGAATCTCGACCCGACCGTTGCCGGTTGACCCAACCGGTTTCCATCTCTGCATAATCCCCTTCACAATGGTGCTCCATTGACTGCGACCCAAAAATGTTGAGTGTGCTCCAAGAATCAAAAACAGCTGCTCTTTGAAAATAATGTTTTCACCTATTGTTCAGGTCATAATCACTAACAAAGTATCGGTAACAATTCTGCAGTCTTGTATCTCTCTTCTGCGACACATTTGTAAAGGCGTGTTACAGTAAAAAGGCGGGTTATTCCATCACATTTATGTACACCAGTTGATTGCCAGCAATTTGGCAAAAGATCTGAAAACGTCTAAGGAAAATTATGTTTGAAAGTTATTATTGCTATATTTCCATCATTGACTATTGTCTTATCGTTACGTGATGTTGCAAAAACAGTATTTTGAGTAAACTGAAATTGGGGGGCACGGCCCCCCAGTAGTGACGGGACTGCATCACTTCCCCGCTTAGGCTACTGACATTAGTGCAGACTTACACGTATGAAAAGACGACACTGAAATTTTACGACCATTACGCTTACATATGGCCCACTGTAGTGTTTTTCAGCCTGTGAGCCATAGAAGCATTTTGTGGTGGGCTACAAAGCTATTTAGGTAACTGCAAATTCGGTTGAAAAAATGTCTTGATCATTGGCGCTGTGGGGCCCGTTAGAGAGCTGGCATAAAATTTGCGGTTTTTGGCGTGAATACCCTTTTTTTTTGTGGAGATCACCTGAAAACTGAAAAATTGCGATTAAGCTAGCGATTTAGATGTGGGCCATGGACAATTTTCGAATTGAAAATAGGCCACGGTGATGAAAAGATTGGGAAGCACTGGCCTACAGTCTTACTTTAATGGAGCTCGTTAGGTGAGCGTTTTTCTCGCATTAATTACACAATAATATAATGAAATATTCGTATCAATAAATTTGAAAAATTAAAAAAAAAACATCGTACGGTGCAGTCATTTTGATTTAAGGTACATAACGCGCCTTGAGGAAAAATTTATTTAAAGCAGAATTAATGTTTCACTGACACCAATGCGTAAATTGGTGAAATTGTTCAATTCGAAAAATTGACAGGAGCCTGGTTGCAAACAAATATTAACTCAAAATTCTCTGGTCAAAAGTACACAGCAGAGAAATCTTAACAGCAGGAAATTGGAATTTTCATCATATGCAGTTGCAGTCCAGCTACCTCCCCAACAACAACCTCGACAAGATCATTCTTTCTACGTTGTTCACTACATCGCATTATGCGGTCAGTTTTTGCTAGAGCAAGACTCGTTGCTTTTAATTGTGACGTCACCTGAAGAAATCCCTTATCTTCTTGCTACCTTTGCATGAACTGCGAATGAAATGTTCAAATTGTATGAAATGTGAATGGCGGGAATTGACATCATAATGAGATTTCCGTTGGAGTGTCTTTCTCGGTTGATTTCAACTAAAAACTCTTTGAAGCTGGTTGTGGAAATATACGCCATTGCTACTTTTTTAGTGTTTGTAAGCTAAAGCGCGAAATCTGTAGCCGAGGAATGCAACAAGTGTTGTTTTGCTGGCTTGCATTTGATGTAGATTTTGGCTGCTTTGTACCACAGCCGCAGATTTAATTTTGTCGCGAACGCAAGACGAATTACACTATTTTTTTTTATAACAACAATATTTCATAAAAACCAGAGGCTCATTGTTGCTCAGAATCTAAAAAAAATGCCAGCCTCCTTCAGTAACAAAAAGATTGGAAACAAAAAAGAATAAATTTCAAATCTTAAAACCAACTAAATTCTGTGCTAATTCAAAACGATAAAATTGTAGTAATTTTCCAGTATTTACAAGCAAAAATATTGCAGTGCTGCTTCAAACTGCGCAAGCAACTCATAAATATTTGGATGTTCTCAAGTTAAAAAAACTCCGCACTTTTTGCTTTTGTAGTTTTACGATGCTGCAAAAAAGGTCTTTGCTCAAGCTGACAGAGCATTCGGAATTAAACACCAAAATAACTTTAAAAACATGGTCGTTTCAGGCCCGGCGCCAGGATAGCGTGACTGGGGGGGGGGGGCAGAAATGAATTTGGGGGTGGGGCACGGGAAGTTTATTTATGTTAATTCGAGAGGAGCACGGGGGCACGAGAAATTTATTCCAGTGTGGATCAAACGAACAAGGTGAAGACCAAAAAAAAAAAAGGTCTTCAGTTCAAAAATTTCCACGAATTCTGGTCATCGTCTCAAAATTCTTGCGATTTTTCACGAATTCTTAAGTATAAAACAAAAAAAAAAAAAAAAAGAGGTCTTCGTCCCAAAAGTTTTATGAAATCCGGTGTGAGTCCACAAAAATTACGAAAATACGGGCGGTAAACACTAATTTGGGAGTCTTAAGTCTCAATTTGCACTCCAATAGCCCCGAGCCTGTTAATTTCTTCGGGGCACAGTCCTCGCTTGGGGGTGCATAATTTTCGTTTGGGGGGGCACAAGCAGTCATTTGGGGGGGGGACAGCCTCGGAATGCCCCCCCGTGGCGTCGGGCCTGGGTCGTTTAAATTGACACGAACGTTCTCTTAATTTAAGAGCTAATAATAAGAACAAATAAAGCAGCGAATTGGCAAAAAACTAAGAGAAGACAGCCTCAACTTAAAATTTATTGGTTTTTCTAGAAAACTGTAACCTGGGTTAAAGTAAGCTTGCTTTGCCTCAGTGCCTCAGTGAACATCTTGTCTCGATTTTTAACAGCTAATTTTCGTTATGCTTGAAGCACAACTTATGATAGCAAATTGACTAATAAGCTGGGTTATATTTCTCATTCAGTAAGCTAACTGTTATCGCAACGTTTCTTAATTTCAACTAAAAGTTTGTTCTGCTTATTAGAAATAAATAACCTAAAGATTAGTATAATTTTTTGAATGAAAAATAGTTTCTAGAAAATGAATTTTTGAGGAAATGTAAATTCTGGAAAATAAGCTTTCGGGGAAATGTAATTTTGGCCAAATGTACATTCTGGCAAGTGTAAATTCTGGAAAATAAGCTTTCGGGGAAATGTAATTTCGGCCAAATGTACATTCTGGCAAGTGTAAATTCTGGAAAATAAGCTTTCGGGGAAATGTAATTTTGGCCAAATGTACATTCTGGCAAGTGTAAATTCTGGAAAATAAGCTTTCGGGGAAATGTAATTTCGGCCAAATGTACATTCTGGCAAGTGTAAATTCTGGAAAATAAGCTTTCGGGGAAATGTAATTTCGGCCAAATGTACATTCTGACAAGTGTAAATTCTGGAAAATAAGCTTTTGGGGAAATGTAATTTCGGCCAAATGTACATTCTGGCAAGTGTAAATTCTGGAAAATAAGCTTTCGGGGAAATGTAATTTCGGCCAAAAGTAATTTCGGCCAAATGAGCATTCGGGCTAATGAAATTTCTGGCAAGTGCATGTTCAGGCAAGTGCAAATTCTGGAAAGTGCACGTTCAGGAAAATGTAATTTCTGGAAAATGCACGTTCAGGAAAATATGTATTCGGGATAATGTAGTTTCGGCCAATTGTTTTTCAAGGAAGTGTAATTTCTGGAAGGTGTTTTTCTGGGAGGTGTATAGGTTCCGAATCACCTTTGTGGGCTATTTAAAGACAAAGCGCATGCACATTTGTTTAATGGATTTCAATACATACAAACAAAATGCAACAAATCATTAATTTTTGCAACCCTTCTAAAGATTTTTTTGCCATCTCCACGCATTCCCACTAGTTTCGGGATATGGTCAATGCCACCTCAAACCTTCTTTTACCTCCCTCCAATTTTTCATTTTACTTCAAAAACTTTTTCAGACGTTACAAATAAGTTTTTAATGGAATCATTTCAAAGACATCTCTGATAAAGTCACCGCAGATGATGATGTTATCTTTAATATATTGCATTGATTGTTATTTGTAATTTTTCGTGACTGAGATATAGTATCATTCACAAAATTTTAGAACACCGCAATATTACATTATATCATTCAACAGCTGGCGACAATATTTTTTTATGTAGACGCAATTTATTTCGAGAAACAGCAGAAAAAGCAATACTTTTGAATTATGACGTCATCAATGACGTAATGATGATGCAATGCATTTGTCAGTAAATAAACTATTTATTCCAGCTGAAGATAAGCATCGATAATGAAGACGCAGTAGAATCAATAAAATAAGTGCGTTGATAAGCATGCATTGTGCTCAAAATTCTATGAAACTTCTTTGGTGCCTTTGACAAACGCAAAAATAACGTCACTTCCGGTTATCCGGTTAACCCCGAAGTCTGAAAATGTGTGTTATTAAATTTAATGCAATGTCAGGGTGCATGAAAGCAAAATTTTGTTTAGTTTAGGAGCTATATTAAAATAACTAATAGGGGGGGAGCAAATTTGCCCCCCGGTACAACTAGGATTAAATTTTGGAATTTCTTTGTCGCAACATTAAAGTTCGCGCCTTTCTGCTTTTACAAATTTGAAAGTTACGTAGATTTGTTACCAGCTAACAGCTTTTATTAAGTAGTTTATTCAAAATATGCTAGCGATTAAATTCGAGCGGTATGAGAATTTGCTGGATAAAAATCGCGGTGCAAACATAAATTGAAGCGCTTAGTTCTACAAGTACTTAAGTCCATTTTTATAAAAATCTAGCCACAAATTTGCTGGCTTAGGTACCTTTAGAATCAAAATAAGGCATTATGTTGGCCATGTCATTTGAAAGTTTATGGATTTACGGACTTATTTTGGTAAATTTTTTTTATCACAGGTCCTTCTTATAGCAGTACACAACTCAAAATCATTGGTAACTCAATTTTCATAAAAATAAACTTAAGTACTTTTTGAACTAAGCGCTTCAATTCTAAAAATGCGATGCATGCATAACAAAAATTAATAATTTGTTAACCCAAAGCTGAAACGTTTTTTCCAAACTTCTGGCCTCTAGATGTTAACATTAATCTATCACCTGATGCTAAAAAGTGGTTGATTAAAGTTGCATATTTTTGGGGCAAAACAGATGAGTCTGATATATAATTTGAGTCTGGAAAGGGATGAAAATCAATATTGTAACAATAAATTTAACAAATATTACACTGATATATGTGATTCTGAGTTTGAACACATGCATAGTTTTTTGTATTTTTTTATTAAACAATGCAATAAATTCCTTCGCTTAAACTTTTCTTATATTAGTCTATCTATATGTTGTCAATGAAACGAATTTATTGAATCGCCTCTCTCATCATAAGGTTCATACAACATCATGTTAATTTAAGCATTTTGCGCAGTGTTACTGTAACCGAAACAATTAATATCGCCCCAAATCGAGTTTATTTCAGAAAATTACTATAAAATCTCTGAGTCCTGGAGAGAGGCCTTAGAACCAAGTTACAATATATAGTTAACATTGTGGGTATTGGAAGTTTCGCCCAGCACCCGGTGGGCTATTATTTCCACGTGTGTCGTATAAATGTGCATTGTAGAACGTTTGTTTCTGTTTAATGCAGTTTAATTTATACTTTTTAAAACATGTTTGCAATAAGTCAATACAGTATATTATTTTTTAAAACTTAGAAAAACGCAAGTTTTACCTTGCAGTGAAATGAAGAGCATCAGTGTTATAATAGCTTCTAACCGCACTGTTTTTTACTTCAATTGTGCCAGCAGCTTGTTGAATTTGGCTGGTCAAGTGGTGACCAACATGGTAGAATTTATCTCAAAATGCCCTTGTGGTGGCCGAGCCATTAATTGATATATTTTGTCTCTGTGTAATATTGCCTGCGGTATCCGGTTATTGGCACATATTGCTTATTGTTATGGGTGGTATTGCATAATGAAGGGATATCGCAAGACAAAAAGAATTTGATTAACATGTCTTTGTTTTCGCTTCTCTTTGTTTACTCGCTGTATATGTATCCCTGCTTCAATTTATTATTATCATTAATTAAATGCATTCTATTTGTGCATAATAAAAGAAAGTTGAGACTCATTGCGTACGGACTCACTAAACCCTGTTTCCCAAAATTATCGTTCTGCAGACAGACTTATATTTACATGAAGTAGTATTTTGCTTGTCCCCAGGTTTTTTACCTTGATTTATTTAAAATTACTAACTAGGGATGTAGGCTTATTGTACTCTTGAGCCGATGGGTTTTAAACAACAACATGGGGAACTACTTCAGCAAGAAGTTAGATACTAAAGAAAAAGAGCTTGCTCAAAAACTAAAACTTCTGTGTGACGAAAATGGCAAGGAAACAAATCCAACTGGATCTGCTGTTCTTCTTCATCAACTGGGTCGGGTTTATCATGAACGGGGAAAACAAGATGACGATAAAATGATCTGTTGGATTCAAAGTGCTGCTCTTTTTAATGCTGCGTTGATCAGAACAGAATATATCTCAGAAATTCAAAAAGATTTGAAACAACTTTGCAATGACATTCTTATTGCAGCAGATGCAAATGATAAATCAGTTGATTTGATTGACCAATCTATACACGTCAAAGAAAAAGTCAAGTCATTGAGAAATTATGTGTCTGAACAACTAAAAGACATTCCTCAAATTCCATCAGATCAACTTCCAAACTCAATGGTAGAGCGTCGGGTCAGTGATCGAAAGGTTGCAAACCCTTGGTTCGATTCCCTATCTGGCAATACGTCCTTGTATTCTTGGAAAAGACAGTTTAAGCTTATTTGCCATTGGGGCCAAGCAGTCTACCCGTTGTGGTGGCCCAGAATGACGAAAGACTTGCAAACAGCACCCAAAAAATTTAAACAGACGCAGCATGCCTGGTTCATACAAACGAAAGAACTTCCCAACGAATCGTTAAAAAGATTGAAACAACGAAAAACAACTTTGGTTAGGAATCTTCAATATGAAATCACGAAACAGTACATACAAATAATGGGAGATGTGGCATCCTATTGCCGTGACGTCATGGGGGATGCCCCTTGCAACTTTGCTATAATCGGAATGGGATCACTGGCTAGAAAAGAAATCACTCCTTTTTCCGATTTTGAACATGTCATTGCATTGCAAGATGAAGCAAAGGAAAATTTAGATGAAGGAGAATGGCAAAATGTATTGAATTATTTTCGATGGTTTTCTGTAATATTTCAAATAATATTGATTAATTTACAAGAAACCATCCTTTCAAGCGTAGCCATACCATCTTTAAACGACTCTTGTTCGGACTCACAAAAGAACGATTGGTTTTTTGACGACATAACACCAAGTGGCATTTCATTTGATGGCATGATGCCACATGCTTGTAAATTTCTACTTGGAAGAAGAAAACTGACCAAAAATAAAAGATTTAAAACTGAATTAATCAAACCAGTAAAGGAAATGCTAAAATATCTGAAAAGCGACGAAAAACTGAAACCAGGATATCATTTGGATGATATTTTGACGAAAACTTGTTTTGTGCATGGTGATCAAGCCATTTATGAAGAATTTAATAATGGCGTTACAGAAATTCTCTCAAAGCAAAACAACGAAGAAAAAACACAAAGCATTAGAAATCAGATTGTTAAAGACCTTGAAAACTTTGCTACAAGGTCAACTGTTTTCCAAATGAATTTAAGAAAAAGAATTAACATCAAAAAAGTTGCTTATCGCAACGTTACGTTGTTTGTTGCTGCGTATGGCCGTATGTTTAATTTTTGTGAATCGTCTTGTTTTGATATTATTGAACACTTTGAAGAAAAAGATGGATTCAGCGAATATTCAAAGGAGAGGTTGATGCAGGCAGCTGCAATGGCTTGCGAAATCCGATTGAGGTGGTACATGAAGCATCAACGACAAACTGATTTCATCGAATCCAGTTTAAACGATGCAAAAGCAACAGAAATATTTTCATCAATAATAGGCAAAGCAAGCATAATTGAGTATTTTCATATTGCTTATGCATTAGAATGCGATATTTCTAATCGTTTGCATTTAGAGAGACTTCATTTTCATTCCAATCCTCAATTGCTAAACTTAGGTCTTCAATTGTGTTTTGAGAAGTCAAATCAACGCTTAAGGATATCACACAAAAACTTCAGACATCCAACAACAGATAGACTTCGAAATTTTGATGATTGCCTTGACTTATTGGAAAAAGATTCACATATAAACCTTTCAACGAATTCTCAAAGCAATGTAATGTCAAATAATCAGTCATTGATTCAAATAGGTGATATTTTGTTTTCAATGGAATGTTACGATGACGCCGCAGAATATTTCAGATTATCGCTGCATGCAACAGCAGAAAATAATCACGAAACTAACGGTGCAAGTTTGGCTAAATCCTTATTTAAACTAGGCCATTGTTTTCTGCGATTGAACCGAGCAATGGAAGCATTTATGTGTTTCAACACTCTGAGAAACATTTACGAACAAGCAGGATTGGATGAAGAAACTGATACCAATTTAGCAAAAGATTTTTTTCGAGACTGGCCACTGTTTATTGCAAATGAACCTAGCAAATGAAGCATTGGAATATTGCAGCATAGCGCTGAAAATTTTCGAACAAACAACACTGAATGACGACATTGATACGGATTTAGCCATCACTTTGCGCGAATGTGGTCGATGTTTATTGAAAATGGACCGAGCAACAGAAGCATTGGAGTATTACAACCGAGCAATGAAAATTCAAGAACGAGCAACACTGAATGCCGACATTGATACGGATTTAGCAACAACTTTGCAGGATATTGGTGGATGCTTATCGCAAATGAATCGAGTAAGTGAAGCAATGGAATATTACAACAGAGCACTCAAAACCCAAGAACGAGCAACACTGAATTCCGACTTTGAAACAAATTTAGTCACACCTTTGCACGGCATTGGTGCATGTTTATTGAAAACGGACCGAGCAAAAGATGCATTGGAATATTTCAACAGAGCACTAAAAATTCAAGAACAAACGTTGCTGAATGCCGACACTGATAGGAATTTAGCAACAACTTTGCACAACGTTGGTCAATGTTTATTGACAATGGACCGAGCAAAAGATGCATTGGAGTATTACAACAAAGCACTGAAAATCAAAAAACAAGCAAAACTAAATGCCGATACTGATAAAAATTTACTCACAACTTTGCACGACATTAGTCAATGTTTATTGAAAATGAACCGAGCAACAGAAGCATTGGAATATTACAACAAAACGTTGACAATTATAGAACAAACGACAATGAATGCCGACATTGATACGAATTTAGCAACAACTTTACATGAAATTGGTCAATGTTTCATGACAATGAACCAAGCAACAGAAGCATTGAAATATTACAACAGAGCGCTCAAAATCCAAGAACGAGCAACACTGAATGGCGACATTGATACGAATTTAGCCACAACTGTGCACGACATTGGTGCATGTTTATTGAAAACGGACAAAGCAAAAGATGTATTGGAATATTTCAACAGAACACTGAAAATTCAAGAACAAGCAACACGGAATGCCGACATTGATACGAATTTAGCAACAACTTTGCACAACACTGGTCAATGTTTATTGACAATGGACCGAGCAAAAGATGCATTGGAATATTATAACAAAGCACTGAAAATCAAAAAACAAGCAAAACTGAAAGCCAACATTGATACAAATTTAGCCACAACTCTGCTTGGGATTGGTCGATGTTTATTGCAAATGAACCGAGCAAAAGATGCATTGGAATATTACAACAGAGCGTTGACAATTATAGAACAAACGACAGTGAATGCAGACATTGATGCGAATTTAGCCACAACTTTGCGCGGGATTGGTCGATGTTTATAGCAAATGAACCAAGCAACAGAAGCACTGGAATATTACAACAGAGTAATCAAAATCCAAGAACAAGCAACATTGAATGCCAACATTGATACGAATTTAGCCACAAGTTTGAAGGAAGTATATCAATGTTTACTGCAACTGAACCAAAAAAAAGAAGCATTGGTATGCTACGACCGAGCAATGAAAATCAAACGAGCATACGACACCGAGTGTCACCAATGATACGAATTTTGCTATTTCTTTGAATTATTCAATGTTTAAAAAAATAAACTGTGCTTCAGGCGCAATTTTAATATTGCGAAATAGTGCTGATATCTACAAGTAATGATGACTGAACGCCGATATTGATACGAATTAAGCAGCAACTTGCACGAAATCGGTCAAAGTTTTTTTGAAATAAACCTACTAATAGGAAGATCGGAATATTTCAGCAAAACGCTTAAATTCAAAAGCAGTAACAATAACTGCCAACATTGATACAAATTTTGCTGAAAATTGGTCGATGTTGATTGGAAATAAACGTATTATCTAATTATTAGCGCGTTATTATTAAGCGTATTTTCTAATTATTATCGCCACAGAAGCGCGTTTTACAGCGATAAACAATCAGTAATGATTAATAACAATGCGTTAGACCTATCCACACATCAGCATCAAGTAACTCCCACACATTCGTGTTTGAATCTTTTAATGCACAAAGACATTGTAAACTTTACGTGATGTGATATTTATGTTCCAAACAAAGCTTAATATACGTTTCAAATGAAACAATTGAACTCCTTTAAAATGCTTGAAGTTATTGTGCTTTTTAATGTTGTCAATTTTCGTCGATCTAAACTTTCGTTTCGTCGATCAACACTTAATTAACCTTTAATAATATTAAATTTTTAATTAGAGAGTTGCGTAAGGTTAAAACAGAATCTTTTCAAATCCAAAGTCGTCTTGAACCGAAAACCAAGCAAAGCAAATATGACTGCCATTGCCAGGAAAATTAAGATGGAACTTTAGTGGACTTAGGTTGATTCTTTATTAGCCCCACAATTAAAGTTTAAGAAATCATCTTTTTTAGTTTTGAAGATAATGTTTCCTTAATATCAATTTTTTTTTGCCACTGTTAGTGTGAACTATATTTTTACAAAAGGAAGTCTTGCTCAGATAAACATAAAGAGTAAAAGACTATCTAAGCATAGACTCTGAGGACAGAGTCATAAACAATGCTTTTTTTCATAAACGGCGTTTATCAAAACTATTTCGGCAGACGTTTTTACTTTTATATTGATTGTATTACCTGACTGTCTCGGTTAATAATAATGGCTGGAGCCGACTGAGACGCTGCCGCGACAACCCATCTCTAAACCACACATCAAACCGCTAAAGGGAAAAATTTGAAGGAAAATCTTTAGAGAAGCCCGGATTAATGTATGTAGATCGTACTTGGTGCCAGCCAAGGTAGGCTCTCGTTTGTTGGATATTAATTGTGGGTTTAGGGTTTATTTTACCTGATAAGAAGAATAAAGCAGTAGTCAAAATAATCAAATTTCCAAGGTAGTGCAATACCATACGAGTATACTTGCCTGAACTGTATCTTTTGTGGTCCAAACTGTTCGAAGCTATTCTGCAGTGCTTGAAGAACAACGTTGTGTCGCTAACTTAACCGCAATGTTTGTCAAATGATAGCAGGAAACTGGTGGTATTGTAGTAGTGCGGCCGCGACAGCTGACTTGGTGGAGCGTTAGGTTATCGCAAAGGTTGCTGACTCCTGGTTCGATTCCCGAACTGGCAGTACGTCGTTGTGTCCTTGATTCATACGCACAAACAGTCAAACGAAATAAGCAACACAGAAGTTGATTACGGTCTTTTGTCATCGTAAAACTTTCCTAATTTCTATCACACTATGAGACTTTTTGGAAGATTTCAGGTTTGCGTTATGATAGCATAGACCGTTATTAACACTAAAATTGCAAATCTTGAGCTTGGAGTAGGATATCTTTGAAACAGTTCGGTCAGAAAAATAAAATCATCACACACAATCTATTTCATTATTATTTTGAAATTAGTTTTGAAAACTTCATTGATTTTGCTGCAGTCCTTCTTTAAAGTTTGTTAAAGCCAGATGAGGGCACTTGGTACTTGAAAAGTACCGACGGTGCTTTTGCCACTACTTTGTTAAAAAAGTACCGACGATAGTTTATTCGTTACATTTTTGCAAAACTACCGACGGTACCGGTACTCGGTACCTTTACTTGGTACTTTTCAAAAGAAAAATTTTTCTCGTTTTGAAAACAATATTTTTGTTGATTTTATACATTGAACAATGATTGAGTCTCTTATTTGCGTAGTGGTTACTGGTGTAATAGCATGCTTAGTGAATAAATCTACGGGAACAACTACTTTTTTCATCTTCATTTTACTCATCGTATCACGCCCAAACGTGTAACAGGTTTGGTTGGCCTTTCGCCGCGAAATTGTGCTTGGGCAATTCAGCTTCTTACAAAGAAAATTTGCAACGGTGGCGAGCCGTTGGCAACTCTGTGTTCGATTTGACCGACCAAGGATTTGAACCCCGGAACTCCCGCACCAGAACCGAGCACGTTACCACATACACTACATCTGACCGGTGGAAAAATTACTTAATAGATATTATTAGGAGGATGTCCATAAAAGACGTACTCCGCTGTCGCAGTCAGGGGGGTTCATTCAATGCCGACATTTTGCGAACAAGGGGAGAGAGGGCTTACTGCATAGCGGACATCCGCATTTCTTAATTACAAAGCATGAAAATTCAGTTGCCTTCATTGCTCTGAAATTTTGATTTCGTCGCTTTATGACACATTTTTAGTGTCCTTTATGTTTGGTTCATGAGCTATGATACCTAGACTTCCTGAAAACTTGTTTTTTAAGCGTTTTAATAGGAAATAAAGTGCAATCTATATTTATATTCTGGTAACCTGGATTCAGCTAGTAGTCTAATCAGTTGTATCGCTAATAAAAGTAAATGTTACAAGGGTTTCAAACTTAGACGTAGCCAAAATTTTTGATTGGGGGGGCAAACCATAAATCGCATGCAATGACGTCATCAAAATTTTTCGAAAGAGGAACTTTTTGTGAGACAAAGATGGAAAATCAGGAGCCGTGGCCTGAGTCAGGCACTTTACCAGGATTTTCCTAAAGGAATAGAGGCTTGAAACAAATGTGAAAACGTTTGAATTGGGAGATGCGTTGAGTAAACTAGTGTAACTCAAACGTATCACAGACGGGGGTCTGGAGACAGATACCCGAGCCGCCGGAGTTGATGGGGGTCTGGGGGCGATCTCAGCCGCTGGACAATTTTTTATAATTCTTTGGAAAACAAGTTATTTTAAAGCTATTGGATCACATTTTGCACCTGTTTAGAGCCATTTGAAACAATTAGATTTTTAACATTTGAAAGCCAACTAAAAACATAAGTTGTTTAATCTTTCTTTTAGTTACAATTTAAGTCCAAAACACGTTTAAAATCTGACATCTTGGGATTAAATTTTGTAAATGATTTATTTGCCCAAGAATGGAAAGTAAGGTATATTGCCTCGTGCAATATTTTGGCAGTAAATAATAATTCACTCGAAAAATTTCCTTTGAGATTTTTGTTTTGTCATGAAAATAACCAGTTGTACAGCACACGTATGGCCAGGAGGCCCGAGCCCTTTCAATTAAAATTTATTAATTTGTTCAATGAGCATTTGGCTAGCTGGTTTTTTTTTGTCAAAAGTATTTTGTCGCGTAAAAACTGACCAGGTGTAGGTGAATGTTATTGAAACATGGTAGCCTACCTTGTGCAATGATTGGTTACGCCTACTAACCATGTTATTTCTCGGGCCGGATTTACTTTGCGACGGGTTCCTGGGACTTCGTAGATTTTTGCAACACCTTCCTGCTAAATATAAGTAAAAACTAAAAACAAGTCTTACCATTATTCTGAGCACGAAGCCCTGGCACTGTGCCCCATGGTAAATCCACTGTAGTTATTGCATTACGTTTATAAAAAGGGCCTGAGGTAGCAACTTCTAGGAAAAAAACCATTAATTTCACTCGGATTATACATTTAAATTGGTTGGCAAGCATTTAATTGAGGGGGCCCGGGGCCCCTTGTGGTTACTATTATTTTTAATTACTGTAGTACGCAAAAAAATGCTAAAAGAAACTAAAACTCAAGAAAAAATTGGCTTTTTGTCACATTTTTATCATTGAAGGCCTCCCCTTGGCTAAGCCCATGGTCTCAAAACATGTTTTTGCTGGCTTAATAATCCTGCAATGAAATTGCCATGGTCATCTCTACCTTTTGTAAGTTTTTCTACTGTGTCCCCGCGAACAGGGGATTGACTCAGTGACAATACTTTTTGGACGAAGAGGAGAAGGTCAATTTTTTGCGATTTTTTTGCGTACGTCTATTATGGACAGCCCCGTGTAAAATTATAGACTTCAAAAAATGTTTTTTGGACAAGAATACCACTTCAAAATGACTTCCTTCTGAGGGAAGGCTGGTCTTCACTTTTTACGACATGCAAAAGAGCAAAGAACATAACGCAATATACTGTAGTAACTTTTATGATTTGCTCTCCAAAGCAACTTAGTGAAGCGCCGGCGAACTATCAGTCATCCACAATCATCCAGTAGCCACTCCTTAGTTACATGGGCAAGGTTTGAAAGTGCTTCTCCGTAATTTCAACTCCTTTTGAATGATTTTAGTTCCAATTCTTGCAAAAGTACCGAGTACCGCGTTACATGTGCTAAAAAAGTAACGACGGTGCCGAAAACGGTACTTTTTTGATAAAGTACTGACGGTACCGATAACCGTACTAAAAAAGTACCACGTTACAGTACCGCGGTACTGCCCACCTCTGGGTAAATTTTTGATCGGTTTACAGAAACTTTTTGTCACACCTTTTCAAGATGCAAAATCGCAGAGTCAAAGTCAAGTGAATTTGAAATAAAAGTCTTTTTGACGTAGGGATTAATCACAAAAAACCGACAGGGTGCCGTGTAGAAGATTAACGATTTAATGCTATACAGTATTATAGTTTTCATATTGGCACAAAATGATAAAAAAGAAAGCAATAACAAGTTTTCCCGTCGCTATATACTTGAAATTTTTCTTATTCCAACTAAAGCTAATAAATTTAATAGTAGTTGTGTTATTGACGTTTCTTATTTAGCTTTACAAATCTTGGGTCATGCGTAGACATTTTCTTTCCTGTCCTGGATTCTGCGAATCATAAAACAGCGTTTTCGTTGGCTCTGCCAGTTTTCTGCACTTTGGATAACTCTCCACCTATGCTATACCTTCCGCTTCCTAGTGAAATTGTCTGACGGAAATATTTCTCACCAAACAACGCGTTGTTTCGACATAGCTATTTTTTAATCTGCTTTTTTTCTTTTTTTGTCAGCTGTGTCAAAAACGTGATAAAACACTGTTTTAGGTTTAATTTTATTCCTGCACAAGTTGGCCATTCACTGAAAATCAAGAAGAACTGTAAAATTATAGAGGCTTAAATTTGCTTAACGCCTCTCTTAGAATTTAGCGAATTTAACGGAGACGCAACTAACTCGCTGTACTTTTGCTGTTGTTATCTAATGTTAACAAGACTCTTTTGCAAATCCAATTTGTTTCAACTAAGCTCATTTTGGTAAATATGGCTTTTAAAATTAGGCTAATTACTGCAAATGAATAGAAAAACTAGATTTGCTTAACTTTTTATCCATCCATCTACACTACAGTACGTTGCATCTGCAGTTTGCAATTGGCACACAATGCAGTTGGCACGCATGTAAAACTACCACCGTAATAGGTAGATAAATGGTCTGGTTGCAGCTTGACCCGAGGAACCCAAGTAATTTCCCTGTCGTTTGGCCACGATAACTTGATGAATAAAAAAGTACAGTAGTTATTTTTTAGTACAAATTTATTGCAATTCTGCTTGCAGTAATAAAAAAGGAATCAATATAATTTTCAAAGAATTTTCAAAAAACTTGCACATATTGACGAAAAAAATATACAAACAAAATGCAAGAATTTTTTAAAAGTTTTTGACTGCTGCAGTTTACTTTTCTTAATTTTTTGATTATGACATTATGTGTTTGTTGTTTTGACCGCAAATAAATTTTGTTCATAATAGTATTTCAATTGCAATGTTTTTTGATTTATCATTTGATTTATGATATTTTCTCATGTTTTTTGATTGCAATCTTGTACTTTTGGTATTTTTTGGATGTATTTACGGTTTTGTTTAGTATTTGATTGTGTTGTAAACAGCGAAAACGCTCACACAAAACATTTTTAAAGTTATGTGATTTGTTAAACTTTGTACAGCAACCACAAAATTTGGTGCATTTTAGGCTTAGGCCTATCACTTTTATTTATTTACATTATTTACAATTTCACTAAACGAACGTTTTCGGCACTACCACTGGCCCTCTTCAGGAATATCTAAATAGCAATAATAACTTTAAGAATCCGAATCAAATAATAAACTAATCTTCAAAAGGTTAAAACATTGCTGTACTTTTTAGTGTCTACTAGCCTACGTTAAGCTCAGCAAGAACGATTCAAATTGAATCAAATTGATTTCTACAACGTCTGCAGTCCAAAAGGATGGGAACAAAACGCTGTGCATTAAAATACATGTGTGGGTATGCGATAAAACATACATGTCTCCAATTTCAATGACTACCAAACCTGAAATTGCAAATTGCGATTGTCGCTACATCTATCCTTGAAAGAAAACATAAAAACCCGCAAAAAATTTGAAAACCAAGAAAAATTACTTAAAAAATAAAGCCAAACTCTTTTAGCAATGAGTGGAAATTGATTGTAATTTTTAATCATCAAAAGAAAATACAGTTTTCTGTGTTTTATTGGACTAAATACATTAAGAAAAAAATTTAAATATAACTTTCAGCAAAGTCTAATTCATTTTACCCAAAAATTAGTTCAAAATGCATTTGCGGCCTAAAAATATCTCATTTGCACAGCAACGGGTGCCGGTCACGTGAAATACAATTGCGCACCGGAGTTCAAACACCCCTAATTTGCCACAAATACTGCGATGCCTGTTTTATAATTGCGTTGAGTATTAATGTTTTGTTGATTCAGTTGTTTTCGGTTTTTGTTGAGAGCTTTAATCACCAATAATTGCAACTTCGGCTTGATTGCAAGGTTTTCGACGCCGAATATTGTAGAAAGAAATCTGGATGATAGCTTTCGATTGAGTTTTTCGAAAATGGGAGTTAATTGAGCGGTAACGCGTTCGTCTCTTGAGCGGCAGTTTTGAAATTTAAATCTCCGGCTGTTTAAATCAGACACAGTGCTGCCACCGACTCGCCATGGCAGCAACATATCTTCGATTGGATCTGTGCTTTCTGCAGGGCAATAAAAAGAAAATGGGCCCCCGCAAACTTGTTACACGCTTCGGCAGTAATACAGCAAGTCTACTGAATTATTGATTGATTTTGATGTGGAGAATGCAAAAATAGAATTTGTAGAGATTCCCCTTGTAAAGAACAAAATAAAGGTGTTTGCACCCTTTATTTAAATTCATGCGGCAACTCTTTATAAGATACGCGAATTCATTGATTCAGTAAAGACAAAAGTATAGTAAATAGTTTGCGTACCAATATGACGTAGTTTTAAAAATTTAGAGGAGAAATTGTTTTGTCTATGTTTCAAATCTGAGCTAGTTTTAAGTTTTTATTCCTTAGTTATTTTTGCTTTGAAAGTAAATTATATTGGCCTGTATTTGTCGCCATCAGTCTTGTGAGTTATTTTGGCTTTGTGCTACTTTCGGACAAAGGGGAATTAGTTTGCGATTCAATTCAAACTAGATTCGCCGTGAAATTACCGTGGAGTAGTAAAGCAATGACAAACCCCACAAATGAAACAAGTAAAGTAATTTTATATAGCTACCACGTAGGCCTTCTGGACGCTTTCTTCAAAAAGCGAAAAAGTATTGCGTTGTATTGTACTGGGTATTTCAAAATTAGGCCCCTCCCTCCAAGCTTACTTGGAAATTAATAGGTTTTCTTCAATGAACAGGTTTGAAGTAGATTAAAGTAAGTTTTAATGAGCTACTTTAATTTTTATTTTCTTTTATTTCCATGTCAAAAAACTGATTTAGTCAAACTACTATAGGAAATGATTCTGAAAAAGTTTGATGGATTGACAGAGCCGGATATGCCGCTGCATTTTAACCCCTCGCACCTAATTTAAATCTTAAGTCAAAAACATAGACATTCATCGCAAAGAATTGTGTTAAAAGGCGTACAAGTTGCTGCAATGCTTACCAATTTATTTTTATCGATCTGCGACGATTAGTAGCAGAAATGCTGAAGAAAATAGTTAATTTTTTGCATTTTTCGCAAAGTATTAATATGAACCTATTGGTGCTATTCAAATTTTGCAAGAACGGGATCTGCAGCCGATTTTCCACGCTTGGTCCCCGGTTCGTTTAAGCAAAAGGTGCATATATGTATGTAAACAATTATAACCGATTCTCTAAATTTAGGAACTACTACGGCTGAATAGTGCCACTGATTATACCCTTCAAGAATGCAGGCTATTTGTCAGATAGGTGGAAACCCGACAATATATTAACAATTTTGTGCAAAATTTAAATCACAAACAGTTTTAAATCTGAATATTTTACTACTTTTTTAATTTCGTTTATGCTGTAGAGGGATATTTAATTTTGAAACACCTTGTAGTTTGTCGAAACGAAGTCACAACCGTTAGAAGGAATCAGGAGCCTAGGGAACAAAGTTTTCAGAAGTCCTCAACAATCAATGTTACAAAAGTAAACCAAGGCATATGTAATTTTCATAAATTTGCAAAGTGACATAACTTATGGTCATCACTGGTAGCGTCTGAAGACAAAGTCATGATATGAGTCTAAACGCGAAGCCTCCAGTTCGTGGACAATCTTTGCGTTTTTTATAGTCATTAATCAACGTTTTGTATAAAATTATAACTTTTTTTGATTTAAAAATATTATTCCAGCATGATAATTTGCCTATAGTAACCGGTTTTGCGCAGTTATCGAATTACTACAAATCTGTAAAATTTGCACTTCTGTAGCAAGTTTTTGAGCGACCTTCCGCTCTTAATTTGCGTAGAGTTAAATCACGTGACTATACTTCACCACACCCAGCTACATTTTTTGGTTGGTCATTGTTAGTTTTCTCGGCGTATCTGTTAGCAGGCCATTTTTAATTTCTACAAATTTTGCGTTCGTTGAGTTAGAGATTGGGGTCAACAAAAGTTAATGTACTGGTTTGCGATTGTTTTGCTACTGTTAATGCTACGTTATTGCTGCTGCGGCTGTGGCTTATCTTTCCATGTTGTTTTTTTTTATCTGAGGCCCGATGGTTTTTAGTTACATGATCAAGAGAAACAATGTAGTATTTGGGTTTGAATTTGAGTGTTCAAAGACAGCAAGACAGTTAAAAATCCTTTGGCTCCTTCTGGATTAGAACCCCGGTATTAGCTTTAGACAACAGAGTTGAATCCGGAACAAACATATTAAATTGTTTGAAAATTAGCAACAATAATAAAGAACTTTTTAAAAACGTCATAATTAGTAAGCTGATAATGAATAAAATATATACATAACACGTAGATGCTTTGGCGCCTTGAAGCATGTTAAAAATCTGTTTGTTTTTATTGCTGCACTGCAAGTGGGTCCGCAAAAAATTTAGCGTAAAAAGTTATGCTGTTTAATGTTTGATTTATTTTTACAATTAGGGGTCAATGGGTGAGGGCTTGGGGTTATTGCGTCGGTCGGGTTGGTCGTAGAGTGCACAGCCTTGAACATCTTTTTTATAATGTATTTATGACTGCAATTTTAATCATATTTTGTCTACCAAGTTGCCTTGGCCAGGATAATGCGAATGGATCTTTCGGTCTTCGAGTCAAGCTGTCCACCTGTCTACTACACACGGTTGAGGCTTCACACTATCTCTTTAATTGCTGGACGTCAAGCAGGGAAGCTGTGAATCCCAACTTTTGTTGTCTTTGGTTTAACCCGACCAAGAATACAAAATTACAAAAACGTTAAAGAGAAACAAACCAGCACAATACACATGGCACAAATCAAGAATAAAAGCAGCTTGATGCGTGATACATGTTAGTCAAGTTGATCAGTGCTACAAAACTTGAGAATTGCTATGATTAAAATGTTCATCTTCAAAGATTTTATCTGACGCTTGTCAAGAAAAATCGTCAGAATGAGGAGCGTAGGACTCTGACAATTTCCTGCCCTCTCCATTCAGATGATTCTTCTTGTTAAGTGTCAGAAGAAAAGCTACGAAGATGAATATTTTAATCAAAACATGTTAGTCAAGAAATAATAATTTTTTATTTTTTATTTATTTTTATTTTTATTTTTTTATTTTTTATTTATTTTTTATCATTTTTTATTGTTGCTGATTTTATTGTGGCCACTACGTCATCAATATTTTTAAAGAAAGCACGAATTCGCATAGAGCAATTACTGTATAGTAGTAAGTGTGCAATGCACGTGACATGCATCAAAGTAGGTTATAATTTCTTTAAAAAGGTTATAATTACATTGATTCATTAAAAACAACCACATAGTGAATACTTTACGGACTAATAACACGTAGTTTCAAAAACTGAGAGGAGAACTTTTCTCTCTGTATTACAAATGTAAACTAAGTTTAATATATATTTATTTTCATTTTTTGAAAAGATATTCTACTGGCCTGTATTTGTCGCCATAAGTCTTGCGAGTCACATCAATTTTATACAGCTTTCACTATAATAAAAGCTTGATTACGATTCAATTCAAATTAAACTCGCCGTGAAATTACGGTGGAGTCATTAAGCAATGCCCAACCTTGTTCAAATGACAAAGTAAAGTCGAACTGTAAGAGAAGATTGCTCATAGCAGATTTAAACGCCAGCATTGTGTTTCGCTTTTCGATGGCAGTTATTGCTGATAAATATAAATTTACCGGTACAGGTTTTTAGACGCTAAAATTGTTGCAGCCCTTAGAAGAGGACTGAAGGCAAAACCAATGAGGATATTTCAAAGCAATAGCCTAGCCCACAGAAACCTATATTAACCTATACATAGGTTCAAAGGCCTTCGTGGCTTAATCTAATTAAAGAATTGCCTCAGGATAAACCTAAAATGCGTCGTCGATGTTATCAACGTCAGGGTTGCCAATACCAAATTATAATTAGAATAGCCTCTACGTCAGGGATCGGCAACCTACGATCCGCGGGCCGGATGCGGCTTGCCAAGGTATTTTACCCGGCCTGCGACCTTTTATCGTCATCCGGCCCGCGGCCTTTTTTCAATGATGGATATGTAGCAATAAACCGCCGAAATGATTCTCATCTTCTGGCGAAAACCTTTTTTTGTGGTCTTCGTCTCCAATTCGTCCGAAAAAGACCTGAATTTCTGGAGAAGACCTTTTGTTTTGGTCTTCGCTGTCGATTCGTCCAAAAAAATGCCTGAATTTTTGGTGAAGACCTTTCTTTTTTGGTCCGCTGAAATGGTGGTGGCCCGCTGGAACCTTGCTAGGACTGAATGCAGCCCACTAGTTCAAAATGTTGCCGACCCCTGCTCTACGTTATGTTTAAAGCAAAAAACAACGTATAGGTCTTTCTAATCATAATCTTTATACATAAACGGCTGGGTCAAGAATGATGAAGTCAACGCCAATCTAATTTAATACGATTGCCCTAACTTTAGATATCTCCATTGATTTTGCCTTTCTTTTCTATTACGGTTTTTGGGGCAACTAATATGAGTGTTTCATTTTTTTTATAATTTTTGCAGCCTTTTCGTATGGCGGTCACGAATGTGTTGTTAGCAGTGCGAGTTCAAGTGATGGTCGTGCTAACAAATTTGATGAATAAAGACTAACGTCTTTGCACCGCACCACAGCGGTGCTGATTTTTTTTGAAGTTGTTTGCATAAAAGACAGTTTAAGTGTCGTCTTACCCACGTTTTCACTGAGGAAAAATCCCGAATGTTAGTACATATTACCTTCCTGTCGCAAAAATAAAATTTCCTGCGAGGTAGATTTTTTTTCTAGAAATATCAAAAAACAAAATTCGATCATGTCTTGCGAAATTGCCCTTGAACATTACTTAAAAAATACAGTAGTTGGATTAGTTAATCCTGTTCTAAATTTATTTAAACTTAATAGCTTGGGCAGCAGAATATTGGAATTGACAAATGTAAAAATTGTTTGGAAAATAATTAAAATTTTCTAAAATTAATAAAAAATGGAATTTTTCTAAATGAAAGCATTTAATTTGCAATTGTAATCAGATGTTTATTCTCCAAAACGCCTGTAAAAGTTTATTCTTCGAAAAAACTGTTGAGTCGAACTGCCGCTTGCCCACCTGCCTAATGTCTACCACACACGCTGTAGACTTCACTCTTACTCTTTTTGTTAATGAACGTCAAATAAGAAAGAGGTGAATATCAATTCTATTAGCATTTAGGCTGTTGGAACGATTGATATCAGTTAGCAAGCCAAACAGTTTGCTTCGAATAAATTATCAACCAGGTCGCTACGATGAGTATTTTTCGAAAAAATGATATTTTGTTCTTTTGCAAAAATTTCCAATAATATGACGTTACTTCTATAGAGAGTTAAACAACGTTGGATTTTAAAAACATATAAACACAGTCAATTATTCATCAAAATACAACTTCGGGCCGAGTTATAGTAAAATTAATTTGAGAAGGTTAGGTGTTTAGGAAAACCCTTATCACTAAATTAGTACACGTAATAGTCTTAACAATGACCGTGGTAATTGAATGATCTTCATAGAATGTACGCTTTTATAGCGCTCCTTATTTTGACCAAAAACATGCCCACATTAATATTATAGTGCGCAGGCCTATACATATTTCAGATGCTACCAAGCTGCGTTTAAAAAAATTTAAAAACAATTTTTGGTAAGGAAGTACCCAGGGAGGCAAAAGTTTCTTGCATTTTTTCTCACTCTAAAACGCAAGATTACTGCAAAAACTTTTCCAAGTGCTTACCCCCATAATGACTTGATGAAGTTATTATTTGGCGTGCATGCTTTACGTTTATTTTAAAGACCATCTAAAGACAGTTATTCATTAATCTCAAGACTGGATTTTGAGATCGCCCTGCCAGTTATGATGATGACAGTTTTTTTAAACCAATGCGATATAATGTTCTTACCTGGTTTTTGAACTAAACACTCATTTACTTTGAAAACCGGGAAAGAACATGCCAAAAGATTTTAAAAGCTGGCGTTTGTAGATTCTCATTTTGAAATAAAAAACACGCAGTATGCTTTTGGAACTTTTAAGATAACAAATTGCCTATTTGTTGAAATATGCAAAATAAACACGGAAAAGTGAATGCTTGCCAAATATGTAGCTTGCATATGAAATTTTGCATAGTTAACAAAATTTAATTTTTTCCATAAGCAAGCCTATAGTTTGGCATAAAATGTATTATGCTGCTAAACATGCAATTTGACATGTGTCTTTTGCACATTAACTTAAATATTATATAAGCTGACAGCTTGTCAATGTGCATGATCGTTTTCGAATCCATAATATGATAGTTCAGCTCTATCGACTAAATAAGTTTTAACGGCAACAAGCCTTGTTGATTCCGCTAGCGTCAAGAAGTCTTGTAAACCACCGCATGGTAAGTTGTTAGCGCTGCCTTTACCTGATCGTAGCATGAAATGCAGATGCAGACATGCACAAAAATAGTGATCACAGACTCCAGTTATGCACTATTCGTGAAAGAGATTTGGTATTTTGCAGAGAATAAGCCCTTTGCATAATTGCTTAAAATTATAGAGTTTTTACGAAAAGTCTGTTGAGATTTATCTCAGTCAAATCTTTTATTATACTCGCTGTATTACGTCAAAACGTGTAACGAGTTGGCGGGGCCCGTATCCCCGTCATTGTGCTTGCAGATAGCACAACTTTATTCGACGATATGTTGCACCAGTGGCGAGCCGTTTGCAATATTGTGTCCAATTTGACCGGCCCGAGATTTAAACCTCAGACCTCAAGCTTGAGAGGCGAACGCGTTACCGCTCGACCAACTGACCGTGCGTATAAAAAAAACAACAGGAAAGCAACTTTGCATTACCTGTTTCTAATTGGTTAATATTTGGTTGGCTTACTTTCTGATCAAGTTTACAATAGAAATAAAACAAAGTTGCGTTATCAATTGATTTTGAAATTTTAAGAGCAACTACAATCAGGAAGTTAGAATTTTTCCTTATAAGTCTAACCGTAATGGACTGGACACGTAATCACTACGGTATAATAACCAAGCCATAGATGGCTCGCAATGAAAGCTGAAAAAGCTGCAGTATACCATGCATATTTGTTTTTCTTTCTCATTAACTTTTTTTTTATTTAATAAAATTTCGGTAAAGAGGTGTAAATTCTTTTAAACCACAAAGTGCATATTAGCAGAAACTTTATTCCCGATAGCATTTTTATTTTATTTGAAACGTTTTCGGCGCATTTTCCAAATGGCCCTTTCCAGCAAATTAAAAAGCAGTTTAGAGTAACTTTAAAATTTAGAAATGAAAGGTTACCAAATTATTATCGGCAAAACACAAATGTTAAAATATAACAACCACTATAACTTCATACATTTGATATTGTGACGTATACGTTATACCTTTTCCATAGTAAAATTACGTCAAAAAAAGAAAAGCGAAAAATCAAGCAACACTGTAAAATATCAATACTGTATATGGTACAATGTAGACAATTAAAAACACACACACACGAAAAAAATCTTTAAAACACATTCAAAAGAAAAGAGCAACCGTTGGGGTATAATTGTGAATTCAATCGTGGTGTTAGCTTTTTTATCAATAATGCCTCCTGTATTTTGGTTTCATATACTTTGTAACAGTTTCTAATTACTATAAACGCACTAACATCCAAATTACAATTTTGACAAGTTTGGCAGGAAGAAATGTGTTGGCTTATGGCACTTTTGGCGGAGTTGGAGTTAAGCTGCAAGTGTTCTCTGGCCCTAGTCACCAAGTGGCGCGTTGGCATACCAATATACAGTATGTCGTGTTCACATCACGTGAACCTGTAAATTTATATACCACTTTGGGTTTTTAAGCAGCAGGAGTTTTGGATTTCAGATTAAAATATGGCCCAGTTTTTAGCAAAGTGTAATAAGTAAAAATTCGAACGTTAAATGTTTGCTTTAGTAAGGTAAACAATTGGGATGCAAATTTACGAGATGGTTTTCCAAAGTACGGCAAGACAAGTATATACGCATAATCATCAACTTCTCTATCTTGTGCGTCTGGTTCAGGTGCGCAGCCAGAAATTCACATTTGGGGAGCTATTTTGGGAGCCTGGGGGCGGATCCCCCGGCCGCGGGAGGCTAATGAAGGTGTAAGTGCGAAGCCCCCACCCGCCGGAAGCATGGGGGTCTTGGCCAGCGCTCGAAATTTTTTTCATTTTTTTGCAAAAATAACTTAATTTTAGGGCTATTTTGGTAAAAATAATGCTTTTAAAATGTGGCATAAAAATTGGCAGTGCAACATGGTTCAACTGGTAGCATTAATGGGCTATGTGGGAGGTGGCTGGTGATAACACTGTAGTTTTCTTATTTACATGCTGGTAAATCATAGAATCTTATTACTCTATAACACTCACACGGAGTAGTCTATTTCGTGTAAATTTTATAAAGAAAAATAATTGGGGTGAAGGGGGACTAATGGAAAGATATTGGAGAGAAATGATTGATAATTAACTAACACTGAATAGCCCCCCCCTTATTCCTGAATTTATAATATATCTGTTGATAAAACCTTTGTTTGGCATTTTGCACAAACAATCAAATTTCATTGTTTATTTTTGAGCACTTTTAAAAGTTTTTATAGATTTGTGACTTTAATTTTTGACGATTTAACCCCCCCCCCCCTCAACATTTGTTTCAAAAGTTGCTTTAAATCACTTTTTAGTCCATTCCAGCGCAAAATAAAAACAGTCTCAGTAGAGCTAAGAATGTGGTATTTTTTTTACTCTGCGTTTTAGTTAATCGGCCAATGGGGGAAGGCTATAGCCCCTTCCTGGCTACGCTACTGGTCTGGGGGCACATGACAGAAATTTCCTCTTTCGCTTTAATAACGAGTTTTTTTTTAAGAGGCGCTAACGAACGAAATACTCGCTAAACGTAAGAGGTCATTTTTGCACGTGTATGTAAAGCCTTGCCAAATCCGTTACGTCATTCTTTCTCGCTAAATTTCTTCCAGCGATTGCGGAAAGCAGTTCGAGTAAAAAAACGTCACATTTTCCTCGCCAACTTAAAGAGGATCTTGAAGCACTCTTTAAGCGTGCGAGAAATCTTTTTGGTTTAGAAATTTAATGGCGAAATGTTCAAAACTTCTAACTCATGCGATTTTTTGCTGAAAATTAATTAAAATCGTCGCCATGTTTGCCATTAGACTGCTAAAAAAAGTGAATTGCATTGAGAACCATTTGCTGTTTCGATTGATAAAGAAATGCTAAGTAGTGCAAGTTGACAAAAATAGTAACACACTCCTTTTATAACAACGATTTTCTAAAACACGAGGCTCATTTTTGCTCAAAATTTAATAACAAATTAAAAACACTGCCAGCCTCGGTAGCAAAACAAACCAAACAAAAAATTCAAACTAATCAAAGAAACTAAAATTCGTGCTGATTCAAAACGATAAATTTCAGTGATTTTTTTGTGTTTGCAAGCAAAATTGCAACTATTCAAGATTATAAAGCCCTGTTGCTCTGCGCAAGCAATTGAGAAATTTTTTTGGCAGTTGTTCAACTTGAAAAAAGCTTGCTTTTTTGCTTTTGCAATTTTGCGATGCTGCAAAAGCAAGAAAAAAGCCTTCACTTAAGTCTTAAGCAGACAAAGCTATAGGAATTAAACAGTGTTTCAAACATGCCCGCTGAAATTGACATCGATACTCTCAAAATTTTTACAAAATCAAGAGCAAATGATACTAAATATTGACAAAAAATTAAAAACAGCCAGTCTAAACTCAAGATTTACCGGTTCTAAAAAGGAAGAGTGTACTTCGACTTGCTCACTTTTGAAAAATTTTGAAACCATAAGACCAATAGTTACTGTTAACATATGAGTTTACCCACCAACAACCTCAAGGGCGCTTTACTTCATTAAAAAATTATACAGTAGTATGGAAAAAGTTGTTCTTATTTTACACTGATCCAAAAATATAACTAACTTCTGTCGTTCATTTACTAATTATTATCTGGTGAAGAATTTGCTTGCGTAGAATAATCACGCATAGCTCAAAGTATCTTTTTCCATAACAATGTAGTACATACAATACGTTTGAACACAATATTTTGAAGTTAAAATGCATCTGACGTCACAATGGGGTATTTGTTACGTACTAACACAGGTTACAAACATCTCCCAAAGAAATTCGAGCGAGCCGTGTTAACGTGTGTTGGGCGAGACGGCTCAGAAATGGCAGTTAGTCTACGAGGATTTTTTGCTCGTTAGCGCTTTTTAGCGAGCGAGAATGGCCTTTACGAGCTCGTTAGCACGTTCTGTCATGTCGCCCCTGGTTTGGTATTAGTTTCAAATTTTTTCAAGCATTTATTAAAAAAACAATTTAGATAACAATTTTCTACGAAAATGCATCTTAGTTTAGTGATTTCATCTTTGAACAATTCATAATCAGAGCATATGATTATGGCACGTTTTAACAAACAAGTAATTAGGTCAGATTTTCAAGCATTTGGACAAGTTGATCAAAAATTTAACAACAGTTCCATATATGTAGTTTGCCCCAGACACTAGTTTTAAAACCAAATTCGTCAAATTTTATTTCCACGTCAAGAAAAGGCACTGAATTTGTGGCTTTTTCAACAGTAAATTTCACGCTTTGATGCTCTTCGTTCAAAATCGGAAGAAACTCGTCGCAATTTTGGTTGCTATCGAAAATCGGGTACGCATCATCAATATATCGAAGATAAAGCTTAAGTAAAAGTGGCCCATTAGATTTTTCCGCAAAAATTTTCTCTTCTAAATGAGCCTTAAAGAAATTAGCCAATGTTGGTCTCGACGGATTGCCCATTATAATTCCTTCTACTTGCCTTGATTAAAATGTTCATATCTTCGAAGCTTTTAGTCTGACACTTGTCAAGAAGCTCTTGACAAGTGTCAGACCAAAAGTTTCGAAGATATGAACATTTTAATCAAGGCAATTTTCAAGTTCTGTTCCACCAACAAACTCTCCTTCTACTAATCGTTTATAAAACCGTTTGTTGAGCATAAAAATTCCTTGTGAGGCAAGAAGCATTAGTTTTTTAAAGATAGCGTTGGGAATCGGAATAGAGTTATTGTTGTGCTCATCATAAAATCGATTAATAATTATATCAATTGTTTCGACCAAAGGGACATTTGTGAAGAGCGAAACAACATCAAAACTTACCATAGTATTTTGATTGTTTGGATTAAATTCTTTTAATTTCTCTATAAAGTGATCGGTTGATTTTAGCATGCGAGTCCGGTGTAAATGTGTGTGTTTTTTTTTGTTTTTTGTTTTTCGCAGAAAGTTTCCAGAACTGCTGTGGTGAGCTGTAATTATTAAATTAATCACCTTTACCCCCTTCCCCACATAACCGCAAAAATTTTAAAAAATTTGCATTTGCTAAATGTTAATGAAAAAAAAATTAGAAATTCTTGAGAAAAACTTTTCACTTCGCAGCTTTTATAACGCATTGAAAACTCCTCATGAAAAATTTCTTGTTAAGAAACATTTGCAAGTATAAGCATCCCTCGATTCACCTAAATATGAAATAATAATACACTTAATGATGCAATTTAATATGTGTAATTAGCAGATTTAGATAAAGAGCACACACTGGCGTCGCTTAGAATGGTGACACCAAGGGTGGAATTTTGTGGTGTCACCCTTCGTAGTGTATAATAGACTACAAAAGATTATATTTTAAAGATATAGCGATACTACTTCAAGTTGCTGTAGATAGCGGTTGTTATTTGGCTAGCTTATTAACTTCTCATTGTAAGATTTTAAAATTTGGAAGTATAAGCATCACACGTTTAGTATCAAACGCGTAACCAGAAATCTGCAATGGGGGTTGCTTTAGGGGTTTGGGAGCTCCGCACCCATCCACCGGAGGCCATTAGGTTTTTGGGGCGGAACCCTAAGCACTCAAAAATTTTTATTTTTTGTAAAAATTACTTAATTTTAGGCATATTTTGATAAAAGTTAAGGTCTTTAAAACGTGGCATTGGGGAAATCTTTGTTGGCACAAAAATTAGCAGTGCAAAAACATGATTAGACTCAGGCGCGTAGCCAGAATTCTGCGATGGGTGGGGGGCTGTTTCAAGGGTTCTGGGACGGAACCCCAATGCTCAATAATTTTGTATTTTTTTGCAAAAATAACTTAATTTTAGGCCTATTCTGAAAAAAATTAAAAATTTTACATGGAACTTAGCAGTGGAAAAACATAATTAAACTGGTTGGATTAGTGGCCGGACAATGCGTATGTGGGAGGTAGTTAATGGTACTAAAATTTCAGTTCTTTACTCACAAGCTAGTGGTACTATAAACCATAAAATCTTATAGCTCAAAGAAACTTACAATGAGTAATTAATTTTGTCTATATTTAATAAAGAAAAATAATTGGTGAGGGAGGCTATTAAGTCGAAATGACTGGTGATTAACTAATACTGGGCCCACATGACCCAAACTTCCTCGCTCGCATTAATTACGAGAATTTTTTTACGAGACGCTGACGAACGAAATACTCGCTAAAGGCAAGACGTTACTTTTGCCCAAAGAATCTGAAGCTCTGCGCGCTGGATAATGTCATTTTCGCTCGCTAAGTTGCTTGGATCGATTGCAAGATATAATTCGAGTAAAAAAATGTTACACTTTCCTCGACAACTTACGACAAACGGATACTGTCTAAATCCATCTTAAGCATCAATACCGTTGCTATCAAAAACTGTTCAGCGATACTTGAAAGCATAGCGTTTAAAACATTATAAACCCTATGTTTTCCCCGGTAATTTAAGATCTTTCTCATTTCATCCTCAAGAAAATGACAGCACTGTCTCAGATTTCCGAGTTTTAAATCTGATAATCTCGCTGGCAGTTCATAAGCTTTATACGGGTCATTAGGGTGGTCTTAAAATACATAGCAAAAATTAAACAATAAAAATTTTCATGGGAACCGAGGTAGATGCGTTCCTTTTGGGCTAAAACCATCGTGTGTAAAAAATCTTCAAGATAGAAAAACATTTAGAGGTTGCACAAAGGCAGTAAAGTTTTTCACAAATACCCAATTTTGCAAAAATACGAGCTTCGCTGTTGGCAGAGTGTATGCTGTTCAAAAGTAGTAATCTTATGGATGCAGCCCAACTTATTGTATATTGCCATGTAAGACGTGTACTGTCTTTATTTTCACTTAGCAAAAGCCATGCATATGGTATGCTTTGAGGCGAAATGCATGTGGAACTGAAGCTGATCTTCATCACATTTTTCGATTAACCAGACATACTCCTATATAAGTACCACAGCCTCTTGCAGTTGCGTGCTGGACTTGGATTCTTTGAACCAACTTTCTGTCTGCCATCAATAAGCCTGATAATTCACTCCAAGAATCAAAGTCAATAGATAGAAAAATTTTGATCAATTTTTATTTTTTGGAAAAATCCAATTAATTGTGTTTGATCAACAAATCAGTTTATCCAGTTGTTGTTTCTTAATGGCACGCTTGGTAAAGTTTTTATTTTCGTAGAGCTGCAATCATTCGTCACTTCATACCATCATGCACCTCTGGTTCAAACAAAACCTAAGCCATTAGTTTCTTAGACGTTTACCAAGGACGACCAGAGAATCTTTTCATTATGGTTGCCCCAGTTCTCTTGTCAATGCGATTTTGCCACGTTTTTTGCAAGTCCAAGATATTTTCTACATTTTGGCAAGTTTAGTGCAGATACAAGGAATGATGCTTTGGTCTATGCTTGCCATAATCGGTTTACCATGCAGTTCTGGCATATGGTAAACTGATTATGGCAAGCATAAGTTAGGGGCAGAGGTGGAGTCCTCAAGGACACAGTTTGGAGTCCTTGAAGTCTGCAAGTCCTCGAAAATGCCCTATCCTCGACTCAAGGACAGCTCTTTTTTTGATTTTGGAGCAAAGATCTTTTTTTTGGAGATCACTTCCGCGTTGTGTCCTTGGTCCTTGGTCTCGAGCATTCCTGCCCTTGGCTTTGAGAGGGTCGGTCCTCGGAAGGGCTGTTCTTGGCCTCGAATTTTCTTCGTGTCCTTGGCCTCGAGCTTTGTGTCCTTGACTCCATCTCTGCTTAGGGACGCCATAATCAGTTCTGGCACCCCTAACCAATTTCTGATTTTGTTCAAGTTTTGCTTTAACGGAGATACAAGCACCAGATTCTTGCTTTTAGTGTTTGAGACATTCATGTCAAAAAACATATTACCCTATAGCAAAAACTTTTAAGCCTATCTCCATTCTTTTAATGCTCAAACTATGCCATTTGCTTGAGACTAACTGGTTCCATTCGGAATTGGGGCAATTTTGAACAGATGTTTTATGCAGATGCCAGAGGTGATGAGAGGCAGGTGATGGACTTGTGAGAACAAATTTGATTAAGATTGAAAGTGGTTAAGTTATTTATCGAAACTTAAAAAAAAAGATATGTTGAGAATATTACTCGGTATTATTTTTCTTAAGATGATGTTTCAAATTCTTTGCTCAGTTTATTATTTTGGACTTGCCGTTGCATGTTTCCATTGATTCTATTCTCTAACATTCTCTTTTGAGGCAGAAGAAAATTTTGGTACCATTGTCATGAGGGTCTATGGATCAGAGCATTTGTACTGTCCACATCAAAATCTTTCAGGTCAACTTTTTTGTTACTTGTGGTAGCCTTAAAGATTTGCCAAGTATTTAAACAAGTTTAATTAGTATATGAAGGTTTGAAATTTATTCAGAGATTAGTACTTGGCAACTTAAATGATTCCAGTCCAACTTATTGAGGCAAACAACTTCCGAATACAGGAGAAGACATATAGAAAATATATGATGTAGAATTGACTTGTACACTGTCTTCCCAGTTTCTACAATTCTCAATGGACATGGGCCCCCAGCTAACGCACAAGAAGTTCAGTTAAAAAACACTACAGGCTGTTTTCCCCTAATGGGTTTGCCACGTGGGGAAGAAACTATACAAGAACAGTAAAAGACCGCAGTAAACCACCAAGTTTCCCCCTCGTCGCACCGGAAGCTTTGTGGCGAGCGCGAGTCCAGGTTATTCCACTATGGTTAACTGTGGTACGCACCAGCCTAAGGCAGCAACCAGGGTCGATAAAGCGGAGCCGCGGCTGGTACAAAATGCTGTAAGCATTAACTGTGGAGGCTGAGCATCGTAATCAAACACTGCTGATGCGCTGCTGGGAGTCTGTCAAACGTTGTGAAAACACTGTTAAATTTTTAAACACTGTCTTAGATACAAAGCGGCATTTTACGTCACAGTGATTAACCGATTTGCGTTAAATGTGGTTTTATTAAGTTGATGATTTCTTGGTTTAGTCGGCTTTGTATCGACATTTTTGTACAATTTTGGTTCTGTGGTTGAGAGTGTAAACCAGATTTCCTTGTAGTATCGCAATTTTTTCTTCCAAACAAAGGTTACATTTGCTGGAACTGTTCAGATAGGGCGGTGCTCGTCTAGTGATGTGTAATATTGTATATACGGTAATACATAACTAATCTCAAATTTTCGCTGTTCATGTGCAACCAGTAAACTTTAATTTTTCTCCGAGATATTTTGCATGTACAGTTTTTTATCGAAAAGGAACAAATTTAACTCGGTTCCCGTATAGTTTTCCAAAATTTTGAAATAAGGACCACTCTACGGGTCATGCATTCTTGTTTTCTTACTGCCGGAAAAGAAACGCGTAGGTAAAAAAATAATAAGTGACAAAGAGTCAAAGACGACAATAAGCTTTTCAAATGCGTTTTGTTTACTTATATTTTTATCGAGCAATAATTGATGTCTACATTGAATTTTGCTGAAAACGTCTTGTTTGTTTAGTTTACGAGTGTTATTTGAACAAGTTCAGAAAATTTCTTTATCTTTAGTGAAACATTTGTTCAGTTGAAGGATACCGAAAGCTTATTATTTTGAAACTAAACAATGCTTTTTGTTTGTTGAAGGCCAGCGTTGCTGAATAATGCTCGAAAGGTTTATTGTTCGTTAATAGTTGCAAACCGTTCCCACCTAAAATGCACTCTGCAGTGTTGCCAGGATTGTAGCAGTTTGGTGATATCGCAACGGATATATGCTGTTTAAAATCGTTTAAAATCAAAATAATTTTTTACTCAAAGAGAACAGTTTTAGTAAATAACTTAAAAAATAAGAAAAAATCATTTTTTGTAAAATGTCACTTATCGGGTTTGTCAGAGCGTGCTTCTTATAGTATGTAGATTGATTATTAAACTACTTGAAAAACATACCTGGCTAATTGCAAAAATTTTTATCTACAAAAACTTCAGAGTTTTTTGTGTTAACCTGCTGCTGCTATCTTGTTTTCTTTTTGTTACGTTTCATTAAGGATAATCAGCTTGCTAATAGTATTTTTTGATTTTGGTGACCCCATGATGTTTCTTTTGCCTCATCAAGCAGCCATAACTAATGATGATGATTTTCATTTATCCTGCTCTGATTTAAACAAACATTTTTTTTGCAAATTCTACTACCTTTATCACCATATTTTTCCTTCCAGACCACAAAATTTGTTTGTTTTTATTGCATTTTAACGGAATGTGACTGAAGAAACAAATTTACTTGTTGGGAGAAGTACTGGAAATTCTTCCTAATTCTCCAAACACAATCTGTGTCTCCGAAATTTGGCTTAAGGCTGATTTAAAAACAAAAATTTCTCAATTTCTAATTACACGTTTCATTGCTCTCCAGTACCTGTTTTTAATACAGGTGAAGTTGCAATGTACATCACAAACAAATTTATTTTAAAATCATTCAAGAATAAGCCATATATTTTCCCCGTACGTATATAACTTTTTTATCTTTTCTATTGTATCTTTTAAATTTGGGATATTTCCAAAATGCTTCAAATTCGCTCAAGTTATACTTGCAGTGTATTTAAAACTGGTTGTAAATTAAGACGAAAGTGAATAACTGCCGTTCTATTTCCATGTATTGTCAGATTAAATTTTTGAAAAACTTGTTGTTGCAAAGCTAACAAATTTTCTGAAAAAGCGCAATATTCTGCACGTTAATTACCATGGTTTTTGTCCGATATTATCTACTACACACGCAATGCTTAACGTTATGAATTGACTAAAGGTGAATTCGCACAGCATTCGTTTTTTGTCCGTTTTCGTTCGTTTTTTTACGTTTTTGCTTCTCCTTGAAAAAAATTCCCCTTTTTCATTCGTATTTTCATAAGTCCATATCGGCACTAAGTAGACTGTTGTATATAGATAAAAATTTTGTTCAAAAATTTTCTGTATGAACGATAAGAGCGATATTCCAAAACAGACCTTGTACCCATTGACAAAAATTTTTTTTCGGAAAACTTTTGTCAAGTATATGACTGTTTGGTTAGTGTGGATATGGACATATAAAATGGCAGAAAAAAAGTCGCATACTTTTTCACGGAGAAGCAAAAATATAAAAAAACGGACAAAAAAGGACGAAAAACGAATACTGTCTAAATCCATCTTAAGCATCAATACCGTTGCTATCAAAAACTGTTCAGTGATACTTGAACGCATAGCGTTTAAAACATTATAAACCCTATGTTTTCCCCGGTAATTTAAGATCTTTCTCATTTCATCCTCAAGAAAATGACAGCACTGTCTCAGATTTCCGAGTTTTAAATCGGATAATCTCTCAGGCAGTTCATAAGCTTTGTACGGGTCATGCATTCTTGTTTTTTTTTCTGCCGGAAAAGAAACGCGTAGGTAAAAAAATAATAAGTGACAAAGAGTCAAAGACGACAATAAGCTTTTCAAACGCGTTTTGTTTACTTATATTTTTATCGAGCAATAATTGATGTCTACATTGAATTTTGCTGAAAACGTCTTGTTTGTTTAGTTTACGAGTGTTATTTGAACAAGTTCAGAAAATTTCTTTATCTTTAGTGAAACATTTGTTCAGTTGAAGGATATCGAGAGCTTATTATTTTGAAACTAAACAATGCTTTTTGTTTGTTGAAGGACAGCGTGCTGAATAATGCTCGAAAGGTTTATTGTTCGTTAATAATAGCAAACCGTTCCCACCTAAAACTGCACTCTGCAGTGTTGCCAGGATTGTAGCAGTTTGGTGATATCGCAACGGATATATGCTGCAATTTTGAACTACTGACTTCTAAAAAAAAAAGAAATAATAACTGCTGTAACCTCAAATTTTGTGAGTTATATCTTAATCCCTTGTACTGTACTTAGGGCTGCATGGAATTAAAAAGGGATCCTCATTTCTATTAAGACCAAGAACAAACTTTTCAACAATTATGTTAAAACAACAATCAAAAAATAAAATGAACTACAAAAAGTGTCTTAACAAACTTACACATATCAAGAATTCAGCAAAACACATGTTTGAAAAACAAATCAAAGAGAATCATCAAGATTCATCCAAAACGTGGAAAATTATAGAAGAAATAATTAACTATCAACAATCTTCAAGAAAATCTAAATTGCCCTCTACTATTACAATTGATGGTCAGAACTACAACACAAGCTCCAAATCTATTCTTAACAAACTATGCGAGTTTTTTGCTAATGGTGCTAACATGATCAGTAAAAATAATCAAACATCGTCTCATCAAATAAACATTCACAGTAAACATTGTGTGCAAAGTTTTGTAATGCATGAAATTTCTGAAGATGAAGTAAGAACGTCCTTAAACAACGTCAAAACACATACAGCGCATGGATTTGATCACATTCGAGCTATATTTATCAAAACTGCTGCATGTGTTCTTACTCCATTTCTCACCAGGATATTTAGCAAATGTGTAGAATAAGAAACTTTTCCGAATGATTATAAAATAGCGTATGTAGTAGCCATTCCTAAAGTTTCATCTTGACAAACATTTGGTGACTTTCGACCCATTTCACTTTTACCAATTTTTTCTAAACTTTTTGAAAAGATAATAGAAATTAGAATGAAAAACTTTCTGAATAAAAATGATATTTCAACTGCTTTGCAATACGGTTTTAAAACAAACAGTTCGACTGAATTAGCCATTACAACTTTATATGATAAATTACTGGATAATTTAAACAACAAAAAAACTACATGCTCAATTTTTCTTGATCTAAAAAAAGCATTCGACTCGATTAGTCATGATATCTTACTCAAAAAGCTGGAACATCATGGCTTTCGTGACACTGTATGGAAACTTTTAAATTTATATCTAAAGGATCGCAAAATCTGGACGAAAGTTGACAACAGCATTTCTAAGTTAAACAGTGTTAAATTTGGGATTCTTCAGGGTTCAGTTTTGGGACCGCGTTTTTTCTTGCTGTATGTTAATGATTTACCAGAAGCATCACGCTTTGAAACCATTTTATTTGCTGATGACACAAATCTCCATTTATCGCACAGCAATATTAAGACTCTTCAAGTCCAAGTCTCACGCGAGATGAAAAATATCGAAAATTGGATAAGTGAAAATAAATTAACTACTAACTACAAAAAAGTGCTTTCATGATAATTAGTAACACCTTAAATTCAAACTCTGATTTTCAAATTTTTATAAATCTTAACCTTATCGACAGAACAAACAATGTAAAATATCTAGGTGTTTACTTGAATACTGATTTATCGTGGAAACTCATACAGACTATCTTGCAAAAAAACTGTCAAAAGTCTGTGGCATGATTTACAATTGCGTTATTTTGTTCCGACAGCTACTCTAAAAGTAGTGCACGTTAGCATGTTTAACTCAGTTCTTCAATACTCATTGCTTAATTGGGGAAGAGCATGTAAAAGTCACTTAAATAAATCATCAATTTTACAGAATAAAATTATAAGGGCTTATCTTTTTTGTTCTAAAAGTGGTTCAACAGCATTACTGTGCTTCAAATTTGGTGTTTTAAAACTCGAAGATATGGTAAATATGGAAATCGCCAAATTTGTGTTCAAGTTTTACTATAAAATGTTACCCAGTTTGTTTGACTCTTACTTTACCAAACTTGACAGCATTCACAGTTATAACACTTGACAAAATAGTACAAATGAATCTTTTTACTATCGCGCCAGAACTGAAATGGGGAAAAAGAAACTTCATCATATCTGCTTAAAAGTTTGGAAAAATATCCCTAAAGAAGATCGTGATGTCTCGTTCTACAGATTTAAAAAGTTATCTAAAATAAATTGTTTATCAAAATATGAGAAAATGTAGCAGTTTCATGAAAAATGCTCTTATTTATGTCTAGTTATATTAGAGAAACGCTCCAGGTTGTGTTTAGTTTTCGTTACTTGAATATACAGTGCAAACCGGCTATTTCGACACCTAAACGGACCGTAAAAAAAGTGTCGTTGAAAGCAAATTGTCGCTACACCGGTAGAAATTCTGCCGATAGGGATACTGTCGGAACCAACAAAAATGTGTTGTTAAAAGCGAATAGTCGTTATAGCCAATGTCGTAATATTCAGTTTCTACTGTCTGCCTTCTTTTTCAACACAATCCTAAAAGAGGACTAGAAGAGTTTTTTTTAAGGTAATTAGGTAGTGGGTGGTATGTTTATTGTGTATTGGTTTCTGGTTGTAATCTGTAATACTAAGTTGCTTTTTTTTGTTTTTCTTTTACGATAAGGTATGCAAATTTTGTCCCTTCTAGTTGTTTTTTTTTTCTTGTCTATGGGTCGGGCTTTTGGTTGGTTATGTTTGCTTCCTGCTATCATAGTCGTCTATGCTACTACAATTCAGGTTGTTGCGTTTCAGGACAGGCTTTTAAGGAATAGATGCAACCGATTCTTGAACTTGACCTTAAAATTGACAGTGTTCGACGTTACGCCGTCGGTGACTCCTTGATGGGACCAATTTGCAGCTTGCCAGTGTCTTTTTTTTAGTGTAAATATTTTTTATGTAAACGTTGTTCAGTTAACAACATTTGCTTCATACAGGTTTGGGCGGACACTTTGGTGTGAATTATTTCCCGCCTACAGCAACATCTGACTTCGCAGGCTCGTCCTGGACTGGGCTGTTTATGATTGAGCTTGGTATACTTAGGGTTGGATGGGTAACTTTAACCAAAATTTAGTATGTTTTGTTGTTCGGCCTGTGGCGTCGGATGTGCCAGTGGGTGGGGAGATTGTGTTGTTTAAGTGCTTACCTACTTTTTGTTATTTTGTATTATTATTTATTGCCAAGCGTAAGTTTTCGCCTATTACTGTTAAGTAGTACTATAGGTGCAGTTGACTCAGATGACCGCACGGCCTTTTCACTGATTCTTTCCTGCGTACTTTTAGCGTTTGGTAAAATAAACTTGACTTGACGTGGAATCGTATTCATAATGTATATTCAGTACCGTAATGATACTAGAGCAAAAACCAAAATAAGAGTGGACAAAACTATAGCCAATTCAGCAATCAGCAGATCAATAATAATTGAGGCTGCTAATATTGTGCGACAAATTTCAACTAAATTTGTATAATCGTTAACACTACTAATTTTTTAAATGACGCAAATTATTTTACAGGACGTCCAATAAATGCAACAACTTTTGTATTGATTTGTGCTATTTTTTTTCACATTAACACTTCGGCTGTTTCTGTGTCTTTGATTACTCAGCGAAGGGTAGAAAAATTGTTTATTACAAATGCTTTAATATTTGGCCAAGATAGTGTTCACGTTTGAGCAAGGACAAAAATTGTGGTTGGTAGTGTATTTGGAAACCAAGTCCGATGCGCAGAAAGAGCTAGAAACAGTTTGCTGCATATTTTGAAACGAGATTGAGCCAAGCCGCAATACTAACAGATAGAAAATTGATTAGATCACTGATTCAAATCCAATCGCAAGATGAAATGTGTTGCTCATCAAAAAAAGACCTGAAAACGTCTGTGAATAAACTTTTGGGTCGTTAAATCACGCACAATCTTCGACTGCATTGATATTATTAGGCGACCTGCTGGCTGCCACTTGGTCTGATCCTATTCTAAGATTGTGTGTCTCATTTATATCATGTTCTTTGAATAATTTTCACCTTATACTGTTTGTATTGAAACTAGGTCTTGATTTGGTATTAAAATGTGCAGCATACTGTTTTGGGTCTTAATGCACATCCAACTTGGTTTCCCGATACAGTACAGGTACCATCCCACAATTTTTGTATTGCTCAAACGTATCTTGCCCAAGTATTAAAGCATTGGTGGTGAACTACTTACCTAACTCTTGACTAATCAGATCGTAAAAAGTAAGGTAAGGTAAATTTATTTTTTACCACACACACAAAATAAAGAGTAAACGCAAATCAACACAAGTATAAATTCCGAATAGTGCCGAAGGAAGACCGCGAAGTGACATGAAGTCTTCGAGTCGAGCGGCCAACCTGGCACATAATAAAAGAGATTTATTCTCAGTGATTTTAATGATAGTACAGACATAATTGAAAGAGTGCTGACTAACGTCGAAATTATCTGATAAAATTATAATTTATAGTTTTGGATGAGATTGGATTTATATTCAGTGGAAAATGTTTGAAAAGATAATTTTTTTAATTTTAACGATAGTGAATTCCACAAAGTTATATACACCCTGATACTTCACAGAAAGACGGAAGTAAAAAAAAAAGCGCAGATCAAAACAAAAGTATAACATTTTTGGAAACACCCTGTATAGCGACGAATAACTACCACGACCTGAGCGCAAACACGCCATTTTGAACAAAGCAAAATTAGTTGGTTCGATCAGGAAAGGAACGGAGGAAGAGGAGAGCAATATCGTACCACTAGCCGATATAAAACAGCAATAATAATGCAGGAACTAAAATTGGTCTTACGTCACAATAAACACAAAAAAGCTCAATAAGGTCGCCACAACTTCAAAAGTCATTGTGGGGTACAAACTCTGGAAAATTTTTTGTTATAATCCTGCAATTAGAGTGGCTAAAGGCAGCGGTGGAGTCGAGGACACAAGGCTTGCCTTTGCCGCAGATTGCATTTGCCGCATTCGCCAGAGTAGTTATGCAGTCTCCGTGGATTCGCAGCGCAGTCTCGGAACAGTCTTCGTCAATTTGATGGCGAATGCACTGCGAACCAACGGAGACTGCAGCACGCCTCCACGGAGACTGCGCTGCGAATTGAAAAATTTTTTAACTGGTTGAAAAATTTTTGCTCGATGGCGACTCCACTGAGAATACACCGAGATTTACTGCAAATGCGCTGAGACTTCGTTGAGACTGCGCGGAGACTCAGAAAACTGAAAAATGTTCAGTTCGCAGTGGAGTCGCAAAGTCGCCAAAGCGTGAGAGCAGCATTAATGTTAATAAAAGGTGTCGCATTATAATTACTGTACATCGGTAAAAATCATTTTCGAAAGCGTAAAAATTTTCTTTGTTTTTGTACGTTTATGCTTTTGCCTTTGCTCTCTGGAGAGGGCTGAATTTGCAATTCTAAAACAAAAGTTGATATAGAACTTACATTTCAATTCAATTACAGCTGTTGTGTATCACTGATTAGCGGCTTTGGCAAACGCAATACTACTTTTTCTATTTTACAATCTGGTTCTGCAATGCCAACAACGCCGTTAAGTGCATCCTTACGGGTGGAAACGATTTGCTATTATCATCCAACAATTTGTTATTATTTTTCAACAAAAACCTTTCCATCGGTATTCAGCGTTTATTTCTTCAACAAATAAAAGGCATTGGTTGGACTCAGGCGGAGTCCTCGATAATCCTCAACTAAACAATTGTTTTACTGATAAAAAAAAAAAAAAATTGACGTTATTCAATATTCATGCGTTTATCAAACAAGGCGTCTTACTATAGCCTAAGCGTAAACATTAGTTGCTGCTCTATTAAAGATTTGAGTGCACAAAACGCGTTAGAGAAGCTACACTTATTCTGAATACGCTTTTATTTATTTCCTTCATTTTCATTTGAAAAATATCTCTTCTCTGACAGTGTATTGCACATAGCAAAATCATGTTTTGAATGCGGGCAAAATAATTTCGAGGGATTGGTTGTCAAAATGTAACCGGAGGAAAAAGAATTAATTCATTTGCAATCCTTTAGCCAGAGGTTGAGTTCTCAAGGACGTCCTTGGCCTCGAAGACGTACTCGGAGACAGATTTTGAGGTCCTTGGCCTCGAAGGTCAAGTCCTTGACCTTGGCCTCGAAGCCTCAAGTTCTCGACAATTGGCCATGTCCTTGGCTCGAGGACAGCACTATTTTTGTACCATTGAAGTCTTGTTGGAAAACGCCACAAACTTTGCGGAAAATTTGCGAAGACCTTTTTTGTTTTCCGCAATTGGAAATTATTTGGGCCCATTGCTACTGTAGCTACTATGTTACTGTTGTTTTGTTTGATTACTAGTCTTAAGTCAAACTCAGAAAGCCTACCGGCTTCCTTTAAGTACGTAACCGAAAAGTTTGACGTCCTTCGTGGTCGACTCCTGGGAAATCATAACGACTTCCACTGGCAGTTAGGTGGCCTGATCAACCACCAACCCTGCAGCTGCAAAGCAGCTTGAGTCATAAGATGCACAGAGCTGGACAGCGCTGTTTCGAGCTTTTAGCTCTCATCGAAAGCCCTCAGCCAGTGGTGGCCTTAAGAAAGGGAGGGCCCCTGTGCAAATTAAATGTGGGGGGTCCTTTTCTTTACACACCACTTTACCATGATTTATCTGCGCTTGCAATTAAGCGCAACAATGCATTTCACAAAAAACAATACCAGAAGACCGATGCTATTGCAGCCCTAATTAAATCAAATGTTTGTTCATAAGTTCCTCTCATCTACAGTAGATTATCAACTCAATTAATTGCAGTAAATTAACGTAAACTTTCAGCAATTGCTTTCAGTATGCTAGTGTTATTACAGAATATGTTTGAGTACTTCGCGATAATGTTTGAGTGCTTTATACTGCTTAGCATATGATATACTGCATACGTTAGCCAAAAACCTATTACTGCCAGTTGCTGAAAGCAGTTGAAAAAAAAACAAGTGGAAAAACGACTACCTGAGTCATAGGCGTAGCCAGGATTTTTGATTGGGGAGGGGAGGCCAAACCATAAATCACATGCAATAACGTCACCAGAAACTTCGAAAGAGGAATTTTTTGGTGGGGCAAAGATATTGTAGAATGGAAGATCAGAAGTCGTGGCCTGCAGTTGGCATGTAACTAGGAACTCGTTTAAGGAGACAGCTTAAACCAATAGCCTAGTTAAAATGCGAAAATGTGTAAATTGGGACACGTGCTTAAGAAAAGAAGTGTTCTGTAATTCAAACGTATCACAGACGGGGTCTGGGGCGGAGCGTCCAGCCGCCGGAGGCTATGGGGGTCTGGGGGCGAAGCCCCCAGCCGCTGGACTATTTTTCGTAATTTTTTGGAAAAAAAGTAGTTTTAATACCATTGGATCACATTTTGCACGTTTTCAGAGCCATTTGAAAGTACTAAATTTTTAACATTTGAAAACCAATTGAAAAAATTAAGTTGTTTAGTTCTCCTATTGCTTACAATTTAAGTCCAAAACACGTTTAAAATCTTGCATTTTGTATTTAAATTTTATTAGTGATTTCGCCCAGATAGGGGGAAGTAAAGTACAATCCCTCCAGCAATATTTTAGCAGTAAATCACAATTCACTCGATTATTTTCTTTATAGATTATTGTTTTGTCTTGAAAACAACCAGTTATAGGAGTCAGAGGTGGAGTCGAGGACACAAGGCTCGAGGCCAAGGCCAAGGCCAAGGACACAAAAAAAATCCGAGGCCAAGGCCAAGGACAGCCTTTCCGAGGACAGACACTCTCGAGGCCAAGGACAGGAATGCTCGAGGCCAAGGCCAAGGACCAAGGACACAAAGCGCAAGTGCTCTCCAAAAAAAAAAAAAAAAAGGTCTTCACAAAAATTTTTCAGGTGATCTCCAAAAAAAAAAAAAAAAAAAGAAAAAAAAAAAAGGTCTTCACAAAAATTTTTCAAGCGATCTCCACGAAAAAACGCTTTCCAAAAAATTTTTCAACCGCTCCACAAAATTTTGACTTTCCAAAACATAGTGCTGTCCTCGAGCCGAGGACAGGCCAATTTTCGAGGACTTGAGGCCTCGAGGCCAAGGCCAAGGACTTCAAAATCTGTCCTCGAGGACGTCCTCGAGGCCAAGGACGTCCTCGAGGACTCCACCTCTGATAGGAGTACATATACGGCCAGGGGCCCAGGCTCTCTCAATTCAAAAATTTGTTCAATGAGCATTCCTCTTACTGAAGCTAATTTTTTCAAAAGTATTTTGTTGCATAAAAACTGGCGAGGTGGAGGTGAATTGTAATTGAAAAATGTTCAATAGATAGTTTTGCCTACAAACCATGTTATTGCCCGAGTCGGATTTACATTGAGTTGGGCCCCTGGCACTTTGAGATTTTTGCAATATTTTCGTGCCAAATACAGGTGAAAACCAAAAAAAGTCTTATCTGAGCGCGGGGCCCCTGGCACTGTGCCATACGTTAAATCCGTCCGTGGTTATTGCATTACATTCATAAAAAGGTTAAATGTGGGCCTCAGTTAGCAACTTTTAGGATAGAAACGCTTAATTTCACTCGCGTTATACGTTTAAAATGGTTGGCAACATTAAATTGAAGGAGCCCTGGCCCCCTGAAACAGTATTATTGTTGGGGGCCCATTTAAATTAGAGGGCCATATAAATATTCTTGTAGGCGGCCCATTTAAATTGGTTGGCAAAAATTAAATTAAGGGGCCCTGGTCCCCTGGATCAATATTGTTGTTGGGGGCCCATTTAATTATTATGTAGGGGCCCATTTAAATTGGTTGGTAAAAATTAAATTGAGAGGGCCCGGGCCCCCAGGCTCAATACAATTGTTAATTACTGCTGTACGAGTGTACTGTTGTATGCGAAGATGCTAAAAGAAACTGAAGCTGAAGAAACAACAATTTTTTGTGACATTTTTATCAGGGGTAGCTTTTCAATTGGGGGGGGGGGGGGGGGGGCCTGGGCCCCTTTGGTTACGCATATGACCTGAGTAGCCTAACAGTTGCAAGCAAAAAAAAAGAGTAGTAAGTTGACTTTACCAGTAAATTTTTATTATCTGTTTACTAAATCTGACTTAAAAGTTAAAACTAATATTGTCTTGGAAAGGGGGATATGTGTAACAACATTTGGAACAAGTGTATCTTGAGGGAGGGGGTACCCCGGTACATATGTAATGACACTTAAAACAAATGTATAAACTTTTTATCATAATTTGCTATAGTTTTTTATAATCAAATTTTTTCTGCGCGCAGTAGGTCAAATGGGGGGCCCCCCAGAAGTGGGGGGCCCCTGTGCATTTGCACACTTTGCACATTCTTAAGGCCACTACTGCCCTCAGCTTCTCTAACAAAGCTCGAAACAGCGCTGTCCAGCTCTGTGCATATTTAGCCTGTTTACATGTGCTCTTTTGGGAACCAATTCTTAGTTCTAGTGCCTGAATTTTGCTGAGTCACTCACAAAAAATGTTTGCTGTGTCACACACAAAACCTTTTTGACTCAGCAAAATTCAGGCACTAAAACTAAGAACTGGTTCCCAAAAGTGCACATGTAAACAAGCTAATTATGACTCAAGCTGCTTTGCAGCTGCAGGGTTGGTGGTTGATCTGGCCACCTAAATGCCAGTGGAAGTCGTTATGACTTCCCAGGAGTCGACCACGAAGGACGTCAAACTTTTCGGTTATGATTTCCGTGGTCACACAAGGGGAACCCTTGTAGTAGGGATAGCCTATGCTGTACTTAGTACAAGGGTTCAGCGATTTTTTCACTTGATTTTTTTTAGTACCACAAGTGAAAAATCGTTTATTCCCTAAAAAGCCTCTGCCACTGTGCAAGCCCTTAAGGTTTGTCCAGTTCGGCCAAGAGTCTTGTCCAGCTGGGGAATAACTTTGTTAGAGAAGCTGAGGGCTGCCGATGAGAGCTAAAAGCTCAAAACAGCGCTGTCCAGCTCTGTGCATATTATGACTTTAAGTACGTGGCCAATTGATTGATGTTACATGTCGTTACCATATTGCGAACAGCAGTTTTGGTGATTCCAAAATATTTAACACAAATATCTTGGTAAAGCTTGCAATTGCCTACAAGATGTTTTGTTGTTTCATTCTCTTGGCTACATTTCGGACCCAGAGAAGGTTCAGCACGACCAGTAGTTTTCTTGTGTCGTTGTAGATTGCAGTGCCCCGTTAAAACTCGATTTAATTGAGGCCTCTTAAGGTTAAGGAGACGCACTGTTAGTCGAGAAGACGTCCAACCTACACACTTCTTCATCCTCGAGCAGTCTTTCCGTTCATTCCTCATAGATTTCCATCTATTTGTGGACCGGTCCTTAACCGTGCTAACACAGCTGGCATACGGGTCTGTAAAAGAAGGTTCAGAACCATGTATTTTTGATTTAGATCCTGATTTGGCTAGATAGTCTGCCACTTCGTCACCATGTACAGTATACCTGCATATCCAGAAATCCAGGCAACACTGATGTGATTTTGTTTACCTAACTGATTTAGGTTTCTAATGCAGTTGAACACTGTAATTGATATTACAGTGCACTTTATGAGTGCTTTGATCGCTGCTTGACTGTCAATCAGCACAACAATACTTTGATTGTGCATTTTTTCCAAAAGCAGGTTGTTTGCCACTTCTAAAATAGCTGAGGCTTCTGCCTGAAGCACAGTACCATAAATTCCAAGGTGGAAAAATGCTTGTTTTGGGGAGTTGTTTGGGTATTCTGCATAAAAACCTGCACTTACTCTCCCATCTAGTTTTGAGGCATCTGTGTAAATCTTGACAGTGTTCTGATTTAGAACGCTTTCAGATCTGATAGCATTCTTTTTATTATCCATAATTTTACATTCAAAATTTCACTCGAATACCTTAGTTTTCTTTACTCGGTCAGCCAGCATTTGCTGCAGAGGTAAGAATCTTGCAGCCTCATTGCTAACATCAACATGGCTTTCGTTTTACCAAAGGAACCTACTTGATTGACATGCCAGAGCCCTCTAACAGCGATTTTGTATGGCCCTCGCGCTGCCTCAACCAATAAGAATTCCTCAATGAAAGGTATGTTGAGCAATATTTCCAGATCACCAGTAGGGGTGCCAGGAAAAGCTGATGAAATCATCAGGCAAGCAAGTCTCTGCACCTTTGTGAGTTTCCTCACGAGATACTTTTTGTTGAGACCGCCAGCCCAGGACACACATGCATACGACATGATTGGGCGTATCATTGCTGCGTATATCCATTTCATCATAGATGGTTTTATTCCCCACGTTTTACCTACAATTTGTCTACATTGCATTAATGTTGTAGTTGCTTTGCGGGTAATTCGGGTAAGATAAGGTTTCCCAGTTAACTTGCTGTCCAGAGTAACACCTAACAGCCTTGCTTCCTTGAAAAGTTCAAGTTTTGAATCAAGCATTGACAAGGAACCCAAATCTGGATTCCGTTTGTAAGTGAACAGTACAATTTCGGTTTTCTTGCTGCTAATCTGTAGCTCTTGTTCCAAAGCCCAGTTTTGGGCCATACCTCTGATCCAAAGCATATTATCACCAGTGACCAACACTGTTAGATCATCGGCATAAGCTTGAACATAAAAGCCCCTGCTACGTAACTCCAGCACTAGCAAAATTTTTTTTTAATATCATTTGAAAAAAATTTTTTTTCGGAGAACACTTGCGTCTGTGTTCTTGGCCTCGAGCATACCTGCCTTTGACCTCAAGAGGGATGTCCTCGGAAGGGCTGTCCTTGGCCTTGATCTTGGATTTTTTTGTGTCGTTGACTTTGGCTTCAAGCCTTGTGTCCTCGACTCCACCGCTGCCTTTAGCCACTCTAATTGCAGGATTCTTACAAAAAATTTTCCAGAGTTTGTACCCCACAATGACTTTTGAAGTTGTGGCGACCTTATTGAGCTTTTTTGTGTTTATTGTGACGTAAAACCAATTTTAGTTCCTGCATTATTATTGCTCTTTGATATCGGCCAATGGTACGATATTGCTCTCCTCTTCCTCCGTTTTCTTCCTGATCGAACCAACTAATTTTGCTTTGTTCAAAATGGCGTGCTTGCGCTCAGATCGTTGTAGTTATTCGTCGCTATCAGGAGTGCCGATCTTTGTTGAGCATTGGGGGGGATAATTTGCAATTTTACCCTAATTTTGCCCTATTTTCAACATTGGGGGATTGAACCTCGACCACGATTTGTTTCAGGTAAGCAAATTAAGTGAAGACCAAAAAAAGGTCCTCACCAAAAATGGAACACTTTTTTCCCCGAATTCAAGTGAAGCATGTTTTGGCAAAAGTTGATAAGTCGCATTTCGCTGTTTCAAGTAAATCGCGTTTAAACTTTTAAATTTGCATTTGGCCCTGTTGTCAAGTGCGACATATTAAGCTATTTATTACCGAAAATTGATTGAAAATTAAAACAAGTTTTTTCTCAGGGAAATTAGTTTTAGTAAATAAATTAAAATCTATGAAAAACTCAGTTTTTGAAAAATTCCATTTATCAACTTTTGCAACAACGTGCTTCAAATGGAGACCTGCGCTCAGATGCACACCAGAGTTAAATTATTGGGGGGATGCAGATGTAGACCATACTCAACTTATTGAGTGGAATACAGTTTAATTATTGGGGGGATACAGTTAAATTATTGGGGGGGATATATCCCCCCAACCCCCCCGGGTTTCGGCAACCCTGGTCGCTATACAGGGTGTTTCCAAAAATGTTATACTTTTGTTTTGATCTGTGCTTTTTTTATACTTCCGTCTTTTACGATCTGGGGGCACATGACAGAAATTTCCTCTTTCGCTTTAATAACGAGTTTTTTTTTAAGAGGTGTTAACGAACGAAATACTCGCTAAACGCAAGAGGTCATTTTCGCACGTGTATGTAAAGCCTTGCCAAATCCGTTACGTCATTCTTTCTCGCTAAATTTCTTTGAGCAATTGCGGAAAGCAGTTCGAGTAAAAAAACGTCACATTTTCCTCGCCAACTTAAAGAGGATCTTGAAGCACTCTTTAAGCGTGCGAGAAATCTTTTTGGTTTAGAAATTTAATGGCGAAATGTTCAAAACTTCTAACTCATGCGATTTTTTGCTGAAAATTAATTAAAATCGTCGCCATGTTTGCTATTAGACTGCTAAAAAAAAGCGAATTTCATTGAGAACCATTTGCTGTTTTGATTGATAAAGAAATGCTAAGTAGTGCAAGTTGACAAAAATAGTAACACACTCCTTTTATAACAACGATTTTCTAAAACACGAGGCTCATTTTTGCTCAAAATTTAATAACAAATTAAAAACACTGCCAGCCTCGGCAGCAAAACAAACCAAACAAAAAATTCAAACTAATCAAAGAAACTAAAATTCGTGCTGATTCAAAACGATAAATTTCAGTGATTTTTTTGTGTTTGCAAGCAAAATTGCAACTATTCAAGATTATAAAGCGCTGCTGCTCTGCCCAAGCAATTGAGAAATTTTTTTGGCAGTTGTTCAACTTGAAAAAAGCTTGCTTTTTTGCTTTTGCAATTTTGCGATGCTGCAAAAGCAAGAAAAAAGCCTTCACTTAAGTCTTAAGCAGACAAAGCTATAGGAATTAAACTGTGTTTTGAACATGCCCGCTGAAATTGACATCGATGCTCTCAAAATTTTTACAAAATCAAGAGCAAATGAGACTGAATATTGGCAAAAAATTAAAAACAGCCAGTCTAAACTCAAGATTTACCGGTTCTAAAAAAGAAGTGTACTTCGACTAGCTCACTTTTGAAAAATTTTGAAACCATAAGACCAATAGTTACTGTTAACATATGAGTTTACCCACCAACAACCTCAAAGGCGCTTTACTTCATTAAGAAATTATACAGTAGTATGGAAAAAGTTGTTCTTATTTTACACTGATCCAAAAATATAATTAACTTCTGTCGTTCATTTACTAATTATTATCTGGTGAAGAATTTGCTTGCGTAGAATAATCACGCATAGCTCAAAGTATCTTTTTCCATAACAATGTAGTACATACAATACGTTTGAACGCATTATTTTGAAGTTGAAATGCATCTGACGTCACAATGAGAGTATTTCTTACGACGTACTACATTGTTATCTCCCAAAGAAATTCGAGCGAGCCGTGTTAACGTGTGTTGGGCGAGACGGCTCAGAAATGGCAGTTAGTCTACGAGGATTTTTTGCTCGTTAGTGCTTTTTAGCGAGCGAGAATGGCCTTTCCGAGCTCGCTAGCACGTTCTATCATGTCGCCCCTGATTAGTCAAGAGTGAGGTAAGTGGTTCATTACCAATGCTTTAATATTTGGGCAAGATACGTTTGAGCAAATACAAAAATTGTGGGATGGTACCTGTACTGTATCGGGAAACCAAGTTGGATGTGCATTAAGACCCCAAAACAGTATGTTGCACATTTTAATACCAAATCAAGACCTAGTTTCAATACAAACAGTATAAGGTGAAAATTATTCAAAGAACATGATATAAATGAGACACACAATCTTAGAATAGAATCAGACCAAGTGGCAGCCAGCAGGTCGCCTAATAATATCAATGCAGTCGAAGATTGTGCGTGATTTAACGACCCAAAAGTTTATTCACAGACGTTTTCAGGTCTTTTTTTGATGAGCAACACATTTCATCTTGCGATTGGATTTGAATCAGTGATCTAATCAATTTTCTATCTGTTAGTATTGCGGCTTGGCTCAATCTCGTTTCAAAATATGCAGCAAACTGTTTCTAGCTCTTTCTGCGCATCGGACTTGGTTTCCAAATACACTACCAACCACAATTTTTGTTCTTGCTCAAACGTGAACACTATCTTGGCCAAATATTAAAGCATTTGTAATAAACAATTTTTCTACCCTTCGCTGAGTAATCAAAGACACAGAAACAGCCGAAGTGTTAATGTGAAAAAAAATAGCACAAATCAATACAAAAGTTGTTGCATTTATTGGACGTCCTGTAAAATAATTTGCGTCATTTAAAAAATTAGTAGTGTTAACGATTATACAAATTTAGTTGAAATTTGTCGCACAATATTAGCAGCCTCAATTATTATTGATCTGCTGATTGCTGAATTGGCTATAGTTTTGTCCACTCTTATTTTGGTTTTTGCTCTAGTATCATTACGGTACTGAATATACATTATGAATACGATTCCACGTCAAGTCAAGTTTATTTTACCAAACGCTAAAAGTACGCAGGAAAGAATCAGTGAAAAGGCCGTGCGGTCATCTGAGTCAACTGCACCTATAGTACTACTTAACAGTAATAGGCGAAAACTTACGCTTGGCAATAAATAATAATACAAAATAACAAAAAGTAGGTAAGCACTTAAACAACACAATCTCCCCACCCACTGGCACATCCGACGCCACAGGCCGAACAACAAAACATACTAAATTTTGGTTAAAGTTACCCATCCAACCCTAAGTATACCAAGCTCAATCATAAACAGCCCAGTCCAGGACGAGCCTGCGAAGTCAGATGTTGCTGTAGGCGGGAAATAATTCACACCAAAGTGTCCGCCCAAACCTGTATGAAGCAAATGTTGTTAACTGAACAACGTTTACATAAAAAATATTTACACTAAAAAAAAGACACTGGCAAGCTGCAAATTGGTCCCATCAAGGAGTCACCGACGGCGTAACGTCGAACACTGTCAATTTTAAGGTCAAGTTCAAGAATCGGTTGCATCTATTCCTTAAAAGCCTGTCCTGAAACGCAACAACCTGAATTGTAGTAGCATAGACGACTATGATAGCAGGAAGCAAACATAACCAACCAAAAGCCCGACCCATAGACAAGAAAAAAAAAACAACTAGAAGGGACAAAATTTGCATACCTTATCGTAAAAGAAAAACAAAAAAAAGCAACTTAGTATTACAGATTACAACCAGAAACCAATACACAATAAACATACCACCCACTACCTAATTACCTTAAAAAAAACTCTTCTAGTCCTCTTTTAGGATTGTGTTGAAAAAGAAGGCAGACAGTAGAAACTGAATATTACGACATTGGCTATAACGACTATTCGCTTTTAACAACACATTTTTGTTGGTTCCGACAGTATCCCTATCGGCAGAATTTCTACCGGTGTAGCGACAATTTGCTTTCAACGACACTTTTTTTACGGTCCGTTTAGGTGTCGAAATAGCCGGTTTGCACTGTATATTCAAGTAACGAAAACTAAACACAACCTGGAGCGTTTCTCTAATATAACTAGACATAAATAAGAGCATTTTTCATGAAACTGCTACATTTTCTCATATTTTGATAAACAATTTATTTTAGATAACTTTTTAAATCTGTAGAACGAGACATCACGATCTTCTTTAGGGATATTTTTCCAAACTTTTAAGCAGATATGATGAAGTTTCTTTTTCCCCATTTCAGTTCTGGCGCGATAGTAAAAAGATTCATTTGTACTATTTTGTCAAGTGTTATAACTGTGAATGCTGTCAAGTTTGGTAAAGTAAGAGTCAAACAAACTGGGTAACATTTTATAGTAAAACTTGAACACAAATTTGGCGATTTCCATATTTACCATATCTTCGAGTTTTAAAACACCAAATTTGAAGCACAGTAATGCTGTTGAACCACTTTTAGAACAAAAAAGATAAGCCCTTATAATTTTATTCTGTAAAATTGATGATTTATTTAAGTGACTTTTACATGCTCTTCCCCAATTAAGCAATGAGTATTGAAGAACTGAGTTAAACATGCTAACGTGCACTACTTTTAGAGTAGCTGTCGGAACAAAATAACGCAATTGTAAATCATGCCACAGACTTTTGACAGTTTTTTTGCAAGATAGTCTGTATGAGTTTCCACGATAAATCAGTATTCAAGTAAACACCTAGATATTTTACATTGTTTGTTCTGTCGATAAGGTTAAGATTTATAAAAATTTGAAAATCAGAGTTTGAATTTAAGGTGTTACTAATTATCATGAAAGCACTTTTTTGTAGTTAGTAGTTAATTTATTTTCACTTATCCAATTTTCGATATTTTTCATCTCGCGTGAGACTTGGACTTGAAGAGTCTTAATATTGCTGTGCGATAAATGGAGATTTGTGTCATCAGCAAATAAAATGGTTTCAAAGCGTGATGCTTCTGGTAAATCATTAACATACAGCAAGAAAAAACGCGGTCCCAAAACTGAACCCTGAAGAATCCCAAATTTAACACTGTTTAACTTAGAAATGCTGTTGTCAACTTTCGTCCAGATTTTGCGATCCTTTAGATATAAATTTAAAAGTTTCCATACAGTGTCACGAAAGCCATGATGTTCCAGCTTTTTGAGTAAGATATCATGACTAATCGAGTCGAATGCTTTTTTTAGATCAAGAAAAATTGAGCATGTAGTTTTTTTGTTGTTTAAATTATCCAGTAATTTATCATATAAAGTTGTAATGGCTAATTCAGTCGAACTGTTTGTTTTAAAACCGTATTGCAAAGCAGTTGAAATATCATTTTTATTCAGAAAGTTTTTCATTCTAATTTCTATTATCTTTTCAAAAAGTTTAGAAAAAATTGGTAAAAGTGAAATGGGTCGAAAGTCACCAAATGTTTGTCAAGATGAAACTTTAGGAATGGCTACTACATACGCTATTTTATAATCATTCGGAAAAGTTTCTTATTCTACACATTTGCTAAATATCCTGGTGAGAAATGGAGTAAGAACACATGCAGCAGTTTTGATAAATATAGCTCGAATGTGATCAAATCCATGCGCTGTATGTGTTTTGACGTTGTTTAAGGACGTTCTTACTTCATCTTCAGAAATTTCATGCATTACAAAACTTTGCACACAATGTTTACTGTGAATGTTTATTTGATGAGACGATGTTTGATTATTTTTACTGATCATGTTAGCACCATTAGCAAAAAACTCGCATAGTTTGTTAAGAATAGATTTGGAGCTTGTGTTGTAGTTCTGACCATCAATTGTAATAGTAGAGGGCAATTTAGATTTTCTTGAAGATTGTTGATAGTTAATTATTTCTTCTATAATTTTCCACGTTTTGGATGAATCTTGATGATTCTCTTTGATTTGTTTTTCAAACATGTGTTTTGCTGAATTCTTGATATGTGTAAGTTTGTTAAGACACTTTTTGTAGTTCATTTTATTTTTTGATTGTTGTTTTAACATAATTGTTGAAAAGTTTGTTCTTGGTCTTAATAGAAATGAGGATCCCTTTTTAATTCCATGCAGCCCTAAGTACAGTACAAGGGATTAAGATATAACTCACAAAATTTGAGGTTACAGCAGTTATTATTTCTTTTTTTTTTAGAAGTCAGTAGTTCAAAATTGCAGCATATATCCGTTGCGATATCACCAAACTGCTACAATCCTGGCAACACTGCAGAGTGCAGTTTTAGGTGGGAACGGTTTGCTATTATTAACGAACAATAAACCTTTCGAGCATTATTCAGCACGCTGTCCTTCAACAAACAAAAAGCATTGTTTAGTTTCAAAATAATAAGCTCTCGATATCCTTCAACTGAACAAATGTTTCACTAAAGATAAAGAAATTTTCTGAACTTGTTCAAATAACACTCGTAAACTAAACAAACAAGACGTTTTCAGCAAAATTCAATGTAGACATCAATTATTGCTCGATAAAAATATAAGTAAACAAAACGCGTTTGAAAAGCTTATTGTCGTCTTTGACTCTTTGTCACTTATTATTTTTTTACCTACGCGTTTCTTTTCCGGCAGAAAAAAAAACAAGAATGCATGACCCGTACAAAGCTTATGAACTGCCTGAGAGATTATCCGATTTAAAACTCGGAAATCTGAGACAGTGCTGTCATTTTCTTGAGGATGAAATGAGAAAGATCTTAAATTACCGGGGAAAACATAGGGTTTATAATGTTTTAAACGCTATGCGTTCAAGTATCACTGAACAGTTTTTGATAGCAACGGTATTGATGCTTAAGATGGATTTAGACAGTATTCGTTTTTCGTCCTTTTTTGTCCGTTTTTTTATATTTTTGCTTCTCCGTGAAAAAGTATGCGACTTTTTTTCTGCCATTTTATATGTCCATATCCACACTAACCAAACAGTCATATACTTGACAAAAGTTTTCCGAAAAAAAATTTTTGTCAATGGGTACAAGGTCTGTTTTGGAATATCGCTCTTATCGTTCATACAGAAAATTTTTGAACAAAATTTTTATCTATATACAACAGTCTACTTAGTGCCGATATGGACTTATGAAAATACGAATGAAAAAGGGGAATTTTTTTCAAGGAGAAGCAAAAACGTAAAAAAACGAACGAAAACGGACAAAAAACGAATGCTGTGCGAATTCACCTTTAGTCAATTCATAACGTTAAGCATTGCGTGTGTAGTAGATAATATCGGACAAAAACCATGGTAATTAACGTGCAGAATATTGCGCTTTTTCAGAAAATTTGTTAGCTTTGCAACAACAAGTTTTTCAAAAATTTAATCTGACAATACATGGAAATAGAACGGCAGTTATTCACTTTCGTCTTAATTTACAACCAGTTTTAAATACACTGCAAGTATAACTTGAGCGAATTTGAAGCATTTTGGAAATATCCCAAATTTAAAAGATACAATAGAAAAGATAAAAAAGTTATATACGTACGGGGAAAATATATGGCTTATTCTTGAATGATTTTAAAATAAATTTGTTTGTGATGTACATTGCAACTTCACCTGTATTAAAAACAGGTACTGGAGAGCAATGAAACGTGTAATTAGAAATTGAGAAATTTTTGTTTTTAAATCAGCCTTAAGCCAAATTTCGGAGACACAGATTGTGTTTGGAGAATTAGGAAGAATTTCCAGTACTTCTCCCAACAAGTAAATTTGTTTCTTCAGTCACATTCCGTTAAAATGCAATAAAAACAAACAAATTTTGTGGTCTGGAAGGAAAAATATGGTGATAAAGGTAGTAGAATTTGCAAAAAAAATGTTTGTTTAAATCAGAGCAGGATAAATGAAAATCATCATCATTAGTTATGGCTGCTTGATGAGGCAAAAGAAACATCATGGGGTCACCAAAATCAAAAAATACTATTAGCAAGCTGATTATCCTTAATGAAACGTAACAAAAAGAAAACAAGATAGCAGCAGCAGGTTAACACAAAAAACTCTGAAGTTTTTGTAGATAAAAATTTTTGCAATTAGCCAGGTATGTTTTTCAAGTAGTTTAATAATCAATCTACATACTATAAGAAGCACGCTCTGACAAACCCGATAAGTGACATTTTACAAAAAATGATTTTTTCTTATTTTTTAAGTTATTTACTAAAACTGTTCTCTTTGAGTAAAAAATTATTTTGATTTTAAACTATTTTTTGTTAATAAAATTAGCCTAATATGATACACTTGACAACAAGGCCAAATGAATGTTTGAAATCAGTGGTGTAAAAGTATTCGAAAGGTGTGATCAAGCAAAAGTTTTGCTATTTGAACCAAAAACTACTTGAAGTAAAGTACAAAGTATTGACCATAAAAAGTACTTGAGTAAAAGAAAAAAGTACTTGTTTCAAAAGAACTCAAGTACAAGTCTTTCTAGAGTATTTAAGCAAAATAAACCAATTATTCAACCAATAACTGTAGAGTAAGACAACTAGTCGACTGCCTTTACATCACTGCCATATAATGCTTGGTCTTCTAATCCCTCACTCTCTTAAGAAGTTATGAATTACTGAGTGATGCAAGTTTTTGTTATTATATTCAAATCAAAAAGAACGACTACAAAACTTTGAGATATGAAAATCATGTCACGCCGAATCTATTTGGAATCATTTTATAAAATCTTTTCTAACTTAACTTAATTAAACAATTGCCGGTAGAAAACTCAACCGTTCTGACAAATTTTTGGTTCAAATTTAAAACTACAGTACTTTGTACTCTTCTGAATCAAAATGCTACTTAAGTAGCGTTACTTTACGCTAAAAGTAAGCAAGTGAAAGTAGAAAGTACCCAAAAACAATTATCTTAAAAGTGCTTGTTACCGAACAAATCTTACTTGAGTAGGCTACTTAAGTAGAGCTACTTTTGTTACTTTACATCTCTGTTTAAAACCTTAAATGCGATTTTTTAGAAACAGCGAAATATGACCTATCAACCCTGGCCGAAACTTGCCTCATATTTAACAAAGATCAGCCAAGAATTATAGCTAAAGCACATCACGCTAAAGTGAATGAGAGTGAGTTTGATAAATAAATGATGAGGTTTGTGGAAAGCTTTTATGAGGGCGTCCTCGAGTTAAACGACATCAAAATAATCCATCTACAGTAACCCTAACCAATGGAGAGGAATTATCTGTCCAGTCCTAAAATGTCCAAAATTCTGAACAACATTATACGATTTTACAAACACATTAAAAAATTTCGATTTCTGCTCTAGTCTCTGCAAAAAAAAGCGCAAACCGAATGCACTTCAACAAATTAGGATTAATTAGAAACTCAATTGCTGAATTGATGAATCGATTAAACTAAACGGTTATAATGAAACAGTTATTTCTCAAAATCGGTACTCGTATTGGAATCAGACTTATCACTGTCCGGTAAATACACGCGCTTACCGTCCACAAGCAAGCATTATTTACTATTAATTAGTTTCCGCGGCGTACCGTAGTTTTTTTGTTACGTCTTGCATCAAGAACCAAGAAAATCTGTTTGCATCGTTACTGTTGTGATTCTTTTGGCAAAATGTTCGCTTGTATAAACATAAGGAGAATTATTGTTTTTAATCGTCTTTTTTTGTTGAAGCAAAAGTTTTTGAGATGTTTGGTGAATTATTTGCCGAATATGCTGTTAAAATACATTACGATGATAGGACGAGTAATTTTGTGGCGATTTTTATTCAAGATTGGTGTTGTAAACCCAATGGATATTCGCAATCGCTGTCAAGTTTGGGTCATCTACTTGTAGACCTTCAACCAAAAATTTTGAAATAGCCATTCGGTTTGATCACGAATTTTCCTGTCTATTACAGGGATTTTCGATGAAAACAGAATGATGTAGTTGAACTGTTTGGATCGAGTGCTTGTCTTGTTTTTTTATAACTTCGTTTTCTGCTTTTGAGTTGTCAAATTTTTCGCGAAGTTCAGTTAAAGCAATTTCATGATTATTTCAAATAATCTCCAGGCAATCAATTCTTTCTTTACTGTTTTCTGCTCTTTTTTCAACATTGCAGAACAACTCGTCAAACCTGTCCATTTTTTGTATTAATACATCAACAGACTCAAACAGCAATTAATTTTTTTCTCCATTTCAGTTGCTTTTGCACGAATAATAAAAGTAGTTAACTTAAAGTGTTGCGCTGCGTGTTGACTTAAATCAATTATTGATCATCACAAAACCGAAGGATATTACGCAGAACACTGCAAAAGCAAGAAACTTGAGATTTCAATCTTTTTCAATCTATCCTTTATTTCTTTTTACGGACAGCATGGAGCGCCAAACGTCAAAACAAATAAAGAACTTCTGATAAAAATAAATAATTAGCAAAATTGTAAATTTGAGCCAGGTCAAAATGCGTCTTTGATTATTGTAACGAAATAATAAAATTGAGCACGTCCAAATAGTCAAATCAAAAAAAATTGCCTTGTGGTAATCAAAACTTCACATTTAATTTTACACAAAACTGGTCACGTGTTGAAAATATTCTGAAACCAAAAACCCTGAGTTAATTTTGTGTTGAATCATAAACGTCTGTTTTGTTATATTGTATTGCCTAGACATCATCTTCGCTAATGTGTACAGTAGCTGTGAATCATTCAAAATTAAACTAGAATATTACTTTATTAGTGTGTATCAGTGATTATGCTAGCGTGATAAGTGTACTTTTTATTAAAGAAATATGAATTTTCGTAATATGCATCCCAAAAATATGCAATTAAAAACAAAACATACTCCTTGCAACATTTTCATCGCACTAAGAAAAGCTCTTGATTTAGTTAAATAACCTTAAGTTAAATGCAAGCAAAAAAGAAAATTCTATAATACTAAATAGAAATTCATAGCTGTAATTCAGGTTTGTGTGAAATGTAAATGGCAACCACAGCGTTTTAAACGACATGGAGGAGAAAAATTTAAGCAAGGAGTTTGTTGACATTGACATTGAAGAAAAAGAACTCGTCCAAAACCTAAAATATATTTGTGACGAAAATGGCAAGGAAACAAATCCAACTGAATCTGCTGTTCTTCTTCATCAACTGGGTCGGGTTTATCATGAACGGGGAAAACAAGATGACGATAAAATAATCTGTTGGATTCAAAGTGCTGCTCTTTTTAATGCTGCTTTGATCAGAACAAAAAACATCTCAGAAATCAAACAAGATTTACAACTTCTTTGTAATGACATTCTTTTGGCAGCTGATGCAAAAAATAAACAAGCTGATTTGATTGCACAATCAGTGCGAGTTAAAGAAAAAATCAAGTCAATGAGAGAATATACATCTGAACAACTTAAAGGCATATCTCAAATTCCGCCTGATCAAGTACCACAAAACAAGTTGAAAAATTTAGAACAACAAAAAACAACTTTGGTAAGGAATCTTCAATCGGAAATAACAAAACAGTACACACAAATCATGGCAGAGGTGGCATCATATTGCCATGACGTCATGAACGATGCTCCTTGCAAATTTGCAATTGTCGGAATGGGATCGCTGGCTAGGAAGGAAATCACTCCGTTTTCGGATTTTGAACATGTCATTACATTGGCAAATGACTTATCGGAAAAGCACGATGAAGCAAAGTGGCAAAATACGTTGAGTTATTTTCGTTGGTTTTCAGTAATATTTCAAATAATATTGATTAATTTACAGGAAACTATTATTCCAAGTGTCGCCATTCCATCCTTGAATGACTTTTATTCGAACATGAAAAACAACAATTGGTTTTTTGACGACATGACACCGAGTGGAATTTCGTTTGATGGCATGATGCCACATGCTTGCAAATTTCCACTTGGACGAAGAAAACCGACCAAAACTAAACAATTTCAAACTGAATTGATCAAGCCAGTGAAACAAATGCTAGAATATTTGAAGAGTGACGAAAGTCTAAAAAATGGATATCATTTGGAAGATATTTTGACAAAAACTTGTTTCGTGTATGGAGATCACGTGATTTATGAAGAATTCAATGCAGGCGTAACTAAAATTCTTTCAACGCAAAACGAAAACGAAAAAGTGAAAAGCATTAAAAGCCAGATAGTTGAAGATATTGAAAACTTTGCTACAAGATCAACTGTTTTACAAATGAGTTTGAGAAACGAAATCAACATAAAAAAAGTTGCTTATCGCAGTGTTACATTGTTTGTTGCTGCTTATGGTCGAATTTTTAATGTTTGTGAATCGTCTTGCTTTGATATTGTTGAAAAACTTCCAGAAGAACATGGATTCAGTGATTATGCAAAAGACAAATTAATGTATACAATCGCAATGGCTTGCGAAATCCGGCTAAGATGGTACATGAAACATCAACGACAAACTGATATTATCAAACCCAGTTTAAACAAAACAACAGCAACGGAAATTTTTTCCTCAATAATTGGCAAATCTAGTATACTTCAGTATTTTCGAATTGCTTATGCATTACAATGCGACATTTCGAATCGTTTGCATTTAAAGAAACTGCATTTTCATTCCAATCCCAGTTTGTTAAACTTAGGTCTGCAAATATGTTTTGATAAATCTATTAAAAACGTGCAAATCAAAAATGATGTCTTCAAATATTCAAAAACAGATAGACTTCGTAATTTTGATGATTGTTTGAAAGCATTAGAAGAAAATTCAAACATAAACCAATCAAAAAATTTTCGAAACCGGTACATTTCTGAAAATAAGTCATTCAGACAATTAGGTGATATTTTGTATTCAATGAAATGTTACGATGACGCCGCAGAGTACTATCAAAGATCGTTGTATAAAATAACACAAAACAAACCATCAGATGTTAATTACAATTCGGCTCATTCTTCGTTCAGACTAGGCCAGTGTTTTTTGGAAACCAACAGACCATGCAAAGCACTAGAGCAATTCGAGAAAGCACTACGAATCTACGAACAAGTGACACTGAATGCCGACGTTGATACGAATTTAGCCGCAACTTGCCATGAGATTGGTCGATGTTTACTGGAAATGAACCGAGCTCACGCAGCATTGGAATATTACAACAGAGCGCTAAAAATCACAGAAAAAACAACACTGAATGCCGATATTGATACGAGTATAGCCAGCATTTTGCACGAAATTGGAGGATGTTCATTGCAAATAAACCTAGCAACAGAAGCATTGGAATATTACAACAGAGCGCTGGAAATCAAACAACAAGCCACACTGAATGCTGACATTGACACTAATTTAACTGCAACTTTACACGGAATTGGTCGATGTTTATTGCAAATGGACCGAGCAACAGAAGCATTGGAATACTTTAATACAGCACTGAAAATCACAGAACAAGCAACACTGAATGCAGACATTGATGCAAATGTAGCCACAATTTTTCACGGCATTGGTCGATGTTTATTACAAATGAACAGAGCAAGTGAAGCATTGGAATTTTTGAACAAAGCACAAAAAATCTACGAGCAGGCAACACTGAATGCCGACGTTGATACGAATTTAGCCGCGACTTTCCACGGCATTGGTCAATGTTTATTGGAAATGAATCGAGCATATGACGCACTGGAATATTTCCACAAAGCGCTGAAAGTCAAAGAACAAGCAACACTGAATGCCAACATTGACATGAAGTTAGCCACAACTTTGCACGAAACTGGTCGATGTTTATTGCAAATGAACCGAGCAAATGAAGCATTGGAATATTACAACAGAGCGTTGAAAATTATAGAAAATGCAACATTGACCGCCGGCATTGATACGAATTTAGCCGCAACTCTCCACGGCATTGGTCAATGTTTACTGGAAATGAACCAAGCAAATAAAGCATTGGAATATTTCAACAAAACGCTGGAAATCAACGAAAAAGCAACACTTAATGCCAACATTGATACGAATTTAGCCGCAACTTTCCACGGTATTGGTCAATGTTTGTTGGAAATGAACCGAGCAGGTGAAGCATTAAAATATTGCAAAAAAGCACTGAAAATCATGGAACAAGCAACACTGAATGCCGACATTGATACAAATTTAGCCGCAACTTTGCATGTAACTGGTCGGTGTATATTTCAAATGAACCGAGCAAATAAAGCTTTGGAATATTACAACAGAGGGCTGGAAATTTACGAACAAGCAACACTGAATGCCAACGTTGATACAAATTTAGCCGCAACTTTGCAGGAGATTGGTGGATGCTTATTGCAAATGAACCGAGTAAGTGAAGCATTGGAATATTACAAAAGAGCACTAAAAATCAACGAACAAGCAACACTAAATGCCGACATTGATACGAATTTAGGCACAACTTTGCACGAAACTGGTCGATGTTTATTGAAAATGAACCAAGCTAGCGAAGCATTGGAATATTACAACAGAGCACGGAAAATCATAGAACAAACAACACTGAATACCGACATTGACACGAATTTAGCCGGAATTTTGAATGAGATTGGTCAATGTTTATTTGAAATGAACCGAGCAAATGAAGCGTTGGAATATTACAGCAGATCGTTGAAAATCATCGAACAAGCAACACTGAATGCCGATGTTGATATGAATTTAGCCAAAACTTTCCACGGCATTGGTCGATGTTTATTGAAAATGAATCGAACAGGTGAAGCAATGGAATGTTTTAACATAGCGCTGAAAATCAAAGAACAAGCAACACTGAATGCCGACATAGATATGGATTTAGCCGCAACTTTGCACGAAACTGGTCGATGTTGGTTGCAAACGAGCCGAGCAAATAAAGCATTGAAATATTACAGCAGAGCACTAAAAATCACAGAACAAGCAATGCAGAATGCCGACATTGATACGAATTTAGCCGCAACTCTCCATGGCATAGGTCAATGTTTGTTGGAAATGAACCGAGCAAATGAAGCATTGGAATATCACAACAGAGCGCTGGAAATCTACAAACAAGCAACACTGACAGCCGACGTTGATACAAATTTAGCCGCAACTTTCCACGGCATTGGTCAATGTTTATTGGAAATGAATCGAGCAAGTGAATCATTGGAATATTGCAACAGAGCGCTGGAAATCTACAAGCAAGCCACACTGAATGCCGACATGGATTTGGATTTAGCCGCAACTTTGCACGTAACTGGGCGATGTTTATTGCAATTGAACCGCGCAAGTGAAGCAATTGGGTATTACAAGAAAACGCTGAAAATCTACAAACAAGCAACACTGAATACCGACGTTGATGCGAATTTAGCCGCAACTTTCTACGGCATTGGTCAATGTTTATTTGAAATGAACCGAGCAACAAAAGGTTTGAAATATTTCAACAAAGCGGTAAACATGATCGAACAAACAACACTGGCTGCCACAACTTCGCAAGAGATTGATGGATGTTTATTCCAAACGAACCGAGAAACAGAAACATTGAAATATTACAACACAGCGGAGAAAATCAAGGATCAAGCAACACTAAAATCTGACATTGATACGAATTCAGACGCAGCTTTAGGTCGATAGTCATTGAAATGGAGCCGAGCAACAGAAGCATAGGAATAATTCAATGCAAATTTAACAAATAATATTGAAAATTATCAAACAAGCAAGACTAAATGCTGATATTGATACGAATTTAAACGCAGCTTCATACGAGATTGATCGATGGTTATTGAAAATGAACCAAGCGAAGCATTTGCAGTATTATAACAGAGCGCTGAAAATTATAGAACTTGCAACACTGAAGGACTGCGTTGATACAAATTTAGCTGCGGCTTTGCACAAAGCTGGTCAATGTTTATTAGAAATGAATTGAGCAAATGAAGCATTGGAATATTACAAAAAAGCGCTGAAATTACAGAACAAGCAACACTGAATGCCGACATTGATACGAATTTAGTCGCAACTTTCTCGGGCATTGGTCAATGTTTATTGAACATAAATCTAACAACAGAAGTATTGGAACATTTCAGCGAAGCGCTGAATATCAAACTACAAGCAACACAGAATACCGACATTGATACGAACTTAAAGCAGCTTCCACGAGGTTGGCGAATCTTCATTGCAAATAAACCGAACAACAGAAGCATTGAAATTTTGCACAATGCACAGAGCGCTGAAAAAAAACATGCAAAACAAAATACCGACTTTGATACAATTTCTGAGCAAATTTTTTCAAAAATGGTTCTTTTGTTGATGATAGAGGGAAGAACGCAGGCTTTGAAATAAATTTTTTGATGAAAGTGCTGAAACTAAACAAAAAAACAACACAGACAGCGGAGACTGATGCAAATTTAGAACTAACTTCAAGCAAGGCTAAGGCTAAAAAAATGAACCAACAGGAATAGCACTGGAATGTTACAAAAACACGTTGAAGTTTACAAACAACCAATACTGAATGTCGACACTAACGCTAGACATGCAAAAGTTTGCGCGAGATTAGCTGATGTTTAATAATAATGAAACAGCAACAGAAGCATTGGAATAACACACCAAGTGCTGAAAACTGACAAAAAGTCAGCTGTGATTTGGTTTTCGTTGCAAAGTAGTATCGATTATGTTGGAGACTTTGACCAACTAAACAAAATTTAAACTACGTACATGTTAACCAAATCGATTAGGTCGATGGAAATGCTTCGTAATCAGCTCTAAAGAAGATTTTGTTTGTCGGTTCTTGCTTTCCCCTAGCGAACTGAGGCGGTTCAGTCGAAAACAGTCAGCTGCGTATTTTGTTAGTTTTTGCTTCAACATCGATTTCAGAACGGTGTTTTTTGGAATGCTGTTATTTGTATGTTCAAAAAACTTGCCACCCCAGAGAACACGATGTCTTTTCTGATTTTTACTTCAATTTGTCTGAAATAGTGGATGCTCAAAGAATTAAAGGCCTTAGTTTTGTTTTTTTTTACTCGTTTATGTCAGTTTAAGTTCCTCAAGTCAAGCAAAATCCTGTTAATGACCTGGGTTAGCCAGAAGTTATTTTGCGTCGAGTCAAGCTTTAATTTCATTATATTTTGAACAATAATTGAGTAAATTTGCTGCCAAATGCTTTCAAACCAAATTTGCCACGAGATGAAAACCAAGCAAACCAAAACCCCGATTTGTTAAAAGTAGAAATGTTGGAATCGTGATGGAACTTACCACTGCTTTTTTAATTGATAAAGTTCAAAAAAGCTACGTTTCTCGATGCTAATTTCTCAAGATAAAATTGCTGAAAAATTGAAAAGGTTTTGCTCAATGCTAGCTGCATTACTATACATTTCAAAAGAAAAACTGCTCTCTAGACCGTAACATTACGAACTTGAGAACGGAAACATTTTCAATGCTGTTGTTTGTGAATGGTGTTTATTAGAAGGTATGTTAAAAGACATTGCTATATGCCTTTATTGATTAGACAATATGCAGTGGATGGCGATGAGGAAAAACCCATTGAGACCTAATAGCGGACAAGTAATGGAAATCCCAATCATCAAAGTCATCAAGTTTCTAAGATAATAAAAAATATTTGAATGCGAATCTTTGGAAAACTCGCATTATTTTAGATCTTCTTGTTATTAACCAAGGTAGGCTTTCTCTATTTGATTGTCCTGTAATTTTTTTTTTTTTTTGCAAAGTTTTAGGCCCAATTGCATGATGAGTGGAGTTGAGTATTAAGTTCAATGTTGATTTATATTGTGATTGTCTAATTTAATAGAAAACAGATCACACCAGCGTCTGGTCGAGCGGTAACGCGTTCGTCTCTGGAGCGGTAGGTCTGGGGTTTAAATCTCGAACCGGTCAAATTGGACGCAGTGTTGCCAACGGCTTGCCACCGCTGCAACATTTCCTCAAAAGGAGCTGTGTTGCCTGGGCGCAATGACGCGGAGATAGGCCCCGCAAACTCCTTACACGTTTCGGCAAATTACAGCGAGAATAATGAAAGATTTGACTTGATTTGATACAGAAACACATGACTCAACTCTAGTAATTTGATTTGTAATTTGATTTTAACAAATCTGTGTTTTGCCTGCTGGAAGCAAATGATAGAGTAAATTGGCTTATGATTTTATGTTAAATTCATCTTAGTAAAACTATAAATACAATGTTCTTCGGATCGTTTCCTTGAATTGCCAGCAGAATTAAGCAGAAACTAAGCCGAAAAGTAACGTTCGTAAAAACCCAACCGTGCAAACCAAACCTGTAAAAATGGTGATTTGTATTGGTGTTGGCAGGCTTACTGTAAATCAGTTCCTGGTTTCTCTGCATGAATGATAGAAGACTGACTTCTATTGATTGTCAAAATGCATGCTATGGGACCAGATGCAAAGTACGCAAATTTGAAGCTTCTCAACATTATGCATACCTATTAAAGTGGTTTCTTCAGAAGATGCACAAAGTTAAAAAAATACAAATTACCAAATTACGTGTTGCTTGCGTCTGGATTAATCCAATCTTAAGGAGGTTAAAACAAAAAACTTAATTCAAGAAAACAAAATATTATCTTTGCAAGTATCTTGCTGTAAATGCTTTAATTTTATAAGACCTGCCGGATTAACCATATGCTAGGATCCTCCAGCACAGAGGTAATTTTTCATGGAGATTTAATTCTAGCATGTTTGAAGAATCTTTTGGAAGTCGAAGTTTGTTTGGTTTATTTTACCCCAAACTGCTACAGGTTTTGGTAAAAACTTGTATCTTAATATCACCATGCCTACAAATCCAACTTAGCTTGAAACGAATTGAACTTTTTATGTTCTGGTACGGTATATTTAAGACGTAAAGGTTTTTAGAGCATTGGAACAACTGATGAGAGCTGAGAGAACAAAACTTTTTTGTTGTTTCCTGCAGTTCAGCGCATGTAAGTAATGATTTTTAAATATTTTGAGATGTTGAGTGGTAATTTGGCTTGACGTCAATTCTTATTAGTCACACTTTTTTTTTGATAAATATTTTTTTGCTTTCCAAGTACTGTTTGATAACGATGATCACTGTTCATCACTGAATAGCACAAATGGCTGACAAAGAAAGCAATATCTCTCTTGTTCCACATTTAGTTATATATTTTTTTAGTTTTTGATAAAAACTTCTAAACTCATGAACAGCATAGATAACAGAAGCTCTGGACAGTTTGTACGCTGCATAAGTGTTTAAATCCGTTTGCAAAAACAGCTACTGGAGTCAAATTGAAACCCTATCTTATGAAAGAGGATCTTACAACTTTTTCACACAGGTGAAAGTTAAATGAAAAATCACAGGACGGATACAACTTTGAAAAGAAGCACTAGACAATTTTAAACGTTAGCATTTAGATGCCTTCAAAGACGTTGCAACGGCAGGGTTTTTGAGGTTGCATCATTTTCTCGACTCACAGAATACAGTGTTCAATCATTTATTACTGCGCCTTTCCTACACTGCTCAAGTGTAACTTCTAATATTGATGAAAATTATAAAGCGCAAGATATTGTTTGTCTTTCTATCTTTCGCATTGCATTTTTATTTTTGTTAAATTTTATTGTTGTGAAGTTGTCAAAACGAGTCTAAAGGTGATATGTCATACGGTACAACATTTCTATTATACTGTAATGAAAATTATAAAGTTATAACTTAAATAATTAATAATTATTGCATAATTTGTATATTAAAGAATTCATTCATAGTCTATAAAAGTATATCTCAGTTTAGAGTTTTCAAGTAAATTTGTAAAATAGTCTAGTCAAAGACGACGCAGAGTTTTACTGTTTGAAACAGCAGCACTAAGTGTTTTTGGCCACGTTATATAGTAGGATCGGTATGCATTTTCCCAAAATTACTTCAATCTGCTGAAGAGCACTTATGCTTCTTCCTCATTGCTGTTCAGAACTGCTATTCGCGGTCAATAAATTGTAACTTTTTAAACGTTTTTTGTGTTCATTCAACGTTTTCTTGTTTAGCAAACTGCACAAACCTGCCAGTGCATATCATGCGTAGATCTTTCCTCTCTTGTGCTGAATTACACAATCATCAGTCTGCTCGTTGGCTTTTCATGTCCTTGAGTACCTTGGACAAAACTCCACTAATATAACGAATATACTTTCCACCTTCTTGATAACTTGTATTACTAACTAAGCAAACTCTTCTATCAACAATGCTATTCGTCCATGAAATGTGACAAAAACTTGGTTTAAAGGAGTTAAAGCATCTTGCAAGAAATATGACCGAAGAATAAAGTAAGTTGTGAAACATACTTCGCCAAACTTCAGAATTCAACAACCTATCCTTTTCTAGATCCTCAGTAGAAATTCATTTTTTCTCTTATGAGCAATTACTTTCTAAGCAATCACTTTGCTGTACTTACTTATTGCTGATGCCAAGCAACCATGTTCTTTCAAAGCATTTGCAAAAGTTATAATTTGAGAAAAGTTTGGATTTTAACTGGCAACTCTGCAAGGGAGGTTTTTTAAACTTTGAAATAAAATATCTCGCAAACAACAGATCGTAGAAAGCTTAAATTTGTGAATTGTGTTTCAAATGCTTATTTTTTTTCACATAATCGTTGCTGGAAGCTTCACCCCTTTTAAAGTTCTATAAAATATGTTAAAAAGTTATTGCCACTAAATGGGCATTCAGGAAGAATTGACAATTATAGAACAATGCGTTTCCTGATGAACCTCTTTGGATTTTTCAACTTTGTCGGATTTCTGATGTCCAATCATTACCTATAAAAAGAAGTGCAAACCTCTCGGAAATTAATCGTAGGAAATCACAGAATAGTCGCAAGTGAAAGAACGTTTTGAAATGAATTTGCGTTACTTTTGCCATTGCTTTGCTATTTTCTAACAAGTTTCTGCGAATGCAGTTCTGTGTAGTTGCCACCAAATTCGCATAAGCGTAAAAGAGCCATTTTCTTAAACTATGAAAACGAGTAATTGCCATTACTTTATGTACTGTAGATCAAACGTTAAAGTGCGTTTACACAAGACGCGACTCAACGCGAAGCAAAGATTGGCAACCTTCGCCAGTAGTTTCTTACGTCACTTGCCCAAAACAGGCCAATCATTCATCAACAATTTTGTCTAAATGAAGTTAAGCAACCGCTCGCAAAGTTTGCAACCGATTGCAACTTTTCGCAAGTCGTCAATGACGTCAAATTTTGGTCGCTTTGCGTCGCTTTTTGTCCAATGTAAAAGCTCTCTAACTCTGACCTAAATAAAACTTGCCTCAACTAAGCTTGATTGTTTTGGAAAAGGCTTTTGCGTTTATGCAATTTTAATGAAGCGAAAAGTACTATACTGGCTCGTTGGTTTTTTAACTACGTTTTTTAAGTACTTGTTACAATGATGTGGTCATTTCGCTTTGATAAAAACTTCAAGGTCAAGGATACAATAAAAAGCACAAGATCATTTCCGTTTCTCGTCGCAAAGGTGTTTCGGCGAATATTTTTTTATTTTTTATCGGCGAGTATTTTTTATCGGCAAATATTTTCAAGCTACATTTTTTTATTCAAGTACATCTTTTGTAAGTATGTTGCCTTACAAGAACGGAAATTTTGACGAAATTATTGCTAATGAGAAAAATTATCAATACACGTTTTAAAAAAGTTAAATTTAAACTGTGTAGTTTTAAGGTGTAAAAAAACTTTCACCACTAACATCTACAGTATGTTCGTTGCTGACAGAATCAATTATTTGCAGACCATGACACGTAAAATGTAAAACCAATAAACTACACTAAATTCTCCGAATTCTATTTAAATAAAATACCCTTCTGACTGGTCGAAAGAGGCTGTAAGAGATTTTAGGTTATTGTTTTTAGATTTTAAATTTTACTGCCGGTAAATGATTGATTCCATTAATACGACGTGTAGCTCTGAAAAATTATTCAGCACTTTCTAAAAGCACTGACCTACATAGCATTGTGTTCGTTAACCAGTACTTACTGCATATTTATGTGAATGTACAATCAATTATTGTATTTGTGTCACCAGAGTTCTCTGCATAGGTGGGCACAAATCCGGTAATCGTTAATCCGTTAATAAAAAAGCTAACTTTTTCATTAATTCGCCAATTCATTAAAAAGTTTTTTCATGTTAACGGACTAAATTAACTTCCGTTAAGTTCTGTTAACTTCCGTTAAGATTTTTATCGTTAATATCTTTCACCATTCATTCATCGTACCGGTACAAACTAATTTGCACTGGTAACATTGTTGCGTATTAGCTCGAGTTTTATAGAACAAAGCGAAGAAAGAAGCGCTTTTTTGCGGCAAATAATAAGCTGCAGCCTCAAAGATATATTAATTATTATCGCTGTTCGCAATTTTCAAAGATTTTCTGATCGCAGCTTTGTTAGCGCAATTGAACTTATTTTTATCTTGAAATTAGATTAGACTGATAATATAACTTTCAAAACACAAAAAGACCACTTTAGAAATAAATATTACCTTACAATTAGCTCAACAGCGTGAACACGTATTCTAGAAGCGAGTGAATAAAAAGAAATTTACATTACACGCAAAATACTAACGAATTAATAGACTTTATTAACTTCCGTTAATTAAAGCTGAAAATAAAGATTTAACGTTGACGGAGGTGTGAAGTTTGCTTACGGACTAGTGGTTAACGAAGCTAACGCTTTGCATTAACTTGCCCACCTATGGTTCTCTATGAATTAGTGCCACAACTACAATACTTAAGCATAACAATGCTAACACATATTAACGTTGTACTTGAATTATGAAACTACGTAAATGTGGATTCTGTAATATTTTAACTACTATTCGGTATAGTAAATTTGTTTGTGCTTCGATTATGATAGTTTGTATTTGTCATTTTTGATTACAAATTATAGTTTGTTTATTTTTGTATTTTGATCGCATAATCTTTTTGTTTGATTATTGTTGGCATAATCTTTTTCTTATTATTGTTTTTGTATTTTGATTGTAATATTTTTTCATTGTTATGATGTAATGATCTTGTGTATTTGATCATAATAAGTACTGCTTTCCTTTTGTTTTGATTTGAAATTTTTTGTTGTTGTTTCGTTTGGGGTAATTCTTCATGCTTTACCGTTTGCCGTTCATTTGCAACGTTATTCAATTTTATCAAATTGCCATAATTTTTTATTATTTTAATCGCAACAGATTTTTCTTTGTCGTTTTAGTAGCAAAATCATCTGATTGATATTTCAATGCCTGAATGATTTTGAGCATTATGTAGATTGTAATAGGCTTAAGTTTATTACTTTTTGTTTGCGTTCTGCGGCTTTGTTATGCTGAAAATAATTATGTCCCATAAAACGTAAGCTTACCTAGGACCCACCAGTAAAATTCGTGTCTATAAAATAACAATCTAAACGCAACGTCGAGCTAACCCCAGCAATGGTTTGGGAGTATATGTATCGATCGAATCACACAACGTTGCTAGTGATTTGCCAAAGCTTCGTAATTTCTTCATACTCAGCTGAGCAATCCAGGCGTAATCACTAACCAGTAATCATGATAAACCCTGCTAAAAAATAGAAAAATAAGATGTTACTGTATGCTTTCTCACTCACCAAGCATGTTACCGCAATTGAGTTGCTTTCGTCATTTCTTGTGGATGTTGATAAAATAGACGTGATTGTTTTTTGAAAAAGTGACTTTTTAATACCGGTAACATTTGCTCCGACTCCTGAACAAGGTTTGTTGTTTTTAAACGTACCGAAATGTCAACTTTTTTAAGTTTAAAGCTTTCATACTAATTTCATCTGTATCAACAGCACCATAAGGAGCTAATGAATTAAATAGAAAAATACGGTATTTGATAAACCTCGCCAACTCAACCGTTACGCGGTTTAGCGTAACAAAGCCTGAATAGTAATTAGTGTAAAAGTCTAACTATTCATTCCATATTCATTCATTGATCCATATTAATCCTCCACTGACAAGGAAGCGAAGGAGGCGCTTTTATTTAGGACGAATTTTCACCCGCTTATAAGAGTTGACCATTTTTCAAGTTTTTTAGTTGACGTTTGACTTCTTTCTTCGTAAATTTGCTGCTTGTTCAAAGCCACCAAGTAGAGATAATCATCGTAAAGCCCTTTATCCAATGACGCAACAACGTGACCAGGGCAGAGAAGGAATCGGGCCGAGTTGGTTCAGCCCGAACCCTACCCGAACCCGAAGAAGTAAGCCCTAACCCGACCCGAAACCGAGTCCTCATAGGAAAGCCCGATTCGGCCCAACAGTAGTTTTTCCTGTTCATTAAGTAGGCTATGCTAGATATTTTGATGTTAATGTGCTGCAAACCAGTTTTATTGTTTAGAAAGAAATAAAACAAAAACGCACAAATAAATCAATCAATTGTAAGCAGAATTTGGTGGTTTTATTGCCTCCACAGTTTCTGGAGATAGCAATGTCCGCCTTTCTGTTATTGCCAGTCCGCAGGAGGAAAAGTCGCGTTCCGATTGAGCGCTAGAGCACTGCGCTGCCAGACAATTTTCTAGCAACTTTTGATAGCTTTGGAAATTCTCCAAGGATCAACTTCGCGGCAAACCTGACAAGTGGCGAGCAAAATTGCCCGCTCTATTTACCATATGACAGCATGACAAATCCAGACGTTGCTGTAGGAGATTAACTTCGCAGCAAGCAGATTGTATCTTTATTGTTATGTTAATGATCTTTGAGCAGGAAAGCTTCTAATTTGTTCTAGTTTTTACAGCCATTTCTAACAATCACACGCGCAAGAGATTTACTAATCACATCACCAAACAAGCATGAAGTGATACTTTCACGCAGAGTCACTTTGGCTGTTCGGTGCAGAAAAATCTAGTTTTGAGAAATATGTACGAATGAAAAAGCATTATTAGCTAATGAGCCGGACTGAGCCCAATTTCTCTTGGGAAAGTTAGGCCCGAAAACTGGCCCGAAACCGGCCCGACCCGAACCCGACTTCCATCTCTGGACCAGGGTGCGGGTTGAAGCCAGATCATGTGATCGGGGTCGTTGTAAAAACGACGCCTTTACCCATTCGGCCATGCTGTCGGCAAATTACAACAATTACAATTACAACAATTACAATTACAATTACAATTGTTTTTATTCAAAATAGAAAATCGTAATTTATTAATCAACTTCTTCTACTCATTTTAACGCATATCAATTAATACTATATGGGCAATTAAAATTAGACTTGATGAAACAGCTTCACTAACGAAAAGCTACCATTTTGTGCACTATTCCTGAGAGCTTTGTACTGCATACCGGTTCATCTGAACCTACGTTACTCTTCTATTCTTTCGATTTTACATGATTACTAAACAAGCTTCTAAAGATTAAAGGGGGGTGAAGCATCCAACTGGGATTATGTGCAAAAATCAAAGAAACATCTAAAACATGTCTTCACAAAATATCAGCTTTCTACGATTTATCGTTTCTGAGATATTTCATTTCAAAGTGGGGAGATCTCCCTAACAGTGTTGTCATTTAAGATCTAATTTTCTAGAAATTGGATATGCTATTTAGATCGCGAAAGTATTTCTGTTGTAACACTAATTTATGCTTAGACCTTGCATTCAGGAGCTTTTAAACTAATGTGAAAGATTCCAATTACTATCATTTTAGGAAAAATGAAATTTTAACGGGCAACACTGTTAGAGAGATCTCTTCACTTTGAAATAAAATATCTCAGAAACAATAAATTGTACTGTACAGTAGTGAAATTTAGTGAAGATAAGTTTCAGATTATTCTTTATCGTTTGCATTTAACCCTAGCTGGATGCTTCACCCTCTTTAAAGTATTGCATTTTGCGAGTACTGCACTGTAAACAAAAGGAACTGAAAATGAAACTGATTTCTTTGCCATTTTCTCATTTATATTAAATAATTAAACAACACTCTTCACATTGAATTCATTTTGGCTGGAACGCCGAGTCATCATAACGACAACCATCTTTCAGTGTGAAAAATAGTATGTGTCAAAAAAAAACTCTTTTTGATTTTTTAAAGTCTCAGGTGTTTAAAGGGTGCTTTTTGGAGTAAAACTACCTCAAAAAAAATTTATTAAATTTTCTCGATATTTAATGGGTGCTCAACCCCCAATTTTGACGCACTCCCCGAAATAAAAAAAAATCCTATATCTTGTGAACCAGTTGAGCTAGAGATTCATTCAATGTCCAAAAGAGGCAGAAATAATGGCTTCCTATCTATGTTTGATACGTTTTGTTACCGTATCTAGTCAATTTTATGAGTTATATTGAAAAAAATATTTTTCGATCAAAAATGTTACATAATCACCACGTTACACTCCTTGAAAGACTTTACACAACAGGTTTCAGAAAAATTGATGTTTCATAAATAAATTCAGCGCATTAAAACTAATCTTGCAATACACCATGAACAATTTTAATGGTAAAGTACGTCATGTGTATGCACTACAGGTAAACAAAGAAAAGTTTATTCAGTTTCTGATTATAGTATATTTTAATGTCACAACGTTTTTCGTTCAAAGTGAATTTCGCAAAGTGATGTCATCTACTGTAAGCAATTGGGACACATACGTTCCCACTCAAGGTGATTCTGTCTGAACTCCTAGCGACGCTAAACAAGCCCCAAAATGGATGACGTTAACCCAATCGAGTGGTTCCTTTCCAAACTGCAGGCTGACAGCAATCACTAACTAGCATGAATACGCTATAAAATCCCTTGTTTAACCATCAAATAAATCTAGCAAGTCAGTAGTAAAAAAAAAATCTATTGCGTTTTCGGCTGAGCGAAACGTCAAGGTAATAAATTAGCGTTATGCTAATCGTGTGCCTTTTACCGGAAGAACAGTTAGTAGGCTAACCTACCTATAGTATCGAAAGTCAGTAGTAACTCCAAAATATTGTAAGCTGCTGGCAGAAAAATGACTAGTACTCATTATTAGTCATTACCATAAATTCTAACAATCCATACTGGCCGTTAAGGTTAAAATAATTTAGCGTTTGCAAAACAAATCTCTAACCAAAAAAACTAAAACGATAGGCAAACCTTAGCACAACTGACACGCAAAAAATAGCCTGCTAGCCCAAAGCTCTCAGACAGGCAAATACAAAAGTCCTCAGACTTGCGACTGAAATTCAGGGCTAGCTCAGTCCGCTGAAAAAACTGGTGGGTGGAAGACCACGTTTCGCTATGGAAACGAAATATTTGGAAACGAAACATTGTAAAATGCGCCATCAGGCGTTACACAAAATTAAAGAACCAAAAAAGGAACAAACAAGCCGTGACAATTGGCAAAAGTTTCCCAAAAAAAGTTTGTGCAAAAGGGGACAATTTGAAGCGAAATTTTTTCAACAAGAAATAGCGGTCAGCGCTTAAAAAACAGTTCGTCAGAAAAGTTAAATTGTTTTAGTCGACAAGACTTTGTTATTAAAAACATCTAGTCTTTTGTTCATAGGCTTTTTCGGGAAGGATCCCTGAACAACGGGGTATAGTATATTAGATCCATTGTGTACCCTTGGACAGCGGAGTAAATTTGTAACGTGGTTGACGTTGACCCCTGGACAACGGGGTATTTCAAATCTATTGCGTACCTTTGGACAGAGGGTGCGTACCTTTGGACAGAGGAGTGCTTTCGAAGCCTTGACTCCTGGAAAGCGGGGTATATTAGATCCATTGCGTACCCTTGGACAGCGGGGTGCATTCGAAGCGTTGATCCCTGGAAAGCGGCATACATTCGAGACATTTTGGGCCTCTGGACAGCGGGTTGCATTCGAGACGCTGTTGACCCCTGGACAGCGAAGTTTACCATTGCTGTAAATTGTAGCTCTGCTGGCCTCATCATTGCGGTGACCAGCAGACCTCGAAGTGGCAAGACGATTGTTGTCGATTGAAGCTTTTCTGATTTCACAATCGCAATGACCAGCAGTAAATAATGTTTCATCAGACTTAGCAGACTGCGTACAATAGAATGAAGACGATCGAGAGAAACATTGAAAGCAAGAAGGCAAGTGGTAAGAATCAGAGCATATTATAGAAGAGTGTTGAGATTGAGAACAGTGTTCAAAAGATTGCGATACAGAAGAAGAGCTAGATGTGCTGTTAGAGGCAGAGGGTCTGCCTGCTCAAGCATTCTGAAGAGTAGAGAAAGAAGTGCCTTTGTCTTGACAGTCACGATCAGGGCATTTGACAAGGACCCACTCATGGACAGAAATTGGTTGCTCTCATGGGAACAGGTGCTAGAAGTCAGAAAAGGCGAATACGGCCCACAAGTGCATAAGTACACATCGGCTTCATCACTACGGAAAACAGCATATGGGGAAATGGACTGGGACTCATCTTTTTGTAAGGACTCCCTACTTCCATTTTAATCACTAAGCTTTGGGTTGTAGGTATCATCAGGCATATCAGTATCAGTGCGAAAATGGCTGTAGGGAAGGGGGATAGAACCCCTCATGGACATCCAGCTTGCAGTCTTCAACAATGCAGGACTACGGGACAGGAACCTCCTTGGTACCTCTAGCTGACATACGTTTTTCCCTAAATTTTACCACTAGGTGATATAAGGGAACAAAATCCACCCATATACTGGGGATTGCGTATCTACGTGCTGACCGGCGCTCAAAGAAAAAGAACGGGCCCGACTTGGAAGTTGGACTTGCTACTATCATTAACATTGCAATCAGTTGATAAATGAACGGGATAAGATTTAACCCCAGCAACGGAGCTTCTGACCTCTTTACCGGCACGGTTGGTCAACATATCAACAACGTTGGGGCCCATCTGGACAGTAGTCTCATCTTTTGAGCTAGGGACGATGAAAAGAGCAGAAAAGCTGGATGTCTACCAACTTTTTCCAGAAGGACCACCTTACGAACGTCTCTTTCGCGCACCGAATCATCGCCCATCTTCATCGTTCACGAACGCACGTTATTATCAGGACATGTCTTTGCTTTGATCACCAAAGCATACGGATACCTGTCACGTGGAGGGGATCAGCAGCACATCGATCAGTAGAACGAAATCACCGGGCTGTATGTTTCGCTCTTCGCTTGTCTACTTCTGTCTATTTTGGAGTTTTAGAAGGTATCTCAAGAGCCTCTGCTTCCACCACTCAGAGGCAATTTTTCGAGTATAATGATGACCTTTCCTGAACTGATCTTTGCAATTGCATCATCCAAAGTCACATTTTCTTCAATAGGCACCATAAATCCTATCATTAAGTCAAGTGGTCGAAGAACCTGTAGTTGATCTTCTTCTCCGAAGAAACGGCCTAAGGGTTGGTAATTCATGACGTATTCTGCCTCTTTGAAGATAATGAGCAACTCAAAATCTGATGGGGTACGTTTTACGTAGCTTGGACCAATAATGGCATCTCTAGCCTCTTCGAAGGTCTGGATTTGTCGTTCCACAAACCCTTGGTGGTGAGGACTAGCAGGAACAGAAAAGTCGCTTTGATGTTTCTTGCTTCTTATCCAAGCATCGGTGAGTGTAGTGCTTTGAGCTTGCTCTTTTGCATTCCAGCTTTCAAAGCGTTACGCGCTCCAACAAAAGTTGTGGCGCAATCACAACGAATGTGTTGCGTTTTAACACCAGTTAGGCAAAGGAATCTTCTCAGAGCTTTTAGGAAAGCTGTGGTTTCCAATGATTCAATCATCTCTATGCGAATGGCATAAGTGGCAGTGCAGACAAAAAGCCATAGCCAGCATTTTTCGGTGCTTCTTCCTTTTTTTACATCATAAGGTCCCGCATAATCGATGGAAATTGATACAAATACCAGTTGACGAGGGGTGACTGCAATGTCTGGAAATGAAGACATCAATTGATTGGCTCATAGCCTATCTGATTTGTGTAGCTCAGAGAAATACTGCTACTAAATAGAGATGAATTTGTAATATCTTTTGCAGTTTGGTTGTATAATTGTTTTGAATTACCCATAAGATGCTGAATGACTTGATAAATCAGGTTTGCATAGTATTTGTAGCTTAAATATATACCAGAAAAACAGAGGTGGGCGTTGCGTAAAATAGTTTGCAAGTTTTGCAAGTTGCGCAAATTGCGCAAGTTTCGCAAATTGCGCAAGTTGCGCAATTGCGCAATTTGCGTTGCGCATTATGCCTTTTTTTTTCAGCGCTTGCGCAATTTGCGTTTGCGAATCGGTAAATCTAATATTTGTTGCGCTTTAATTGTGAATTTTTTTTCCAAGATTTGCAATCACAAAATAATTTTTAAATGTTGATCTGCATGTCCCTGTCAAAAAAAAAAATCTAGATTTTACAGAGTTAAAGCTAGACAGTTGATACATGCTGATTGCTGATAAAAAGATTTTTTTTCTTGTTTTATTTTCTTCTGCGTTATCTACTTTTTTTTCTTGTTTTGTTTTCTTTCGCGCTATCAGCTTTTAAACCGCTAAACGTGCTGTTTTTGAAGTTTGAGCGATTGAATATATCAAGGAGGACTTGTGTGTGATAGAAATCAAGGGTGCCACTTGGGAGATCCCCCTCAACCGGGTTCTCCAAAATTTCGAACTTTTAAACCGTTAGCGCTAGATGAATTAGATTTTTTAAATGGGTAAAAATCAAAAATAAACTAAGCGTAACAAAAATTGGGGGTGCCGCAATGGGAGTTTGCCCCAAACGGGCCCTCCAAAATTCAAACTTTTTACCACTCACGCTGGACACTTGAAATTTTCAGGGTGGGCAAATAGGCTATAAAAAAACGTTTTCCCAAACGGGGCTCTCCAAAACTCAAACTTTTTAACTTTTTAAAATGGATACATGAAATGGTGGTTCACAAATTTTCAACTTTCCTATTTGAAGCAACCTTTGCATTTCTGCACCATCAGCTTCTTCCGAAAGGTGCTTCTCCGGTGCAGACTTGACTAAGAGCAAATTAAGAATGCAACTAAGGGGTGAACATTTAAAAGCATTCAATGTCATGCACTGCAATAAAGCGTTGCTTTAAACCAAATCGTTTAACAAATTTTTTCTGAAAATCGGTGGTGGTTGACTTGTTGTTCACTTTTTCAGCAAATTAAGTTAATTAAAGCCAGATTAGGATTCGGTTTTAGCTATTCGGAATAATTCTGAAATAGCCAAGTATTCTGAAATGCCCATCCCTAGTGGTAGTACTTGTGCTTCAAATAAAGTATATGCCAGGGCTGCCCAACCCGTAGCCCGCGGGCCACATTTGGCCAGCGAAGCTATTTTGTGTGGCCCGGGAGGTCTTTTTGCGCGCTTGATTTCCTCATGAAAAGGCTTACCATTTTCTGACAAATAAAAAGGTCTAACGTTGGTCTTTGCCATCAATGCGGCTAAAAAAAGGCCAGAATTTCTAGGTAAAAGCTCTTGGTAAAAATGCATGTGGCCCGCAATAACTTTTCTCCCGCAATTGTGGCCCGTACCAGTAAAAAGGTTGGGCAGGCCTGCTATATGCTGTATACGGCTGAAAGACAAAGAGTAATGATTAAAATTATATCAGGGATCGAAATTAACTTTTTTCATAACTTGCCCGTCGGGCAAATGTTATCAAAAGTCTATTTGCCCAAGAAAATTTCAACTTGCCCGAAAAAAAAGTACTCTATGTTTTGAGGTTAACTTGGAAAAAAGCACTGAATTTGCAAAATACGCGTAGTTTCGAGAATTAAGTTTTTGTGTGCGATTGTTAAGATAATGTGATGCAATCAGTAAGTTTTCCAATCATGCATCAGCAAAATTGATTTTTTGATTGTAAATATTTCATTTAATATTTAACGATCATAATTATTAATTACCGTTGTGGTTTGTTGCAAACGTATTTTTATTAGCGAATTTTTTGAAAACTACACCAGCTAGAAAGCTAAAAGAACTTCAAAATAATCATAACAAAAAAATTGCAAAATTCTTGACATTATCTTCATGCAGCGCAGGGTAATACTTGTGGTATGTGAAACAGCTGTTAGCGTGGCAAGCGCCTGAAAAATTTTCTAGAAAAAAAAAACGGAACATTTTGTGCCAAACAGCTGCTAAACGCGTCCAAGAATCAAAAATCTGCCTGCGATTAAGACGTGTTAATTGCGATTAATAGGCTAATGTGCGTACTATTAGACACTGCATTAATTGTGATAGTTACAAAGTGCTTTCTAAAATAAAGCAAGAAACAGGTTTCTTTACGCACAAATTTTACTTTATTGCAACAAAACCGGGTAAAGTGCGTTTTTAAATAATCTTGTTTGAAGTCGTCAAATACGTTGTATTTTGATAACATGCCGTCGGGGAAGTTAAGCTGAAAACTAACTTGCCCGAAGCGATTTCAGCTTGCCTCGGGCAAGCGGGTAGGCGTTAATTTTGAATCCTGTATGTAGTTTATGCTACCTCACAGTGGTGGAGTGGAGGACACAAGGCTCGAGGCCAAGGCCAAAAACACAAAAAAAATCCGAGGCCAAGGCCAAGGACAGCCTTTTCGAGTACAGACCCTCTCGAGGCCAAGAACAGGAATGCTCGAGGCCAAGGACCAAGGACACAGCCGCAAGTGTTCTCCAAAAAAAAAGGTCTTCAAAATTTTTTTTCAGGCAATCTTCAATTCATAGGTGCAGTTAGAATTTTTGATTGGGGAGGCCTAAACCACAAATCACATGCAATGACGTCATCAAAAATTTGCCTGTCGGCACTTAACCAGGATTTTGCAATGGGAGAGGGCTTAAACTAATATAGTTGAAAAGTGCAAATACGTAACTTTGGAGAAGTTTTGAGAAAGCCACTGTAACTCAAACGTATCACAGACGGGGGCTGGGGGCGGGCTCCCAGCCGCCGGAGGCTTTAGGGTTCTGAGGGCGAAGCCCTCAGCTGTTGGGCGATTTTTTGTAATTTTTTGGAAAGAAAGCTATTTTAATGCCATTGAATCACCTTTCGCACATGTTTAGAACCAGTTGAAAGCACTAGATTTTTGACATTTGAAAGCCAATTAAAAAAATTAAATTTTTTAATCCTCCATCTAGTCGCAATTAAAGTCCAAAACTCGTTTAACGTCTAGCAGTTTGGTGTTAAAGTTTAATTGTACGTGATTTGCTCCAGGTAGGGGGAAGTAAGGTGCATTGTCTCGTGCAATATTTTAGCAAGAAATGAAAACCCACTCGAAGATTTTCCGTAGAGATTTTTGTTCTGTCATGAAAATAACCAGTTATAGAAGTGCATGTTAGGCCAGGGGGCCCAGGCTCCCTCATTTAAAGTTCAACGATTTGTTCAATCAGCATTTTCCATAGCTAATTTTTTAAAAAAGTATTTTTGTGCATAAAAACTGGCGAGGTGGAGGTAAATTAATGAATTGTTATTGAAAAATAGTACACTAGATGGTTACGCTTACTAACCATGTTATTGCTGGGCCGGATTTACATAGCGCTGGCCCCTGGCACTTTGGAGATTTTCGCAACTTCTTTCTGCCAAATGTACTGTAGGTGAAGACCATAAAAAGTCTTAAGATTTGAGCACAGTCCCCTGAGCTAGTACTGCGCCATATTGTGGTAAATCCGGCCTTGGTTAATGCATTACGTTCATAAAAAGTCTAGATGTGGTCTTGAGATAGCAACTTTTAGGATTAAAACTATCCGTTTCTTCCAGGTTTACGTTTAAATCGGCTGGCAAAAATTGATTTGAGGGGGTCCCGGGGCCCCTGGTCTTCAATATTGTTGTTCACTACAGATTTGTAAACGGGCCGACTATCACAGGCCCGAACCCGGCCCGAACCCGGCCCGAACCCGAAAACTAATTTGAAGCCCAAATCATGCCCGAAAAAGTCTGAAAGTTAAGTTACGATTGAAAAATTAAGCAGTATTGCCAAATTATTTTGATTATATTTTTGTGCACCTAAGACAAAAAGTACGTTTCAGGCCCGAATTAAGCCCGAAATTTTTGTCAACTTAAGGCCCGAACCCGACCCGAAAAACCCGGCCAGACTTACAACTCTATTCGCTACTGGTGTAAGCGAAAAATGCTAAAAAGAAACTGAAACTGCAGAAACAATAGGCTTTTTTGTCACATTTTTGCCATTGGTGAAATTTTAATTAGGGGGGGGAAGGCCCGCTTGGCTAAGCCTATGCTCCAATTGCGGAAAGCAAAAAAGGTATTTGCAAATTTTCCGCGAGGTTTCTGGCGTTTTCCAGCAAAATTTCAACGGTTCAAAAAATAGTGCTCTCCTCGAGCCGAGGACAGGTCAATTTTCGAGGACTTGATGCTTCGAGGCCAAGGACTTGAGGCTTCGAGGCCAAGGACTTCAAAATGTGTTCTCGAGGACATCCTCGAGGCCAAGGACGTCCTCGAGGACTCCACCTCTGGTTCAGAGCCATTTGAAAGCACTAAATTTTTGAAATTTGAAAGCCAATTGAAAAGATGATATTACTTGATGCTCCTTTTACTTGCAATTTAAGTCCAAAATACGTTTAAAATCTTGCATTCTTATTGTAAATTTTAATTGTAAGTGATTTGGTCCAGGTAGGAGGAAGTAATGCGCATTATTTCGTGCTACATTTTAATAGTAAATAATGATCCACTCGAAGAATTTCCTCGGAGATTTTTGTTTTGACATAAAAATAACCAGTTTTAGAAATATTTGTTCGGCCAAGGGACCCAGGCCCCCTCAATTGAAGTTCAATGGTTTGTTCAATCAGCATTTTCCGTGACAAATTTTTTTAAAGTATTTTGCGCGTAAAAACTGGCGAGATGGAGGTCAATTATTGAATTGTTATTGAAAAATGGTACAATAGATGGTTACGCCTTACTAACCATGTTATTGCCGGGCCGGATTTACATCGCGCTGGGCCCCTGGCACTTTGGGGATTTTTGCAACATTTTCCTGCCAAATATAGGTGAAGAAAAAAAAAAGTCTCACTATCTGAGCGCGAGGCCCTGGCACTGTGCCATAGAATAAATCTGGCTCTGGTTGTTGCATTACGTTTATAAAAAGGTTACATGAAGGCCTAGGGGAGAAAAACCCTTAATTTTACCCGGGTTACACATTTAAATTGGTTGGCAAAAATTGAACTGAGGGGGCCGGGCCCCTTGGTCTTCAATATTGTTGTTAGTTACTGTTGTAAGCGAAAAATGGTAAAAAGAAACTGAAACTGAAAAAACAATAGGCTTTTTTGTCACATTTTTGTCATTGGCGAAATTTCAATTGGGGAGGGGCCCGGGCCCCCTGCCTCCCCCTGGCTACGCCAATGCTCCAACTAAGAAAAACAAAAATGGTGTTTGCAAATTTTCCGCCAGGTTGCTGGTGCTTTACAACAAAATTTCAACGGTTAAAAAAATATAGTGCTGTCCTCGAGCCGAGGACAGGGCAACTTTTGAGGACGTAAGGCTTCGAGGCCAAGGCCAAGGACCGGAGGCTTCGAGGCCAAAGACTGGAGGCTTCGAGGCCAAGGACTTGAAAACGTGTCCTCGAGGCCAAGGACGTCCTCAAGGACTCCACCTCTGCTACCTCACTAATAACTACGAAATACTTTTTGTTTTTTGTACTCTAATTAGTAGCCGAAAACTTGGGCTCTACAATAGGAAAAAGATTAGATGAAAGGGTCGGAAGAACAAACGACAAAATCACCAAAGATTGCTTCCCTGCCTACAATGGAGATGCGTGATTGCAAAAATTCAAAAGATTCAACACTGCTATTTCTAGTTTGGCCGCCTTCGAGAGATTATTTGCTGTTGGTTCTGATATTTTGCGATGGAAAAAATCGTCTATGACGAAAGAAAATTTAAAAAAAATTTGTGTTGCCGCGTGAAAATAAAAAGTGTTTAAAAAAGTCAAATTTTCTTCATGAATAACGCATTATTTCTGAATGAGAGTGAGTGGAGTTTTTTTTGTATTGGTGTTTATTTATTTTTGTTTTTTTTTTGTTTTAGTGTTTAATTGCTTTTTTTCAACAACAAAAATAATTCTTTCTTCGGTCTTAGATATGTGCCTTTAGTAATAAACGCTAAACAAAATGCAGTTGGTTTATTCCAGTGCAGCTTAGCTGAAAATGGTACTATGTTTATATTTCCATATTTTTATACTTAGCACCAAGGATGGCAGTACGATACGGTACGCCTCAATTTTTGCGAAGAGATACGGTCGCTGGTACGGTGCGCTTTTTTGTGATGGAACGGTTACGGTACGTTGGTACGGGACGTCTTTTTTGTAATGGTGCGGGTACGGTACGTTGGTACGTGGTTTGAATTAAAAATCTCAGACTTTTCGCACATTGCACCGGCTTTTTGTATGCAGAAGCAAAAGACAGCTAAAGCCGAAGTTAAATGTGTGAATTAAGATCGCTGATTTATAGGCAAGTAATTTCAAAGTCAGTTAAAGTTGCGAGTAGTTAAAAGCAAGGATGGCAGTACGGTACGGTACGTAAGTACGGTATGGTACGCCTCAATTTTTGCTAAGAAGTAAGCTACGGTGGTACGGTACATCTTTTTTGTAATGGTACGGGTACGGTACGTTAGTACGGTACGCTTCAAAAATTGAACTGAAGTACGGTGCGCTGGATCCTTGCTTAACACCATCGTCTGCAGCGCGCTTTTGAAACTTCGATTATGCAAAAATTTGTATTCAAAAACTTTTTTAAATAGCAAAATTTGTATGCGCTTCTCAAGCAATCAATTCGTAGGTGCGCTGTACTATTTTCAATTTTTGGTTGCAGAATTTGTGTTAGCGCTTTAAAACATTTAGAATTTTCGTTACGGAATTTGCAATTGCGCTTCAAGATTTTAAGATTTTGGTTGCGAAATTCGCATTTGCGCTTTAAGCTTAAAAATTTTGGTTGCGGAATTTGCGCTTGCGCTTTAAGCTAAAAAAATTTTGATTGCGAAATTTGCGCTTGCGCTTTAACCCTAAAAAATTTTGGTTGCGGAATTTGTGCTTGCGCTTCGAGCTTAAAAATTTTTGGTTGCGGAATTTGCGCTTGCGCTTTACGATGTTTTTTTTAAACGCCCAGCTCTGCAGAAAAATATGGATTATGGTTACAAGCATAGGTGGAGTCCTCGAGGACACATTTTCAAGTCCTTGGCCTTGAAGCTCAAGTCCTTGGCCTCGAAGCCTACAAGTCCTCAAAAATGCCCTGTCCTTGGCTTGAGGACAGCATCATTTTTTGATTGATTAAAAAGAAAAAAACAAACAAAAGACAACGTATCTGCTAGTCTGTCAATTCGTTGTTTCGTTTCCTTATTTGAAAAATAATACAATGTGATAGCCACCTAAGCCAAATCATACTGAAACCTATTTTGAATGACATTGTGTGAAACCTCTAATCGAAGAACAAGGAGACAAAACGCATTGTCCAAAATTGTTATTTTCATTTTTGCTAACACTTTCGGTGCAGGCGGTAAAAACTGCAAAGCACTGCAGTGAAGACATTCTGAGCCATAACAAGGAATCCGTAGTTCCGGACAAACCATTTTGAGTAGCTAATGCTAAAACGTGACCGAGCCTATTCTGGGTATGAGTTTAGAAGAAAGCATGTGTGTGATAATAAAATGTAATACAGTATTACCAGGAAGGCATATTGGTATATTACCGTAAATTTGTTAGTATATCTCGTTGAGAAAACTTGTTTTGAAAATACGCGACCTTGGAATAAGATGGAATAACTCCAATCACTGGCAAGCGGTCTATGGAGCAAAACCACGTCTAATGAACAATTTGTGTGTCGGAAATCGCCGTTAAGAATCCCAAATAACAAACTGTTGGGTCACAAAAAACGCTGAATAAAGAATTATTAAGAAATTACCGTAAGTGTAAAATTGAATATAACTAGAATTGTTCGAATGCCTGGAGTGCTTTATAAATTTTTTACAACCTTGCAAAAAAATTTGAGCGTTTTTAGAAAAAATTAATGGTTTATTATTTTTCCTTTCGGCAATCGTGGACTTCTTGAAGGGAAGTTCAAAAATGCCTTCCTTCTTAATACGAACCTGCTTTGATCCTCAGCTTTTTTGTAATTAAATAACTTATGTGAATTTAACAAAGTGTCTTTTGGCAGCCGAAACCTTCGCGCTTATTCAGAGGCAGGAATTAGATGTTAGAAAGACAAAATGCACTGAAATATAAAGAAAAGATTAAAGAAAAGAATGGGTTAAAATTAGAGTTGGGAAATTGTGAGAAAACAAAAGTTTTTCTAACTTAGCATTTACCATATTTTCTTTTCAAATTGTTTTGAAAATTTAAACGTGTAATCTTTTTTAAAGTCACAAAAATTGCTTTTTTTCCAAAAAAAATCACTAAAATTTTTAACGGTAGCATGGGGATTTTGTCCTTGCCCCAGAACCCTGTATTTTTTCAATGCCAAAAACTTTTGAGCTTACAAATATACCCTTTACGGTACCTCAATTCATGTAAAAAACATAAGCTTACAGTATTTTGCAATATTTTTAGACAATAATTTTTCAAAAATTCCTTAAAAAGAAATGGTTTAACCAAGCAATATGGTTTGCATGCAGGAAATTACTAAAAACGTGGGGTTCCATAATTAGTGGATGTTTACATCGGGACCCTAACTGATGAAATTATGGCTTTAAAATTGACCATTTTTACATTTATAATTTAGCTATATTTAGCATTTAAACTGTGAAATATCGCATGGGGGGACGCTTAAGCAGCCTGAACAAATGCATTTGGAATTGCCATAGCAACTTGGTGTGAATTTTGCCGCGAAATCAGAAGAAAAACAAAAACAATCGTCTACTGTTGCGATTTTTTCGCAGCCAAATTTGAATGAACACCAAAAATAAAATGAATTAAAACAAAACAAAGTCTTCAACCCAGTGTGTGCGATTTTTAACCGCTTAATTGAAACGAAGCCCAAAGCAAAAAGGTTTAAAATGAAGACCAATGCAAAAACGTTTTTTTACCATTTAGACGTGGAGACAGCATTAATTGTAATTGTAATTGTAATTACATTTTTATTCACCAAGTTGCCTTGGCCAGGAGACAGCGAAGGGACCTTTCGGTCTTCGAGTCAAGCTGCCACCTGCCCACCTGTCTACCACACAAGGCGGAGGCTTCATACTGTCCCTTTAATTGCTGAACGTCAAGCAGGGAAGCTGTGAATACCAATTTTTATAGTCTTTGGTTTGACCTGACCGGGAATCGAACCCGAGTCTACCGTTTCAGTAGCAGACGCTCTATCCACTCGACCACTGATCGGTTAAGGTGTTGTCAAATGAAGTTGGATTGTAAGACGTGATGTCTTTTGTCTTTGTGAACCGTTAAATTAGTTCTGCCTATTTCACTTCAGGAATAATTTAATTTGTTAAATTATCGCTGTTTGTGGTTGAGAGATTGTCCACTGCATAAACTGCACGGGTGCAATATCACTTAGGACAAGTGATGCAATGTCTTGTGAACTATTGAATTAATTCTGCCTATATAAACATTGTATTTGCATTGGGTGAATTGTTTATCTCTGTCCTTTAACTCACCGGCCCCCTTATGCACTTGGTCCCCTTGCCCATTTTATTTGATTAATTTTTCCTTCCTGTCTGTTAGCCAACTTGGTCACCTGTCCAGAGTTAATTTTATTCCCCTTTTTTTACAGGTTTCCATGGTCACAATTGCAATTATTTTTCCCAATCACATTTTGATTTTAATTTTATGGGCTAGTTTAGTCATGTTTTGAATTTCGGTTTGTAGGCTAGCTTAGTTTAGCTTTTGAATTTCGGTTTGGACGTCAGTTCTGCCGATGAACGTTGGTATTACGCAAAACTCGAGTCCAGAGCAGTACGCGGGAAAAATTTAGGTCTACCTTTTTAGTAGCTGAAGTTACGAGATGAAGACGATAGCCTATAACAATAGCTTGGTTATTCAAATTTACCGGTTGAGTTAGTCTAGTTCAGGGATCAAAATTTCTTGCATTGTTTTGACTCCTATTTACACTGACGATGAAGTCAGTTGACTTCGAAACACGGGAATGTTCCAGCGATGGGGGCTCCGCCTCACCTGCGTAACTATAGGGGTTGAAATGATTACCCATTTAGACATGGAGACAGAATTAAGGTGTTATTAAATAAAGAAGAATTGTAAGACGTGATGTCTTTGTGAACTATTAAATTAGTTCTGCCTATTTTATTTCAGGAATACTTTCAAAAGGTTTTATTTGACGATTTTATTGCTTGTGGTTTTATTGTGCGATATTTGTTTTATTGATTGTGCAATATATGTTGCTTTTGCGCAATATTTGACCGCCACATTCAAATGAAGACCAAGCAAATTAGAAAAAAAAGTTATTTCTCGCTTACCCTGTATATAGGGGGACGCTGAATTTTCCATTAGGGAAGCCAAATCTCAATGGGGGGGCACGCTAACTACCCAATCGGTAGTTAGCCTCCCTCTTACAATTTAAGTACTGGTTATATTTTCATTCACAGGTTATGGCCTTTCTTCATTACGGCGATACCGCTACGATGCGAAATCAACGTCAGCTTCTAACGTGTAAAACTTCAAAATGGCAGTAGTTATTATTTAAAAAAAATATTATTTTCGAAATATTATCAAAAACGTAACAATATGCAATATCTTAAGCAGTTTCGCGCTTAAAAATTATGGAAAATTTACCGATCATAATTTAAAAAATTTGTGCTCTCGGTCCTTGGCCTTGGCCTCGACCATTCCTGTCCTTGGTCTCGAGAGTCGAGAGGGTCTGTCCTAGAAAAGTCGGTCCTTGGCCTCAAAGGTTGTGTCTTCGACTCCACCTCTGGTTACAAGCTTACATGTCATGCTTACAAGTGGGTGTACTAAATAATAATTGGTTCGCCGGCAAACAAACTGTCTGAAGGCATTGATGAAAGAGTCCGCCGTCATAGAATGCACACGAATCCAAATGCACCGCTCTGGTCGTCATGCTCGTTAGGATGAAGCTGTATCTCTTCACCGATCTCCGCCCCTGTTTAACAAAAGAGGGGCTAAAGTAATCTGTCTAGGTATTATAAAAAGGTGGCTTATCCACGTCAAAACGTTCGTTTGGTAGGTCTGCCATAATTTGTTTCAGAGGCTTAGCATTGTGCTTTCTGGATTGTAAGCACTTGCCAATGGTATTGCAAACAGTCGCTGCTCCGCAAATAGTCCAATACCTATGCGGTATAGAGTAGAAGCTAGTCATGCAAAAGTCACGTAGAGAGCCGCATTTAAGAGTAACCCTCTATTGCTTTTTTTTCATAGATTTGGTTTAAATACAACATTTTTCAATCGCATTGCTGCGAGCTGTGTAGTGTAGTGGTTAACGCGTTCGCCTTCCAACCATCGCACACGAGTTCGATTCGTGCTTGGGTTATGAACGCGTGAAATAGAAGTATACAAAGCATAGATGCAGGAGCGGGAAACTGTGTAGTGTAGTGGTTAACGCGTTCGCCTTCCAACCATCGCACACGAGTTCGATTCGTGCTTGGGTTATGAACGCGTGAAATAGAAGTATACAAAGCATAGATGCAGGAGCGGGAAAGGAAATGCACGGAGCAATCTTTTTTTGCTTGAAAACCTTGCATTACAGTTCGGGTTGGGGCAGCAATGCCAGCCCGAGGGGTAGCAATTACGCGGCAGCAGCTTTTTTTGCTTACGAAAGCAACGTACCGTTACGCTTTAGTGCGACTCCCTGCGTAAATTTTGAATGACTAGCTTCTCGTGCGGTATGGAGGTCCATGTAAGACTCGTACCAAAATATCCAACGCTTCTGTGGTAATCCTCTACAATTAGTTTGGTCTTATGATGAGAATTTAGGAGTATTATCGCGGATGTTGCACATTATAAGGCTGAAGAGACTGCTGTAAACGTTCCCCAACTCGTAAAATGTCGTCACTAATCATTAGATTCAGTTTCACCAAACGGTTATTTTGCTTACGCAGTGTTCTTTGCCGGAGTGAGGTCTGGTGATTTCCACTGCAAAGCTCTCTTGTTGTACATAGTTGATTCTTGCCTTCTCAACACGGTCTAATTCATCCACTGAAATAGATTTGAAGGTTATTTTTTTAAGTAATAATTTATCCCAAATTCGAAGGATCCAGGCAGCACTCCTTTTAAGTATGTATCAGGTTGAGAAACGGGAAAATCGGGTTTCCATCGACAGGCCTGCCTGATCTTTTGATACAGCACTACAGAATTTTTTTCAGAGTCAAAAATTTGACGGACAACTGCGGTAGTGGGCAACGTGGCTGAGGCCGTAAATCGGTTACATTAAGCAAAAACGTAGGCCCTTTCAGCCTATTAGAATTGGATACAAACGATTCGGTGTCGGTTCCTCGCGTAGGTAGGTCCTTAGAAGGTACGTATGTCTATTAATCTGCCGCTGTGTGCTCCACGATTTTGGTCAAACTATTTGCTAATATACAGGAAAATGCTTGTTAGTGTTAGCAATCATTTACAAAACCGCTGTCAAATCAGTCCAAAACGTAGCTTGCCAAATAGGTAAAATTAGTTCTTGCTGTAGCATTTCATCAATTTTTAGAGCAAGCACAGCAGCCATTAATTCTAAACGTGGAATTGATATTGCCCAAATCGGTGCTAGGCGTGCCTTGCCAAAAATAAAACGGCAAAAAACGTTGTCATTGTGACACACGAATCGCAAATAACTTACAACTGTGTAAGCAACAGATGAAGCATCGCTAAAATGATGAATTTGAATTGATTTTACGCAGTTCATACTACAGTTCTGCAGGAACAAAAAACGAGGAACAACTAGCTCCGTTAAAGCACTTAAATCTTGAATCCAGCGGTTCGATTTCGTAGTATCTTCACTGGTTATTTCTTATCCCAATCTACTGTAACTTTTGTCTGGAGAGGTTTTGGAGCAAAATTTTACCGCTTAAAGACACAAGGGCTACAAATCGCAATGGGTCAAAAAGTGAACTAGTAATCGATAAAACGCCCCTTCTGGTTAAGGGTTTAGTCTTAAGATTAGTTTCAAACCAAAAATTGTCTGAAGTAAACTCTCATTTGACGCCTAACACACTTAAGTTTTCGTCTTTGTTCAAATTGAAAGCAGAAAATGATTTTTCTTTCAATGAAATCTGGTTTAAAACTTCACTGCAGCTACGAATCCACTTAGTCAGATGGAAGCCTACTTTCTTTAGTAAATTGGTCAATTGCTGCTATAAATTCATTGCTTCTTCTTTGCTGGCAGCAGATTTCAAACAGTCGTTCATGTAGAAGTTCTCTTTACAGTTTCTACAATGCTTGGCTCATAGGAATCGGAGTTGTCGACGGCCGTTAGCAACCAAGCAAAAATCGCACAACTGACGAAGTAGCACCGAACAAATGGACCTTCATACAGTATTCGTCGGGAGGGAGACTTGTATTTCCTCTTGGCCATCATAAGAACCGCAGAAAATCCCGGTCGTTTGGAATCACACGGACTTGGTGAAACATAGCTTCGATATTCCTCACCATAGCGATCTTTTTCTTTCGAAAACGGAGAAACACACCAATCAAATTACTTAAAAGATCTGAACCTCGAAGTAGTTTTTGATTTAAAGATTTGCCTTTGGAGTTGGCGCTGCAATGAAAAACAACTTGTACTTTACCGGGTTTTTGAGGGTGTAAAACCGCGTGATGAGAAAGATACCAACGCAACTTTGTTTCTATATTTTTCTCAATTTTTTCAGCATAACCGTTTGTGATGTAATCTTCAATTACAGTCGTGTATTTTTGCTTTAATTCAGGGTTCTTATCTAATCGTCTATACAAGTTGCCAAGTCTCGATTCGGCCAAGACACGATTTTCTTCAAGATCGGGAGATTCTGGTTTTTAAGGTAGGGCAAACTGGTAATGACCATCAACCATGCCTTTGCTTTCGTTCATGGAAATCAATGCTAAACGATCTTCCTTTGAAGAGCCTGCGCCAAAATTTGTCGAATCCGGAATTAAATCCATTCGCCATAGTTTCTGGATCTGATCTTCAAGTATCTGATTTGATCCTTTTACAAAGTTCACGTGATCAGATTTTATTTGCTCTTTGCGTGAAGCAGCACCAATCAGTGACTAGTCTTGTGTGAACGGCGTGCGTAAGGTTGTCCTGAAGTTCCTCGTCTCTCTTCCAGCGTTAAAAACAGTTCTAAATTGTCGATTCCTATAAACAATTCCACCGGAGCAGATAATGAAGGAATGTGTAATGCCTTTAAGTGTGGCCAAGCGTTTAGTTCATTAGCAGTCAGAGAGCTATTTGGTTTGATTGGTAGAGCGCCAACGGAGAAAACTTCTTGCAATTTCACTATTTCATCGTTGTGCAATCCGGCCTTTTCACTTTCATAGCACTCATCTTTCTAATTTACAGTTGTAAGCGCAATCGAAACGTTTTTGCCTTCAATACCTAAATTCTTAAAAAGGTTTTTATCACACAGTGTAGTGGTTGAACCTTGATCTAAGAAAGCATAGGTGGTAATTGCCTTGTCCTTGTAAAACATCTGTACTGGGACAACAATTAGAAATACACAGTCATCATCAACAGAAGCAAAATGCACAGAACGCTTTGTATCGGGCAACGAATTGTTGGTCGATGGAGCAGGGTTAGCTTTGCTTGAGCTGCGATTTGCAAAGTCCCGATGCAGCAGGGTGTGATGTTTACGCTTGCAATCTTTGATTGTATTGAGCTATTCAATCGGCAAAAACACGAAATATGGCCTCGTTTAAAGCAATTATTGCTCAAACAATTTCGACGAGTGAACGAAACTCGATCTGATATGCATAAATCTGCGAACTTCGAACAGTTTTCAATTTTATGACCTTCCTTGCAAAAAGCACATTTGTTTGAGTTGTTACCAACAACGTTTGAGGTGAACGATTTCGTTTCATCAGGTTTCGCAAAGAACGTCGCGGCACTTTTTTTTTGCTTTGCTGATACTAAGCAGAAGCAAACGAGGTGTTGGCGATTTCAGCCTCATCTTTTATAAATTTGACAAGGGATTTAAATTTGGCACCAGCGCCTCGTTATTCAATTTTAACTGCAGTTCTTTCCAACGAGTTTGTAAAGCGAATGGCAATCTTTTCACAATAGCAATAATTGTGTCCAAGTTATCTAAATCAACTTGATAATTTAAGCGATTTAGCGTGACTTCGCTTTCCACTATAAGCTGAGCAAGTTTGCCAGTTCTTTAGAATCGTCTAATAGTATAAGTGGGCCTTTAGTTAACTTTTCGCAGTGGGAGCGTGCAATTACGTTGGCCTTTCCCTAATTATCCTTAAGCAATCTTAACGCTTTAGCGTAGCCTTCTTCAGGGTTCAACAAGCAGCAATAATCAAATAACTGTTTGGCTTTGCCTTGGCAATGTAGCACCAAATAGAGCAATTTTTTGCTAACGGTTAAATTAGCGGCATCCATGATCTTTTCAAACATACTCATGAATTTAGCGTATTTACTTGGGTCTCCGTCAAATTTTGAAATCTCCAATATTGAGGAACATCTCTTTGAGGCTGAAACGCTGAAGCAAATGAAAGCAAATGTTTGGTGTCAAAACTCGGCGCTTGAGTAACATAAGTTTCATTCGCTGCGCTATCATGATGTCGTTCGCCAATTATTGGTTTGTTAATTTCACCACTTCGAGATTGTGATAAGTTAGTAGTTTTATTAAATTACACTCGCCCCCGTTGAGGAATAAACGCGTTTGCGTCAACATTTGGAAAATGTGGTGCACTTGTAGCTACTGTAAAGTATTACGTGTGGCAAACGTAGGACAGTTTTTGTCTATCACTTTGGCTGGAAACAATTTTTTCAACGGGGATGGGACACTTTTGATGGAAACGTTTCGGCTCTGGGCAGAGTTATCAATTTTAAATGACGTTGGTACGTCAGCATCAATCTCGTTCGAATGGGGCACGAAATGGGTTCCTCCGGGGATTTGGACAGAACGAACAGCCTTTGTTGACGTGGGCCATTAAAATTTCCCAAATTTGACTCAGCAATTTGCGACGGTTGTGAAGAGTTCTTATCATTTAAACTTTCAACTAGTTTAGAAATCTGTAGCAAGCCTTTTGGTAGTGAAGATTTAGTTAAACTAAACTGCGACACAATTTCAGAGGAAGTGCTCCATTCAGGCGATATATAGCCACCGCGATCAGTTTCCTCTTCCAAACCTTGGCACTGCATAGAGGCCTCGTCTAGCTGCTGTTTTGCCTTCAGCATTTCACGTTTTCGTTTTAGCTCTATTTTTTCGATTTTGCGTGTATATTTCATTTCGGCCTCTTCGCGTTCGCGCTTTTGACAGCTCGGCCTCTTCGCAATCACGTCTTTGACGTAACTCGGTCTCATCACGTTCACGCTTTTGACGTAACTCAGTCTCTTCATGTTCCAAACTTAGCTGTTTTTCAATATGCGAAACCTTTAAAGGCGCTACATGCTTATCTGCTAATCCTTGAGCCATCTTATTACTCGAAGTAGTAGTTATAGTTAACGATCTCTGCAACCTAAGCAAATGCTAAACCGACAGCATGCTTGATATTTCCACCGACGTTAGATCATTTCATTCTAGAAATTTAGTTACTTTTGAAGCAAATAGGGACTTTTTGGTGCGCTGTTCTTTGAGCGTATTTTCTAATTAGCTTTTAACGCTAGATTAGGAAGCATTCGACAATTTAATGATTGTGTTTTCTAGGCAGGCAATATACGAGGTTAACCTTTTCAACGCCGGTGTTAATAAACTAGGCGAACATTCGTCCGCTCTTAATTTCTCTGCTTCGCAGTAGTAATGCTGCAATCTAGAAAAACCTTTTTGATTTGGTCGCTCTCCATCGTTTTAGAAAGTTACTCAACACAAATCAATATTACCTTGAACTTGATGTTGAAAACTTGTTGAAAACTTAATGTGTAGCGACATGTTCTGCCTTTCTGTTTAACGCACTCTCCTTGCAGTTCTATTCTGTTTATATCATCTCAAATGTAGCGCCAAGCGGAGTGGTTTTCAACAGTTATGCTCCGAGCTTCGAAACAGTATGTCACTGCTCACTACACACCTTAGCATCTTCAAAAACAGTGTGTTTAAACAGTATGTATCTACCCACTTCTGAACAGTCGCGCAGGAAAAAAAGCAAGCATTAAATTGCGCTGCGGAGCAAAACGCTTGAAGCAATTTTCTAGGCGCAGTAGAACCACGCTAGAGGAAAAGGGACACATCCGCTGCATTTTAAACACTAACTTGCGGTAACAACAATGAACTATATAGATAGTGCTTGTTGAATACAGGTAAGTATAATTAGAGTATTTACAAGATGGTAAAATGTGTATTCATAATTATGTTTGTATTTTCTCAAGGACAAGTTAATCTACTTAAAGTACATGCCTTGTATTCTGGTATATAGAGCATTCGAGTATCACTTTCTATACACTAAATTCAAGTATACAAGTAGAGAATTTTATTTTTAGTGTCAGAGTGTAACTAATATTTTTTAAATTTTGTGGGACGTTTATGCTTTAATAGGTTTGCATTTCTTAATTTTTCGGATTAGGATTCGGATAGCAAAAATAAGTTTCCGATTAGGTTTTGAATTCAGATATTGAAGAAAGTTTCGGATTAGGATTCGGAGTCACAAAGAGTGACTCTGTACATTCCTGGCGCGTAAACAGACGTGCGGAGAACAAAAGAAGAGCATTGAAGAAAAAAATTTGCTCTTGCTCCGAAGATTTTTTGCGATCAAGCGTATTTGACTGATTTGATTGGGAATATTCATAGAAAGAGTTAGACGTAAAGAAAAAAGTCAAGCTGATTGGACAAATTGGTATATTTTAAAACAAATAAAAAATGAAGAAAAAAAGCAAAACAACTGGCAGTTTGTAGTCTATTAATAAATGTCTATGGTCAGATCATATAATCACGGATTACAAATTACAATTAAGCTTGTTGTTAATTGCAAACTCAAAGAATTGATAATGGCATTTTTCGAGGACCGAAACTCTCGCGATAAATTTTGTATGCATGTTTGCTGCAAAAAATTACAAAACACGCTGCAAACTTGGGTTGGAACACATTTACAAGCTTTGAGTTAGTGACCAGTTTTTGATGACAGATCACAAAAAAACCTTTTCAAGTTCCAATGAACACCAGTAACATTATCTTTACAAAAAAAACATGCGCAGTTTTTAAAAAATTATCGACTTTTCAAGGTTTTTTGTTTTGTTTTTTCAGCAGTTGCGCATGATGCGTGCTTTTTCGAACTATAAATGCTTCAACTAAACCTTATAATTAAACGAGAACTGAAGGCAGAAACAACGAGGTATCTAAAGTTAGGGCAATCGTATTAGATTAGATTGACGTCGATCCATTCTTCTTGACCCAGCTGTTTTACAAATTCTACTTAAAAACACGACGTATAAAGGCCTCCTTGATTGTAATTTTTCGTGGCAACGCTGACTTTTCAATGCTGTAGCCCAGCCAACAGAGAGACCAATATGGTTGCTTATATATAGGTTAAAGGGATTTTGTGCCTTAGCCTAATCGCAGCATTACCTTAGGATAGAACTACAAGATGGCGTCACCGATGTTATTAATGCCAGAGTTGCCTACAAAAACGCTACGCTGTTTTTGAAGTAGAATATTTCTAGAACGGCTGGTTTGGGAGGAATAGATCATAGCGAATCCAAATTAATATCATTGCTTTGACTTTAGATGAACCCATGGATTTTGTCTATAACCCTCGTCAAATTTTTTATTTGCCAAGTTGGATTGGCCAGGAGACAGCAAAGGGACCTCGCTGTCTTCTAGTCAAGCTGTCACCTGCCTTGTTGCTACACAGGGTAGTGGTTTTTTATGCTGAGCGTCAAGTAGAGAAGTTGTGAATGTCAATTTTTTTAGCTGTTGGTTTCAATTCACCAGGAACTGAACCTAAGTTTACCGCTTCAGTAGCAGACGCTCTATAAAATATTTGACCACTTATTATTGCTAAAAAACGGAACAATCTACATAAATCAGAGGACCTTGGACAGGAGTTCATAACTGGGGGTAAATTTCACCTGCCCTAGGGGGTAAATTTACTGACTGGCAAATTGAAGCAAACTTCAATCTTCAATTGTGCAAAACCCACATATGTCTTGTTGCCAGTGCCGTTGCTAGAGTAAACGAAGTGAAGGGGCACTAGCCAAAAGTGGGGGGGCACTAAAATTAGCTCATAAAAACTGATTTTTGCGAAGAGGGTTGAACCAAAAGTAGTTTTTTTTTACAAAGCTGCCTGAATCAGCCCCCGTGCTGAACAAACTGATGCAACTCAAGCGTGTCACAGACGGACATAGTCACTAAATATTTAGTGACTGTGGACGACGCCTGGGAGCGGAGCCCCCAGCCGCTGGGCGATTTTTGCAATTTTGCAGCAAAAAATAACGATTTTAGCATCATTTTATCACCTTTGCACTTTTCGAAGCCATACGATAACTAAATTGCTAAAATTCAGAAGTCATGGTAACATTGATGGACAAGTTAATACAAAACGTTTGCTTTGTTAACCACTAGTCCATTAGCAAACTTCATACCTCCGCTAAAGTTAATTCGTTATTTTTTGTTTTAATTACCGGAAGTTAATGAAATCTGTTAATTCATTAACATTTTGAGTGTAATTGAGATTTTTTTTCACTCGCTTCTAGATAATGTAATAACACTGCGTACAGAAAAATTTATTGCTATTGTGGTCTTTTTGCGATTTGGAAGTTACATTTTACAGTCTAATCTAATTTCAAGATAAAAATAGATTTATATGTACTAACGAAGCTGCGATCAGAAAATCTTTGAAAGTTGCGAACAGCGATAATTAATAGATGTATGTGGCTGCAGCTTATTATTTGCCACAAAACATCAATAATCATTAATTGTTTGGCACTTTTTCCCCAAAAGGTTATATTGCCTATCGTGCATCAAAATGCTCATAATTATTCACCAGAGTAAAACTAACCGAATTTTAATCAACTCTTATTTAAACAAAACACAACAAACTATTGTATAAACGCAAATGTTAAGTACAGCCTACGCATACCGCAGTTCAACTCATCTAACGTCTAACCCACTTTATACTAGCATGATTAAAATTGTATTTGCAGCCTTTCTTATCGCACCGGTTCGTTTGATCCAGGGCTTGCTCTTTTTATTCTGCAGCCCTTTTCTTCGCTTTTTCTTTTACAAAACTTGTGCTAATACGCAATGAGTGTTACCAGTGCAAACAGGTTTGTACCGGTAAGATGAATGAATGGTACAAGATACGATAAAAACCTTATGTTAACGAAACTGAACGTAAGTTAATGAACCATTGTCGTTAACATAACGGGCATTTTAACGGAAGTTAATTTGGTCTGTTAACATAAAAAATACTTTTTAACGAATTAGCTACCCAGATAGCAATTTCATCTGGCTCACATCCGGGCCAGACCAGGCATCATGTGTTTCGAGCAACCGGGGCCAGACCTGGCACCACTCAGCCAGATCTGAGCCTGGCCGAAGCCAGGTCGGGCGTGCTAAACGGGCCCCGATCTGGCATTAACATCTGGCCCTGACCGGGCAAGAGCCCACTTGTTGTTTGAGACAGATCAAATCCAGACCTGGACCCGACGTAAAAAATTGTCACCAGCTCTGGTCCAGATCAACGCCAGCTATGGCATTTCACCTTAAAATCCAATACAGCTGGTTTTCAACATCTGGTCCTGATCGGGCGTTAGAGCACTTGTTACTCGTGCCAGGTCAGATCCAGATCTGGCCCAGATAATAAACGTCAATGATCTGCGGCATTTTGACCGCTAAATTACGACAGCGATTAGCTTTCGAATCATAAGTTTATTTCACAATACACAAGGCGATCACACAAACATTAGCAAAACACGTGGGAAAGTAACAGTTGTCAAACTTGAATTTTAACAACCAAGTAGGACTCGAAACATTTTACTGATTTGCAATTGCGTCGAATTTAAAATTGCGTTAAAACGACTTTAGCACAAAATCAAGAGTTGTCGTTTAGATCTTAAATTAAAAATGATGCAAAAATTTCCGTCAGAAAACGTAACCATGACAGATATACTAGGGTATTAATTTTTTTTCTGTACTGTCAGTGTCATCTCTGGCAATTGCATGAGATTCGGAACGTCTTTTCCTTCCGCCGTTACGATCTTTTGACCCGTCCAACCAATTCGTCTCTGTGCTACGATAATCTCGTTCGCTGGCATCAGAATAAGATCGACGGAGAGCAGCTAAACAAGAATATAGCATGAGAAACTTAACACTAGAACAGAATGTTTTAATATAGCAGATATCTAGCATAAACTGAGGAAGTGCGCATACAGCACAATACTTCAAGATATCTTGATTGTTTACTGTGCACTAAACAATGAAATTGTGATTAATTTGCCAAGTTAAAAGCACAATTTTACGCGATAGCACCGACTTTCGAGTACAGATACATAAAAATCAGAAACCGGAGCAGCAGCAAAACGATACTCATTCAGCAGTATTTGAATAACTTCTATAAGAGTAAGAACAACAAAATATTTGTTGCACATATCAACGAACTCTCTTACACTTCGACTTGAGCTAACTATTTGCCAGCAAACTCAGTTAATGACCATCCACTTAATTGTGTAGATCAAGGGTCGGCAACCTCCGGATTCGGCCCGCCAAGCACTTTCACTCAGCCTGTGCAATTTTATGCTTACATGGCCCAAGACCTTTTTAATGATTAAAATTTACCAACAACCCCGCCGAACTGCTGTTTCCTTTCAAAGCAGGACATCCTGACGCGACCGACCTGACGCGAGACTTTTCACCCGGGAATTCTGACGCCATGGACAATTGGACATCCTGACATTAGGGTTAGGGTTAAAGTTAGGGCGTTTGGATGTCCCTGGCCTCAAGAATACCGGAGTGAATTTTCTCGCATCAGGTCGGTCGCGTCAGGATGTCGCGGACCCGTTTCCTTTGGTCACCGCCATTGAATCAGCTGTAAAGTGACTAATTTTCGGCCAAGGACCTTTCTTTTTTTGGCATCGCCATTAAATCGGCTGTAAAATGCTTAATCCTTTTTTTTGATCTATTGAAATGGTGATGGACCACTGAAACCTTATTGGGTCTAAATGTGGCCCAAGAGACGAAAACGTTGCCGACCCCTGGTGTAGATAAATAACATTTGGCTAGATGCTAAAGATTGAGGAAAAGTCGATTCGACTGATAACTCTAGTAGCCACACACACACTTTTTTGGGCCTTCCTTATCTTTCCATTACTTTACCAAGGAAATAAAAATTAATGCGTCTTACCAAACATGACTTTGTACAGTCACGGCTGCAGGAACGCCTTCTTAGCCTGGGCTCCTTTGCCACTTAAGTTGCATTTTAGGGACAACTCCACAGCAAAGGTCTCTTCCAACATTTTTTTTACAGTCTCTGCTGGAGATCTGCCATTAAAGGCAGTTAAATGCTCAACCTAAACAGAAGTGCATTCATTAAAATATTAGCAAGACAAGTTATATATTCGTTCTGTCTGGTAAAATACAAAAAAAAATCGTTAAGGTTCTAAATATTTAAAAGCTTAAAAAAACTTCATCCAATACCGCAAAGCTAAACTTTAAATGTTCGCATGGGAAACTCGTTTAAAAATCCAGACGACATGATATCCGAATGTTTTTTGTCGCGCAACAATTTTTTGAAATTTTTCTGTCTCGTTTTAATTTCTTCCAATGTATTGAAAATTCGTTCTAAAATGTTTTACTTGTGATAATGCAATGAACAAAAAAACTATAGTTAAATGGACTTTTGGATGAATAATTATATACAGGGGGCCTTCAGGCAGTATTTAAATGACAAGCTGAAAACTCAAAACATCCAAAGTTAAAAAAGTTGTAGGATGACTATTGATTACCAGAATGCTTTAAAGTCGCACAAACTTTTTTTAGTCTATATTCTTGATGTGAGCTCCATTTTTGTAAAGCATGCTTTTTCATGATTGCAGAAATTTTGTAATTGTTTCTAATGTCTCGACGAGATGATTTCCGCAGCGAAAACTGCCACATTTATTTGACATCAGTATGTTGGCATAGACGTTCCCCTTTGCTGCTCTGGAAACCACAAATCAAGTGGATTCAAGTCAAGACTGTCAGGGGCCAATCATAAAATTTGTGATTAAGATTTTTTTTGCAAGAGCTTCCAGGCATGACTTAACAAATCTGCAGTCTGCTGGGACCTTACTAATTTAATGAATACGAGGCATCCACGACAGCTGACCGCCGCAAATTAACCCTAATGTTGGCACTTGACTTGGTTTGAAATATGGGCGGGCCGCTACCACTAACAGTCAACACTGAGCATAGGCTGTATCGCAATTTTTTAATGTTTTGGGCGCTTGACACAAACCTTTTTGCGCTATCCCTTTTGTTAAAGTCAAGTCACGTCTATCCTTTTTGTTTTATGAATTTCACAAGTCTTCTGAATTTGTTAAAGTCACGCAAGCTATGCGAGGTTTTGCGCTATCATGCATAAACCAAGCTAGCCCCAACTTTGCTTTTTTTCACTTAATTGAACTTGTTTGTTCACTTAATAAGAGCACCATAAGTTGTAGACCACACTTACTTAAACAACAATACACAAAGCAACTTACCGAATATTGGTTCCAACCCAGAAATAAGATCAGCTGCTGAATTTTGAACTGGAGCATAACTGTAGCGAGTCTAGGTGCAATACAATCTGGAACTAAATACAAATGAAATAAAAACAGAGGTTGCAAGCTCTAGACACAAACATTGTGCGTTTTATGCAAATCCTCAGGGTTTCCTGGCCTTAGTTTATTCTGTGGCCGTCATCAATTAAAAGATATTGTAACAAACACAATAGACAGCCACAGGCTGCAGTTCAAAAGTTGACCTGATAAACTAAGTCCACTAGCATTTCTCCTTTATTCATAAAATCTTGCGCAATGCACATGTGTCCTTTCAAGCCGAGCCAAGTCAACTGACCGCGACAAACTGACCGCGAACAAACTGACCGCGAACCAACGGCTTCGTTGCATTGATTTCGTCACAAAGTAAGGCTTTGGGCAAGATAGCTCTGGGGATAGTAAAAATATATTTAGAATTGCCCTTCTCAGCCAATCGGCGTTGCTCGCGGTCAGCTTGTTCGCAGTCAGTTTGTCGCGATCAGTTGTCGTGGACCCTTTTCAACCTAGGAACTACATGAAAATAATCATGCACCTTTTCCTCCACTTTCATAAATAAGATGCACATAATAAATAACAACAGTTATCAGATTTTACAACAGTAAACCTATACATAACTCTCAAAGTAACTCGATCACAGTCTTTCAACTTTCTAAAGTGCTCAATGGACAATGGGCTAGAGCCAGTTAACAATGCAGAAAGTTCAGTTATAGAGTATCGTACAACCTGATCTGTATATTAAGAAACCGCTGAATATTAAGCACACGCTCAATTATAAGAAATTTTTTAAAGTAACTCAGGTGCGTTTTTTCCTCCGAAAAAAAATCTGGGACTAGTTTGAGGCATTTGATGGGACAGAGACAATGTACTATATGTGTAAACTGTCCTAGAGGTAAAGTAAGTTTTTATGCTATTGAGAAAGTTTACGACAGTCTAAAAAATCAGATCTGTTTCTCAAAACAATAAAATCGTTTTAAAAATGTTCGTAGCATAACAAATTACATTTTTTTTTACATAAAGCAATTTTTCAACGTGATTGTTATAAGCAAATTTAGATATTGAGAACCATCTACATAAACAATGTTGAAAACCTGTAACTTTATGCCGCTGTACAATCTGCTGATCTATAATCTTGATTCGAAATGTTATGTCAATGCAAAGCAATCAACAATACAACTTTTAGTTCAAAATCAAAACATGTAAAACTGTGAAATTGTTAAAGGTGTCATATTCTAAATGTTGGTAATGACAATTGCAGAATACTTAAGTAAATTAAATCTTACAATTTCGACTTTGCCAAATTTCCATCATCGGTTAATTCCAGATTTTCCAAATGATCAGTCTTTTCTTGGGCTTTGTTCCAATTATCTGCATGAAGTTAAGACTTTAATTTAAAGATTAAAAATTTTCAATATACTTTAAACCAGACTTTACACCACATCTACAAATTCTACATAAAGCAACAATATCTTACATATTTACTATTTGGTAGTATCTTTAATAACAATATTATTGCAGTAAATTTTAGTGCTCATTTGCTGTTTAAAACAAGAAAAAAAAAAACTTTTAAAAGACCTAGGACTTAAGCTCCAGTATTTTGTTTACAAACCAAAAAATTTGCAGCCTTTTTACTTAGCAAACTCGGTACAATTAAGCCACAGTTGTTGAATATCACCAAACCTACATACCTGATCGAAACCACTATTTGATTTGGAATATTTTACAATTTTTGGTTGGAATCTCTCCACTTTTAGCGGCACTTTTCACCTTTCGTGCGTTCGTATATGGAGGAAACGAAGCATAATTTTCTTGCAACCAATTTTTTGGAATAACTGCCAAAGATTTATCTTTGATGAATTCCACCACAACATACTCCAAATCAAATTCTTGCTCCATCTTACGAATTTAAAACACTATACGTTTAATGATTGCTAAAAAGAATCAATATTAAATCAACATAACCTGGTACGCTTTTTTTCCCAGTTATTTCCAGTGAATGTGATTTAATTTTCAATTTAAAAAGAGCTGAGGCATAAAACAAAAAAAAAGCCAGATAATTGAACAAACTAAGCAGTGCTTTATGAATTTATTTACAAATCTGAATATTTGACAGAAAAAAACAACCTATAGGTTATAATTGACACTCAGAATGTCTGACTAGTGGTTCACCCTAGCAAAAGTAATGGTGATCAAGTCAAATCACTACCGATATTAAAGCGAAAAGGAAATGTCCCAACATCATATAATGAGAAATTTTGAAATGACAATTTTCAAATTTTGTATCCACTCATATAGTTGAAAGATGCAATTTACAATAAAGCACCAGTTGTAAAAAATGACCTGTACTAATAACAAACATTTAGCTAAGCATTAGATATTGACACTTGTTAATTGGTAAGTATGTAAATAACTTTTAAGTATGTAAATAACCGTTAACAGCAACACTAAATTTCCACTATTCCGTTTGTTACTTGATTGTTTCAACATTTTTTTTTCAGCGCAACTCCGAAGTTTATTCTCGACAAACAAGGCAATCAAACAATCTGCGCTTTCCTCTATTTAAAAAAAGCATATGCAAGCAGTCAATTAAATTAGTCGGCGTCAAACTATGGAATGAAATACCCAACGAAATTAAACGATCAAAAATTTAACTCAATTTAGAAAAAAAAATGAAAAATATCTTTTGAATAATTATTAAATTACATCATTTTTATAATAGCATTATTTTCTCAAGCACTCTCAGGATCTCGCATCTTTATCCTTTTAGTTTGTTTATTGTTTTTTGCTTTGTTTTTTTCTTGGTCTTCCCTTTCATGCAGAGTCTCTGAATCGGTAGTTCCACAGTGAACTACCAATTAAAAGTCATCTTTGGGCTTCTCATAGACACTGTGGCGTCGCATTTTATTTTATTTTGTTTTAATCAGTTTTGTGATACTTGACGCCGAAATAAATAAATCAATCAACTTTGTCAGATGCCAAAGCATACATTCACTTAAATACAAAATTGTCACATGCCGAAAACTTGGAAAGGCCTTGTTAATACATGTGTAAAAAAATGATTATAAATGATTCATGTGTGCAGTGAAAAAATAAAGTTTTATTTTGGTAAGCAGCACCACTTAAACTATTTAATCAAATAAGCCCTTCCGTGCTTAAAAGAAATAATGTAAAAAACTTGTTTTTACGTTATTTAACTAAAGCATTTTAATTCACCAACTCAAAATCCAACAAAAAGGTGTGATTGCATTATCGATATTTGGTATGTGTATCAGGCTGCTGAAGTGCTGGGTAAGATATTACCTATTGGTTGGCAGCATGGCCAAGACTAAGAGGGTAAAAGCATCCTTTTTACAATGGTTCTAATTGCTTAATCAAGGCTCAACCTACACCAGCATCCCCAGCAAGCCAATTTTTGGCAATGATACAATCAGCTTAAATTTGGAAAAGCAGACAAATTTTTTGAAAAATGACTTTTAGTATACTTTAATACTGAATTAGTGCAAAATTTAAGGCACATAAACATATTTTTAGTTTCGGGTAGGCCTACTGTAATTGTAATTACGTTTTATTCACTAAGTTGCCTTGGCCAGGAGACAGCGAATGAACCTTTCGATCTTCGAGACAATCTGCCACTTGCTCACTTGTCAACCACACACGTCAGAGGCTTCACACTGTCTCTTTGATTGCTAAACGTGAAGCAGGGAAGCTGTGAATACCTTGTTTTCATAGTCTTTGGTTTGACCCGATTGGGAATTGAACCGGAGTCTACCGCTTCAGTAGCAGACGCTCTATCCACTTGACCACTGATCGGCAATAAATTGTTTTGAGAAAATTTAAGCACTTGCTGATTAAACAGAATATTAAAAGGAACACTGACATGCACACAAGTCGCGTTGTTGCATCCTTGGATAAAGCACAATTATTTCGGCTAAGTAGCTTTAAAACAAGCAGCAAATTTACAAGAAAAGCCAAAGCAAATCAGAATTGGTCAACTTCTAAGCGAATTTTTCTAAAGGGTAAGTGCCATTGTTGCTTGGTTGCAATAAGATAAATATGCAACAAATCACAGATAATCGCAATTTATGAAAACTGCAGGCCTAACCAATGCAGATATCAATTGATTAGATTGGCGTTAACTCCAACTTTCTTGACCAAGCCATTTCAGAGATTTTGCACTTTAAAACCAGTTTGATGACCGAAAGGTGCTTTTGAAGTTTCCTTGTCTCAATTCTAAGCAATCTTTGATTGGCGTGTATTGCTACTGAGCGACAGTAAACAAAATTTGTCTTCTTCCAACGAATTCAATATTTGTCAAAAAATCAGCGATTTTTTGGATAAAGAGCAATTAATTTTGGGTACACGACTTTTCGGCGCGACCATTTCGGCGCGGACCTTTTCAGCGCCAATATTCGGAGCTTTTTACTACCGCATTTATTCGAGTATAAGTCGCATTTTTTTGTACCAAAATATTGCCAAATAAGTCAGGTGCGACTTATACACGAATATATGAAGTGCATTGTATGCAATACAAAATTTTTCTGAGACATTTTCATGCTATTGCTTTCTACACTATCGCTTTTCATATGATCGCATTACTTATCGCCTATCCACATGAGTCACATTACATTGCATCGCTTGCCACCCTCATGGAATGTTCCAGAGGTAAACTGGGACTGTTTGAGGACAATGACAGCAGTGATGACTTCAATGTTTTTTAATCTTTGTAACGTAACTGCAATGAATGAGTAATGTTAAAAAAAATTTTTGTCCTGTTTTTCATGTCAAATATGAGGCTGCGACTTATAAACGCATGCGACTTATACTCGAATAAATACGATAACTCTAACCCAAAGCCCTAACCCTAAATAAGTGAACTGTCAAATAGCACCAAATTGGAGCCGAAACGATCTGTGCAGAAAACGTCCGGCAACGAAATAGGTGGCGCCGAAAAGACATGATCCCTTAATTTTTGACAATATGATAAACATAGCTTTAAAAAAGTCGACAAATTTGTACAAATATGACTTTGATATACAGTCGACTCTCTTTCATCAGACACATATTGTCAAGGAATGGAATTACTGCAAAAAATCGTGGTCAATTAATGGAAGTTGACCAGTGTTCCCACTAAGCCGATGTTTTTCAGCGAATTGGCAATTTGTTGGAGCAAGGGTAAATATTTTTTGGCAATATAGTAAACAAAACTTTAGAAAATTCTACAAATTTATGGAAATATGACATTTGCTATACTTTAATACTGGATTGACACAAAATTTGGGTACATAAATGTCTTTTTAGAGCTTTGGGCACAATTGTTTTAAGATAATTTGGGCACTCGCCGACTAGCCTTAAAGTTAGAGGGAACACAGAAGTTGACTCTACCTACTTTAATACTAAATCGGAATCGAGACAAAAATTAGGGCTCATAAACATATTCTCAAAGCTTTGGGCACGACTATTTAAAGAAAATTAGGTACCCACATATTAGCAAAAATGTTAGTGAAAACACTGCTTTAAACCTAACATAAGGAGTCTCCACATTATAATTTTTATTGACAACCTTAACATTTATAACATCTGTAATAATGATGATATATTGTTCACTGAAGAGATCAAACCGATTAACGCATAGCAACAAAGCTCAATGCTGTACCATAATCTAATTGCAAAGTTGGCTTAAGGCAGAACTGGGATGGCATCACCAATGTTACTAACTTCTGAGTTGCCAATAAACTTAAATTCAGGAGGTCCAACGTTGTATTTGAACTAAACTATCTCTGAAACAGTTTAATCATGAAGGATGGAGTTCACCACAATCTAATCTAATATGATTGCTCTGACATTAGATAGGTACCACTACGTCCCTTCATGATTTTACCGGCAGTTAACTTTTTAAAAGTAATAAATCTAATACCGCATCACCATAATTTGCTCAACTACTTTAAACTAGCAATCAATACACCGTATTGTAGAAATCAATGCAAAAATGAAGATCAGCATTTGCATGTCCAGTACAGCCTGTGTCACAACATTACATATTTCGCAAATGCAAAATTGATATTTAATAGGTATCAAAAATTTTGCAAGTAAAAGCCAATCAGATCTAAAAACTTTTATGAAATCAGATGGTAATAAAAATATTAAAATGCAAGTTTAAAAACCATATCAACCTGGCACACTAGATCTAAAAGCATAGCAAATACACTCGTATTTCACTTAAATGACATCTTCACTGTAACTCAGGGGTGTGCAAACTGCGGCCCGCGCCCAGAAATTGTGCGGCCCGCAAAGGGTTGCGATTTTTGAATAGATTGCGGCCCTTGAACGTTTCACATGCTTTTTGAAGTGCTTGATAAAATATGAAAGAATAAATAAAGCGTTTTGACACAAAGAATGTGGAAAGAGAATAGCTAAAAAATCAAGTGCCAAGAAACAAGTAATATTAACTTGCTACCCTATTTTGGATAGTACATTGGCCAACTAAAAGTTTTATAAGTTTTTTTCCAATTTTCATCTCGGATTGATAAAATTATTAAGTTCTAAACATGCGTAATTTGCTTATGCTCAAAACACGAGAATTTTTGTGTGGGAAAGGTACATGATGTCCTTGATGAAGATTGTTTCAAGAAACCAAGCTAGTAGATGTTAAAAACGCAAGTTGAGTCATTCAGCATTTGAATCAAAGAAATTTAGTTTAGTTTAGTGTAGTTTGTATTTTTATTCCACGACCGCCAAAGCACAAAGCAGCAGCACAAAAACTAACAAACGATCGAGAAAAAGGCAGAAAGGTACTGATACTGCTTAGAGCTAGATTTTGGAGTTTTTATAGGTGAAGAAAGTTAGTAACACGTGGTTATTGTCATTGTATGGTGGTTATTGTCATTTTATGTTTAAGTGCAAAAAACGAAAAAGCTAAGTCTATTGGTAAGCAGTTAGGTTGTTTTTTTACTCAAATTTGCAGTTAAGCACATGGCAGTTAGCAAAAGTACTCGACAGCTGGATGTGGTTGCCTACTGGTACGCATACAGTGTAGGTATTAGCATTTGGAAACCCGGCAAATTCCGGAATGATGGGCTTTCAACCTATCTTTGTCAATCCCGATCCCGGGATTAATTATCAAATAATTACAGTGTTATGTAATCACCAAGATTACAGTGCTATGTAACTACCACGATATATGGTTTGATTTGATTAGTTTTGTTCAAAACAGTTTGCTATATAACAATCTTTCCAGAAAGTGTTTTACATGCTGGCATGAGCGATTTGTACTGCAAACCAGCTTTATGTGCTTTGCTACAGCCTAGTTTAGCGAAGATGTACTTCATTTGTACTCCACCTAATTACAATTACAATATACATGGCTACAGCCTAGTTTAGCAAAGATGTACTTCATTCATTCTTCGTCCATTTCTGTCAGCACATTTTTTCACTTTGTGAATTTTGATTTCAGCATATCTGTCGATTTTGTCTAATTCTAATCAACATGTACAAGAGTTTAGCAAATTTGAACCTTGGTTTCAAATTCATCACTTCGCAATGGCAAATTCAAAAGAGACAAGAAAGAGAAAAATAGAGGAAGAGATGCGATATTTTAATGAAAAATGGACTTCTGAATATTTTTTTATTGAAAATGCAGACAGTAGACTCTTGTGTTTGATTTGCGAGCAAACTGTAAGTGTTAATAAAGAGTACAACATTAAACAACATTATGACCCAAAACATGCTAACGGTGTTTACCGAAAGCTAAAAGGACGAAACATAGAGCTGAAAGTTGAGCAATTGAAGGAACAGTTGAAGAGCCAGCGTTTGATGTTTCAAAAAATGCATACTGATAATGAAAAAACAGTTTGATGCAGTTTCTTAATTGCGCAGAGAATAGCTCAAACTATGAAGCCGTATTCTGAAGGTGATTTTGTGAAAAAGTGCCTCACTAAAGTTGCAGAAGAATTGTGTCCTAAAATGGTACAGGAGTTTGAGAAAATAAGATAATTGCGTAGGACGATAGCAAGTTGCATCGATGAACTTGCTGGTGATGTTTGTGACACTCCTAAAGACAAAGTAAAAAACTTTATATCATGGAGCTTTGCAATCAATAAAAGTACCGATGTGAAGAACGCAGCACAGTTGGCTATATTTATAAAAGGAATGGACAAGGAGTTGAAGGAAACCGAAGAACTTCTGTCACTGCAGTGTATGAAGGATACCACAACTGGTGCTAAAATCTTTTCCGAAGTTTTCAATGCTTTTGATGAGTTTGGTTTGGACCTATTCACTTTATGCGAAATCGCAACTGATGGTGCTCAAGCCATGTTCGGAACTGGCATAGGATTTGTAGGTCTCTTGAAATCTGCTTTGAAAGAGAAAATCGATATAACAATTTTCCACTGCATCATTCACCAAAAAAATCTATGTGCAAAATCCTTGAAGTCCAAACATGTCATGGGCCCAGTCATTAAAGCTGTAAATTTTATTCGAGCTCGACGACGTAACCACCGGCAGTTGCAAAAGTTTCTGGAGGATCTCAACACCGAACATCAAGATCTAGCTTACTTTTCCGAGGTGCGTTGGTTAAGCAAGAATAGCATGTTGCAACGATTTTACGAACTGCAAAAAGAAGTCGCACTATTTTTAAAAAGTAAAGGACGATCAATGGCTGAAATGAAAGACGAAAGTTGGGTGTGTGATCTAGCTTTCTTGATCAATACTACTACTCGCATGAATGAACTCAATACTAAGCTGCAATGAAAAGCCCAGTACGCAAGTGAAATGTACGATCACATAAAAGGTTTTATAAACAAGTTGAGACTTTGGCATGCACAAATACAGAATGCAAATCTCGCTCACTTTCCAACTTTAAAAGAAATGGGAATGCTTCCAGAAAAGAAGACCGAATTTGCAGATCAACTTCAACAATTGCTTAATGAATTTTCGGCTTGCTTTAAAGACTTCAAATCCCATAAACATTTATTTGAAATATTTTCTTCACCATTTCACACTGACATTGAAAAAGCCCCCATGGATATCCAAATGGAACTGATTGATCTTCAGGAGAGAACTAACCTGAAGGCTAAGTATGTGGAAATGGATCAAGGCAATTTTTATCGGAAATATCTTGACCAAGAGAAGTTCCCAAGTTTAAGAAAGTTTATGGCTTCTAAAATTGCACTTTTGGGCTCAACGTACTTGTGTGAACAATTTTTTTCTGAAATGGGTTTCATGAAATCTCCTTATCGATCAGTAATGACAGACAAACACTTGAAAAATAGGCTTAGGGTTGCCAGCACCTCAAATAAAGAAAATTGGAATAGAGTGGTTCAGCAAAAAAGCCAGCTGCATGTTTCTCACTGAATTGTTTCTAGGAAGATTAAATCGTATTGCTATGTTTTTGCTTTTTAACTAAAGAATTTTTTTCAAAAAATACTGCTATTACTGTTTTTGATATTATTGCAGTTTTATCTTTAACGATGGCAATATTAATAGTTGGTAAAATATCCAATTTGAAGGTGCGGCCCAAAGTATATTGTGCTTATTGCTATTTGGCTCGCTATTGAAAAAGCTTGCACACCCCTGGTCTATAGTATTGATATAGATGTTTTATTCATTTAAAGTTATAAACTACCGGTATGTTTAAAATTTGTTATCTTTTTATTGCTAAATGCTCAGATTAGACCATCTGACCATTAAATCTTTAACGGATTTTAATTACTTAACTCCTTTAGCTTAGTTGCCAGTGATGTTACAAAGTCATTACAACAGAGCGAGGGTCAAAATTACTTTTTTCATCAACTTGCCCATCGTGCAAGTGATATCAAATGTTTACTTACCCGAGCAGGGTTCAAAATTAACATTTGCCCGAGGCAAGCTAAAATCGCCTCAAGCAAGTTATTTTTCCGCTTAACTTGCCCGACGGGCAAGATTGTCTAGAAATGCAATTTAGGTCCGCTTTTTGTTGGAATAAAATACAATGCAAGTAGGGAAAGATGTTACTTGGTTCATTTTAGCACTTTGCAACCATTACAATTCATTTTAGCACTTTGCAACCATTACAATCAAAACTTCTTCATTGCATACAAACTTTTCGATACTCAGACGCGCTTTGCAGCTTTTGGGCTTTTTTTAAGAAAATTTTTTCCACGCTTGCTGCGTTAATCGCTGTTTCAAATATCGCAAGTACAACTATACCCTGTGCTGCGTAAAACCAACGTTCAGAATTTTGCAATTTGTTTGTTATTATTATTTTGAAGATCTTTTAGCTCCTAGAAAATCTACAACACCGATTACTGAGCAGTTGTTTTAAAGGCAAAGAATGAACACTCAAGTACCATGATATCTAGTGCATGCTCTGGCTTAACAGTCTGCTTTTTTGGACTACATAGGCTCTTTTATTCACATTGTGTTGCGTGACAAGAATGATGAAAAGCACATGATTGCAAAAGTTTGAAATGGAATTGATTTATGTTCAATCAATGCATATTTCATTAAATTTTTGATGACATCGACTTGAATGGTTGGAAATGTAGGTGGAAAAATTGCTGATTCCAATATTAAAAACCAGAAATCTTTCAAGAAAATACCATTTCCAAGCTTTGCAAGCTAATATTGTTGTAGTCATATCTGCTTAAATATAGCACAGTTTCAATAGGTAATGGCCAACTGCTTTTTAACAGTGATTTTCATTTCAGATTGCTTTATGTTATATCAGTCGTTCTGTCGTGTTTCAAAATATGATTAAATATAATGAGTTTGCTACAAAATTGTGGCATTGGAAGAAAATTGAATGAGATGTGCCACAACTGCCCACAAAATCCACTTTGCAAAAAGCACTTGAGTTTGAGCATGTTGAACTAATCTGTCGCAGAACTTCAGTGCCGCGAGATGAGATTACAAGTATCTGCAAGCATCACCTTATTGTGTAGCATACCTCTCAAAATACCATTTGCAGTGAAAAAAAGCTGTGAATCATATGCAAATCTTAAAAACCAATTAAGGCAGGTCTGGACGCATTTCTCTGCTTCAAGGTAACAAATGGGCATTTGGGGGGTGAAAAAATTGTTATACTGTACAAGGTCAGAAGATCTGATGAGCATGTTGGCGCATGTTACCAAGTTGTAAGTGCTGATGACGCTACCATCACCAGCACATCATCACACAAAGAAAGTGAGATGGAAGCTCCCACCTATTCAACAATGGATTCTGAAGTTATGAACACATCATTTGAATTTTGGTCCATATCACGATCTTTAAAGGGGCGAAGTAAAAGCAAGCTAACACAGGCGGTTGAAGCTCGCAGCAAAATTCTGAAGACTGCTACTATACTCCTGAGTAAAATAAACCAGGAAAGCACATGAAGAAAGATTTGTGACAAACAAGACGATAGTATCTCAAAAAAAGTGAAAAGATTGAACATTTAGACAGACTTTGCCAGCCTTTAGTGAGAAGCTACAATCAGCTAACCAAAGTACCAAAATCAAACCTCTCACTTTAATCTCTGATACTTTGTCAGAAAAAAGGCAGCACAACATTTTGGGGAGATCAAGTGAAGAAGGAACAAAAAATGAAGAAGAAGAAAGGTATATTGTGCAGTCTTTGTTCATTGTCCAGGTACCAGAGATTAAAGTGACAGATTTGATTAGGATGCTTCGGCTAGCTGATTATACCTTCTCACTTAAAGGCATGGCAAAATGGTCTGAAAGTTCAATTGATTAAGATGCTTTGGCTAGCTGATTATACCTTCTCACTTAAAGGCTTGGCAAAATGGTCTGAAAGTTCAATCTTTTTCTTAACTTTTTTTGTAACAGGATTGTATTGTTTGTCACATATTTTTCCTGGTCGCTTTGCTCAAAAGTATAAATAGCAGTTTTCAAAATTTTGCAGCAAGCTTAAAATTTTTACCATGTTGCTATAAGGGCCGTGATATCAGATATAGAGCACAATTCAAATGATGTGTTCATAACTTCAGCATCCATAGTTGAATAGAAGGGAGTTTCTACCTTACTCTCTGTGGATGATGATGTGTTGGTAATGGTAGTGTCATCAGCACTTGAGACTTGTAACATGCACCATTTGTTAGCTTAAAGCAGAGAAATGCTTCCAAACTTGTCTTGACTGGTTTTATCGTTTGAATCTCATCTCTCAGCACTGAGGTACTACGACAGATTAATTCAACATGCTTTAAGCAAAGTGGATCTTGTTGACAATTCATAATTTTGGCACAAGTATCTCATTCAATTTTGTTCCAAAGCCACATTTTTGTCGCAAACTCCTTGCACTGATGTCATTGGGAAACACTGCAGAGCTACTGATACAACATAAAACAATTGAAAATGAATATGGCAGTTAAAAAACAGTTGGCCATTGCCTATTGAAACTGTACTACATTAAGCAGATATAATCACAATAATACTAACGTTTGCAAAGCTAGAAAATGAAATTTTCCTGAAAAATTTCTGGTATTTGATATTGAAATCACCAATGTTTTACCGTACATTTCCAACAATTTGAGTTACTTTTCATCATTCCTGTCACACAACACAATGTGCATAAAAGAGCCCACGTGGTCCAAAAAGCCAGAACATGTGCTAGTTATCATCATACTTTAGGGTTCATGCTCTGTCTTTAAAACAACTGCTCAGTAATCAGTGTTGCAGATTTTCCCTTGGATAAAAACTCTGTTTAGCATGTTTGGGTCAGTTATCATCTATTCTTTTCTCTCAACTGTTTTCCATTGATTTTGAGCTGTTTTACTTTTTATCTTAAACTGATTCAATGCTATTTTTATTGAAAAACGCATGTCACCTAAAAACAAAATTTTTTATGGTAGGCATCAAACTTAATTCAATTTTGTTATATGAAATATAAGAGCAGTGGTAGTAGAAATAAATTTGTGAATTTCAGCTTTTAAATTTTATACCCATTTTTTTAACAGGTTCTTGAAGTTGGGCATCCAAAAAACGCAATAAATAAACTGAAAGCTTAGCTACTCCATGAAATAGATCTTTTATTATTTTTTAGCTAGATTTTTGGATTTCTTGGGTCTCAAAACCCCTGTCTAGCAATTTTCAGCAGTCTCCTATGACCACAGTAAAAAAATTAAAGATTTAAGACAGTTTTAAGCATGTGCAATGAAGCAGAACAAGCAAAAATAACGTTTTTTCAATTGATCATAACTTTGTAAATAATTGGAGTTCTTCGAAAAAATTTTTCCATTCATGTTTTTTTATTAAGGTCTACAACTGTGCTAAATTTTATTAAAATACAAAACAGATGGTCTAACCCATTTGCTCATTTGGCATGGAATTACCCTTTAAAAACCTAACCAGCAGTCAAAATTAACTATTTTAACAACTTGCTTTTTGGCAAATAATATTAAATGTCTCCTTGCCTCCAAACAAATAGGTACAGTACGATTTAAGGCTAACTTCAGAAAAAAATTTGTAACATGTACTTCTTAGCAAAAAACACTGAGTTTGCAAAATCAGAAATAAGTGAAGCGCAAATCGTACTTAGCAAATTAAATTTTTGTGCATGTTATGCCAGATGTTAATGTGACGCAGGAGAATAACTAACTTTTTCCAATCATGCAATATGCAAGAATGATTTTTTAACCGTAATTATTTTAATTATTACTTTACGATTTGTTGCAACAAAATGTTGTGGTTTGTAACTTAGCTACCAGCACATTTTTAATCGCAAATAATTTGGGAACTATGGCACACCAGTTAGAGAGCTGAAATTTTTTGCAAAAAGCTGAAGATCTTAAAAATAATCATTACAAAAAAATTGCAAAATTCTTGATGTTTTCCTTATGTTAATTAAAATAATTAAATCAGCTTAGAGAAATACATGCTTAGATAAATACAGCTTAGAGAAATACAATCAGCTTAGAGAAATTAAATTAAAATCAGCTTGATATCTGAAACAGGGGTTAATTATTGCAACAAGCGTGGGAAAATTAAAAAAGCAGCATTTTGATTAAGATCTTAAAAAAAAAGCTTAGAGAAATACATGTGATATCTGAAACAGGGGTTAATTATTGCAACAACGAACAAGCGTGGGAAAATTAAAAAAGCAGCATTTTGGTTAAGATCTTAAAAATAATCATTACAAAAAATTGCAAAATCTTGATGTTTTCCTCATGCAGCTTAGAGAAGTACTTGTGATATCTGAAACAGTGGTCAATTATCGCAACAAGCATGGGAAAAAAATTTTTTTTAAAAGCAGCATTTTGGTCAAGATCTTAAAAATAATCATTACAAAAAAATAGCAAAATTCTTAATGTTTTCCTCATGCAGCTTAGAGAAGTACTTATGATATCTGAAACATTAGTTAATTATTGCAACAAGCATGGGAAAATTAAAAAAAAGCAGCATTTTGGTAAATGAGTTTAAAAATATCTGTGTGCAAATAATGTGTTAATTGCAATTAATAATATGCAGACAATTAAGTAAAGTGCTAATTGTGATGATTGCAAAGTAGGCCTACTTACAGGTAACTAAACTAAAATAAAGCAAGCAACAGCTTTCTCTGCCAACATATTTTATTTTATTATTACAAGAGCAGATATAAATTGCATTTTTTTAATCTTGTTTAATGTTTTACCCGTAGGCTATTTTGTTAGCTAGCCCATTGGAAAAGTTAGACCAAAAAAAAGTTGCTCAAGGTGATTTCAGCTTGCTTGGGCCAAGCGTTAATTTAGAACCATGCTAACCCCATACTCTAGACATAGCTCTAACCTTTAACAGTAATCTCTGAAAATAGAGCAGTTTTTGAAAACATTAACAATAACACTCATAAAGAGAATAAGAGAGCAAAGAGTGAGTGCTTAGGATATTTATTTGCTCATTAAATGTACTATTTTTTATTTTTTTAATCATTATCGATACAGGTTCAGGGTTAGGGTTTGATTTCAGAATTATTTTTAGAGTTTGGTTAGGATTACAGTCAGACGGTATAGCCAAGGCCATCAACTCAGAACTACCGGTAGCCTGTACTCTGGTACTGTAGACAAGAATGTCTGATGAGACTTTTGAGTTTGGATTAAGTTTTTGGCAAGGATACAATGGTGTTAGGTTAACACCTAGACACACTTAAATGAGCAAAAAAAGCAATAACTGAATGTCTGAATGTACAGCACACAAAAACAAACAGAGGTGAAATAGTGTCGAGCACATACAAAAAACACGTTCACACAGTCACATCACCTAACAGACCTAATAGGGTTACCTCGTGTAATTCCAGACAAAATTCTGCGATTTTTGCTCTGTCTGCTCCCTACCACAATCATTTCCAAAACTGTTGCTTTCAATTGTGCATTTCAATATTCATTGGACTTTAGTATTTTCACACTGGTTCAAAAAAATATTTAAGGAATAGATACAAAAATCGGTTTGAACAGACATGTCTGGAATTACCTTTGATAGGGTAATTCCGAACAAAGCGGACATATACGTATTTAAAACAAAAGTGCAAAATTGATACTTTTTGATAACAGACTTATAAACATTTTAAACTAGAGTAATATGCTAAGCATTAAATGGCTACTTTTTTGGAAATTTTAAAACACTCCGCCGGATATTTACGCCACCCTAGCACCAATTTAGTCACTGCGCCACATCAATTAAAATTGATAAACCCAAGCCATGTTGATTAAAATTTTCATATTAATGCCTTTCCTGTGGTTAAATCACTAACAAAGATCATTAGGCTACTCGCAATTGCGCTTGAATTGGCAGCCGTCTTAAATTAACAACCACTCCGAAATTACCGTAGAGCCTGGGTTGTGAATGTGGGATGTGGCTAGTTTTGCACGACGCTGCAGCCAGATTTATAATTTTATCTGTGATTTTCTGCCGCGGCTCCCAGATTTATCGAGTGCAACTTGTAACTTTTTAATGCATAGGCTTAAAGTAAATGAAACTATGTAAGTTTTTCATTATTTACTCCCAAGTTATCCTCTACAGTTGTTTTTCTTTTACAATCATTTTTTCTTCCTAAACTCATTCTTTTACAAATTTTTTGAAGTGAGATTTGGACACAGAGTAGGAATAGATTTAACTTGGAAGTGTCTCCTGCACTGTCCCGGTTTCGGGCATCAAATCGCTGGTGCACCGGATTGAGTGTTTCGCATTGATTCGATTTAAATACAGCAATTTGACACATCGCATTCGAAGTCCTGATGGCGTAGTGGTTAGTGCGCTTGACTGCAATGTATAAGGTGTGGGATATCAATTCCCGCAGGATACGCTTTATAGAAATAGTGCTCGAGAGCTATTTCGCTTTAAAATCCTCTTTTTTACTCTAAAATTTAATTATTGAAGTTAGGGTTTGGGCAGCGATGCCAGCCTGAGAGATAGTAAATTGAACAGCAAAAGAACACGACCGCCACTGCCGGTGCAGCAGCAATTAGATGTTGGAAACCGGGTCAGTGCAGCAGGCACTGCCATTTAACTTTTTTTTTGAAAAAACTTGGAATTATGAAAAAATAGCCTTGATCAGAATCTGGTTTGCTAAAAATAGCATATAGGTTTTAAGAGTGTGTTTGGTTACAACATAGCACAAATTAATATCCAACCTAACCTATAGGCCTAAGCAAAAGTAGAGAGCAACTACGCAGAATCGTTTTATCGTTCCTAAAATGACCAGACAATTACTTGATTCTTAAAATAATAATCTACAATGACATAGGTAATACAACATAATACTTGCAATTTTAGTTTAATGTCCAAAATTACCGTACCCCAGGCTGTGCGGAATTTTTCCTGTCCGGAATTACCCGAGGTACCGGTAACCCTACAAAATTGTCGCAATGCTACCGGTAAATAAATTAAAGTGTTTGAGACAATTTTTGAACACATGCAACGTTGGAGTAGAAATTATATTCTGAGGGAGATCATTCCATAAAGATACTATACCGGTACAACACAATGATTGAAAAAAATTTTGAACATTTTTTTTCATTCTTACATACGGTAACAATAGGGGTAGGTTACAGCAGCCTGTCAATTTTAAAAAGGAAGTGACTATTTCACCGGAGATCGGTCACCGAAGTGGAAAAGTCACATCTGCGTAACCGACTTTCGGTCACGGAAGAATTCATTTCAGCACTACGGCAACCGGCGGTCGGTCACGCAAGATCGAAAAGTAACAGTTCGGTAGCCGTTTACGGTTGCCGTAGTATCACTTTGAAAGTTCGGTAACCGATTTTTCGGTTACAGAAGTTTCAAACCAACACTACGGTAACCGATGCTGTAGGTTAACTAAATAACTGAGATATTGTCAAATTAGAATGCAAAAAAATGAGAAAATGGACGTGCAGTTGTCCAAAGTGGTGCAGCGATTAGGCAATATGCATTGAATGATAATCATGAACCATTAGGAAAGCTGAAGGGAAAGCATAAACCTGGTGCAGGTAAACAAGTAGGCTACCGGTAGCTTATTCGTGCTGTACAGTATATACAGTACAAGCGGTATAACTGTCGTGCGTATTGGTAATTTGCCTGCGCGTTAGTGCAAGTTAGCAGATGCGGTAGGCCTAGTAGATATCCTACGCAGTCAGTTGAGTTACGGATTTACCCTATTGCAGTAGGCTAGCCTACAAGTCAGAAGTAGACAGGTAGGCTACTGAGGAAAGTGCAGCATCACTCATCAGGCATTGCTTGTTGCCTTACTTGCTCGTTAGGTACAGGCATCACATATTTAGGCCTATAGGGTAGAGTCGCCTACCATGTATAGTTCAATAGTTCTAATTATATGGATTTTCACAATTTAAGAGGTAGGCTACCGGTAGTTTACGGTACTTTTCTTTCAGAGTTGGATCTAAAATCAAGTTATTAATACCAGACTCCAGGTATCCTAGTGCCGGTCTTTGAACTTTGAAACACAAATATTGGCTTGACATAGGTCTACCAGGCTTACCCGTACTTACTAAGCGCACACTACAGATAGCCTAGACAAGATCTACCGGTATCAGTAGGCTACACAGAACCAGGTTTGTCGACCAGCTGCAGAGGTGGGCACAAATAACTTTATATATATCAAAAGCACAGCGCAACGATCTCTTCAACCAGTAAACTAAAAGTGCAGCGCAAAATGCGCAATTTAATTTTTTTAATTTTTGAACCTGAGCGCAACTTCCGCGATAGGCTAAACTTTTTAATTCAGTTGACATGCAACACAATTTTGCCATAGCAAAACAGCATTTTTGAACCAAGTTAAAGCGCAATCTAACTTCCACAATAGAAATTTCCCAATACAATGGAAATACTGCATTTTTTTGCAACTTTAGGCAAAAATAAGTAAATAATTTGCTAAAGAAGGCCGGCATTTATCAAAATTATGCTCGAAATGAAATGAAATCAAGTTCAGTGTATCTGGTATAGAACTGCGCTATTAATTGAAAAAAAATTGAAAGCGCCACAAATTTTAAAGACTTTAGTCTGCAACGCAATTTCTGGAATGTTTTAAAATAAAAAATTAAAGCGCAATGCAACTTCCGCAATTGTGGAGTTTGCAGAAGTTGCGCTTCTAATTGCACTTTGCCCACCTCTGATCAACTGTCATTGTGCAGTTAATGTTATAGATGCTAGACAAGTGGCAGAATTAACTTATCTTTGGCTCAGTCTTTGCGAAATTTTAGAAAAGGATAACTTTGCAGCATTTCTTGGAGAATAAGAAATGCGATGTATATGTAATGAATGAACATTGTGTCCTTACCGGTAGTTATTCTGCACTGTGCAAGAAATTTTGCAAGTCTTTTGTTTCTCTTTTGGAAAAGGCTTGGCGCACGTTCCGTGCGCGCAGACATTTTGTAATAAAGACTAAAAAAACTAACCCTAAGCCCTAACTCTAACCCAAACCCTAATCCTAGCCCTAACCCAAACCCTAACCTAAACCCTAACCCAAACCTATAACTGTAATAATCAAAATAAAAATCTCTGAAAATGAGTGACGTCACTGGAATCTCTGTTTATTTAACCGCGCACGTTCCGTGCGCCAAGTCACTTTGTTCTCTTTTTAGTGTCACAAAATTTAAGGTTGCCAATGATATAAAGTCAGTGATATAAAGTCAAGTGGATCAAATCTATTTTCACGGACAAGGGATATAAATAGTGGAACAAGGTTTAGGGCATCTCTTTAATATATACCTCAAGTAGTTCTCATTTTAATGAAACCAATATCGAGCAGTATATCTTTAATAAAGCATCGACTCAGAATAGCAGTCAGTGTATTTGAAATAAGCCTTTATCCTACTAAGTACTGGTACTATCCTCAGAGCTGTCTTGCCCTAACTTTCACTTTTTGGCAAAATCACTTTGTGATAGAGCTGGCAACGAAAGAAATATATACTGCTTGAGATCGGTTTTATGAAAACTATTTTTGGTAAAAAAAATGTTTCCCAAACCTTCTTCCCTTATTTCCAGATCTTATTTATCTGCACAAATAGGTTAGATTTAATCTGCTTGATTCTGCACCATTGACAACTCGTGTTTTGAAATTTTGTGTCATCAGAAAAAGATACAGTAGCTTTGCAAAATCTGCTGAATAAACAACACAATATTCAATTATAGAGCATCGCTAGAAATTTTGCAAATTATTTGCATTTTTTCAAAGCGATCTTTTTTTGATGTCATGAATTTCAAAACGAAGGGTTGCAATTGTACTGTGGCAAACAGATTAAAAGGACATTCCCATCAAAAATGTAGTTGCTGGGTTTTCTTTCAAAAAATTTAGACAAATTTGAAGACCAGCTTCACCACATTTGAGCTTTTAATGATCTTTCATTCCCAAGATATGGCAGTTTAGATTTCCCTTAGAAAAGCCTTTTTCTCTTATAAATTTTGTCAGGGTTGCCAACAGGGATGTGGAAGCAATCAAATTTTTAATGCTTCAGCTTCCAGCTCCTCTTCTGAGTTCGCTTCCGCTTCCTCACCTTTGGAATTTTTTTGCTTTCTGCTCCGGATAGAATTAGTCACTTCCGAGTTTGCTTCTGCTTCCAGTCTTTTTCATCAAAGTGCTTCCGCTTCCACAAAAAATCTGAAATTAACCGCTTCTGCTTCCATCTTCCGCTTCCACATTCGTGGTTACCAACTACAGACAAAATTTCAAAAAGTTGCTGCATGTTTGTTATCAGTAATTTTCAACGATTCTTGTGCAGTAAAGTAGTTGCCAAAACAAAGTTGAGGGTCCAAATTGTAAATTAATTGCTTTTCAAGTAAATTCAAGCCAACTTTCCAAAAGTTAATCTGTCACAAATTGACAAAATAGCAACACTGAAGTAAGAAGAAAATTGTTAACTTTGAACTGCAATATCTTGAGAAGTAGACATAGGATGTTCTAATTTGTTGAGGATGCATTTGAGGCTTTTCCCGACATTTTAGTCAAGAGTGAACAACTTGACTTGAATACCCTTGGACAAGGAAAATAGTGGAACAAGATTTGGGGCACCTATTTATTACCTCAAATAGTTTTCATCTTAATAAAATTGATCTCAAGCAATGTCTCTTTAAGGCTATCATACCTCACAGTCCTTTGGCCACTAATTTAGTAATCAAAACCCAAGGCTATCTATCTCCGTATTATATACTCCTTATGCTATCAGTAATCATACCCCCTCACCTCTCTAATCACCATACTTTATAATCGGTGTTGGGCAAGTTAATGAGAAACGTTAACTTCTGTAAGAGTTAATTTGCTAAGAATTTTTTAACAACTTTTTAACTAAGTTAAAGTTAAGTAGTTAACTGAAAAACAACAGTAGCGCAAGTTAATTGTTAATTCGTAATTTTTAAAAAAATTCTATAATAATCCGCTGTTGATGCCCAATAAAATGATTCCATATCCATACAAGATAAAAATTACTCCTGATTTCTGTTACTACGGTATTTACTATTCTAATACAGATAGACAAAATGGAAGCCTTTTTTTAATTCATTTTTTATATCTATTATTATGGCAGTAAGACGCATGGTGTAGCCTAGAAGTTTAACGGATTAACGTAAACATTAAAGTAGTTTAACAAAAGTTGTAGTTAATAAGTTAACTCACAAAAGCTTTTTAACTCGTTAATGAAAAACTTAACTTTGTTATTAATGAGTTAATGCCCAAAGCTGTTTATAATCATCATCAAACCCAGGGTGCAGACTCAATAGATTTTTATTTGAATTAAAGTATAGTCTATTCTGACAAGTGTGAGTTTTTTTGTTTTTTTTAGTTTAAATACAGCAAAATTATCAAGTTTTTCAAGTTTGGAGTTCATTCCGACAAAAATGCTAAGTCTACTTTTCGGCTAATTGCTCTCATTTTCTATACAACATGCTGTGTTTCTATGTTGTCACAGCATAAACAAATGAATGATAATCTTAATTTACCCTGCATAATTAACAAAAATTTTTTTTCTGACATTTTTTTTGGTTTATGAGGTTCTTTTCAGTGAACTCAAACTCGATCAGTTTTATTTGAGTTCGAGTTTAGACAAATTATTTTTTTGAGTTCGAGAAATTGATTGTTTTTATTCGAGTTCAAGTTTGAGTTTGCAACCCTCATCAAACCCTTTATTGGTGCCTTGTTATTTGAATTCAATGACCTTATTTTTGTGATTTACTGTATTTTTTGAACTATAAAGTGCATGATCAATACATGACCTTTATTGCTATTATTTTCTTATAGAAGGTGCACTATATATATGCGATGTTACTTAAAGAGGTCTAAAAATTGTAAAACTCTAAATAGCTCTGATTTAAATTGTAAAGAGAAAAAGAGTATAACCTAATTCATATCAGGGTTCAAAATTAACGTTTGCCCGCTTACTCAAGGCAAGTTGAAATCGCCTCAAGCAAGTTATTTTTCGGCTTAGCTTGCCCGATGGGCAATCTGACAAAATACAGCGTATTAAACAACATCACAAAGATTATTCACAGATGCATTTTAGGTCTGCTTTTGCTGCAATAAAGTAAAATATGCAAGTAGAAAAAGCTGTTGCTTCCTTTATTTTAGTTGGCACTTTGTAAGTGTCACAATTAACACTTTGTTGTAATCTTAAGCACATTATTAATTGCAGTTAACTCTTCTTAATCGCAAGTACATTTTTAATATCCAGACATGTTTGGGAACTTTTTGGCACAAAAAGCTACTTTTTTTTTAAGAAAAAATTTCCCACACTTGCCTCATAAACCTCTGTATCAGATATCACAAGTGCTACACTGCGTTACGTAAAAGCAACGTCAAAAATTTTGCAATTTTTTTGTTATGATTATTTTGAAAATACTTTAGCTCCTATTGCAAAAAATTTCGCCTTTTTAGCTAGTGTAGTTTCCAAAATATTTGAATTAAAATGTGTTTGTGAAAAACTGCAACATTAGTCAATATCACTGTATGTATCGTAATAATTGAAATAATTACAATCAAAAAATCAATTTTTGTGTAGTGCATGATTGGAAAGAGTTACTTACTACATCATATTAACATAGCATCGCCTACAAAAACTTGATTCTCGAGATAGGATATGCAACTACGTGTATTTTGTAAATTCACTGCTTTTTGCCTAGAACTGAGAAGTACATTTCACAAATTTTTTTCCTAAGTTAAACAACCTCTGAACTTATTGCACCTTTTTTTTTCGAGCAAGATGAAATTTGATATCACTTGCTCAATGGGCAAGTTGTTACAAAAGTTAATTTCGACCCCTGCATATATAAGGGGATCACGTCTTTTCAGTGCGACCATTTTGGCGCGACCATTTCGGCACCACCTATTTCGTTGCCGTTTGTTTTCTGCACAGATCGTTTCAGCGCCAATTTGGTGCTCTTTGACAGTTCAAAGACTCTTTGACAGTTATTTAGGGTTTGGGTTAGGGTTAGGGCTTTGGGTTAGTGTTAGTAAAAAGCACAGAATGTTGGCGCCGAAAAGGGCCGCGTCGAAATGGTCGTGCTGAAAAGTCGTGGACCCATATATAAGGCACAACTTCAGTTTTTTGAAAATTTTAGTAACGGTATTTTAAGTGCGCCTTATGGTCTGAAAGTTATGGTATTTTGCTACAGTTTGGTATTTCAATTGCTGAATGTTTAATGTGTTTTAGATATTCTAATTCTATGGTTATGTTTTCCAGATTTTGTAATAAGAAGAAATTTTATCATTTGCGTAATCTATAATATGTCAACGGTATGTCAGTAACATGCATTTTGTGCTTAAAGTGTTGCATGATTTAAAAGCACAGTGATGTATAAAGTCAAAAAGGCTGTTTGTAATTTTGAACAATTACAGCATGAAGTAGAAGATGGAATTTGGGTGATTTATGCAATGTTCTGTGTTTTCAAGGATAGATTCTACTTTCAAGAATAAACAATGCAGAATAGTAAAGATGATACTGAAAAGAAGTAAACATACTATTAAAATAATGCTGCAAAAAATGATTACGTCAAGAAATTCCAAAAAATATACAAATGTTCTCGACCATGTTCCTTTAGTATCTGATCTAAAAAAACAACAAATGGCCACAAAATTACACAAGTGGCCCAATGGTGCCCCTAAATGACAGCAACAATGACTGAACGAGTAACGAGTCATCAAATTCCTCAAAGATTCATTCTCAAAAACTGTGAAAAAATTCCACAGTAAGTACTTTGAAAATCTGTTTATGTTATACTATACAACTTATAGTATCATTACCAACTAATTTTGTGTGAGAAATCATTGTGATTGTTTAAAATGTACTGCTACTTTCATATCACTGTAGGCACTCTTTAGTTACCAATACATGTAGCATTTAGGGTGATTTGTTTACATAATGGATAATATTTCTGGAACACACTACAAATAAATAGGAACAAAAGTAGTTAAACCTTTAGTAAAGTAAAGGAAAGGTTTTTCAACATAATTTGATGGAAGTCTAGTTTAAAATACATTAATAGACTAAGCTAGCCAAGCGAACTCAACTGACCGCTACAAACTGACTGCGAGCCAACGGTTTCATCACAAAGTGAGGGTTTCTGGGGCAAGATGGCTCTGGGGATAGTAAAATATTTTCATGATCGCCCTTCTTAGCCAATCGGCATCATTTGATTTGCGGTCAGTTTGTCGTGGTCAGTTGTTATGGACCCAAGGCTAGCATGAAAGTTTGTCAATTTTATCAGTTTGCTGATGTAAAAAGTCGACAATTTGCCGACTTTCATAATTTGTTACTAACATTTATAGCCATTGGTTGTAGTTCAGATAGTATTGTACTGCATTACTATAGCATTAAAAGTTTAAAAACATACATAATGCGTTGGTGTAAACAGACTTCACCATTTTTGATGATAATGTAATTATTTATTTGCTAAATATTTTTTTAGAAACAGCGGATATGAAAAAGAATCTGAAGTTATCTTACATCATGGGAAGAAAATATAATGCACAAAAAAAGGCTACGCTATTTCAATTAAACCAATCTTCCAAATGAAGAAGATGCTCTTCTTCGCTGAAAAGGGAGCTTTCAAAACCACACAATATTTTAAAGAGATTTTGTTGTAAAATGGCTTGTGATATTTCGCTGTCAACTTTTGATTTACATCATTGAAAAGTTGAATTCTTCTAAATCGTGTTTACCTCAACAGAAGCTACGAGTTTATTTTTTAAGCATGTGATGTATTTGCTATTCAAACATGCCGGACCGATTTATGTATTGTGTTAGCTATCATCATTTGCTCATTCATTCTGGATGTTTTGTGAAAACTAAAAGGGCATTCAATTTGTCTTGACTAAAACGTTGAGAAAAGTCTAGCATGCATTCTCACTAATTTTGAGCTTTCTGTTTCTTACCGTTTTCAAGATACTGTGTTTCAAAGTTAACATTTTTCTTTTTGAGTTGCCACTAATGCAATTTTGTCAGGGTTATGATGATAGAAGATTAACTTTTAGAAAAGTGAGACGTGCTTTTACTCAAAAGACTGCTAATTTGCAATTTCTTCTCAACTGCATTTCGACAGCAACGCTCTCTCATAACACTTGTTAGTAGTTGAAAACAAGTAGTAACTTTTGAAATTTCGCTTTTAATGCAACTTTACAAAATTTGCAAGGGGAAAACCTTACATTTTAACTTTCATGTCTTGAAAATGGCTCAATGGAAAATTGTGGAAAGATGAAATTTGGTGAAAATATTCTTAAAATCTCTGAATATTTTGAAGAAAAAAAAAAAGAAAAACAAAAACGTCCTCCTTGATCGCATCGAATGGCCCAGTCTACATTATGCATAAAATCATCAACGTACGAGCGTATCCTTAGTTTATTTTCGCCAACTGGAATCTTGTACGATAACAAGGCGGTACGCCGCGCGTACTAAATTCTGTTTTAAAAAAAAAGGCTACGGTCGTACGCTCACGATTTTACGCTCAGTGTAGACCTGGTCTCAAGCGAACTACATCATGGATTTTACTAGTTTGGGCCCACACGACAGAAGTTTTCTCGTACACATTAATTGCGAAAATTTTTTAGGGTAGGCTACCGAACAAAATACTCGTTAAAAGCAAAGGGTTGTTTTTACACGTTTATCTGGAGCTCTGAGAGCTGGCTAACATCATTTCGCTCGCCAAGTTGCTTGGATCGATTGCGAGATATAACTTGAGTAAAAATACGTCACATTTTTTCGCCAACTTAACGAAGATTTCAAAGCGCTCTTCAAGCGTGCGAGTAATGTTTTTTGGTTCCCAAAAATTCAATGGCGAAATGTTGAAAACTTCTACCTAAAGCGAATTTTTGCTGAAAATTACGTAAAATCGTCGCCATGTTCGCAATTAGACTGCTGAGAAAGCGAATTGCATTTAGAACCAAGGCGTAGCCGGGGAGGAGGGCGGCCCCTCCTCCTTAATTGAAATGCTACCAATGATAAAAATATCACAAAAAAAGACTATTGTTTCTTCAGTTTCTTTTAGCATCTTCGCGTACAACAGTAACTAACAATAGTATTGATTTAGGGGGCTCGGGCCCCCTCAATTTAATTTTTACCCACCAATTTAAATGGGTCCCCTACAATAACATTTAAATGGCCCTTAATTGAAAACATTTAAATGGCCCTTAATTTAAAAGGCATTTCAATTTATATTTTAAAAATGTCACAAAAAATATATTGTTTCTTCAGTTTCAATTTTTTTTAGCACCTTCGCGTACAACAGTACACGCGTACAACAGTAGTTAATAATAATATTGATCCAGGGGGTCCGGGCCCCCTCAATTTAATTTTTACCAACCAATTTAAATGGGCCCCCTACAATAACATTTAAATGGCCCTCAATTTAAATGGGCCCCCAACAATAATATAGTTCCAGGGGGCCCGCTCAATTTAATGTTTGCCAACCAATTTAAACGTATAGCCAGAGTAACATTAAGGGTTTTTTTCTAAAAGTTGCCAACTGAGGCCCTCATCTAACCTTTTTATGAACGCAATGCAATACCATTAACCAGGGACGGATTTCATATATGGCTCAGTGCCAGGGGCCCCGCACTCAGATAAAACTTTTTTTGGTCTTCACCTGTATTTGGAAGAAAAATAATGCAAAAATCCCAAAGTGCCAAGGGCTCAACTCAATGTAAATCCTTGTAACATGGTTTGTAGGCGTAACTATCTGCGGTACATTTTTCAATAACAATTCACCTTCACCTCGCCAGTTTTTATGCAACAAAATACTTTTTAAAAAAATTAGCTACAGTAAAGGAAATGCTCATTTAACAAATTTTTGAATTGAGAGGGCCTGCGCCCCTTGGCCGTATACGTACTCCTATAACTGGTTGTTTTCATGACAAAACAATCTCTAAGGAAAATATTTGACTGGATTGTTATGTACTGCTAAAAAACTGCAGGATGCAATGCAATTTACTTCCCCCTACTGGGCCAATTCACTTACAAAATTTAACACCAAAATGCAGAATTTTAGACGTGTTGTGGACTTAAATTGCAAGCAAAAGGAAAACTGAACAACTTAATTTTTTCAATTGGCTTTCAAATGTTAGAAATCCAGTACTTTCAAAAGGCTATGAATACGTGCGAATTGTGATCCAATAGTCTTAAAATAGCTTTTTTCCAAAAAATAACGAAAAATTGCCCAGCGTCTGGGGACTTCGCCCCAGATTCCATAGCCTCGGGCGGCATAGGGCTCCGCCCCCAGACCCCCGTCTGTGTTACGTTTGAATTACAGTACACTTCTTTACTTAAAGACGTCTCCCAGTTTAGACATTTCCGCATTTTAACTGTTGGTTTAAGCCCTCTCCCTTGAACGAGTTCCTAGTTACGAGCCAACACCAGGCCACAGCTTCTGATCTTCTATTTTACGATATCTTTACCCCCACAAAAAATTCTCTTTCGAAGTTTCTGATGACGTCATTGCATGTGATTTGTGGTTTGCCCCCCCCCAATGGAAAATCTTGGCTACGCCTATGTTTAGAACCATTTGCATTTCGTCTGATAAGGAAAAATTGCGTAGCACCAATTGACAAAATTAGCTTTACACAGTTTTTATAAGGAAAAATAAGAAAAACAATGCCAGCCTCGGCAGCAAAATAAAACAAAAACAAACGAAAAAATTTGAGTGATTTTGTGCTTGCAAGCAAAAGTGCAATTATTCCAAGATTATAGAGTGCTGTTGCTCTGCGCAAGCAATTGAGAAAATTTGTTGGCAATTCAACTTGAAAAAACGCTTGTTTTTTCTCGTTTGCAAATTTACGATGCCGCAAAAGCAGTGGAGAAAGCTTTCACTTAAAGCAGACAGAGCAATAGGAATTAAACCGTGTTACAAACATGGCCGCTAAAATTGACATCGAGGCTCTCAAAATTTTTACAAAATCAAGAGCAAATGAAGCTGAAAACCTGTAAAAAATAAAAACAGCCAGTATCGACTCAAGATTTACCGGTTCTAAAAAAAAAGTGTACTTCGACTTGGTCACGTTCGAAAAATTTTGAAATCAAAAGTTATTGTTAACATATAAATATAAGTTTAACCACCAACAACCTCAAGGGCGCTTTACGTCATTTAAAAAAATTCTAGTATGGAAAAAAATTGTTCTTTTTTAACATTGATCCAAACCAGTAGCGTAGCCAGGGGGGCTTGAGCCCCCCATTGGCTTGTGAAGTATGCAAAATCGCACGTTTTTGTTGCTTTTTAGGCCGATTTTTGGTGAAAAATTGAAAACAGTCCCCCCAAAGGAAATTGGGTGCCGAAGTTGTGATGTAGATGTCGTGATTCGGTGTGAAAAAGTGTCTGAATTTCCGATTTTGGCCTAAAAATCAGACTCAATTTCGGTGTAGACCTTTTTTTTTATTTTGGAGACCACTTGTTTTTGGGCTGAAAAATTGTTTGAACTTCCGATTTTGGCCGAAAAATCAGACTCAATTTCGGTGAAGACCTTTTTTTTTTTTTTTTGGAGACCACCTGTTTTTGAGCGGAGAAAAAGTTTGAATTTCAGAGCTTTCCGAGAAATTCCGTCTCAAATTTTGGACAAACCATGTGAAACTGATTCAAGAACAATGAAAATTCGGGTTAAATTCCTTTGCACTTTTCTCAAATCCTGGCTACGCGCCTGATCCAAACATATAATTAAATTTTTTCCTTCATTAACTAATTTAATCTAAACTATGACTGAGTCGTTGGCATTAAAATTCGAGTTGAATCTTCTACATAAATGCGACTTGAGTTGCTTCAAAAAGTCATAAAATGCGACTCTGGTCAAAGCTCTGACTAGAGTCGTTTCATCCTTGAATTTAAATTAAATGCACACTTACCAAAAGGTGTTTAGAATCGGAGATAAACTAATTGTTTTTACCTATGTTTTGTATTGTTTGTTTTTAACTAATTTTTATTAATGTGCGAATTCGGAAATAAATTCTACTAATACCGTTATAAGATATTTTGAAATACTTTTGTACTAGTGTGTTTTCAAGTTTGGGTTAATTTTGTGGTCAGAAACCTAACTAGTGTATTTGCAGTAGTTAGAAAATGTAATCAAAAAAGAAAGACATTGTAATTTCATCTTGGTTTTGTAAGTATAGCCCATGGCCAAAAGACAACGAGTTACAGCGTTTGCCAACCTCTATCGTCTATATTGGGGGTTCTCAAACTTTTGGTGTTATGGAGCCCTTGAAGAGGTTGACCATTATTTTCGGAGCCCCACTATAAATTTCTAAACTAAAAACGAAGTAAACGAATAGGTTGCGGAGACCCTAGGTTTTTTTAGCGGAGCCCTGGGTCTCCGTAAGGAGCACTTTCAGAACTTAAGGTCTATGGAGTCGAGGACACAAGGCTCGAGGCCAAGGACACAAAATAAATCCGAGGCCAAAGGAGAATGCTCAAGGATACAGGTGCAAGTGTTATAAAAAAAAGGTCTTCAAGAAAATTTTTCAGGCGATCTCCAAAAGAAAAAGAAAGGTCTTCAAGAAAATTTTTCATGTGATCTCCAAAAGAGGAAAACAAAAAAAGTCTTCGCGAATATTCCGCGAGGTTTCTGGCGTTTTCCAACTACATTTTAACCGTTCAAAAAAAAATAGTGCTGTCCTTGAGCCGAGGACAGAAAAATTTTGTAGGACTTGAGGCTTCGAGGCCAAGGCCTTGACCTTCGAAGCCAAGGCCAAGGACTTCAAAATGTATCCTTGAGTCTTTCACCTCAATGACTTCACTTCAATAATGTGTCCTTCACCTCTAGTATTTGAGATTCCCGTCAATCAAAGAAAGCTGTAGCTAGTACATTTCAGCTCTCGAACACTTGCTTGTTTGCAAATATTCGTTCTTAAGAAATGTAGTTAATATAGTGGCGAACCTTTGGCAGCACTGTTTTGGTAGAGGAGGTTAATGGAACAAGATTTAATCAGATATAGCAAACACAAAAGTTCAAATGCACAAACGTCGTTGGTTGTCGGTTACGCAAGTGTCGGTTTTAGCACTTGGGTGACCGGCGATACGCTTCAATGCTCATCGTTAAGTCGTGGTTTATTAGCGCCATTTGTGAAGTTTCCATCACAGGCTTGGATGGTCGAGTGGTAAAGACTTCGGAGCGTGAATCATCAATGCGTTGGGGTTCGGGTTCGAAACCCGTGAAGATCGAAGGTGAGTTCACGTAGAAGTTGGAAGATTCGAGTACCGAAAAAGCCAAGTGAAGCCGAGAGAAAGAGTCGGAAACGAAGGAGGTAACAACAAGTAAATAGAATATAGTACCAAAAGAAGAGCACTGACATATGAGAGAGAAAGACAAAAACCCACATATGAAAATGAGAAAAAATTTCAAATAGAGAGAATAAAAATTCAAGTTGCGAAAATACAAATTTGTTTTTTTCCCCAAACATTTTTCGGCTACCCAACTATTACAAGTGAAACTACTGTAGCCGAAAAATCCGGTCACCGTAATATTCATTTTCCCACTTGCGTAACCGGAGTTTGTGACCTTATAAGGTAATATTTTCGGTTACCGTAATACGACTTTTCTCGTTGCGTAACCGATTTTCGGTGAAATAAAGCCTTCCTTTTAAAAAAGCAGTGGCTATTTTACCTCTGGAGACAAAATAGCTCAAATGACTATTACATGTATTATGCTACCAGTCACTACCGTAGTCTTACAGTACCGTAACCTACGGTACTGTAGCCCTAACCTGCTAACCCTTACCAGTACCCTACCGTAGTCTTACAGTAACCTACCGTACTGTAGACCTAACTTGCTAACCCTTACCCTAACCTTAATCTAACCTTACAAGAGGGAAAATGCTTTTTGCCTCTAGAGGCAAATTAGACTCTTCCTTTGTGTTTTAAAACCCATTAAACCATAAGTCATAGGCTAGGCTAGGTACCTAAATTGCAATCTCACTCTAACCTTAACAGCTACCGGTACCACACCCATAATAGGTTAGTGTAGGACAGTAATTCCAACTCTTTTCGATCCAAATTATCAGCACATAGGCCTAACATTCCAAAATTCTTGATATACTCTTCCAAATGCACTCGATACGCTTAAAGTAACGCCAAATCGTCAACTTCAAACACCCACCAACCACTGATCCTAAAAAACTTTGAAACACGTTTAAAATCACTTTTTTCAAAGAAGTTGACGTTGTTCTGCTTCAGCACTCAGTAATTGTTAATTTATTAAAATTCATTAAGGGACTAAATAACAGCAGGTTTGACAACTAAAATATACATGAACACTCATCGTTTTCTTTGTTTAAATTTTGTTGTTGCAATAAAACTTTCCCATCTGGAAAGTTCCATGTCCCCTACCAATAAATGATTCCCATTTTGCATCATTATACATTCAAAACTGCGATTTTTGGCCGTTTGCAATATACCAAAGCCAAGGGCGTATTTAGGGGGGGGGCATTGGGCCATGGCCCTCCCTTTTGGGTCGCCAGGGTAGTATAATTAGCATAGAAAAGTATGCAAAATTTTGGCATGCCCCCCCCCCCCCTTTTACTTTGAGCCCAGAAACAGTAGGCGAAGACCTTTTTTGGCCAAAAACCGGACAAAATTTGAGTATAGACCTTTTTTTTTTTTTGGTCTTCACCTAATTTTGGGCAGAAAAACGGACTTAGTTTTGGGCTGGAAAATTTTCAATCTGGTCTTCATTGATCTCAAATTTTCTGCTCCCCCCCTTTCAAAAATCCTGCGTACGATACTAACTAAGCTTACTCAAACAAACTATCCTTCTTTCTACCATAATAGTTAAAGGCGGTGAATCATCCAGCCAATTCCGGTGGTTTACAATAGCTAAAATTGAACTATAATTTTTGATATTTTTTGCTTTGATTTTGGGGCTGCGTTTGCAAAGATATTCAACAAATACAAAAAGATGTCCCCCCGAAAAAAGTTTTCGGAAACTCTGAGTTTTGATCTTCCCGCCAAAACCACAGTTCTCTAAACTATTAGGCCTACTGTAATCTTATTCAACTATTAGGCCTAACTATCTCTAAACTATTAGGCCTAATAGTTTAGAGATAGTTAGGCCTAATTAGGCCTAAACTAATAAACTATCTCTAAACTATTAGGCCTACCACAGTTCTCTAAACCATTAGGCCTACTGTGGTTTTGGCGGGAAGAACAAAACTCAGAGTTTCCAAAAACTTTTTTTGGGGGGACATCTTATGTATTTGTTGAATATCTTTGCAACCGCAGTCCCAAAATTAAAACAAAAAATATCAAAAATTATAGTTCAATTTTAGCTATAGTAAACCACTGGAATTGGTTGGATGATTCACCGCCTTTAAGAAATATTTTGTAAATTATGAACCAAACTTGTTGCATCTCACAAAATCATTTGTGTTTAAAAAAAAACATAGCATGTGTCAAATGGTCTGGGTCAGATCTGGCATAAGCAACGCAAATATTGAAATTTTTTAATCACTATGAAGCACACCTGGACCAGATCTGGCAAGAATGGATAAAAATTCGTCTGTGGTGAAAGATCTGGGAAAGAACTGGGCCAGATCTGGAACAAGCAGTTTCAGTGCATGCCATGGCATGCCCGATGAAATCCTGGTCTGGGCCAGATGAACTTGCTATCTGGGTAGTTAATGAAAAAGTTAGCTTCGATATTAACGGATTAACGATCAACGAACTTGTGCCACCTATGCATTTTAAATAATTAAATTGCGTAGCACCTTCACCCCCCTTACATCAGGTTAAGTATAAAATACGTTTAAACGCTCGTATTTTAATGTTAAATTTTGTTAGTGTCTTGGCTGAGGGGGCTTAAGCCCCTTCATCCTGGTTACGACACATACTGCGACCTCAAAATCTTGAGTGCGCTCTAAAAATCAAAACAGCTGGTCTTTGCAAAAAAATTTTTTGCAGGAGTTGTTTATGTCATAATCACTAACGAAGTACAGGTAACGATTCTGCAGCGTACATGCCTCTTCCGCGACACATCCGTAAAGGCGTGTTAATAAGACGGAATATTGCGTCACATTTATGTAGGCCTACAGCAGATGGTTGCCAGCAATTTCGCAAAGAATCAAGAAAACGTTTAAGGAGAATTATGTTTGAATGTAAATATACCTTTTTCCATCATTGTTTGTTGTCTTATCGTTGCGTGATGCTCCAAAAACAGTATTTTGAGTAAACCCAACTTGGGGGGCACAAGTAGCCGTTAGGGGGGGGCACGCCCCCCCTGGCCCCCCCGTAGCGACCGCACTGCTTGTTGTACATTTGGAAACAAGCCCAAGACACGAAAAACTCGGCGCCTCCCTAACCGAAGCCTTTTTTTTTTTGAGATCACCCAAGTGTCGCTGAAGTTGTGAACAAACCAAGAAGATGAAAGTAAATTTTCGTGGACCACCAAAACGATGGGGTAAATTATTTTTTTATCAGTTGCCAAGGGGTAAGCGAGACAAAAAGTTTAAGAACCCCTGACCTAGGACATACAAACTGTATAAAGAAATATAGAAGTCAGAAAGAGCAGTCAATGCCTCTGAAAAAGAAAAGACTACGGTAATTGCATTATATCTTCCTGTTACGAGAAAACGATCGTGGCGCTATATGAACAAAAACGAAGTTTATATGGTCTTCAATACAGCTCTACTAATATCAGTTACTAAAAATACTCCTTTTCATTATTTAGTTGACATGAATCAAGAGCAATGTTCCACGAGACTACAAGTTATTGTTTGTTCATATTTGGTTAAAATTATATTTTTGATTCTTGCCTATAAAAACTTTGCCATGTTAAAATTTTATCATTATACCACGCAAACAAGCTTAAGTTTTTTTTACTTACAACTGCATATCTATGTCACATCTGTTGTGTTTTAATTTTTTTCTACGACCGGTTGATCTAAGCAGTGGCGCTACCAGGATGGCTAAGAGAGCTTTAGCCCAATCCCGCTTAGCAGAGTCAAATAAAAAATTTAAGTCAAATACAAGCGTTCTTAAACGTGCTTTGGACTTGAACTGTAAGTAAGAGGGGGATGAAGGGGCTGGGAAATTCAATTCTCTCAAATTACTTTTGAATTCTAGCAATTTATATCTTTAAAATGGTTCCAAAACCTGCGAATTGTGATCAAAATAACGTTAAAATAGATATTTTGTTCGAAAAATCACAAAAATTGTTTATTGGCTGGGGGTTCACCCTCAGACCCCATCGCCCCCGGCGACAAAGCCTCCAAACAACCGTCTATTGTACATTTGATTACTTGAGTGCTACAAGTTTGCTCAGCGCTGCTGTCTAAATAAAGCAGTTTTGTAATAAAAAAATTTGACCTTTGGTTTTAAGTTTCCCCTTAGCAAAATCCTGGCTGAGCGTTTGGGTATAAGTATCAAACGAAAATTCTATCCAAGTCTAATGATTTTGTATGTACAAACATAGCTCTAACTTGGATCTTATTCCCTTAAATTTTTGTATTAATGCTTAAACTGCACTTGTATTGCTGAGGCTAACTCCAAAGTAATGGAAATTATTTTTTAACATGAAGGACAAAAGATTGTCACCATCTATCAGATTAAAACGCCAACACAAAAATTATGTAATGCGAAGACAAATTCCCAATTTTCGACCAAATCTGGAAGCTGCCACATTTTTCTCGCAGTTTATCTTCTAATATTAACTTAAGTATGAGAAACAAGTTTAAATTCGATTTATTATTTGTCTATAGCATACAATAAATGACACGCTACATAACAACAGTTTACAATACCAAAAAATAAAATAAAACTTTTTTTACGAACGGGATCTCTTACGCTCATCTAGTCAAACAGCTCACAAACAAAATAGCAAAAACTAACTGGGAATTAAAGTTGTTGTTTTGTTTTTTGTCTTTCTAAAACTTTTCTGACTTTTGCATCTTTTTCATAAATTCTGCAAACTTAGTATTAGGAAACTTGTTGAGCTCTTGCTCTGTTTTGCTCGACAAGGTGGGCATTATGGAATGTATTTTTTTGCTTGGGTCAGGAACCAACCTTGGTACACCCGTACTAAGATCTAAGATTTCTGAATCATCAAATGGTTTCGCACTTTCAATCAAAAATTCACGTTCTTCTTCTTCAGTCAAAATTGACATCTTTTGCAATTCCTCCTCGGAAATACCTAACACAGTTTTCTCGTAGTTAAGCAATTCATCGCTATGAGGAAAACGCTTCCAAGCTTCAGGCGACACGTTATTAAAATACTTCATTTTTTCCAGAGACACTTGTGAATGAGGCAATTGCTGAACTCTGGTGTGTTTTTTTTTTCTAACTAATGGTTTTGGTGGTCGATATTTTGAAGTTGTGCTTTTGTCGCCGTGCAATGCCGCTGTTTCAGAAATAGCGATTTGCTCCATAACAGTAGGCATATTCGCGTAAAATAGATTAATTACCGTTTGTTGGAGAAACGTAACTCTTCTTGTTTCATTTTTTTGTTCATGGTGGTTTGGTTCACTGCTTGCCTTATTTCTACAAGATTTTTTCAATATACCGTTTACATTGCAAGTTGGCCTCAAGGGTGCAGTTAAAATATCGTCAAATCCAAAATTATCGCAAACTTGCAAACCTATGATAGACTCAAGACTGGATTCCTTAGATGAATCGCATTTAGACTTCGCTAATGCTTTCGTTACAAAATCATCGATGTCTTTCACACTGGTTTTATAGCCTACTGAATTATCAGAACGTACAGTAGCCTTGGATTTTCTGTTCAGATGTGAATCGTCTTGTATATTGCAATCTAGGTTAATCGAAGTACTTGATATACATAAAACTGATTTTACGGAATTACCAGATTCTAAATGTAAACTTGAAGAAGCATCAGCTAACTCATCAACCACTTCATCCGAATTCGAAGAAAGATTCTTGTTTGGAGGAAGCACAGCATCGGTTGTAATCTTGTTTATTTCTACATCAACTGCCTTGTTTTTGCACTTCATCAATATTTCATCTTCGTTTATAGAGTGAAGTGAAGCTACATCTGACTCTTTGATTGTACCGGTATCGGAGCTGTCAGAATCCCGCTGCAATTCGACATCTTCTTTATTAGAGACCAGCAGTGGCAAGCTGATACCGGAACTGCGTACTTTAGCAGCATCACCAAACGCATCTGGCATTAAAGCAGGTTTTTCATTGGTCTCTGTTGCCGATTGTTGAAAATTATTTTTCAGACCTTTAAAGGTTTTAACACCATTCACGTGTTTTACTTTGGGTTTTACGTCCAACTGTTTTTTTCTTTGCATCTCATTAAGGTTTTTGTCTTCCTTTTCAATCTGATCCAACAAGACCCTTTCGACAAATTTATCATGACAATACTCTTTTGGAATATTTGCAGCGTAGTCAATTGCTTTAAATTTTGCAAACTGTTTTCTTCTTAGTACGTTTTCAAAGTGTTGATGTCTCTCTTTCCAGCTTCTTTTGCAAACCCCCCATTTTTGCTGTACTTTGTTTCTAATGCCTTCAGCAAAAACAAGATCTTTTCCGCTTGAATGCTTTATTATCTTTGTAATAATCACAACACCTTCTACATTTCTTGTTTTTCTTTGCTCGACAGTGCCAGTGATTTCTTTAGCTTTAACCCATTCTCGAGAAAGTCGCTCAATGCAAGCCATGCTGTCTATTTCTGTTTCTTGGTCTGGTTTTGCATACAAGCTAGAAATTGTAGGATTCTCCAGCAGATTTTGAACGTTGTTTTTCATTTCTTGCTCATATAGAGCAATTAAAGCCGAGGCGTTTGATTTTTGTTCTGAATCTGCTTGCGTATCTAATAAGCGAGCAGCTCTTGTTGGCTTTGTGTCTATATCTTCACCTGCTTGATACAAAGCTGTACTTTTATCAGTCCTGACATCATCCCGATGGATTTCTTCCTCATCCTTTGCAAACGCGGGAAGCTTTCCGACTTTTGATCTAAGCTGTGAATCTGTTTTGCTTGAATCATTGAAAGTTGAAGCAACTGCACAGACGGCCTTGCTGCTGTCGTGGATTTCCTCAGTTTCAGAAATGGTGTCTACGGAAGTAATCAAATCTGAAGCAGCAAATGTATTATTGTTTTTGCTTATTACTTCCAATAACTGTTTATTCTCTGGATTTTGTTCATTCCATCTGCCTTTTTTTATTTTAACGGCATCACTACAAATAGAACTTGTCCTATTATGAACGGACAAATCTAAAATTGAAATTTTGTTAGTGTTAATAGCATTCGATGATTGGTTGATTTCTTCATTTTTGGGCACTTTGTTTTGAATTCGTACAGTTTCAATGGGAATGCTGTCTTTTGCAGGTGCAACCAAAGCTTTTACATCCGAGCTGCTGCAGTTTTCAAAATTTTTGGTAAGTGGGGCCATTGAAAGCGAAGTTTTTCTGTTACTGTTGTAATCGTTGCTGAGTTTGCTTTCTGTGGTTTTTACACCCTCTTTGATCGAGCGCATTTCAGTTGCCTTAAACAAAACAAATGAAGGGTCTTCAAAAAAAGAGATGTTGTTGTTATCGATATCTTCATTGAAAAAAATATCGCTTTCATCGTCTAAACGGCGAAACTCCGTTTGTTGAATCGTTGAGGGTTCCGCGATCTGAGTCTCATCGGTATTGTTTGAAGTTCCAAATGTTTTTGATTTTGTGTTTTCCGCCTTGACTGAACTTGTTTGTTTGTCGCTTCTTTTATTCCTTCTCACACCACACATGTAAAGCTGCCAACAGCAGCAATATATAACAAGCATGAACGTCGCAATCGCTGCTTCTAAGGAATAATTTCTACTGTCAGCGAATTCAGAAAGATCTAAACAATGCAAAAAGTAATTAATATGAAAAATATTTTGATGATTATGAAATAATCTTAGCAGGCACGCAACCTGGATAGGTTCGAGTGAATCGTCACTTGAGTACAGCAGGCAGTGTTTTATGTCAAACAGCTCTGTATGAAGAAAATTTATCATTAGAACAATGAAACTCATTTTTACAGTTACCCATTTTACATGTGCACTTTTCTTGCACTTATCTGTAGATGTAATTACATTTTATTCACTAAGTTGACTTGGTCTGGAAACAGTGAAGGGACAATTCGGTCTTCGAGTCACGTTGCCACCTGCCCAGCACGGTGGAGGCTTCACACTGTCCCTTTTCAATGCTGAACGTAAAGTATAAGGCAAGCTGTGAATACCAATTTTTTTTTATAGTCTTTGGTTTGACCTGACAGGAAGTTGAACCCAGATCTACCGTTAGTGTAGCAGACGTTCTATTCACTCGACAACTAATCAAATATAAAAAAACTAAGTGGACATGTAAAAAAGACAAGAATTCAATTGCCATGAATGAAACGACCGTAACTTGAAAGCGAATGAAGTCATTTTCCTATACTTTAGTGAATGCTTTTGCAGAAAAGTTTCCTAAACACCCTACATTAAAGTGCCTGAAGGAAGCTCCAACGTTTTTAACTTTGAGCCAACAAACAAAAAATTATGAGAATAGAACCTTCAACACCAAACCAAAAACTATGATTTACTATAAACGATAACTAGACAGAGATACTTACCGACATAAACAAACGTTGTGTTGTAACATTTGGTCAATCCAATGTTAACCCCTGTGGGAAATTGTTCAACCTCAGGAGTATACGGAGGACGGATGCATGGCGAATCGAACGATGGTGGCCTGTGAAAACAAATATGGACAGTTTATCGTTTTTGCATTTCATCTTTTCAGGCCCAGTTTTTAGTCGCAATGCCTGCTAATTGCAGAGTCAGACAAAAAGCGCGTGATTACAGTAAGCTACCAAAGAACCATACCGTGCCAATCAAACAGGTTTATGTATGCTGGCGATGCTTTTTTTGTTGACATAGTAAATAAGCTTTCTTGTACTTTGATTGGCTCTGTTTTTTGCATTAATAATCAGGCCCCGAAATTGGGCCTTAAAGGTGAACATTTAAAAACGCTATTTATGGTGAAGTTCTATCGATAACATCGAGCGCCGGGTTTGTATGACATGGCAAACCTGGTTGCAAACGGTATAACGAACCAGGTTTTCTTGACTAGTGGAGAGTCACGTTTGTATTTATTTCACTATTATTCGTTAACATTGGCGCGCATTGATTTCCATTTTACTTTACCAATTATGATAAAACAATTGCAACGTTGCGTTTAGCTCCATTTGTTGAGTAAACTAAACTTAACAAACTGCGTAACAAGGAGATTCGACTGGTCTTAGTTGCAGAGAAATATTCTTGCTTAGCTCTTTTAAACTACGTAATAAAAGTTTTCCTTTGCAAGTGGCAACCACAATTTAAAAGCCTCGATTTTTAAACTTGTTCAAAAGATTGCATAGTAAACTCTTTACACTACCTCATGAGATACCAAATTCTAAGATCTAACTTGCACTAATAGTAATTCCCTTGCTTCATCACTATTACCGTAACGAAAGTTAAAACAAATTATGGAAAAAGTCTAAAATTCATCAAGAATAGGTGCGACCAGCCTCAAAATAGGGGTCATAAACATCAATTCCGCGGAAAAAGTCGCAAGGGTTAATCGGAGAAACAACATATGATAGACTAGAAACTCCACTAAAACTTCATTGCAAACCGAGTATCACTATCAATCAATTTTTCCAGCCTAATGCTTATTTTGGAAGATTAACGTTGTCGCCTAACTCACTCGTTCGATTCTACTCTCTGACTTTCTTCACTTTCTTCTTGTCTATGACATGTTCCGATGCGATCCTAAATAAATGATTAGCAGAGTTAGATTTGTACAGTATTTTGTAAGCAACTATAAAAGAATATTATATTGTAGATCTTGGTTGTATAAATCTAAGCTAACGTATCAATCTGGTGCCGCTTGATCTTCGCTAAAATCAGAGTAAATATACTGTATATCATCGCCTGTATCAGAGGCGTCACTAAGAATGGTGACACCCGGGGCGGGGTTTCATGGTGTCACCCTTTGTCGAGCCAAAATATAGGTTAAGACCAAAAAAAAGGTCTTCGCTGCAAAAAGAGTTGGTTTTCAGTCCAGAAGTATGTTGTGACAAAAAAAAAGGTCTTTGCCTACTAATCAGTGGGTTTTTGGTCTCAAAAAAACAAAAACAAATGGTGTCACCCCAAAAAGGTGACACCCGGGGCGGGCCGCCCCCCCAGCGACGCCACTGGCCTGTATTACCAAAATATATATCTTGGATGCTTGGAACTATCCTGCTCTTGTGGAGCAAAGTCTGTAATATTACTCGAGTTGATGCGGTTTTTGGCTTAAATTTAAAAATCTGAATCCGGAAACAATCATATTTAAATGATGAAGCAAAATCAATGTGCAGTAAAAAAAAAGTATTTTTTGGCAAAGAATTTCAGCTAGTTTGTTAAGAATAGCAGCGAGTGCTTAATTGAAATTAACCGAAATATCACCCAAGTTAACAACTGATTGATTGTCGTTTCTTGGACGTACGGTTTTCCTTTCATAAAATCCATAGATTTTTTTATCAGCAATTCTAAAGGGCTGAAGGATTGTTTGATTCACATTTCTGCAAAAGTAGCGGCACTGACGTTTCACACAACATAATTGCATAGCGTTGAGTCATTGTGTAATCCCCACTTTGCTAGCGTGCTTCGGGTACTGACATATTTTGTTAACAATAATGCATTAAACACAGCAGTTTCTTGGAATAGAAAACTGCAAAAGATACTCAGTGGTTTAATGTAGAGCGGTCGGGGTACATAATCTTATACTTGTAAAACAAAGCAGTTCAAAGTCGACACACCTTTTCTAAGCAAACGCATGGATTGAGCTCTTCTTCTTTCGGAACTTCTCTTACCAAGACAAAGGCATTAGTTCCTTTGATCAACAAAAATTCATAGGAAACCGTTCTATTTTGAATACTGGCGAGTGAAATGTAGCTATAACCGTTTAAAGAAACCTGGAAATTGTTAGTTGGATAAGCACATTGGTAACATTTTGATTAGATATTGCTGGCATAAAAGTTAAACAAGTTGTAAAAAGTGAACCTCGAAACTCATTTTGAACTTTAGAGCGCTACACTGAATTGAAACAAAGCTTTCAACTAGCACCTGTTCAGTTCCTACCTTCCATGATAAAGCATTAACACTTAGTTAATGCAGAACCTCAAGCAGGAAAGATGTCAATACCATTTTTTAGTATTTTGTTTAGTTCTGCGAAGACGTACTTAACAAACTGCATTTAACCAGAAAATCAAAGTTTCGAAAGCACGACAAGGCGGTTTATGATAGTGCTCTGCTGATGTCATTTTAGGGTACATACAGTTCCATTCGCATACGCAAAGAAAACAAAAAAAAAGAAAAAAATCGGATCAAAAGTTCTAGTTTTGTAGGTAGTTCTGTAGAAGGGGATTTCAATGAGGATACATGGTGGTTTCTAAATGGGGCGGCTTTCAGAATGTGAGTGTACGTTTGGGCTTTCGTCTCACAGTCATATGCACTAATAGGACTATTATTATTTCATTACTATTGTTGGTCTTCATCTAGATTTAGGAGAGAAAGGCAGCTTTTCGCAGGCTGAGGCTACGTTGTTCAATTCGCAGAAATCAAAATTTCTCCGGAGAAAAGACTTTTTGTGGTTTTGAAAGAAAGAGACAACAAAGTTGTAGCATTAGCAAATCCATTCAAGCTTAGTGGGATACAGTAATCACGTATTAAAAAGAGAACACCATTTAAAAGATTCCGAAAACAATCGAACAAACATCAAAATTTACAGAAGATATTACTAAAAGCAGACTAAAAAAATACCAGACATTACTAAAAGTAGATAAAAACAAAGTGTTTGGTTTCATCTCAAATTTGGCAAAATTGAAAAGTTTTCCTTTTATTTTTCCTATTCAAACCTTTACTTTCGCAGAAATCAAAGCTTTCCTCCAAAACAGATCTTTTTTTGATCTTTAGTTTGAATTCTGGATGAATTCCAGCTCATGTAAAGCGGAAACCTTGTTGTTCTTTAGTGTTCGCCCCCTCTTCTCCTTTGCGAATTTCTGCCCATGCCACTGGTTAAAGTTGTCCTACTTAAAGTTGAAAATATTATGACGTAACCTTGCCGTAAAACTGCACTAATTTAATTGCTAAATATTATGAGCGATCTTACATGAATGATAGTTCGTTTACAGCCAGAATTTTTCAAAGAGCAATTTCTCAACTCTATGATTCTTTGGTTTTCCATATCCTGAAAAATTTCCGGTTCCAATTGGTATAAATTTAATTTGCTGGCGGTACTGCGAATGAGAAAAGCTCTGAGAAATCGGTCATAAGATGGCTCCGTTGTTAAAATCATGTACCCACCATTGTCTATAACGTAGCATCTGAAAATCAATTATAACTATTTTTCTGAAAAAACCATAATTTTTGCAGGAAGGAGGAAAGCAAACTGCCCCACCTTCTTGATGACCTGGTTAAGTTTCTTTAGAAATTTTATGCTTTCGAGTTAGATAAACAAACTCGTAAACAACATTTTAATTGCCTGCGACGTAATTGAACATGACGTCATTTTTGCCAAATCGGCTCCGCAATAATTGGCTGTAATTTATGACGTCAGCAACCTGACTTTTGTAAACAACAACCCCCTTATCAAATTTTGTGTACCCATGATCTCCGGTTTAAGAGTTAGAAAGAAAGGCATTTTTACGTTGGCCAAACACCTCGTGTAAAACAAGATTTTGAAATCAAATATATTCTAAAACAACCTTTATAATTTGAAGTTACTGGGATTCGAAAAAAGTTTAAGTTTTTCAATCTTTGGGTTTCTCAGAGCCAATTATGTTCTAAAGTTAGTCATGTTTTGCTCATACCAGCTTTAACACAAATTATGACATTAACCCTAAAAGCGTTAGCATACTGTTGCTGATGAGAACAAATATTTCTGATTGCTCTTTTAGATTAGAATTTTGGTTGATAATGTTAATTTAACCTGTATTGTGCAGATTCGCAAGTTGGATACCAATAAAGAAACTGTTTGTGGAAGTAATCCAAGGTCATATCTTGACCAACGACTCCAGCTACAGGATTCAATGAATTGTGTTGCATCGCGTAATGACTGAAAAAAAACAAGCAACAAATCAAACTTAAGCTGAAGTTTATTAATTATAGTTCTTTCATCTTAAGGTGCCTCTAGACCGGCCACAAAGCAACGTGAAGCAAGCAACTGCCGTAACGTGTAAGCGGCATTCACGAACGATAGCTTGAGACACTCGCAAAGATGCAAATTAAGGAACAATCAAATTGAAAAGTTGCTCTTTTTTCATTGTCTTACCGTATATCAGTTACTTATTCCTGCTGGGTACGAATGTCTCGTGACTTTAAAAACTGTCACATAAGTTTACAGAGTAAAATCACCAAAACCACAAACCACAAAAACCAGTAATCAATTGTATTTAAATAAGTCCTTCACCTGAGGAGCCGCTTTTCAGCGAAATAGGAGCTGTTGTATTTTTTGATCTTAGCGATTTTACTGTGTATTCTGCTCTGACTATTACTGTTATCGAGAACTCTATTGCATGTTTTGTTGAAACCAAATCTAATCAAGTCTAATGATAAATCACATAAAAGAAATTGCCTGAAGTAACAATTTAAGTGAAGCTTCTTTTCGATGCAAGTAAGAATATTGAAGATCTAACTAACCAGTACTAAAATAGTTTGAAGAACGCAGGAGACGCGTCCCCCCATCGAAAATTAGCATCCTCCAATCGAAATTCAGCGTCCTCCCATAGAAAGAAAGTGTCTTGATCGTTTTTTTTTTCATTGGCTGGCCTTGCATGAAATTTGGCTGAGGAATGGCTGAAAAAAGACCTTTTTTTGTCATCACTTATTATTCGCGTGAATGTTTTTTTTTTCGCCCTGAAATGTTTTCGTTTTAAAATGCGTCGGGTTCCGGCTGCGAAACCGTACCCCATGCAATATTTTACAGTTTAAGGGCAGTAACGAACTATACGGCAATGATATTGAAACGCGTCACCTCCGCTTGTAGATAGTTTGCGCAATACTAACGACGACATAACCGCTTGCAGGGTCAATATAAGGTGGTGAAATAATCGCCCCGCCAGTAAATGACAAGCTCCGATGAAACCTGACAAAAGATTATTGAAAATATCAAAGCTAAGAGTAACATAAGATTCTATTTGAAAGTCCTTTTCAATTTTATTCAAATGTGCAAACAAAAGTCATTGTTTTTTAATATTTTTTAAATCAGTTTTCGTCAAAATCAGCTATTTCGTCATGCCCCTTAGCCTTTACTGTATATCTTGCCAGACATTTACCAACATTGAAGTTTAATGGTAGTAATTAAATCTGTATTTACCATGTTACCCTCGTCAGGAAATACCGCAAGAAACTTTTGGTCTTCCATTCCTTTTTAATGATGAGCGTCAGGCAGGTAAGCTCTGAATACCATTTCTGTAGTCTTTGAATGGCCTGACCAAACCGATCTATCGTCTATCGACTTTTGAACAAGTTTACTGTTTCAGTAGCAGACACTCGAACACTCGATCAGTAGCAGACACTCGAACACTATGTCCACTGGAACACTGATCGGTTCGTGAAAATTTTCCTTCATTGTTATTATTGGCATGAAATACAATACGTCTTCTGTGAATACCGCAGATTAACAAGAACTTTTTTTTATACTATTACAGCAACATATCTCCTCCGTCAGTCGCTCAATTCGACCAATGCCTGATAAACAATAGAACCGATCAAAAGTTATGTTTGCTTTTTAGGACGCGATATACGTGTGTCAAAAAACCAAATATTGATCATACTCGCTGAATTGCTTTAAATAGTGTATCGAGTTGGCAGGTCCATATTTAGCATTTTATTGCTCGGAGCTTCCGAGTTTTTTTTTAAATAAATGTCGCTGCATTAGTGAACACTTGGCACTACCGAGTCTAATTTAAACGGCGTTGGAAATAAAGCTCAGAGCACCAGACAACTGAACCTAATCGATTGATTGGTTGGTTGAGAAAATCATGGCTAATCCAAAATTTCCTACCATTCTCTCGCGGTAGGATCGTAGGTTTCGGGTAGCTCGATTCCTGGAAAAACTCGAAACACCTTTGTTGTCGAGAAGTGTCGCCACATTAAGTTGCTTTTGAATGGGTTTTTCTTGTTTTTCCACACGTGGTCGACAATTTGTGACATCAGGACGTCTTCTTTTACTCCGTCCTGATGATAACAAAGCTAATTAAATTACTCTAAATGCAAGTTACAACAGACAGGTTGTTTACCCTGGATCATCAGGAGTGGCTGCCAAAAAGGTGTTTAAAATAAATCCACTGATAAAATATAATTAAAAAGAAGAAGCGATTGTCTACAAATTTAAAAACTAAGGTTATATTGAAAGCGGTCCAGCAGATGAGTTCCATTAGAATGAAACCAATTGCTAAATTGTCTTTTCAATTTGGGATTCGAACCCAATTCTACCGTTTCAGCAGAAGACACTCTTCTCTTGTGTTCAATGATCCTGTTATTGTTCTATCTGAGTTCAGACAAAAACTGTATAACGCTAAAACAAAGCAAAGTCATTTTAATGCAGTTTTTTTAGAATCTTCTTGCTGTTATATAACTTGTATTTACTTATTTTACCGGAGTCATTAAAAGCTTACTTTAGGCGAATCCAAGCGTACTTGGTGGTTAGTTGAGAATATTTTCAAGCCGTCAAAAGTAGTTTTGCTGAGACTTTGCGAGAAGTTTTCTGCAAACGCACGAGATGCCAAAAACAACGAGGAATTTTCTGCAAAGATATTACTGTACAAGCGATGCTGCATAACACGGACTGAAAACCTTAAGGAAGATTGTTTGTACTCAAAACTGCAGAAAAAAGGACAAAGTAAACAATACATCCTCTCTAGCTCAAGTGGTAGAGCAGTAAACCGGGAATCCAAAGGCTGCAGGTTCGAATCCTGTGGGTGGATAAATTTTTCGCATTGCTCGTTTCTAAGTAATCGCCGTACTTTTGGCTCTTCCCAAGGCTTCCTCGCTGACAGCCTGTAGAACAGAAGCACGCAAACTGACTCAACATTAAAACTCTGGCCTATAAACGTCAAAACATCACAATCAAAGCACATCGTGTTTGGAAAAATCTGCACCTCCACGCTCCCAAAAATTGCTCGCAACTTCATAAAAAAAGCTTGAAGATAGCTCACAATCCGGGCGTTTAAAGGCGGACTAAAGGCAAAATCAATGGGGGTATCTAAAGTTAGGCGAATCGCATAAGACTAGATTAGCGTTAACTCCATCCTTTCTGACCAGAGGTGGAGTCGAGGACACAAGGCTCGAGGCCAAGGCCAAGGCCAAGGACAGCCTTTCCGAGGGCAGACACTCTCGAGGCCAAGGACAGGAATGCTCGAGGCCAAGGCCAAGGACCAAGGACACAAAGCGCAAGTGCTCTCCAAAAAAAAAAAAAAAAAGAGGTCTTCACAAAAATTTTTCAGGCGATCTCCAAAAAAAAAAAAATTTTTCAGGCGATCTCCAAAAAAAAAAAAAAAAGGTCTTCACAAAAATTTTTCAAGCGATCTCCACGAAAAAACGCTTTCCAAAAATTTTTTCAACCGCTCCACAAAATTTTAACTTTCCGAAAAATAGTGCTGTCCTCGAGCCGAGGACAGGCCAATTTTCGAGGACTTGAGGCCTCGAGGCCAAGGCCAAGGCCAAGGACTTCAAAATCTGTCCTCGAGGACGTCCTCGAGGCCAAGGACGTCCTCGAGGACTCCACCTCTGTTTCTGACCCATCCGTTGCAGAGTAATTCTACTTCAAACACGACGTCGGTGACTCTACTGTAATGTTTCAAATTTTAATAATTTTTACTGGCAAGTGGCAACCCTGTTGTTGATAAGCATTAGCGTCTTAGCAACGCCTTCCATGTTCTATTCTAAAGCAACGACTAGGCTACTGCATTGAGTCGTTGTGCTGCGCACTAATCGCTTTGATCTTGTCAGCAGAACAGATCCGAGCTAGTAAAAGAGTAGACTGTACGGTAGCCTAGGTAACAAACGTCTAAGTACTACCGAAAGTAAGGCTAGTTAGTGCAGTCGCCAGCAGAGTTCACGAGCACCCAAAAAATGTATTTTTTTCACCTATATTAATGAAATCCTGAATAAATGTTCTTTCAAAATCGCCAATGTTTCCACCCAATTTCCGGTTGTTTTGGCGGAAATCGGGAATTCCCCGGCGAAACGGTGTCGAAATTTTTCGCTGAGGTAGGGTTGATTTGGATTCTAAAAATCGTATTTCTGTATAAAGTAGACAGTCGATTTTAGATTCAAACGAAAGAGCAAGATAATTGCAAACTTTTCATAAAATAATTTTTGGATTGTTTTATTATGACGTCGCGATATGGTTGATTGATTCCAAATTTTTACAAAAAATTTTGAATTAGAGTGCATATCGTTAGTTATTACAGCCAAAGTTGACGAAATAATGTCATGAAAGTTGCAACATCGATAAACCAGTTTCTCACCAACAAAATAAAACCAAAATGACATCTTTATGATGTCATTAGAGAAAACTACGTAGTAAAATGCAAAACCGAGCAGACGCGCTTTTCAAACAAATTGCACGTGACAGCGAACATTTTGATCGCGGCGCAGCGATTTTAGTAGCAAAGATCAACGAATATCAATTTCACCGTCGTTAACGCACAAAATGACGTTTGTATTAAAACTTTTCAATTTTTCACTAAAAATCGACCCCAAAACCACCAAAAAGGTGCGATTTTGCATACTACACAAGCCAATGGGGGGCTCGAGCCCCCCCCGCCCCCCCCCCCCCCCCTGGCTACGCTACTGGAACCAGAGTCTATACAGCTTTTTTGTGAGCATAATTTGTATCATCCACCAAGTGGGGAGTCTTTAAACAAACAGGTTTAGAAGCACCGGTAATTATTTGAAATCATTGAACGCATACATAACCGTGTTACGGTAAGCGTGACATTTGACCCCAAAAGACGTAATTACTAGGATTAAATTGAAGCCCCCCTTTGCCAAGTTACTTAGAAGATTAACCCAGATACGCTTTTTAACGTGCTTTGAAAACCAAGGGAAGCTGAAGTGGCTAAGTAATAAAATGTTTTGTAAAGCATTTTTGTAAGAAATCAACTAAGTTTTGCTATCCTTCTCTGTATTACCATTGCTAAGTTGTCTAAGAGTAAGCATGACCTATTAATAAAAGACAAATTTTAACCAAAGAAAGATAACTTGCGTAGTTTATTCTTCAGTAAAGTTAAGAGCAAATGAGGCTGAAAACTTGTTAAAATTTAGGAACAACCAGCCTCAACCCAAAATTTACGGTTCTTATAAAACAACATATACTGGGAAGACTTCTGGCTTTCCTGGCTTCACAATGCGTCCTACCATAATTTTGTTAAACGAATGCATAAGCGTAGCCAGGATTTTTGATTGGGGGAGCCCCAAACCACAAACTACATACAATGAACTCATCAGAAACTTCAAAAGAGGAATTTTTAGTGGGGGCAAAGATATCGTAGAATGGAAGATCAGAAACCGTGGTCTGGTGTTGGCACGTAACTAGGAATTCGTTCAAGGAGAGGGATTAAACCAATAGATAAAATGTCTAAATTGGGAGACGTGTTTCAGTAAAGAAGTGTACTATAATTCAAACGTATCACAGACAGGGATCTGGGGGCGGAGCCCTCAGCCACCGGAGGCTATGGGGGTCTGGGGCCAAAGGCTCCAGCTGCTGGGTGATTTTTTGTAATTTTTTGGAAAAAAAGTTATTTTAATACCATTGGAGCACATTTCGCACGTATTCAAAGCCATTTGAAAGTGCTAGATTTTTAGCTTTTGAAAGCCAATTAAAAATATTAAGTTGTTCAGTTCTCCTTTTACTTGCAATTTAAGTCCAAAGCACGTTTAAAATCTTGAATTTTGGGGTTAAATTTTGTTAGTGATTTGGCCCAGGTCGGGGGAAGTAAAATACATGCCTCCTGCAATATTTCAGCAGTAAATAACAATCCAGTTGAATATTTTCCTTAGAGCTTATTTTGTCATGAAAACAACCAGTAATAGGAGTATATGTATGGCCAGGGGGCCCAGGTCCTCTCAATTCAAAAAATTGTTCAACGAGCATTCCCCTTACTGTAGCTAATTTTTTTCAGAAGTATTTTGTGCATAAAAACTGGAGAGGTGGAGGTGAATTGTTATTAATAATATGTGCAATAGATAGTTACGCTTACAAACCATGTTAATGCCCGGGCCGGATGCCCCTGGCATTTTGAAATTTTTGCAATATTTTTCAACCAAATACAAGTGAAGACCAAAAAAATTTTATCCGAGCTCGGGGCCCATGGCACTACGAGCCATATGTTAAATCCGTCCCTGGTTGTTGCATTACGTTCATAAATAGGTTAGATGAGGGCTTCAGTCAGCAACTTTTAGGATAAAAACCCGTAATTTTACTCGGGCTATACGTTTAAATTGATTGGCAAACATTAAATTGAAGGGGCCCGAACCCCCTGGATCAATATTATTGTTAATTACTGCTGTAAGCGTATACTGTTGTTCGCGAAGATGCTAAAAGAAACTGAACCTGAAGAAGCAATAGTATTTTTTGTGACGTTTTATCATTGGTAGCAAGTCAATTGGGGGGGGGATGACTACGCCTATGAACGAATGCGTATAAGATCCAAATCTTTTGAAGGCATGAGACTAATCATAGAATTAGCATTGTTGAACGGTTTTTCACTACTCTATCACGCTCCTAGAAAAATTTCAGACACCCCAAACCACACTGCAGGTTTCCTGCCTAGTGACCCTGACACACTACGTAAGTGCGTATAGTGCAAGTCCACCTGCCTGAAATTGTCCAAACTCAAGTTCTCAATGACGTATACACCCGTTTAATAAATTTGATTGTAATTTACTGACCTAATGTAAAAGAAAGTAATTAAGCGGATGATCCCAGGAGTTTGCTTGGTATAGCTATGGGCTACTTTCACAGAGCAGCCGGTAGAAAGAGAGCTGGCGAGTGCAATCGTGACGCTTTTTAGTGAAAGGAACCCTAATTAAATGAAGTCTTGTATGGCTCTTCACTTAATTTTTGCACAAAGTAGTGGCGTTCGGCTACAATGAGTTTAAATGATGAGTCGGTTAATCATGCTAACACGCCAGAGGAACCAAAACCACGGAAGGGATTAGGGAGCGGAGCTCTCAGCAGCTGCTGAAATCCAATCAGACTTATTAAGGGGACTAAAGAAGTGTTTTTTTCAGATAGACAAATTTTGTAGATCGTTCCAAAATAATTTTAGCGAAAGATGTTTAAAAACGGCTGACACATTAAATATACAAACCATTAACAATTGCAAAAAGACCTGTTGCTGTTGAGCGGTTTTTGCTAAAGTAACAGTTTTATTATATTTCACAGACGCCCCAGACACCTTAAGTCATTTTAGCAATCCTACAGTATTTGGTAAAATCAGGCATTTCTAAGTCGTTTACACTTTTTGAGATATAGATCACTGTCAAAGTCATTTTCATACACAACAACTTGGTTTGAGTTTGGGTTTCACAATGTCTTTGATGACTTTATCTTCAATCTACATCTACTGTATCAAAAAAGTGAGTAAACCTATTTTAAAAACAGTACACGTCAAAATAAAATTTAAAATCTCACAAACTCCTTTTCCGTAATCGCAATCGTCAAGAGTGTTTTGATCAAATAAAAAAAAAAGCATAAATAGCAGGGGCTAGCATCACTGGCGTAACTGACGGGAGGGGGGCGCGAGGCAGGGAGGAATTTTCCTCCAATGTGAGTCACTTTATAAATTATGGCAACAAATTTTGGGGGGAAAACAAACGACATAAGCGGAAAGTCTTCATCTTAAACTCGACGGAAAAAAGCAACCGATTTTCGGTCAAAACCTTTTTAAGACTTTAACTAAATTTGACGGAAAAAAGCACCAAATCTTCAGTAAAGTTGTTTTTTCTTTACTCAAAATTGACAGAAAAATGTGGAGCGAATTTTTAATTAAGTTTTCCATGCCCTCTGGTTCTAACCTCTAGTAACGCCACTGGCAAGCATGTAAGTTTCCTGCGTATACTGCAAGCACATTACCGTACATCTTACAGCAACAATAAAAATTTAACACTTAACAGACTGTTTTACTCGTTGAAGTAGTCAACGCTGGGAATGCCTTTTCTTCAAAAAAATTTTTTTTTTATATTTTGAATGAGATGATCTCAACACCGCGTAAAACGATCTGAAATGATAAACATTTCATTTTTGGAGTATGGTGAACACGGTGTTTGTGAATAATTGTTACCCCTTAAAATGGAGCCAGTGATGTTTTAACTGTAAAAATCGGTTAATATCCCCAAATGCGGAGCCATCAGTTTTTTCAGCAATGCCCCCAAAAAAATTTTTAGCTCCTTCGCCCATTAACTTACGATTTTGTGACGGATTATGGGTGGTGATAGCGTTCCCGCTATTTCTTGCCAGTATTTGCAGTATGAACCACAATCAAATTATCTTTTGTAACAAACAATTCTTGAGTTATTTTAAAAGACGCTTTTGCGAACAAAGAGTCCGATCAGGACAACACAGAAAATTAAAACATTTGAATGAGCTTATCCACGCTTTTTTGCTGGTGACAATATTGTTTTCTGTAAATATTTGATACCTTTTAAAAAGAAAATGTTAGAAATACCACTTATTAACGTTTTATTCTCACTCTGCCAACTTTATGACTTTTCGAAACAACGTGCCTGAACATTTTGCTGGTGTAATATTATTCTTTGCCACAAAATAGCAATAAAATTTAAAAAAACTTCTCAAAAGTTTTTCTTGTACTGAGCATAAAATTGTTCTTATTTTGTTCTTAAATTTTGAACAGAGTTTATCTTCATGCACTCACACTGTAAAAAAGTTTTAATACAAACGTCATTTTGTGCGTTAACGACGGTGAAATTGATATTCGTTGATCTTTGCTACTAAAATCGCTGCGCCGCGATCAAAATGTTCGCTGTCACGTGCAATTTGTTTGAAAAGCGCGTCTGCTCGGTTTTGCATTTTACTACGTAGTTTTCTCTAATGACATCATAAAGATGTCATTTTGGTTTTATTTTGTTGGTGAGAAACTGGTTTATCGATGTTGCAACTTTCATGACATTATTTCGTCAACTTTGGCTGTAATAACTAACGATATGCACTCTAATTCAAAATTTTTTGTAAAAATTTGGAATCAATCAACCATATCGCGACGTCATAATAAAACAATCCAAAAATTATTTTATGAAAAGTTTGCAATTATCTTGCTCTTTCGTTTGAATCTAAAATCGACTGTCTACTTTATACAGAAATACGATTTTTAGAATCCAAATCAACCCTACCTCAGCGAAAAATTTCGACACCGTTTCGCCGGGGAATTCCCGATTTCCGCCAAAACAACCGGAAATTGGGTGGAAACATTGGCGATTTTGAAAGAACATTTATTCAGGATTTCATTAATATAGGTGAAAAAAATACATTTTTTGGGTGCTCGTGAACTCTGCTGGCGACTGCACTAAGTAGAGTTATTAGAGTAGGCTAGTAGGCCATTGTTTTCAGCTTAGATGGATAAGTTCATTCTGCGGTCACAAAATACCGTCAGCAAATACAATAGGCCTACTCAAGTATTGATAGTCTTATTATCAGGTAAGAGTTTGTACTGTGTAGCCTAGCAATAAAAACCTTATTACTAGACTAGGGTAGGATTTATACTGAAATGTATCTGCCAGCTTGATTTTTACTGAAATCGCTAGGCTACCGAACAGTCTGCTCTTTTTCCAGCTCGGATCTGTTGTGCTGTAAGATCAAAGTGATTAGTGCGCAGCGAAACGAGTCAATGCAGTAGCCTAATTGTTGCTTCAGGTTAGGACTGGGAAAGCGTAGCTAAGACGCTAATGCTTATCAACGACAGGGTTGCCAATAAAAATCATTAAAATTTGAAACTTTGCAGTAGAGTCACCGACGTCGTGTTTGAAGTAGAATATCTCTGCAACAGATGGGTCAAAAAGAATGGAGTCAACGCTAATCTAGTCTTATGCGATTCGCCTAACTTTAGATAACCCCATTGATTTTGCCTTTAGTCCACGTTTAAAGTTGAAAAGAAAAACATTGGTAAGCATTACCAATATTTCATTTAAAACGCGGTCTGATAAAACGTGAACAATTTTTAAACCACGTACAGCGCAGCAGTGCAGCTCACGCAATCAGTTAATGAATTAAGTTGAAGGGCAATACGGCAATTTTAGCAACATGACTTTTTATCAAACCAAGATCAAATCTAACTTCCGCAAAGAAAAAAATCAATCGAAATACGTGTGTTTGAGCTTTTAGGCTAGAAAGAAGAGAAACTACTTGCAAAACTTGATTAAAAATTACAACACTAAGATGTAAATAAAACAAACATAAGTAGAGAATGTAAAACTACACTATTAACTGAATTAGTTTCTTAATCGAGGAGGTTGCGAAAATAGGGCTTTACGTATTTAAATAGCGCTTTAAATTTCTGAGTATATGTATTACAAATTCGTTATAAATCGATTCGCAGTCTATATTCCTACGGTCTTACTCATGGTAGCACTTCTCTTGTGATGGCTGCACGAAGCTTGTGGTGGAGACAGCTCAAGATGAGGCGATTTAAGTCTATCTGGCCGAAAGAAATGGGATTGTTCGAGGTCAAAGTGCGCTTCAGCAACAAACGCCAAGCAAATTGTAAATGGTGTATTGTGAATCTGAAAGATTAGTACTATCAAAATTTGCTCTTGTGTTTTCTGTCTTTTAATACTATTTAAAAATTTCCTTACAGCCATTTTAAGGTCGAATGGATAGAGCTTCTTCTGCTGAAATGGTAGACTCCGGTTCGATTCCAGGTCTAAAATAACTTGGTATTCACCGCTTTCCAGCTTGACGTTCAGCATTAAAAGGGATAGTGTAGTCTCCACCGTGTATGGTAAGCAAGTGGCAGCTTGAATCGAAGACCAAAAAGTCTCTTTGCTGGCGTTAAAAAAATATGTCGAGTACAATTAACTTGATAAAGTTTTGAGGCCAGACAGACGTAATATTTTGGTAATAACCGCTTACAAATTTATATTTTTAATGTAATTAATCTATTTGCTATGTATGTATGTATGTGTTGTTTGGAAGTTCTCTTCTGACAACCTTGGTGAGTGAAACAGACTGTTAAGATTTTCTAAATATGACTGTGAACAAAAATATACGGTAAATTGTATATTTTTTATGCTAAAGAACTGAATGAATAGTGTGTATTTGCAATGAGGTAAATTTGGATTTGATTCCTAATTGAATTAGAGCAATGAATTTAGAAGATTGTTTTCAAAGTTTTTTTTTTTCCGACGGTTTAGCAATAAAAAAAAAGATAGTGCAGCACTGCAGCGAAAAACAACAAGAAACAGTCCAGCACAACTAGGAGAGGGTTTTAGCCCCCTGCCGTTTGCCAAGTCATCTGAAAATTTAACTCTAAACACAAGCGTTTAAACGTGTTTTGGACTTCACCTGTAAGTGTGGGGAATGAGGGGGCTGGGCAATTTAACTTTCGCAATATGACTTCCGCTTTTATCAATTTAGTTTTTTCAAAAGGGCCCAAAAACATACGAAATATTTCCAAATGGCGTTGAAATGATTATTTTTTCCAAAAAAAATCACAAAATTTGACCAGCGGCTTGGAGCTTTCCCTGTGATACGTTAAGTTGCACAATGCACAGTCGTAATTTAAATGAGACATTTTTCAAACAAAAAGATTTTAACTTGGGATTCAAGCCCCTTCTCCCTTAGCAAAATCCTAGTTGCGCGCTTGATCTCCAACACAACTTCAACTTCAAGTAGACAAGCTAAAAATATTGAAATTTACGAGCAGTTTGCCACTAAAATCTCATTTTTTTAACTGTCTTGCAGTATAATTGAATTCACCTAACCTTTTTCCAGCTATATGTAGTCAATATCTTGCTCTTTGCTGGCTTGTACGTTCTGCCGCTTGAACGATATCTAGTGGCGTAATATTGCTTTTTTCCACTTCCGCCTCTGAAATTAGAATAGTTAGAATGCATATCTCTTTACTGTAGATTGCATTTCTCCTTAGTGCATTTGGTCTATAACAGATCTTGCTCGCCAGTCACACACCAAACCAGACAGAGATCGCAACTGAAGAGTTCTGTCGGAAAAGCTTATTGCAAAAGCTAAAATGAAATTGATTTTATTGAAAGCCATATTCAAATTCTACACCACCTCAAAATTGTTCATATGAGTAAAAAATTAAAAAATTGTTTGATAATGATCACATGCTGTTTTGACGTTTGCGTGCCAGAGTTTTTAATGTTTTAATTGTTTTTAAATAATTAAAATAAATAAAATGAAATAAAACTTTAAAGTAAAATAAAAACAATGCAGCTACGAAGAGAAAATTCAAAGATTTAGAGCAACTGATCCACGTTTTAGAGCCTGTATTGTTTTAGATTACGTGGCGTTTATTTTGGTACACCATGTTTAGAGAAAAGAGGCGTGCAATACAGTAACGTAATATAACATGCAGAAAGCTCCCAATTTATTTATGCTTACTTCATAATAGATTCATAAATGCTAGTAAATTCGCGATCCTTTTCGAACTTCCGTATATCATGATCATTTTGAAAATGAAAATGAGGATGGATAATCACGTGACCTGAGAACATTCAATCAAATTTTACCAGACAGAAGAGATGGTTAGCACAATCACAATTAAAAATTTACAGTAAAATCCGCACACAATTTCCTTCTAGGCTCATTTTCAGTTTTGACCCGAAGCTTAGTCAGTCGCGATATAAATTTTTTATTTCTTTAACGTAAAACCTAATATCGTTGCCTAACGGCAATAAAATGTAGGGAGTGACTATTTCACCAGAAAACTTTAAAACAGGAGTGCAGGAAAATTCAATGGGGGTATTAAAACTGAGGACAATCGCATTATATTAAATTAGCGTTAACCCCATTCTTCTGGACTACGCCGTTTCAGAGATATTGTACTTCAAACACAAAGTAACTTTCCCCAGGATTTTTAGCGCAACTTTACAAATTTATTAGCAACACTGACGTTGATTAACGTCGCCATAGCTACGATCTGAACTCTAACGTAAGGCAATGGCATCCAGAGCTAATTAGGCTAAACTGTATCGAGTACATTCGCTGCATAATAAATTAATTTAAACCAGTCTGCAGAACAGAAAGAAAAGTTTATAGGTTCGGCGTTAGGATGGCATAAACACAATAATGTCATAGGATAGTGTCATAGCAATACAGTAAGTCGGTGGTATGCAATTTATTGAAGCTTATGTACTTCAACTTATGAAACGAATATTTTTCCACAAACCGTGGTTGTTGACAACAAACGCGTAGGTGAATTCGTTAGAGCGAAACAAAACGAGGTCGTCGAAAAGCTCTGCTACTGATGAGTCTGTAGCCACCCAACCAAGAAGTTGATCCTCACGGTACACAGGAAGACTGATAGAGATAACTTGACCTGTTAAAAGTTGCTTATTTAAAAAGGTTGGATAAAAACTCACTAACATAAGCACAAATGCGCCACAAGGATTGTTATGAAACTAATTTAAAGTTTTTGCGGTCTGGTGCAATTTTGCAAACATTTGTAGAGAAGTAATACCAAAAACTAAAAAAATGCAGTTGAGTATAATCTTTGTTTTCTTTTTACAGAACAAAAAAGGACGAACTTCAGAGCTAAAGTAAAATTACTTTTAAAAGAACTTACAAACTGGACTTTAATTCAATCGATTCAAAAAAGCAGGGGATAAAACGTACATCTTAAACAGCTTACGTCTTAATTCAAAAAATAAATATTTAAAACCCTACTGACTGTTTCACCCGTCTTCGTGATCAACAGAGGTGCTTTTATTTGAGTTAAAAAACTTATAAAATTACCAGAGATCAAAGGCTAAGGGGTGGAAAAAACAATTACTCGAAATGATTTGCTTCTAGCAACCGCTACAACTAGTTTTTTCTTACAAGTTAGCAAGTTTTTACATTGAGATGTTGGGTAGGAATTGAGAATTTTGCTTGGGGTTGATATCTCAAATTTTAGAAATTTCCAGGCAAAAACAGCTGAAAGAATTGTAAAAATTACTCGTATTTTCAAAAAACAAAAGCAGATTAGTGCAGTTCTGAAATATTCAAGACTAAAGTCTAATAAAACCCAACATGTAATTTGTTTTACCCGTAAATACGATCAGCTGGGCGTATATCCACTTATTACCGTATATCATGATTCTACACATACAAACTACAACTGAGGATTGCATACAATAGATTATTGATATTGTGCCATGCAATATTAATAATAACAATTGCTTTCTAATAACGGAATTGTTGCTTGAATGAAGTTGTCATTCAGTGTTGTGAAGTTATTTTAATAACGATTTCATGGCACTAAAAACACAAGACACGCGTCAGGCCAGAATTAATCCCGAATGTTTGTCATCTTTCGGTCCACAGCCTATTGATGAAAACCAATAAATGATAGTAGATATTACAATTTTTAAGACTAACCTAAACCCCACTTGTCCACGTATGGAAATGACCAAACCGGCTCCAGACTAGCAGGATCAAATTTGACAAACTTCCCGACTTTTTGGTCCTTAATTTTGCCCGCATTTTGTTCCTAAATAATCCAGCTTACTGTTTTTGTTTCACCAATCATACTGTACTCTATATTGCATTAAAGCCATTAACAATGTTCATAAACAACATACACTCGAAAATAGCAGAGCCCGTTTGCATTCTTACTGATTCAAACCACTATGTTGCTGCGTACAGTAAAGTGAGAAATTATATTCTCGTCTGCTGTTCATTCATGAATTATGTAGGTGTACCATTTAGTTTCAGGCTACAGTATAATGACTTAAATGTCGGTTTCTGTAACGTGTTTTAAAGATTGACAATGGCACCAGTTAAAGGTTGAAACACCTTTATTACAACGTCATATCACATAATATCAACCGTTAACTTTGCAACCAAGTTAAAACTCCTTTTTTTTCGTTTACGTCTTCATCTGTCTATCACTCGAGTAGCATTTTTTCGCGATAATCATTTTGTGTTTAAGAATAATGCTTTTACAATATTAGTTTTGTGCTAGGCTAAAAAGTTACAAATTTAATTAAGATAAAGTGCAGACAAATTTCATACAGGCAAGCATTTATCAGTTTGCGTGACGTTTAACCCTATTTGTACCGGGGGGCAAATTTGTCCTCCCTCGTAGTTATTTTAATGTAGCTTCTAAACTAAACTAAGTTTTGCTTTGATGCGCGCTGACTTTGAATCAAATTTAATAACAAACTTTTTCAGATTCTTTGGGGTCAGCCAGACAACCGGAAGTGACGTCATTTTTGCCTTTGTTAGAGGCACCTAAGGAGTTTTATGCAATTTTGAGCACAATGCATGCTTATCAGACCTCGTATTCTATTCATTGTACAGCGTATTCATCATCAATGCTAATCTTTAGCTGGAATAAGTTATTTTATTTACTGATAAAGGCATTGCATCATCATTACGTCATTAATGACGTCATAATTCAAAAACATTGCTTTTCCTGTTGTTTCTCGAAATAAATTGCGTTTGCATAAAAAAATATTCATTTTCATCAACTGTTGAATGATATAATGAAAACAATACTGCAATATTGTAAAATTTTGTGAATTATACAATATCTCAAGCACAAAAACTTACAAATTATAATAAATACAATATACTAAAGATGACATCATCATGCACGATGACGTCATCATGCATGTGACGTCATCATCTGCTGTGACTTTGTCAGAGATGTCTTTAAAATAACAAAAGTCCCTTCTGAAAATAATATTTCGCAACATTTAGACAAATTTGCATGATGTTATAAGGATTTACTGGTTTTGATGACGTCATCATTGTTTCCGTGACGTCACAACCTCACAATTTTTTTTTTAATTTAAGAAAAAACAGCTTCAACTTGCAAAAAATCTTACTTCTATCATTTACCAAACAGTTTTTAGATAGGGGGGCAAATTTGCCCCCCGCCAGGACAAATAGGGTGTAAAAATAGCCCGGTATATATAGGGTTAAAGTACATGAGGAAAACTACTCTCCTAGTACCGTTAACGTTAGATTAAACTCAATAAAACTTGTCTGAGATTTAAAATGTCTTCACTTTTTTGGAAAACCAATTTGTATAACATAAGGCCTGGTCTAAATTTAATTTCTAGTTTAATGTAAACATAAAATCGGTACCCCAGGCTACCGCTTTACCAGCATACAAGTCGTTAGTTAGTTGGTTGGTTAAAATAAACCAAAGATTCGCTCGTAATGTACACTTACAATTTTACGCTTATAGTAGATCTGGCCTTTACCAGTGCTGCATCGTCACATAGCAGACAAAATTACGTTGAAAAGAAAAAGTTAGCGTTTTTTTTTGGCCTCATTAAAGTGATGAAACCCCCTCAACTTACATTTAAGACGTGCGGATGAGAATTGGACGTGTTACGGGTGAAATCCATTTGCTTGTCTGTCTGTTTTATCGAATCAACATTCCACGGTCTGGAAAACAAAGGAAATTCGTGATGTTCGTTTAAATTTTTGTACATTAGTTTAACACCTTTCTATACGATTGTTTATAGAGATATTGCTTGAAATTGGTTTTTCTGAAGAAATGAGAAGTACTTGCGGTAATAAAGAGGTTCCCCAAACCCTTTTCCAAAATTCCCCTTATTCGCGAAAACGTTTGACTCCGTAGCAACTGGCAACTGGCAACGTTTTAAAACGTTTGACTCCGTAGCACTGGCAACCTTGCATTTCGCGATTTTGCGATATCACAAAAGGCGCATTGTAGATCAGTAACTGGTAGCCTAAGTCTACAGGTTCCAATAACACAAGCCAAATTTTCAGATTTGGTTATAGGCTACTCACTGCTACCAGCTGAAATCGCATTTGTTAGTCTGCGAGAATTTTTGCAAAATTATGTCTTTTGTGATGTCACAAAATTGTGAAATGCAGAGTTGCCAACGGTACAGAGTCAAACAAATTAAATCGTATTTTCACAAATAAAGGGAATCGTGGAAAAAAGATTTGGGGCATCTCTTTATTACCTCAATTAGTTTTCGGGCAGTATCTCTTTAAAAACATTTTGTGTTGATCAAGTTTTCTTGGTCAGTAAGCAGCGAAGAAACTTTTGCGGCTATTAATTCTAGCTGCCCCTTATATGAACAGGGTTGTACTTCGCCTACATCAAAAAAGTAAACACGCTGCTGCGCGGTGACGTAATAGGTTACAAATCAACCAAATCACCAGTTTTTTAAAACTATTTATTGCAAAAATCATGTAGGAGATAGGAATGGCTTGGTATTAAGTTCACCAAGTGATTATCACATTAAAAAAAAATGTAAATGCTAGAAATAATTTATAAACGCAAAATAAACGTTTTTCGTACAAGAAAAATTTGTTTATTGAGTTAAGACAAATCACAAATATTTTCACCACTAAGAATTTGCTTTAGCAAACTCTGAAATGTAGGCTATATTACATAATGTTTGAAAGCAATTTTTTACTTCGTATTCAAATAAATGGCCAAATTTATAAAAAATCTAACACAGACATACTAAGCACAGTACTCAAAAATGGACACGCTTTTTAGAAATAACCACATTTATTTTTGTAAGACATTACTTTTAAAAATAAGTGCAAATCTTAGCAAAAGCACAAATCGGTAACCTTGTATATGAACCAAACACACTGCGCCTATTTTACCACAACTCAATGCATCTTTATAAGAGTGAATGTTCGGTTTGCAAGCCTTTTGCTTGGCTGGGCAGCAACAACGGGTAGACTGCTTGGCTTTGGTAAAAAACAAGGGTTAAAATTTTTCCCAACGACACAGCAGCTCATTGCCAGTTCAGAACTCGATCCAGGAGCTACCAATCTTTTGATCACTTACCAACAGTTGCCTCTTATGTGCACTGTTGAGCACCGCCCGATAAATGGGTTTCGTTTTTTTTTTTTTTTGCGTTACCATTATAAAAGACTGTATGCTTCGTGAGTAGTGTATTTTTTTATACTTTTTAACTGTACATAAAGCAGAGATAAAATACATTTACAGCCTGAATTGTCTTATGGTATCCGAAGCAGGTTAATTATCCTTAATCATCAACATCTTTTATTAATTAAAGCAAACTTTTTTCGGCTAACTTTATCATAAGGCAATACAACGCCTGAGGAATATGTTAAGATGAAATATAATGTGCAAGATTATAATCGAGTACTGGCTGGCTGGCTGGGAAGTCATAACTAAATTCCTTGATGCAGTTAGAAGGCCAATTTGTCTTGGATCCAGCTGCTACAGATCGAGCAACAGATTTCCAAGTCAAGTCAATGGAAGCAATTAAAGAGTTAACTCTACATTTAATATACATTGTAGCAAAAAAAACATAGATCTATTTGATACCCAATAAATAACATTTCAGGTGGGAAGAGAACTGTGCCACATCATTTGCGTTTGGGCCTTAATACAAACAGAGACCGAAAAAGTTTGACATGTGCAACACAAAACATTTTAAAAGACCTTGTGGGTTACCCTAGCCCTCTCATTTGGGTTATGACATATTCAAAGACGGCTTGTCGTGCAATAGCATCTCAAGCAGCTGTTGGAGTCAGGTTATATTTCAGATGTTTTCCTACCAATGCCAAAAACAATTTAGCGTTTACTGTTTTGTATGCTGCAAATAACTAATCTGTCACCCAGCTACAAAACTCTTACCTTTTTTTGGGCCCTATTTCCGTGCTCTACCACAAGGAAGAATGACTAAATAGCTTGTGCCTATCAGTTGCTTTTATGCTTGTTTTGTGTATGTTTATGCTGCTGAAGACATGTCTTTTAAACGGAAATTTAACTTAAAACGGAATTAAAATTGAAATATTTTAGTAAAAAAAAAACAAAAAAAAGCGTAAAAATCTTGCCTCCGGTGGCCGGGGACTTCGCCCCGAGTTCAGTTGCAACTTTTTGACCCATGCCCCCCTACCTTTTAAAATTTTTGCCTACGCTACTGCATGCTTATCATGCACATAACTCAGTCTTTGTACATGAGATTTTATGTTGAAGATGAAAAATTTCAACACCATTTCGTCATTCGCTATTGCATCACAGAAACTTCCATCAAGAAGATTATAACCGTATAAAAGTCTTCATAACAACTGTGATATATTTTATGATGAAATGATGTTGATTTTGTTTTTCATGAACACCATTACAAAGCCTCATCTAAAAAAGTGAAATGTTTCAAATTACCTTTTTATGCAATGAGCATCACATTCCGGCATCCTATGCACAGGGAAAACTGTGGTTAGTCTATCACCACTCACGAAATACTGCCATTTCAAAAATGAATTATTGTACGCATTTTTCCTCGCAGCTTTCTCGAATTTGAAATTTAGCCTGGTTGCGCTGAACGGAGTACTCGCGGTTTTTATTTCACAAGCTCTTCCTGCCTTGATCTGCACCAAGTTAAAATAAATTTTACTCCTTCTAAACTCGGTTAGCACATAGCACGTAACTTAATGTCACTGGTACTAACAATTGCAATTATTTTACGTGGCTGACTGGGTAAAAGTGTAGTTTTTACGACGACCCTAATTGCATGATCTGGATTCAACCTGCACCCTGGTCACGTTGTTGCGTCCTTGGATAAGACACTTTGTGATAATTATCTTTGCATGGTGGCTTCAACGAATAACTACCAAATTTAACAGGGCAATATCAAACGTTAATAACATTAGGGTTGCAAATAAAAATTATGATTAGAGAGGCCCCAGCGTGATGTTTGAAGTAGAATATTTCTGCTTGGTCAATAGGAATAGAGTCAGTGGTAATCTAATCTAATGCGATTAATTTAGCTTTTCATACCCCCTGTGATTTTGCCTTCAGTCCTCGTTTAACGGTTTAATATATGACATCGTTTATTACTGTAATCAACACGACAGAGTTAATTTACGGATTGGATGTTGGTTCAAAGTGTTAGAAATTTCTCTAAGTCTAGCAAATTAGCCAGAGTTAAGAGTGGGCACTACGTCGTTCAATGTCTAAACTGGGAAGGCAAATCACATGATCGAAGAACAAAAAAAAAGTTCTGCCTGTCGTTTTCAACTTTTTCAACAATTTTGTAGAATTGCCCAGGTTAAGCAAAAGCTTCTGATTGCACTTTCTTGTTGCTTTCATTGATGCAAATCTTAAAAATCGCACGTAGCGAATTAGCTGGAGCCTGCACTTCAGCCTTGATTGCCAGCTGCAACTTACCGACTCGGAAAAATTAGAGCGCGTTGAAACCCGAGAGCACAACGAACGACCGATTAGAAAGTTTCGATAAAGATTAGTGATGAAACCAAACCAGCTTGGCTTGTATGAGGTTTTTATTGCGCTTTGAAGAAGTTCCACGGTCAAAACCGCATTCGCGGTTCTTCGTTTGAACTTCGCAACCAACTGTTCAAAATATAAACGTATTGATCCGGTTTGGAAAATACGCCGTGTTATGAGAGCATATTTGAGGTCAAGTTCGACTTGAGTAGAAATCTGACTTACGTCACTAATAAAAATTTAATGGGATTTTAGTTAATTTTGAGAGCTGAGTTGAATAACTCGAATGTTCATCCTAAGTTTTAAGCCGAGATCCAATTAGTGAGTGAGTTTTATTTACAGTGGCCTATGAAAGCTACTTTCAAGTCGAACTTGACTTTAGTCAGCACTCGTAACATGGGGCATTTAAACTTAAAAAACAAAATTACAAGAAAATCGTCTTTTGATTGGCGTCGCTGGTATGCTTTTGTAATTTAGAATAAACCCTATTTAGTAGTTCTAAAATGACTTATGAACTAGAGAAGCAAAAATTTCGTGCCATATGCCTCAACCTGAGGCCCATAAAGGGCCAACAGAAAAATAGTACTATTAACTATTCCTCCGGTAACTTGTAGTCGCAGAAGATCAACATGCATACGCTTGGCTAGCACAATTCAAACATGGTTGAACTAAAAAAATTTACATTTGGAGGATATAGGATCATTAATTCTTAGTTTTTGGCTCTCACTTGTTTTAGAACATTTAAGCTATCAGTCAATCAACTATTTTCCAAAAATTACAAAAGACAAAATTACGTTTAAAATAGATAATAAGTTAGAAATATACTTTTAAAAAGTGCAAGTGATATGAAGATCTAATTTTTTTTGTTGAAAACAAAACGAATCAAAAGTGGTAAAGGTCTCCGTAAAGCGCCTCGACAAAACTGCTGATTTAAATTGAAACATTGGTAACTGGTGTCAGAAACACAGGTCTAAACTTATTACATCAATGTAATTGTTATTGATTAACAAAATAACAACGTTTAGTTAATTATAACCTACTACTGCAGCCACATACCGCATCTAGTATTGGTTTGCCATTCGTAACTTTTCGGTTAAAGACCAGATTATCCAACGTACTCTGTTAAAAACATTTCATGCAAGTTGTAATTTCCGACTAATATGTTTGCTAGGTCAATTCAAAAACAATTGATGTATTTGCACTGTAGAGAAACAAACTGGCTTTAGGACTTGAAGATTGTGTACAAGATGTTAATGATAGGTCTTCGTAGTATTTCAAGTTACAAGATGTCGCTACTCATTTTGATTTCTAATAAACAGTGTCAAGCGAACCGGAAGCGTAAAGAGTTGGCGTTTGATCGAAAAAAAAAAATTAGGAGATCGAAAAACGCGTAGATCAAAAATGCTTCTGCTTCAAATTCCTCATTTCTATAGCACTGATAGAGGTAGGTCTACTACTAAAAGTATAGGTGTTTTAATATCAATTAAAAACAGTCCTCAAGATACAGCAAAATTGAAAAGGAAGTTTTATGTAGTCTGCAAATATCAAAATGGTTCGTAACTGGCAAAGGTTTTCAGGCTGTTGCCGACGTTGGAGCACAAACCAAAAAACTAATTTGCTAAGAAACATAGCTTAGTATTTTCAGTTAAAGGTACCGTACGGTAATTATCTACATATGTATCCTTAAGAACTCCAGTTTATTTCAAACATGCATCTAGTGCATAAATTTGTTTTTGAACAAATATGAAAAGCTTTTTATGTGCCCGTTTCTAATATACTTACTGTTCTTGGCTTGTTTTCAAAAAAAATAAATAAAATAGAACCCAAAAATAAAAAACAAATAATTAAGCAGTCAATCTATAATCAAAATTAATTAACATCGGACCAAAATATTGATGACATGGTACAGAATCGGTATAAGGTCTGGTTTACACTGTGGGTAAAATCGTGAGCGTGAGACCGTATCCTTAGAGTCGTATACACCAGTGTAGATTAACTTTGATTCGTGAATTAAAGAACTTTTAAGGAAAAAGTTTGTGCAAATGGCCTACCAAGATGCTGTAATTATTATAGAATTCTAAAATAAGCTCTTTGAACTTGCGAATTCAGTTTCTTGTTTTCGTATAGATTTAGATTTAGCAGATAGAAAATTGATAAGCCGTGGATTAAAGTTTATCTAAGTGGTGCATTAGTTTGTTTCAAAAAACAATAGTTACGCTTGGCATGTCAACTCATCAGCGTGCACGCAAACTGCAGCCCTTTAAAACAAACAAAGAAAAAACATATTTACGCTCAGGGTGCATCCTGTAGAAGGCCTAAAGGATAATATTTGCGTACTGATATTGTTGCAATTGAAATACCTGGAGCTGTTTTCGCTTCAGCGATAAATCCAAGAAAGCGTTGAACTTGTCAGAAGCACGTTGGCTTTCAAGGCTCGCTTGAGCGGTTGTTATAGCAACCAGAAAAAAGAATAATTCTGTTTTCATTTTGCAAAATCAAATTGCTGTTCAAAATCAGAAGTTTAACTCCAAAAATACCAGCTAAATTACCTGAATTTTTTTCTAACGTAGTTGTTCAAGTAGTACTATGATGTAACAAAATACCTTTATTATACAGTACCGTATTTTGCAGTTTTATTACAATTAGCAATTTCAGAGAGAGAGAGAGTGGATATTTCACCAAAAATTTTCTAGTTGAAGAAAATAAAACAAAAATAGGAATAATTAATTGCGCATTTTTTATTTACTTTTTTAAACCTTTATTACTCAACGGTAGGGCTTCTGAAGCCCACACTCGTTACAAACAGTAATTACTTAAATTTGGTTCGCAATAAAAACTTGAAGTTTCCTGACTTTTCTTGTTTGTTTTTTCCAATTACGATGAAACTGTTTTTGTTTATACATCATAAGGGGTGCAGGCATAAAATGGGGGTTTTTGACAATTTTTTTTTAATTTTTCCAGCTTCTAGCTTTCGGTGTAAAATTTTAATTTCACGCATAATATTTTTGGTAGAGATTAAGAGGATTAGAATAAATTGGTGTCCCAGATTAGATGGATTACAATAATTTGTGTGACTACGTTGCGAACGAAAAGCTACTACGCCCGAGGCAATAAACGAAAATTAGGTTCCTTTGTCTTTGTTTTTATGCTAATTTCGATTGAATAGAGTTACGATTGGCTTGCAATGCAATGAATCCTTGCAAACTACAATCGAACAAAACAATATATTGCAGCAGAAAACGAATCATGATTCAATGCAGTCACAGGTTGTGTTAGCTATACGCCAGTACAAAAAATCAAAACCAATTTTTCATTGGGCAATACTAGCAACATCATGTCGAAACGCGTCACAAGATTTGCGGTGACCAGCTCCGAGTTATAGCCACTGGACTGCACAGTTCCTTTTGAATAAATTTAGCAGTGGTTGCGTGCCGTAACCAAATTGTGTCGGATTTGACCTGCCCGGCAATTGACTTTTAACTTCCCGCTCCATTAGCAATTGCGTAACTGTTCAACCAACTGGCCAATGCAAAATATAAACTAATGCTCAATATAGTCTAGCTTTATTTTTAATGCCTTACATCCAATTTACAAAATTGAAAATGAAAAGCTTTGTTTTTGAATTTTACCTACACATAAAGCCGTCAACTAGTTCGATCACACGCCCCTATGTAGGTGTTTTTTTTTGTTATTTATTGATTTCTACAAATACAATGTTTCTGTAATTAGTTTTAGGTGACAAATAGTTCAAATTAAATCAATTAAAGCTTTATTAAACTTGCTGTATTACGTAGAAGGGTGTAGCGAGTTTGTTGGGCCCATCTTCTTGTCATTGCGCCCGGGCATCACAGTTCCTTCCAAAGAAATGTCACAGCGGTGGCTAGCCGTTTGAAGTAGGAAGAATCGATTAGTCGACATGAGATCGCAAACAAAACAGCAGGCAACGCATTTAGGTTTTTGAAGAAACATGAGAAAACAGCAGGCACAATGCTATAATACGTCATTGTCGATTAAATAAAAAGCGGTAAAATTTCTTACAACGTTTTTGCTTGGTAATTGTGACGCATCCGTTTTTTACATGACTTCGGCGGTATTGTTTTGTATTCTGCGGTTCAATATTTTCAAAGTCACGGCTAAAAGCTCAGTTTTCTTCATTGAGAATGGCGGCTTTTAGAAAAATTGCTGGCAAAATAGAGCTCGGTACTTTTTCCTCGCAAGACCTCAGCAAAACTTTCAAGACACTAATTTTCATTCTCACATGGCTGTGCAATAACATTGCCGACAGGTGCCCGCAATAGTGAGTCATAAACTGCGCGGCCTTTCACACAATTGATGCCAGAAAATTGTGCAACAACTTGATCGTGTGATTTCGGCCTTAGAGGAAGAATTTGAGTTTGGTTTAGATTTGGGTTGGAAATTACTAAAAACGTAGGTATAAATTTCCAATGAAATATCGTTTTCTTTTCTCGAGTCAAATTTGTTATGTTTTGTGACAAAGCGCAATAAAAAATATATACACACTTCTATGTTTTCAAATCAAACACCGTCAAAAAAAGAATTGAAACCGTTACTTTTTACTGTGGGATGAACAGTGCCGCAACTAGAAGGATGTTTTTAGGGGGGCAAAACTTGTTTCTGGGGGGGGGGGCAAAATTTTGGCGCGGCCCTTCTGGCTCCCCCCTCAGTTGCGGCCCCGAGGATGAATCTAGCCTTTAAATTTAGGCTTCATTTAAACCCTGGTTGCGTTGTAGCATTTTTGAAACGGGCATCTCACACCAATTATTTCCGTATGATGATTTTAAACAAGCGGCAAATGAATTTAACCCAAAAGATATCAAAAACAACTGGAAAACAAATAATTTGGTTTTGGATGTTTTGGATAAGTCAAGCGGTAGCGAGTTTGTCTTCGGGACAGTTGCTCTGATATTCAACACTCTAGCAAGTCAATTCGAACGCAGTGTTGCAAACGATGAGTCTCCGCTGTAAGGTTTCTTCAAAAGGAGTTGAGTTGCCCTCAGTCGCAATGAATGGGAGATGGTCCCGCTGACTCGACACAAGCTTCGGCGTAATACAGCGCATATTGTATAATGAAAGATTTGATTTGATGAGGCGATTGTAGGTAAATCAAAGCAAAGCTGTTAAACTTTTATCTCAATTTTCTAATTTTAGCTAACTATTGGGCAACAGACACGTTACTTTGTTCTTACCAATTAGATATTAGGACGAATTAAGCAGCGGCGATTGCTCAATTGGTGGAGTTTCTCTGTTTCTGATTAGTGATCAAATATGCGTCGTTGTGTCTTGGAGAAAGACACTTAACGTTTATTTTTTATTGAAGTCAAGCACAATGAGCAGTCTACCTATCGTAACGGCCGAATTCAGCAAAAAAACACAAACTTGCTCGCAGATTCGTGGTAACCAAGAAAGGTGCTCTGACTCGGTGTGGTTAGATGGGTAAACGCAGCGATTGGTTCACTCCCATGAAATGCAGGGCAGATTAAGCATCGTATTAATTAAAACTGAGATAAAATCTCTATAAAAACCAAAGTCAAAATTCAACAGGACCATATTGAACTCGCGTTCACCAGTAGTAAACAAATGAAATTTAATGACGTATGTACATGAAAACAAAATTCGACAATCCATTATTCTCAAACCGCAAGTTTTAAAAGCAATTACTTAAGACGTGGTGAAAAAAAATAAAGGCCTTCTTAAGGTGTATTATAGAAACGTGCCGGCTGGGATTACGTTCTTCTACTGTAGCAGGGATTCCCTGCCAGAGTTGTCTGGAAGTCAAGGCCAGACAAAGTGATAATTCAAAACCAATTAGATAAAAACTTCACTTTAGTGCTTTAAATTTTGTCACACATTTTGTTGCTGTAACAAGAAGTTGCGGGACATATTCGCATGTTACTTCATGCGACAATGTTCCAAAAAGATTTAAGAGCCAGCCTAACACTGGGCGTAAAATCGTGAACGTACGAACATAAGTTTTATCCTTGGTTTATTCTAACATATTGCAGTTTGTACGCTGATATTGTCGGCATGTAAGGTGTACCAATTTTTTTCAAAATACACTTAAGCTATGCTTATAAGCTCACGAGTTTACGCATAGTGTTATAGACCAGGCATAAAAACCATGAATTGAACAAAACAATTCATCAGTTATCATGAAAATATTTATTTTATTAGCGGTAATTGCAAAGCTATCAATGCATTACGACATCAAAAATATCAACCGTTTTTTAAAACAAATGTAACAGTTCAAGATCCTGTTATTTTTTGCATGCAAACATTCCAACAAGTGTATCTAGAAGGGCGGAATAGAGAATGGGATTTACTGCTCTATTTATTGGAAGCAAAAACACAGCATTGATTTGATAAACGATGTCAGAAAAAAAACACCCCTCTGACTCTCATGTAGGACATGATGCTGATTGGAATCCAGCAGCAAAAATTTGTAGCGATAACTCTGGCGATTCGTTTCTGCATTATATTGATTCTTGTTTTGCTGTAGATTGTTTGGAACGGCTCAGCACGTTTGGTTTCTTTGTCCACTTGTCATACATCATTACATAACTTACAAGAATAAAAACAAAAACTAGAAAGTGAAGTGTGATTAATGTGAGTGTATATTCTCAAGCTGCATCATCCATTTGAACAAATAGTCGCGCCATGGAAATACTGGTTTTCCTGTAATATCCAAACTTTATTAAAGGCATGCTTTCTGAAAAGTTATTTCTCAAAATCTTTAGCGTCGACTTATTGTTAGCTGAAGTCATAAATACAAACGCTATGTTTAAACAATGATATTGCGAAAGCTCAAAGCAAACTCCACAAATATTGCTAGTTACACAGTTGACGATTTAAGCAAACAAACTGAGTTGTGGAGCAATATCATCCTCTGTTGCTACCTCCAACTGCATTTTTTCACTAGTTGCTGTTTCCTTGAAAACAAGATTCTTAATAAGTTAAGAACTGTTTGTGAATTTGTTAGAGTTGCAACGAGCACTTCAGAAGCAGAGCCAGGAATTATATTTCTTGGAGGCGAGTAATGATCTCGAGAGCATAGCGAAATTGATCACAGGTGAGAAGGTCTGACCGCATTTTTACGTCTAGAATAATTATTTTTTCTGCAAAATTTTTTTGGAATGTGTTGTTGGGATATATAACTCTTAAAAGGTCTTTCATAAAAACAGTTTTTGGGCTATGGGGCCGTGGTTTATCTGGCGTACGCAAAAATTTTTACGTGGTTGAAAAAAGTCGAGAAAAAAAAGAAGGCTATTTTTTGAGTATCGATAGCGACACTACTTTTCAAAAATGAAGAAACACAAGCACTTCGAAATCCCAATTATTTTAGGAAAAAATGTGCTTGAAGTTGACTTTTAAAAGATGTTTCTGATGATATAATATGAGTAATCTATAAAAATAGCCATAGATAAGCTATAAAAATTGCCACAGATCCAAAACAGAGTCAAATTGAAGTACAGCATTTAGAAGGAAATAACTTTTTCCTATAATCTCTGAAGTTAAATTATTTTTAGTTGTCATTTTTTATGATAAAAAAATGTTATTGTTATTGAGTGTAATTATTGAATCACATTTGTTTTTGTTTAAACCATGAGTAAATAATTTAGATAAAAATATGTAAAGCATTCATTGCTTTGAAAAACTCAACTACAAGGTATAAAGGCGCTTTCTTGTTTATCATAAAAACGACGACATTTTAAACCGTTAAGCCTATGGGGTGCCATGTGTAAAATTATTTTTCAAAAAAGTCGACTGTTTTTTAGGCATATTTAAGACGAAGATTTTCTGATGTAAGAAATTGGAATTCCTATCTTTTAAATAAGAAAATTCCAATTCCAATATAATAAATAAGAATTTTTTTGATTAAAAGTTATCTTATTTATTAAACAAGAATTCGTATTAAATATTGGAATTCTTATTTATTATATTGGAATTCTTATTTATTATATTGGAAGAATTATAGCAGAATACGCAAGAAAATTATGCAAGACACTTTCTGATTTAACTTTCCGATTTAACTTTCCAATTTAACTTTCCAATTTAACTTTCCGATTTAACTTTCCAATTTAACTTTTCGATTTAACTTTCCAATTTAACTTTCCGATTTAACTTTCCAATTTAACTTTCCGATTTAACTTTCCAATTTAACTTTCCGATTTAACTTTCCAATTTAACTTTCCGATTTAACTTTCCAATTTAACTTTCCGATATAAGTTTTTGCTTGGCAACACTGAATGAAATTGGCGAAAACTTGTTTTGGAAGTTTTTCGCTAAACCAGTGGTCAGGCTCCTGAGAGTTTTGTGATGTGATCATATGAGTGGTGACTTGTGTTAAAAAAGGCAAAGAGAAATTGAAGTAAGGGAAGCCATGAAAATTGAGCATAGCCAAGCAGTATGCGTCAAAATTCTCGAGAGCTAGCAGGACGGCTTGGCAATAGCATGAGTTATTCTGCCTACACATACTGACTTAAAGGGGCTGCTTATGTCCAACAAATAATGAGATGTCTGGTTTGTCCATATAACAATTATAATAACAAAGTATAACTCTACAGATAATAAAAAAGAAACCTACGTGAAGTTAATAAAGTTTTGGCTTTATAAGTTTAAGTTTTAAATAAAAACAGATGCAAATTTAGTTTGCCATTTGCTCAACACTTACTTTTGTCTATGCTTTTTTAGAATATTTGAAAAATATCTCTAACCTTGCAAAGTCACAAAATTCTCAGCAATAAAAATATTGACTATTTTTAAATAAACAATGCATAGGCCTAAAGTTTAATGAGGCTATTTCACACTGTCTAGCACTCTATAGTACTTGATATCCTATCCTAGTCTGGCACTTGTCAATCATATAATAATTTTTCTTTTACACATTTAGCCTAGTTTAACTTTTAGTCAGTATGTGTAGGCAGAATAACTCATGCTATTGCCAAGCCATCCTGCTAGCTCTCGAGAATTTTGACGCATACTGCTTGGCTATGCTCAATTTTCATGGCTTCCCTTACTTCAATTTCTCTTTGCCTTTTTTAACACAAGTCACCACTCATATGATCACATCACAAAACTCTCAGGAGCCTTGACCACTGGTTTAGCGAAAAACTTCCAAAACAAGTTTTCGCCAATTTCATTCAGTGTTGCCAAGCAAAAACTTATATCGGAAAGTTAAATTGGAAAGTTAAATCGGAAAGTTAAATTGGAAAGTTAAATCGGAAAGTTAAATTGGAAAGTTAAATCGGAAAGTTAAATTGGAAAGTTAAATCGGAAAGTTAAATTGGAAAGTTAAATCGGAAAGTTAAATTGGAAAGTTAAATCGTAAAGTTAAATTGGAAAGTTAAATCGGAAAGTTAAATCAGAAAGTGTCTTGCATAATTTTCTTGCGTATTCTGCTATAATTCTTCCAATATAATAAATAAGAATTCCAATATAATAAATAAGAATTTCAATATCAAATACGAATTCTTGTTTAATAAATAAGATAACTTTTAATCAAAAAAATTCTTATTTATTATATTGGAATTGGAATTTTCTTATTTGATAAATAGGAATTCCAATTTCTTATATCAGAAAATCTTCGTCTTAAATATGCCTAAAAAACAGTCGACTTTTTTGAAAAATAATTTTACACATGGCACCCCATATAAGCCACGCTTGTGAGAAGTTGATAACGTACAATTAAGTTCATTTCGCTAATTTCTTCAGTATGGCTGCTGCAACTGTAAAAATTGGTAGAAGTAGTGGGTAGCTGTAGCGAGTTAAGCCGCCTTTTTTGTTGTCAAGAAGAGGTAGCGCGCTACTTGGAAAGATCAGTAGCCAGTAGCGGAACGCTGCTACTTTTTAGAGTATAGTTAGCGGTGCTTTCCTAGCGTGTGCCCACTTTTGAAACTCAATATATCATTACAGTATCATTTTTGCTTAAAAGTGTACTTCATTTCCGAAAAATTGCTCTGGAATTTATTATCTGACCCATTGTTCCCAGCAACTTGGTATTTTTTGTCATAAAATAATGCTCTGCAGCACTTCGAAGAGATCAATCTAATGCAAGGTCGAATTATTCCAAAAGAAAATATAAACAGGGGTCGAAATTAAGTTTTTTTATCAACTTGCCCCGCGGGCAAGTGATATCAAATGTTTACTTGCTCGAGGAAATCGCCAACTTGCTCAAAACATATAGGCACAACAAGTTTTAAAGTTGTTTTACTTTAAAAAAACTCGTGAAATGTACTTATTCTTGGCAAGAAACACTGAATTTGCATAATACGCCTGTCTTCGAGAATAAAGTTTTTGTACGTGATTGGTACGTAAATGTGTAGTAATTATTAACTTTTTTCAATCAGGCTTAGCGTAAAATTGGTTTTTTGGTTGCGATTATTTCAATTATTACGCTAACAACGATGTTTATTAACTTAGCTTTTTTATGTCAAACACATTTTCGTCGCAAATATCTTGAAAACTACACCAGCTAGAAAGTCGGAATTTTTTTGCAAAAGTTGGAGGATCTAAACCAGTGAATTTCAATTGCGGCTCTTGGTTATCCTCTCTGCGGCGCTTGGTTATCCTCTCTGCGGCTCTCATTAACCTTTTGAAAATAAATTTGTTTTGTACTGTTTATGCAAACTTTATTGAACCAATCTTCATTTCAATAGTACAGCCAATACTCTTAAAGCAATAAATTTAGTCAAATCTTTTATTATTTGGTTATGAGCATACACTTTAGCCAAGAGTCGAGGATAACATTGCATAGTTCTACTTGGGAATTACTGGACGTTAGCGTTAGTTCATTAACTTGGTTTCTTAGCTTCGTTCTCATTCCCAATTAAAAGTTTTATTCTAATTTATACAAAACAGAAGAGAGGGTGCCCTAACTTAGTCGTTTGATAAATAGTAGGACTAAAGTTGCAATACTAAGCTAATGCAGTAGCAAAACCAAAGGAGTCTAAAGAGCTGAACAGCCTTGCCACCTGTGAGACTAAACATGGGAAATTTTTGTAATTTTTTGACAAAAATTATCGTTTTAGCGCCATTAGAATCACAAGTCACACATTTTCAGAGCCATTTAAAAAAAACTAATTTTGGTTAGTCATGTAACATTATAAAAATGCCCAACCCCTTCCGCCCCTCTTTACTCACTGGTCAAGTTCAAAACACGTTTAAACGCTTGTGTTTTGAGGTAAATGTTCTTAGTGACTTGACCTGGCTAAGGCACTGGCAACGAAGCCCCTTTTAACCAGGTCACTTAAACCAAACATGCATGCTTTTAAACTTAGTTTGAACTAGAACAGAAAGTATGCTGGGAGCTGAAAAGGCTAAGAGATTTATTTCTGTCAAAGGGTTTCCAAATATTAGCATTTAGTTTTTTTAGGTTCAGATGGCTCTACAAATGTTCAAAATACCATCTAAATTACGATAAAATGGAAAATTTTGCTGAAAAAATATAAAAATTGCCCAGCGGCAACAGGGGCACCGTCCCCCCAGACCCCGTCTGTTTGAGACGCAAGCAAGTTTTAGCCTTAAGCTCAAGGCCATCCCGTGGGAAATTACGTTCGACACCTGCGCTAAAGCTGTAATTTGTTTTTAATTTTGTGATATTTTACTTTTGGTTTTTAGCTTAGCACAGTGCCGTGATGAAGCTAAATATTATGGGCTGGTGAAATGTTTAAATAACTAAAAAAATAAAAACCTGCAGCAGTTGCACAAAGCTCATTGAAAATTTTCGTTTATTTGGTTGCGGCTCCTGTCAACTTTGAGGATTAAAGTTTGGCTCTGGACTAAAAAAGGTTGAGAACCACTAATCTAAACGATCTTAAAATAATCATAATAAAAAAATGTAAAATTCTTGACGTCGTTTACATGCTGCGCAGGGAAGTACTATGGCTTAGGCGGCAAATGGGGAAAAACATTTGTCAGAACAAGAACGCTGTATTTTATGCCAAAAAGTTGCGAAGAGCGTCTAAGTATTGAACGAATCTGCATGCGATTAAGCAATATTAATTGCAATTATTGATATACGTACGAGTACACAAAGTGTTTATTGTGATGATTACCAAATGCTAAAATAAAGCAAACGCTTTCTTTACTTGCATTTTATTTCTTTGCAACAAAAGTGGATCTAATTTACGTCTCAAAATAATCTTGTTGATGTTGATTAAGACGTTGTATTTGACTAGTTTGACAGTCGGTCAAGTAGGGCTAAAAAGTAACTTGCCTGGGCGATTTCAATTTGCCTCGGGCAAGCGGTCAGGCGTTAATTTCGAACCCTGATAAGATTTTATTACATTATACCTGGTTAGACGAGCTCTAATAACATATTACCATGTTTTTGAAGAATACAATGTATCTTAATTTACCTAAAAAGAGTACATTTTCTTGTCTTTAACGGATAAAATATAAAAAATATTACAATGCGATAAATGTTACTGTAGCAGTGAAAGTACTAAGTCAATTTCTTGGTAAAACTGCACATACACATTGAGTGAAGTACAGCAGGATACAATTTGACTCGTTCAGTGCTAAAAATTGAGGATTTGATTTGTGGAATAATTTAATTCAATTCTAGTCGACACTGCATCCAAGCAGAAATTAGATGTTGTATGTAAAAGCTAAAGCAGCTTTAGATTCTTTCCTGCAAGCAATTCCGACTAGAGAGTTTTCTGTTTTGCAAATTGTAGATGATAAATTTTACGGATGTTTTATCTTGTAACACAAGCAAAAAGTGTAATTACATCTTTATTTATTATTTGCTAAATTGCTTGGGCCAGTCACAGCCAACAAAGGAACCGTGTGGCCATTTTTGTTGCCTGTTATTTTGTTTTGTTTGTTTTTTATTGTGGAATCGATTCGACTGTACTTCGTATCAATTAACCCTTGGCTATAGAGGTTCAAGAACCGAAGTGTCCTTCGCCATAAATTTTTTGTTTGCTGGTTAGCCGTATTTAACACAAAACTTCTTTAATAAGATTCCGTGCGCGCTTAATCGTCCCAGAAACTTTGCAGCAACTATAGCATCGACTACATTTTTAATTCAGTCGGCTATACAACTTAATGTACAGCAAAATTTTGGTAATTGCAATTGACTTTTCTCAATTTGGAATGTGATATCAACGAGACCCAAGTGCTGGCCTGAAGAGTTGTTCGCGTCTACTTAGCCTTAAAGATAGAGAGATAAAGTGATGCATCAGTAGCGTCGACTACGCTGCTTTTTTTCGTTTTAAAATTAAGCGCCATGAGTCATGATATACAACTAAATTGTGAAATACAATAGGCTATAGCTGAAATTTTCTTTGATTAAAGCATGCTCTAAACTGCGTTGTAGAAAGCGCCGTTTGAAATTATTATTTATTGGGTTACGCCTCTGTTTCGAGCTAATTTGCATTAAAATTTACTGTATGTAGCTATACGATGGTAGTAAATTGTAACAAAATATTGATCCAAACCATAAGCGAAATCAGGATTTTGCTAAAAAGAGGGCTTGAACCAAAAGCTAAATTTTTTATGTTTTGAAAAATGCCGTAATAGGGTCGCGTGATGGGCACATTGGTATAACTAAAGCGATCATAAACGGGTTCTGGGGGTAGAGCACTCATCCGCCGGAGGCCATGGAAGTTTACGGACAAAGCCCATAGCCGGTGGGCGGTTTTTGAGATTTTTTGTGAAAAATGTAGTCCTTTTAAAGTTATTTGACAATTGACAGAACCAAAAGGCTAAGATATGGAAAGACAGTTGAAAAATTACTGTAAATGCAAAGCCCCTTTACAAACAGGTCAAGTTTAAAACACGTTTAAACGCAACAACTTTTGGTTTAATCTTTCTAAGCGACTTTGCTAAGGGGGTGGCCTAAGACCCCTGGTTGCGCCACGGATAGAAACCGATTAGTTTGAATATAACTTAGAGCATCTTTCAAACGCTAAGCTTGCTAGGGGCTATAATGATAAAATCGACCTTTGAACGACACTTTTGGCAGGTCTCAAAACTGCGCGATTTTATACTTTTCTGAATTGAATGCAAAACCTGTAGTGTACCGTGTAGAAACTCATTATTGTAGGTATATTGTAGGTTATAGTTGGCCCTCCCCTCCTGAAAAAAATTTTGCCCCCCCTCCCCCATTACAACGCTCTAGTGTAGTTGCGGCACTGGCAGAATTTTGTCTGAAAATACAAGTGGTGGAGTAAATGTAATTTTATCAAACGTTAGCCGATGCAAAAACAAAAAACTTCTAATCAAATAATTAACATGCATTTATGCATTATACAGTCAATAATTATGATGTTTCCAGACCTATTTCATGCTTGTGGAAAAAATACTAAACGCTTAAAATTCATAATTATCCACAAACCTGATGAGCTCTTAATGACATTTTTAATTCTCATATATCTTTACTCTACGTTGAATGAGTTAGAAAACTAAACACAGTAATCTCCCAGTTAAGGACAGACAGACAGAGATATTTATTTTGCCACAAAAGTGCAACTTCGAATAATTAATTTACGTTATCAACAAGTAAAAACAATAAACCCTAAGCGATCAGGAGGGACTTTTCAGTTAAGAACGCAACTTGATCCTGCAAAGTTTTTGCGAACTTATCCTTGGTAGGTGCGTACTTAACAGAATAGCAGCAAAGCTCCTATTTAATGACAAATTGATACATGCTCATGCTGCATGAATGAACGCATATCGAACGAGCAAGGATGGCAGTACGGTATGGTAAGGACGGAAGTACGGAACAGTACGCCTCAATTTTTCAAAACAGTACGGTACGCCAGTACGTTAGCGCTTTTTGTGAAGGTACACGCACGGTACTTTGGTACGATGTTTGAGTGTGCGTACTAAACGCACAAACGTGCCATACCATGCAAGTACGGTACCTATCGACGTTTGCACTTGTGTTGGTTAGTACAGTGCATTGCTACGCGTCTGCTACACGTTCGTTGCTACGCATTCCCTAGACTATAGTCAGTGGGAGGCAAGTTACTTTGTAAAAGTAACTGAGTTACACTTACATGGAAAAAAAAACTAAGTTACAGTTACATTTACCGTGTTGAAAAAGTAACTAGTTACAGTTACAATTGCAGTTACTTTGATAAACCTAATTACCGGTATTAATTAAGTATCAAAAATGTTGATGTTTGTACTGTGGCACCGGTATTAAAAGATTTCTTTCTCCTTTCATTTTCAAGTTTTCATGTGGTGCTTTTGCACCATCTGTTTATGGCTATTGTTGTTGTTGTTATAACAAAAATACACAACATAACACATTGATGCTCTATATTTAATTGCCTTTCAAGAAAGCAAGCATCTCAAAATATTCATCGCTGAGACCAGAACGTTTGGGTTCCTAATGTCTTAGCCCATGCTGAAAGGTCTTTCAACTGCAGCGCTCGAGGGCAAAGAAGTATTGTACTGGACGAACAGTTTCTTTAGCGCTGCATCAGCAAAAGAATTATCATTTATATTTTTCACTGGTACTGCTGATAAAAACCTTCTATCCTTATTATTATTTGATATACCGTAACTAAATAGATCGTTAAAAGGAGGTCTTTAATTTAAAAACGTTCCAATATCTCCTCAGAGCATGGTTAGGGTTGCCACGTTAGTGCACAATAAAAAATCCGTGATACGTAGCGCCAACAGGGATTTCATAGAAGTGTTTCATTTTACCAAAATCTAACGAAAAGAATCGTATTTAACAGGACCAAAAATAAAAGCAACTGTAACTAGTAACTTTTTAATGTCTCCAAATAGTAACTAGTTCCCACTTTCGTTACTTTTTTGGAAAATTAACTACGCTATAGTTACTAAAAAAGTAACTAGTTACAGCAACTAGTTACTATAGTAACTGCTTACTACCCATCTTTGACTATATAGTGCATCGCTACGCGTTACCTAGACTTCCGCAATGGTAGTCTTTAGGCTAGACAGCACACAAACAATTAAATATTCTTACCAGTCCAATATCTAAACTCTTAATACGGTAAAGCTTCGTTGAAACCTTAGCGAACTGCCAATGTGAACTGAAAAGAAATTACCAGCATTGGTTGTTTTATGTGATTTTGAAGCAAAAATTTTTGCGTTTGTTCTAATCAACCAATGAATGACATGCTTGCAGTCTATCAATAAATTGGTGTAGTTAAAATAAAACTAAAAACTACGCGAATGCAAAATATGATCATACGCAATCAAGGCAACTGAATTTAATTAATGATTTCTACTGCGTATTTCCGCTCCACATCTTACGACGTTACTATAAAGCCCAGTGAAATTTGTTTGGGATGTAAAATAAAAGTTTAGGTTCCCCATATCTACATGCCTGCTTCATAGTCCATCATTCTACCTGTGGTCTGACGTTTATTTATTCTCCTTCCCTCTCTTTCCCGAAAAAGCTAAGAGGCGTCGGATGAGCTAAACGGCTCCAATAAGCTAGGCAAAACTGATATTCATGAATCCTGTTTGGGAATAAATGTGCAGTTAAACCTTTTTTGAAATGCGGAAAGCAAGAGATTCGGCAAAACTTGAGCATTTTTTACCAATGTACCGTAACTTTCAACCACGTTACGTTTAGAGCGTACCATCTGATGAAAAGTACGTAGGTACGGATGCAAAAATTGTTTTTCTACGTTACGTTAGTACGGTAAGGTAAATTTTGAAGTACGCGCTGATCAAGCTTTGTGCGTACCATACCATACTGCCATCCTTATGGCAACGAGTTCATAATACCATGCACCCAATGCACAAATTTTTGATTTATTACATCATATGTCACAATGACTACATCAAATAAAATACTGTACATGCGTCAGATGAATCTCCACGACGTGTTTAAACAATGAACGCTCGAACAGTTGCTATGTTAACACTTTTTTTCTGAAAGTGTTACAATGTTATTGCTTATTGTGCTGTATAGCTTAAATAAATCTCTAAAAAGTTGATCCCAGAATTTGAACTAAATTTTTGCGCATTTATATGTGTTAAGTTTTGTCTCTTGTTTTTTTTTTGTATATGTGCCATTCCTAAATTACCTTCCCTGAATTATGTTCGCATTGAAATCAAGTTCGGTATATGCCCTGTTTTTAAGTTACTCCATCTTGTGTTTGTAAATTTTTAAATTGACAACACTGCTCTATAACTATAAATACTCTGAAAATTTCGCACATGTTTTTTTGCACAATGTAACGTTGCATAAAGGAATTAGCAAATCGTCGATCACGTTGCCTAAGCGAATTAGCTAAATCAAGAGTAAAATTTTGGAATTATATTTTGTCTCTCTTTGGACAATCACTATTGAAAAACCACATACACATACACAAACCACGTGTTATGCCTTGGACGTTATCAAGATGATCAAGAAAGACAGAGTCAAATTCAATCAAAAAATTTAACAAAGTTTTCAATTACCTGGTTCGACTTGGATTCAAAGTTCTCCCGACTAATAACGTTTGCAATTGTCAAGATCGGATACAAGGATTAAGCGTTTACATTATTCGGTCTTCTGAATTCTACAAGCGAAGTAATCCGCGTAAAGCTGGCAGCTCGATTGAGTGTTTCATAAAGCAGCGCTTTCGAGATCTTGCATTATTTGAGCAAAATGGGAGTACAAACAAGCAAATCAGCGATTTCGAAGTATTGCTTCACTTTCTGGGAGTGCGACTGAACGAAGTTGCGCAATCCGGAAGTTTGCTGTTTATTATTTTCCAACAAGTTTCCTCAACGAGACTTATCATTAGACTTGTTCTATAATTTATCGCACATTGTGTTATACTCTTATAACTTCGCTAGCCTAATCATCACACTTAAATATTATTACTATTTTATGACTATGTGTATATTTTTGCTGAATTTATCATCTTGCGTACTTGTATGGAACTTAGAATTCGGCGTGTTTACCGCACGATGGCTCATAACAAGCAAGCGTTTTCTGAAGCTATTGCTTCGCTGGCCGATTTATTTAAGAACGCGGGTGATTTTATGAATAATCTGATCTAGTGATGCTGCTGAGCTAAAATCTTTATTACCTAACGTTGACTTTGCTTGTGAACATTTCTATTCTCTGAGTTCTATCTTAAGTGACACTGGTTTAGTTCCAAGTATTTCTATCACTAAGGCTGATTTCAAAAATGATTATTTGGGTTTCAAAACAATATGGGATGCTCACTTAAACGGGTGCGAATTTAACTAGAAGTTTACTGCGATAAGTTCTACAGCTTTTGTTATGGTATTCAATTGTTATGAGAGATGATCTGTTTGACAATAGGCACTTTATTTAGTAGACTAAAAACTGACGCGCCAAAAAAAAAGAAGAGCATTAAAGAAAACAAGTTTGCTCTCGTAGCAAAGTTTTTGTGGGGTCACATGGATTAGACTGATTTGATCGGACATACTCGTAGAACGAGTGAACCGTGAAGACAAAAGTCAAACCGATTGGCCAAAGCGCATATTTTAGAACAAAGAAACCATAAAGAAAAAAAGACAAAACTGTCAGTTTCTAGTCTACAAATAAACAGTCTATGCTTTGACCAAACTCAAACCATTGCATCATGCAGTACTTGGCCTCGAAACTAAGTGTTAGTAACACCAAATAACCTCTGATGTCGAAAGTTTCAAACAATAATGATGATGAAGAATTGTTAAAATATTGCACTTCTAATGTTGTAAACAAAATCCATGTTAACTATCATTGCCTGACTGATACAACCTTGCATGTTACAGAACCCAAGCTTCCTGTTTTTGTTTATTAAGTGAAATACGATCTCAAAGTTCATAAAAAGAATGTTCAAATATGTGAAAATGCAAAAAATCTTCTATAAATAGTGCAATGATCTTCTCCATATAGCTGCATTTTTATATCGGCCTCCTCCAGTCAAGACGAAAACTTGGGCGTTGTCAAGATTTGATAGCAAGGTTCAAGTTAAGGTTCAAGTTATTTGCTGCATATGTCGCAAACCATCAGTAAACGTAAATATACAGTTGAAAATAAACCCAATATTCAATATGCAAGAGCTGCAAAAGGGTGGCTGCGAAGGGACCACTAGGTCTTTGAGTCAGCAGCCACCTTATTTGTCACGTTAATGACATATAACTCACTGAAATTTCATAGCTAACGACAAACAGAAATATTAAAGAAACATAAAAATCACTAAAAGACAAACAACAACAACAACAACAAAACTGGAGCAGCAGCATCTGGTACAGGGCACACCAAAGCAAAGGCAGTAATACTTTCTTGATAAGTATCTATGAGACATAAATTTTCACACAATACAGAACAATTACAAGATTCGCATAGGCTAGGAAATAAAACTTTTGATAAAACATTCTATGCGAATCTTGTAATTATGATGGCTTAAAGTGATCCTCGGTTAGCAGTAATGCGGCTGAGCAGATTACTGCCACCCAGGTCTTTTCGACGGAATTGATGTTTGTGATCCCCTCTTTTGTGGCTGATCCCATCTTTTCTTGATGAAGTTTTAGACCTATCCACTACTTAATACAGAACAATAAAAGGATATTATACTCTTTTTTGAACTTAGGAAAAGAACACTTTCTCATGCATTCTGGAATAGAGTTCCACAATTTAGCTCCAATATATTTGATTGATCTTTAAGTTCTTTGAGATTTAAATAAAGGAATTATTATTTGTTTGTTAAATAAGAATCTTGTAGAGTGAGAGTGTATACCTTTAGATAGAGTGAATTAGTTATCAAACTGAGGAGAACGACGCAATCTACTACGGAAGTAAACAAATTAACAGTTGAAAACTGGAACAATAAAGGTAGAAGCAAAAATTTTAAAACTTGATAAAGAGGAACAGCCAATTGTCATTCCAATTATTTCCAGCTCATATTCTAATGGCTTTATTTTGCAGTGCATTTAATTTAGAAATATAAGTTGGGAATGTATTACCCCACACAGTTAGCCCATAAGTAAAATAGGAATGCACTAAGGAATGGTAAAGTTGCTTTAGGGCATCTTTTGATAAAACATAGTTCAATTTATATAAAATTCCTACTGAACGTGCAACTTTAGTTTCGACCATTTTAATATGATCAAAAAAATTTAGTTCGTAGTCCAGGTATAAACCAAGTTACGTATTTAGCTTTTTGAAAAATTTAATGGATCCAGCGCGACAGATTAAGTACATTTCAGTAGGAGGAGTGTTTAATTTGGGATTAATTACAAGTAGATTTGATTTTTTGGTTTATCGGCTGTAATCCAATCGTTAATTTTATTTATTTCAATATTCAGTTTACTTTCTAAATGATCTAGAGAAGATTAATTGACAAGTAAGCAGGTGTCATCTGCAAACAAGCGAGGTACACTATCAATACTGTTAGAAAGATCATTGATATATAATAAGAACACCAACGGCCCAAAGTTGAACCTCGGGGAACTCCTATGTTAACATCACGTAAAGTAAAATAAAACTTATTAATGCTCACAAATTGCTTTCTATTTTCTAAAAAAGATTGGTAAAACTGTAGAACTATACCTCTAATACCATAATCCTCAAGTTTATGCAGCAGAATTTGGTAATCAACCATGTCAAAAGCTTCAACCAAATAGAGCAGCATCAAGCCAGAGTACATTTTCTTTTCAATATTACCGTTACAGATATTTACTATATCAAGCACAGCATGATCTGTTGAAAAATTGGACCTAAAGCCGTATTGAGTTGGACTTAACACTAAGTGGTCATTGAAGAATTTATTAGTTTTGTTTTATACGGCTTTTTCTAGAATTTTTGGAAAGCATGATAATATAAATATGGGCCTATCATTAGTTACATGTCTTTTTTCTCCAGATTTGAAACCAGGAATAATTTTGGCTGCTTTAAGTTTTGAAGGAAATACACCAAACTTAAAGCATGTATTAAAAAGAATGGACAATATAGGAGCGATCACCATCGCTCCAGCCTTTACTGAAAAACATCAGCACTATCTGCACCACAACTTTCGTTACAGTTTAACTGGGTAATTAGATTAAAAATTTCAGAAATAGTTGTTTGACGCAAAAACATAAAAGAGCAAGCTCTATTTGCAGTGGTGGGCAGTAACAAATTACTAAAGTACCGAATGACTGTAGTAGTTATGTATATGGCGTGTTCGGTGCACAGAGGTCACGTGACTGCACTGTAATCGTCCTTGTGTCTCAAATTAAGAGAGGTCACGTGACTGCACTGTAGTCGGCCCATTCTCAATAAAAATCATTCAGTGCAAAGCAGGTCACCTGACTCTCAAAAATGCACTGGAAACAAAATGATTTAAAATGCACTGAAACCGTCCTTGTGTTTCAAATTTTTTTTTAAATCGTGGTTCTCAGTCCCCCCTCCCGATGTTAGTAGGAGGTATTAAACTCGCAATGGAGCGCTTGTCACATGTAACCAACTTGTGCTCATAATTGCGCTTCAGTCGCGTTTAATTCTTTTCAATAATTAGTTTGATTTTGTCATTTTCTATAGGTTTCACTTTAATTGTAAAGCCATTGCTATCAAATATTTTCACTTTAGGTTTACCGTACGCCTTTTGTATTCTTTCAATGTCTTCTTTTGATAGAACATCACTTGATACTTTTGACCACTCGTGTTTATAAGTAGGATACATGATAGAATCTATACTTTGTGAATGGGTTAAACCTAAACAATGACCTATTTCATGAACAGCTACTACAAATAAGTTGTGTTTGGGAGGTGTTTCTTGGTCTGTCCAATCTTCATCAGCATCGAAATGTAAATCACCCCCAATTCCTGAACCTGGATAAAATCCATGAGCTAAAACACCGCCTTTACCTTTAAAAGGGAATCCATCGCCATGTTCCTTGGCACAAAAACTAATTTTTATGTCACATGGCTCATTTGGCTGTACTTTCTTAAATTTAAGTGCTGTAGGTTTATCCCAAACTTTGAAAGCAGAATCAATTTGTTTGTGTATCGATTCTTCTGTAAGTTTTGGTGTTAAGTTCGTGATACAATACGTTAAAACACGTTTATTCCACTTTTGTTTTATATCTTCTATATTTTCTGGAACTGATAAATTTGAAGGTTGAAATCCACAAAACATCTTTTATTTATATGTAGATTTAAGTTGCTCTAATTCTTCAATCGGAATCCAGCTATTAAAATCATTGCTGTATCCAGACCACTTAACTAATGCCGATTTCTTTTTATTATCTTTGCGAACAACTTTTTCTATTCTGAATTTAGTTTGATTCGTTTTCAAAAGTTCTTGTTCATAGAAAGTTCCAGAAATTAAATCACCACGAAGATCAGTGATTTCGTAAGTGTGTGGATTGGTATTTAAAACTTTAGAAATTAAAAACAGTTCCTCTGTCCAGTTTGGAGTAAAACCCTTGTCAAAAAGTTTTCGCTTGTATTTTGAAAGTCTAACTGTGTCACCAACTTTAAATTTTTCTTTTGTTTTTATTGGTTTAATTTTAGCGTACAAATTATAGTAAACAATTCCTTGATTTTCTTTTTCGCTTGCTTGAACAGGCGTCATTTTCACAGATGAATGATAGCTGTTGTTGTACTCATCAACTATCTCAGGTAGCATGTCTAAGTACCAGAGGTGGAGTCGAGGACACAAGGCTCGAGGCCAAGGCCAAGGCCAAGGACACAAAAAAAATCCGAGGCCAAGGCCAAGGCCAAGGACAGCCTTTCCGAGGACAGACACTCTCGAGGCCAAGGACAGGAATGCTCGAGGCCAAGGCCAAGGACCAAGGACACAAAGCGCAAGTGCTCTCCAAAAAAAAAAAAAAAAAAGGTCTTCACAAAAATTTTTCAGGCGATCTCCAAAAAAAAAAAAAAAAAAAAAAAGAAAGGTCTTCACAAAAATTTTTCAAGCGATCTCCACGAAAAAACGCTTTCCAAAAAATTTTTCAACCGCTCCACAAAATTTTAACTTTCCGAAAAATAGTGCTGTCCTCGAGCCGAGGACAGGCCAATTTTCGAGGACTCCACCTCTGCTAAGTACTGAGTTGAACTTTGTTTTGTAAATTGCTTCCACATTTTATTTTTGATAGTGCGATTCCAGCGTTCAACAACAGAACTTTTTTCTTCATTTTCAGTTGAATATAATTTAATGTTGTGTTGGTCCAACAGGCTTTTTGTATTTTTGTTGTAAAATTCTTTTCCCTTATCAGTCCATAAGAATTTTGGGATTCTTTTTTCTTTGAAGATTTTCTTGAAAGCATTAGCAACAGCTTTACCCGTTTTGTCTTTCAAAGGGACTATCCATCCGAATTTAGAAAATACGTCAATCACCATAAGTAAATATCGGTAACCTTTATTCCATTTGCTAAACTTTTGCATTTCTACTAAATCAGCCGCCCATATTTCATCAATTGATTTGCTTATAACTCGGCGTCGCAGAAACTTTTTCTTTACTGGTTTGTGTAGTTCATCAGCTAGTTCTGTTTGCCACGACGCCTTTTCCCGTTTTTTGCACCTAACCCCAACTTATATTTAGTTCCAATTGCTGCTTGTACTAACTTTTTATCAAACGATTCCCGGATACCTTTGGTTTTTGTTTGCGATAAACTGTCTAACATATCTTTATCACATTTTAGTTTACCTTTTTTATTGTCATTATCACGATAACAAATATCATGTTTCATTGCAATAGCATCTATTTGATTGTAAGGTTCTTGCCCCGGTAAAGGTTGGTCGTTCGAATCAAGTTGTTTATCCAAAGGATTATATGGCCCAGTGTACTTGTGACTTGGAAGAGTGAACCCACCTTTTGGTTTTGGTAATTTTCCTATCGCAGCATGAAGGTCTAACAAGCCTCCTTTTTTGTTGGTTTTAATGAAACTATGCTTTGTAATACCACAACTAGCACAAATGCAACGTAACATCAGGCGACCATTTCCTTTTGCTTTTATAATTTCATCAGAACCTGGAACACATTTAGTTTTTTTCTTTTCTCTAACACAATAAGTTTCCATGTTTAATATATGATACATAAAACTTCATAAACATTTCATTAAAAGGTGTAGGTTTTTCATGAAAATCTAACAATAGTTCGTTTGCTGTTCTACCCTTATTTCGCTCTGTTATATAATACACACAGTAGTAACCACAAAGAATTGAGTTAATATTTTGAATTTGTGCATCATTGTAAATAATGTTTTTGTTTGTAGTCTTCATATATTTAACAACTTCATTTGGGGGTGCAAGTCCAAAGCTGTCAAAGTATTCTACTTTATCTGATTTTTCTTCGTTGTAAACACAAACCCAATGAGTTCCACTACCCGCAAAATAATCTTGCAAGTTTACGACAGCTGACTCATTTTTATTCATTGCTTTTGGTAACATATCTTTGCTAAATGTTCCTCGATAATTGTCACATTTAATCATGATTTTATCAATATCTAAGTTTGTTAATGGTTTCATTTATTTACTGCTTTATTAGTTGCTCCTTGGATGGCCCCGGAAGCAGCTGCTAATCCTAAAGTTGGCAAAACCTTTTTAGCTAAAAACGGTAACACTAGTTTTCCTAAATTAAGTAAGCTACTTAAGAAACCACCTTGTTTTTGCAATTACGTTTTACTAAAGTTTATTTGTATACCGTGTCCAGACGCTTTTGATTTGTTAATTCTATTTATCTGTCGACTCGTCAGTTGCAAACTAACGTTGCCTTTAGTCTGTAAACTTGCATTTGTTAGTCTAACACTTACACTAGTTTTGCTTTTATATGCATTTGCAATTTTTTTCTTTTGATTTTGTGTCAAGTTCAATGAGTAATCGTGGTACATTTTATATTAGACTTTATAAAATCAAACCCAAGATCGGAACATTTTTGAAAGGAGAATTTTTTCCTAGTATTAAACCTTTTCCGAGAATCTGAGGTTCGTCAAAGCGATAAGACCTACCTTGTCTTTTTGTTCCAGGCAACATAAGCCCTTTACCCTTTGATCCAGGTAACACAAGTCCTTTTCCTCCTAACAAACTGGGTAGCAAGCTACCTGCTAAACCTGCTAAAAGAGTTCCAATAAAACCACCCTGTTTTGAAATTTGTAGTTTTGATAGCTTCAAAGTAACACCTGAACCTTTTGCTTTAGCATCATTTATTTTGTTAACTTGCGTCTTTGTTAAACCAAGAAAGTCTGATCCTTGTAACTGGTGGTTATTAAATGTGAGTGTAAGCCCAGTTTTGTTTTGAAAAGCTTGTTTTATTTTTTCTTTTTGAAATTGTGATAAATTTAATCCGATTTTAACATACATTTTTATTTATACTCAGATAATTATATTCATTCGACCTGAAAGTCCTTCTAACTGAAGGTATCTATCAGAAAGTACGACTGCATAAACATAGAAAGCTTGGTCAGCGTTATTTGCAATATTTCTAAAGTTACCACCAAGACTAAACCTTATTTCAATATCTGCCGAGCTGTTTTTAAGTCGTTCATTGTGTTTACTAACATCAAAATGATGAATTGGATACAAACTAGCCCAGTCTTCAGCTGATAATTGACAGCCCGTGTCGGCGTCTTGGTATTTATTTACAGCCTCTAGAAAACTCATGTATAAGCGCGAATAATTTCTATTTTGTGGAGTAAAATTACATTCAAATTCTCGTTCAGGATATTGAATGCTGTTTATTCTGCAACTAATACGTCTTAAGTTTGCGTTGTCAAAAATCATATTATTTAGCTGCTGGTTGTTATCTCGTTCACTCGATTGAAACGCAACAAACACATGCCTGGGAAGCTCTGTTCCCGGCTGGGTTGTTATTCCTCCAAGTCATGCTTGTTTCTGTTGACTGAAACATTGTTTGATACACTCTCATTTGTTCAAAGTATAGCTGTTTTATATGTCCTTTTACTAACATAGCATCTATTTCCGATTCAACTCTTAAACTTGGTTTCACTTTAGGCATCCACAAAGAGATATGACTTATGTTAAACTTACCAGCAGCAACACCATTTGCACGTAAAATATAGTTATTAGATGTTTCTCTATCCACGACTATACTGTGTTTAACACCCCTAAAAACCTTATCGATATCACGACAAAATCCAAATATTTGGGAAAGAGGAAGCATTAAAGTAATTTGCTTATTTCCCGTAGTAATGTTCTGTCTTGCGGTGAAACCAATATTTGCTTGTAGATTGTTGTTGTATATTTCTACGATTGCTCTAAGACCATCACGTACAGCATTTGCATTCGCATCATCAGCTACACCACCAAAATTTTGTTTAAGAGATGGGGAACCAGTTCCAGTGTCTTTAAACCACAGCATGTTAGAGGCGGTTGATCTTGAATAATCATCACTAAAGCTAACTAAATTGAGTATTGTTGATGCTTGAGGTAGATAAAGGTTTATGTTTTCTATAGTTTGGTTATTTAATTGATATTGCGCAGTTTGAAATAAAGACCAACCGTTATTTACTAATGAAATTACGTCATTGTTATTGTAATTAGCATTCGCATTAGTTTGAAGTTTTCCTCTGATTTCTAGGTATGCTTTATGCGGTAGAAGAAAAACATCTTTATCTTTTGTTTCAATAATGTGCTGACCATCTTTGTTCATATTATTTGAGTCTCTCGGAAGGTATTCGACATATTCAAACTCAGTAATTGAATTGTCCACTAAGTTTGTTTCTTTAATTTGCAAATATGGATTCGTTAGTTCTGTCATTTTATAATTAAGACATATAATTTTTAAATCCTGATCCAGCAATTAAATTACTTAAGATAGCTCTCGATCTGTCGTTGAGATTTTCTAATTCTCTGTCATTGATAATACGCTTGTTTATTGGTATATTTTCTAAGACTGGTTCTAATGTCTTTTTTGTGGGTTCTAAGGCTTTTTTCAGTAAAGGTGCAGCTAGTTTTTTAATCTCAGTCTTCACTCCAGTAGGAATTCTGTTAAGAATCTTAGAACCAGTGCTGATTACGTTCCTTACCTTGTCGTAAACATTTTTAAGCAAACTTCCACCTATGATTTTCTTTTTATGAAATCTAGTTTCTCTTTGTGATAACATTTATAGTTAAACTACATAATCTCTCTCAGGTGAACATAGTAAGTCACTCGTTCATTATTCATATTTACAAAATTGTTATCTTGATCTTTTATAGAGAATTGGATACTATCAATTTGACTTAAATTTTTGATTGGAACGTAAATGTTTTGCTTAGGTTCAACTTGAATCAAATATCCCGGTGGTACGTTTGGACTAAGAGTATAAAGTAAGTCACTAGACGCTCCGTTTATGTAACTTCCATCAATTAAGCTGCAATGAATCTGAAGGCTGTTGATATTTGTAATATTTACAGGATTTTGACTATTATGAATTCCATTTACACCCAAAAATGCCGAACCAAATCCTAAAACGTCACCTATTGAATTTGGAATTCGAAAATCAACTATGTAATCATTTTTAAGTTCAATTCTTGATTTTAATGTATTAAAATTTGGTGTTATAGTTATATTATTTTTGTCATCACGTCTCTGTTCCATCAAGTACTTTATTTCATTATTGAGATCTTCAATATTATAGCTCCCTGGAGGAATCGATAATAATCGTGCAGCTACTCCATCTGGTGAATAAAAAAATTTATTATTGCTGCTCGTTATGTTATGCCAAGAGTACCATATTTGAGCATTGATTAAGGACATCTCGTAACTTTTTTTAATGTCTAGTTGCAACGGTGGATTAAAGCTAGTTATAAAATCTTCTGATTTTCCTTGTCCTTTCCTAGAGTCAAAGAAAAGTGGTATTGATGTCATTTTAATATATTGTCAAATAATTTTTGGTGGTCGCAGTGTGAAATGCATTTGTTCAATTTTAGTTTTTTCAAAATGTTTGCAATTTCTTGATCCAAACGTTTGTTATTATTGCCGGCTTGTTTGGCTGCTACTAGTAAATTAAGTTTTTCACAAAGTTTGTTGGGATCTTTAAGCCCTTTTCCAAAGGTAAGTTCCATTCCTCCTAATAATTTATTTAATTTTTCTCTGTACTTTTTAAAAGTTTTTATTTGCTCATCAATCACTTCTGTATCAGCAGAGCTGGGCAAGTCCGCAAGTTAGTCCGCAAGTCCGCAAATCCGCAATTGCGAACTAACGAAAAAAGTTGCGGACATGCGGACATGCGGACTTGCGGACTTTGGCAGTTTAAATTGCGGACTTGCTGTTGCGGACTATTTTTAATTTTAGTCCGCAATTCCGCAAGTTTTATACAAATATTGAAATTTCTTACTATTTTCGTAAAATATTCATGTTTTTACCCAGTCAAACATGAGAAATCAATTTAATTTTTTCGAGTTCAAGTTCGGCAAAAATATCAAGTTATTCGAGTTCAGGCTGACATAAATGCTAAGTCTGCTTTTCGACTTAATCGCTTTCCTTTTATTGACATGCTGTTTGGTAACGTGAGAAACAAATACATGCCGCGTTCTCATCTTTTATCCAAATAGTTGGTTGATTTTTTAGAACATTTTAGAAGCCCCTTTTGTGCTTGTTTTAAGAATCTTCTAGAACTGTCTTTGTGGTAATTTTACCTGTATTGTCTTTAGACCTTTAATCTCATAATCTTTAAGTCTGCAACTAGTGCTCAAATTAGATAGTTTTCGACATTACGAGTGATATGGTGTTTCAAATTTTTGTAGTTTAGTGTATCAAGTTAGCTGTGTAGTAAGTTGGTTGCTGATGTTTCTACTTCTATAGTGCGACCTCGAAACAGTTTTTTAATAGTATAGTCTAGCAAAGTCTAGCATAGTGTTAGTATAATCAATAGCGTAAATTTTGGTCTAGTAAATTCTAATTAATTGATATTGATTTGGCTTGCTGATAATTGACTTCTTGTTTTGCCGTGCTCCTTTAGATGAATCAAATTTTTAGTGTTCTGTGAGGAATAACATTGTTATATTTATATTCAAAGTGTGGTATGACTGCAGAAATATGAAGGATACGGTGCGCGGCGAGACAGGCTATTACAAGAGGGTCTAACCTGGTTCAAATTGGAGTCAACACTGTTTTCTCGAGTTCGGCAAAACAACCGACTTTTTTTGGGTATAAGTTCGGTTTGCAGCCCTGGTTCAAAGTATGACTTTGTTGTTTTTTACCGTGAGTTCACAAAATTAGCCACTGGGGTATCATTTTTTGTACTGGTAGTCAGTGCCGTTGCTACGGTGGGGCCAGGGGCGCCATCCCACCCTAACGACTGCTTGTGCCCCCCCCCATTTTGGTTCATTCAGAATGCTTTTTTGGAGCATCGCGTAAGGACAAGACAACAGACAATAATGGAAAAAGGAATAATAATTTTCAAACATGATTCTCGTTTGAAGTTTTCTCGATTGTTTGCAAAATTGCTGGCCACCAACTGCTTTACATAAATGTGACTCAATAATCCGTCTTATTAACACGCCTTTACGGATGTGTCGTGGAATAGGGATGTATGCCTACAGAAGCGTTATCGGTATTTCGCTAGTGATTATGATCTGAAACAATAGGTGAAAACTTTTCTTTAAACGACCAGCTGTTTTTTTTTAGAGCACACTCAAGATTTATTTTAGTTCGCAGTCAGTGGCACAATTAGGGGAAGGGGCTAAGGGTCATCAACTCCTTTAACCAAGTCATTTAGAAAATATAACCAAAAAAAGAATAAGCGTTTAAACGTGTTTTGGACTTGACTTAATGTATATGGGGGCTCAAGAGGCTAGACAATTTAAATCGTTCAATGACTTCTGAATTTTAGCAATTTACTGTAATTATTGATATGGTTTTAAAACGTGCGAAATGTGATTCGAATGGCGTTAAAATCGCTATTTTTGCCGCAAAATCGCAAAAATCACCCAGCAGCTGAGCCCCTCTGTAACACGCTTGAGTAGCAACGGTTTGTTCAGCACGGGACCTAAATTAGACAATTTTTGTGCAGAAAACATTTACTTTTGGTTCAAGCCCCCTCTCTCTTAACAAAACCCTGCTGGTTGCGCTTCTGGTCGCATTCACTCCTGTAGACATATTTTTCAAGCGATTATACCAGCCGCATGCGAAACGAGCTAATTAATGCTGCCGGGCTTATACATATCTTTTTCCAAAGATAAATACAAAATAGTAGCTTTAAAATATCAGTTTTTAGGTGCAAACGTTCTGTCTATTTTTATAGTACCCCCATTTTTGGGCCAGGGCCCCATCATTTTGTTTGGTCTAGCGACGGCACTGCTGGTAGCGTGTGGTTTTCTCGTTCCTACAGTATTTATAGAAACTAGGGACTAAAAATTTAGTAATACGATTAGTACAGTAGCGTAGCCAGGGGGGGCGGGGGGGCTCGAGCCCCCCCATTGGCTTGTGAAGCATGCAAAATCGCACGTTTTTGGTGCTTTTGAGGCCGATTTTTTGTGAAAAATTGAAAATAGCCCCCCCCATAGGAAAACAGCCCCCGCTCAAACGTTTGGATTTCCGAATTTGGCCGAAAAATCAGTCTCAATTTCGGTCAAAACCTTTTTTTTTTTTTTTTTTTTTGGAGACCACCTGATTTTGGGCCGAAAAAACGTTTGAATTTCCAATTTCGGCCGAAAAATCAGTCTCAATTACGGTGAAGACCTTTGTTTTATTTTTATTTTTTGGAGACCACCCTGATTTTGGGCCGAAAAAACGTTTGAATTTTCGATTTCGGCCGTAAAATCAGTCTCAATTTCGGTGAAGACCTTTTTTTTTTTTTGGAGACCACCTGAATTTGGGCGGAAAAAACCTTTGAATTTCCGAGCTTTCCGAGAAATTTCGTCTCAATTTTCGGACAAACCGTGTGAAACTGATTCAAGAACAATGAAAATTCGGGTCAAGGTCGTTTGCACTTTTCTCACTCTTTCAAAATAGCCCCCCTTTTCCAAATCCTGGCTACGCGCCTGGATTAGTGATATGAATGTTTTTTTGCCTTCTACTGCCTTTGCCTTTTCCTGCCTTGAAAAAACATTGTTTTCTTAGAATATATTGTTGCAAGCGGAAATGCGGATAGTGCTTTGCTATTTGATGGCTTCTCACTGTAATCCAATGGCTTTTAATCTCCAAATCCCTAGCTTCATTGTAGCATTTTTAAGGGTTCGCCGGTGGGTTGTGCACTATGCTTCCACGCAGTTTAGGCACCTACTGTATAAGCAGAATCGTAACCAGAAGGGCTGGGGGCTAAAAACCCTTAGTCAAGTCACTTAAAAACTTCAACCAAAATTACAAGCGTTTGAATCTGTTTTGAGTTGGACCTGAAGTGAGAGAGGTTGGACTATTCTTAAGTTTGCCATCCGAAAAAGCAGCACAATAACAAGTCATGCTGCGGTACATTTACTACAATCAACGATTGTGAGTAATTTCTTCTATTGCGTGGAATGTATTTACCATACGTTTGCTATACTTCCCACATGTCACAACTTTTGTCTTATTTTGCCAATCAACTCTAAGCAGTTCACTTCGGGACGTGGTTGATTACTAAACTCTTTCACTCGGTTCATAAAAAGTTGCGGACTTGCAGTGCGGACTTTAAATATTACGAAGTTGCGGACTTGCGGTTGCGGACTTCAAGATTTACGAAGTTGCGGACTTGCGGTTGCGGACTTCAAGAATTAGGAAGTTGCGGACTTGCGGTTGCGGATTTAAAAATCCTGAAAAGTCGTTGCGGACTTGCGGTTGCGGACTAAGCTTTTAAACGTCCAATTGCGGACTTGCGGTTGCGGATTAAGAAAATTGAAATTCGGTTGCGGATTTGCGGACTGCGGACTTAAAAAAAAACTTGCGGTGCCCAGCACTGTGTATCAGCATCACGTCTTCTTCGTAAACCACCTAATCTTTGATTGATTAATCTAGCTCTGTCTTTCAATGCGTTTATGTAATCTGGCCCACGTTTTACAAGCTCAACAATATCAGTCTCAAAATTGTTTTGCGTAAGCAATTCTTTTTCTTCGTTATCGAAAGCACTCTCAAAGTGCACAGTATAAATTGATCGAGGTTTATCTTCAATGGCAAGCTGTTGCTGTATGTGTTGAATTAGTTGGTCTTGCCTTTTATCAGTTTTTTTCTGAGTTTCTTCAAACGTTTTAGTAATGGGACAAAATATTTCAGAGGCAGACTTTTGCAGTTGTTGTTTGGCTACAATTTCTTTTTGCAGTTTTTGTTTCAAAAGCTTTCGGTTGTTAATATAATCCTTTACGAGTTTATTTTTGTTTTTCAACTCTTCTTCATTTACAAATGGCATGTTTACTATATAGCATATAAAGCTTAAGCCCAAAAATGGTCAAAGCATTTTCTGTAACGAAGGGGTAGGTGTTTGGCTGTTTTGTCCAGCACCATAAAATTGTAAGGATCTTTGGTTGCTTCACGGTAAATCGACTCCATTTCTTCTTTTGTTATACCTTTAGCATGATCGTCAGTAATGTGTCTGATATCTTTGTTGTCTAAATTCCCGAAAAAAACAAAACAGTTAGTGTTTCTTCTTATGTACTTCGGAGTGTTGAAGTATGACTGGGTGAGGTAAATACAGTTGCAATTTCTGTTTCTAGACAAAGAAAAGTATTCCATCAGTTTTTTCATGTTGTCTAGCTTAATGTCGTCAAAAACTATTACTTTCTGTTGAGGGTCAAGCTCTTCTACTGGAGGCAAGTCTTCAGGGCTTAGCACTTCAATACCTTGCTCTTTTAAAAATCGATACTTATCTTGCTCAGGATTAACAGTATAAACACAACAAAGGTCGTAATTCATCCACTTGAGAACCATGTTTAAAAGCAAATTTGTTTTTCCTGATCCTGTCGATCCTACTATCATGTAATGGCAATCTGGTAGAAGATAATGATGTTTGATTTGCTTGTTGTCCCCACTTAAATATTTATCAAAGTTTATTATGTTCATTTATAATAAAGAAGGACAAAATGAATATTTCAAAATTTGGAACAAGTGGAAGTCAATCTTCAAGTACTGTTAAGGTTGTAGGTATTGAACACAAAGTTTCCAAGTCAGGAGATATAATGTATGGTGATTTAAACTTAAACAACCACAAAATTACAAACTTAGCCAATCCTGTAACAGAATCAGATAGTGTAAATAAAGGATTCTTGGATAATGCAATTAGCAACATTGTCCACTTTGCCGAAAGCTCTGAGTTTGGTTCGAGGTTGGCTACTTTAGGTATAAACAACGATGGTCAAAATGTTGTATCGCCCACTCAAATTCAAATTCAGAGGTCTCAAATATATGGTGTGGAAGTACTTGGTCGTTTACCAAACAGGGTCTTTCGTATAGAAAATATTCCACCTAACAACGCATCAATTGAATTAGGTGAATCATTGATTCTAAGAGGACTTGTTGATCCCATTCTACCTTCTGATGCGGCAACTAAACAATTTGTTGAAAATTTAGTTACAAATGTGAGAGATAATATTAACTTACAAGGATTACACACTATCATAAATTTACGAGATCCCACAGCACCAGGTGAAGCAGCAAACAAAAATTATGTTGACCAAATAACGCAACACATTCAAACCGAAGACGATAATGTAACCATTTCACGAAACTTAGATATGAAAAATCATACCATTTTCAACGTAGGTAGACCTTCCGAACCTACCAGTGCAATAAATAAACGTTATTTTAAACGAAATATATATCGTCCAAAATTTCAAATATTTTTGGGTGCTTCTTCGAGGCCAATTCCATCAAGTGCTATTCATTCAGTTCGTACTAATACAGATCACAATTTGCATTTCGTGAGTGCACCTCTTGTCGCTGGGAACGATTTTCTGTCTTTGCAATCCGATAGTATTCATTTGAGAGATGAGGTAACCAGCAGTTACATCGAAATAAGCGTAAGCGGACTTGTGAAAGTTACCAGTTATGATGATGAAGACAAATTACATATTGATATAATCCGTGTTAGTGAAGAAGAAACAGATAAAATATGTAAAACAACGGTAACACCCCCATTCGATTGCTTTAATTTAAACTGCATTGTTTTTCCTAATCCTTCTCGAGATGTGTTTCGCATACAATACAACTATGTTTCTTCAAATTCTTCGGTATCAATGAATATGAGCAGCGTCGTAATTAAAGTTAAACAGCTTGAAGTGGGTGATCAACCAGAAGCGTAATTGTATATCATAAAATAAACAATGGACTTTAACCACATTAGTAGAAAATTGACTCAAGAACAAGTGAATGAATTGACAAATCTGTATCACACTTATCACAAACAGTATTGGTGTTATAAGAAAATGTTTAAAAAATTTAAAAGAATGGACTTAGCTCTAAAGCTGTCATCTGTTGTTTTTACTACAACTGGGGCCGTGATTGGTTCTGTTACATTAAATCCGATTTTCTTGGCGTCTGTTAGCGGTACTGGTGTTCTTTTACAGACAATAACGACGCAGAAAAATTTTTCCAAAAAAACTGAGTCTTGTAGATATGCTTATCAATCGTATCAGAAATTACTCAACAAGTTAAAATTGTTTTTAAGATCTGGTGATATTGACGAGTTTTTCGAAAGAGAACTTGCTATGGTTGATGACCAAGTTGCTGATATATGTCCACCAATTTCTGAAAGCTATGAAAAATTACATGCTAAACGATTTGTTTCCACATGATTTCATATTTTTTACGTAATGCATCACTAATTTTGTATGAAGGTTGTTTGGGAATGTCTAAATTTTCTAAGATTTTGCTAATAAAAAATTCTAACTTAGGAAACCTTTTGCTAGTGAAGCTTTGTAGTTGGTTTTCCACGGTTGTCCAAATGTTCATAAATGCTTGTATTTCATTAGGAGACAATCTAAGTTGCTCTATTTTACTTTTAACATAAGCAGTTCTGCAGTAAACTGATTTACGTAAAACAACATTACGTGGGTTATAATCAATCCAGTCGTTTACAAAATATGGGTGATGAACTACACCACAGTTCATACAAGTTCTATTTCCATTTATAATTTTTATGTCAGGATTTTCACAACAATTTTCATCCATCTTTTTTTTATAATAGTATATATTTTTTTAAATTAATAATGACCATAAGCAAAACTATCAATTCCATTAGAAAGAATATATCGTTTATCATCAAAACACGAAAGAGACTTCTTGTTGATTTCAACGGAATAAATTTTGTGGTTTTCACTTCTAATTGATTTCATTTTATGAAACATTTGACGATTATTTAAGAGCGTGTTTTTGTAATCTTCGTGCTTTAACAGATTCCTCACTACATTTTTTTAAATTCCTTTTGCAGTTTTGCAACCTTTTTCATCTTTTGTGACGTAGCTGTACATTTTAGATCTAAGTCCTACAAATTCTACTATTGGCACACCTGCGGTTTCATCTTTCATCTTTCCAATTACTTTCTTATTTTTTAGGTCATAAAAGTCTGAGGTTTCTTTGTAACCACTGAAGTCGAATTTGTCTTTGTCAGCCCAAAAATCTTTGTATACGTCTTCTGTTTTTATATCATATGTTACTGAATCTGTATCTGTAAATAAGAGTTTTGCATTCTTGCCATATTTCTCTCTAATGTAGTTGTAATGAAAATCATACATCAACGTTTTTGAAATATCGAGAATACACATTCCTACATACGCGGGGCGGTTTAGGGTTAAAGATTCTTTGATTTTATGAACAGCAACAAGATTTTTATTAAATATTTTGCTGCTAACGTAGGTTGGTTTTGCACAATGCTTTAATAGTTTTTCTGGTTCGTTGATTAGAGTAACATTGACACGTTTACGAAGATTTTCAATTGTTTTTCCAAACACTGAGTTGTTCATAAGTTTAAAAAAATCTTTCTCAAAGTCAGACTTGGCGGTTTTTCGCTTTTCTGTATTGAAATCAATATACTTTTTTAACCAAGGTGATTCGTTAAATTCTAATACCCGATGTACTTTTGTAACTTTTAAGCCTAATTCAATATACTGCTTTAAGTTTTTGTAATAAAGAACATAACTCTGTTTTGACTTTAAATTAGGTATTAATTTTTTAACTCCTTCAACTTTTATATTAAACTGAGTTTGTAATTGTTTACAGTAGTCTGAAAGGAGGTGATGTTTAATTTCCATTTTTTCTGGAGCTAATGGATAGTCATTATGACTATCATGAAGGTGTTCAGGATAGTCCAGGTCAACTTCTAGTATTAGTCCTTTTCCTTTAGGTAAATTTGCTAAATCAATTTCTTTTTCTGATAGCCATTTAAAACCACCCGTTGGTAAATTTTGGCTCATTGCCCATCCGTATAAATTGTTTGCATCAAGATATGTAATATAATTTGATGGCTGCTTTGAATCGTAATTATTCATGTATTTGTTGTTAGCTTTAGCATATCTTTTAGAAATGTATGAAACTCCCCCTCTCACACCTTTTTCAATGAAAAGAAATTTGTCAATATCTGTCATTAATTCCAGTTTTATTTCAGTCATTTTAAGCATTGCATCCCATGATAAACCGGGAGAAGTAAAATAATGGCAAGGGTCTAATTCGTAATATTGAAGACAAGTCTTTCGAAATTTCTCAAATATATCTGCTAACAGCAAAACATCTGACTTAAGGTACAAGTCGTGGTATTGTCCCATGGATTCCAACTTGAAAGTAGTCCACACATTCTGCGCATGCTTGTAATCCTCATCGCTTATATCTTCATCGGTTAAAAGACTATAGAATTCCTTTTTTGGTGGGAGGTTTCTGTCGTCAAACTTATCAAAGCTGTTCATATAATCGTAGGGATAAACTCCTTTTCTTTTCATTAGTTCTAGTTTTTCATCCTGAAATTCTTGTGATGTGTATTTTAAGTCAGAAAGTGGAACGTTCTTAACCAGAGTTTCTAATGAGCTACTCATGAATTGGAAGCTATCGATAAATTTTAAATGTTTGCCTAAGAAGAAAGCCATGTATTTTTCTAGATTGTTTGGAATTACTTTGATATCCTTTTCAAACTTTCCTATTTCTTGCATAATAAAATGTGAATCATAACCCCTTAAATTATGAAAGATTACTGGTATCTTATGAGTAAGTCTGAAGTTTCTATTACATTCATTATGTGCCGCCCCTCTGTATTTTCCTGTAATGTGACAATGATCTCTAACCCTTTTGTCTTCCTCAGAAAAGCCTTTTTTACAAATGTGGCATTTTGTAGCTGCTTGAAAGTTTTCTTCATCTTTGTTCGTTAAATCCATAGGTTGATTGAAATGTTCATTTTTCTTTTTTTCACAATAGTCAACTTCTTCCAACATAGCTTCCAAAAATTTATAAACAGCGTTTTTACCTCTATACAGTTGAATTGGTCTACTGAATTTATCGTCATAGCAACAAACTATTTTGTAGGAATAGCCGCAATCGATGTGTTTTTGGTATCTTTCTGTGTAGGACTTTTCATCATTTGGCTGACAGCTGTCAATCTTTTGAGTTATTGCTTCAAAATCAGCATATATAACAAAGGGAACTGGTAGTTGTTTTTGAAAGTTATTAAACTTCACTGAGCTACCTTTTTTGGGCATTTGTATTGCTTGCTTTCCATTTATTATTATGCAGTTTGGTGTGTGTTTGTGTAGAATTTCCTCGCTGCTAAAACATTGAAGACAATATCTGCAGAAATGTTTTCTGTGTTGGTGCTTGCTTTGATTATACATAAATCTATTAAAGTCTTTTATCCAAACATAATGTTGCTTTTCGTCTTCCATTATCAATAATAAATCGAGAGTTGTTTCAAACACCTTTTTAGACACAAATAAAGGAAAGCGTTGCTTGTTTTCATAACCAATAACATTAATGCTGATGTTATTTTGTTCTTCAATTTTTGGAATTTGCTTGATAGAAACTGGAAACTCTATACCGTCATAATTTAGTGTGTCTACATATTTTTTATAATGACTTATTCTTTCACGATTGCTTTTTACTTTCTCACTGTATACTTTAGCTAAATGACACCACCTAAAGCATTCGTTGTCTTTGTTTTTGATGTTAATTAGTCCTTTCTTAGCATTTCGAAGTTCTTCCGGTAATGCAATGTAAGTTGATCCATGAAGAGGGGTATATTGAACTAAGTTAACGAAGTGCCCATCGACAGAAAATATAGACCATCCAGAACCTTCACTAAGCCAATTTCCAATTTTATTTATTATTTGATTGGATGCATTTTGTTGCATTTCACTCACATCATCTTTATTTAAGATGACAATTGCTCTGCTGTTAAAAAATGCTGTCTTGGTTACTGCTTTGTCTTCTGTTTGTTTTTCAAATGTAATTTTAAGAGTAATTGTTACTTTTAATCCTTTCATTTTAACCAGGTCTAACCGTAATTTATCTTGCACTACCTTCTCTGTTTCATTCAATTGTTTCAATGGGCTAAAATCAACAATATCTACATCATAAGATTTAGTATAGTTTTTCAGAGCAGTTTTGAGTAACTGCACTTTAATTACCCGTTTAGGAAAAAGATTTAAAATTTTTTGAAATGCTGCTGAAGCACTTGCTTTAATGGTTGGTGGTACGTAAGCCATCAGCCAATCGGCAAAATCATTTATACGCTTTTGAACTTTACCAGCTGCATTAAGAGCTATTTTCTTTAAGGTTGGGGGGAAATTTCTAAAGGGTGACGGTTTTAAAGTAGAAACTCCAATATCTGGAACCGCCTGATCTAAAATATTTGATTGGTTCATTTTATTATATAAGAGAAATTATCTTTAAATACTTTTTATACTTAAGAAAATTTTGTCTGTGGTTAAATAAAAATGAGTACTAAATTAGTGATTGAAAATCGTGAGTTTTATTTTCATCCAACACATCAAGCATATGCTGGGAGCATTGATGGATGCGTTGTTCATGTTGTTACTAGAGAACCAACATTTGGTAGAATAACTGAGAAAGGATATTTTGAAATGACTGTCCAAGATTACTGGGGTCGTATTTATGTTCATAATTTTATATGGGAGTGTTTTCATGGACTACTTAAAGATGGACAAAAGATTAAGCATATTAATAAAAAATGTGAAGACAACAGATTAATGAATTTAACACTTCGAAGTTCAAATGTAAAAATTAGCTATGTTTAATTAGAATGGAGCGTATCAACAAGATTCGCTCTGATAACAGATTATATAATTTGAAACTACGCAGGAGAAGAAGTCATTCACTTAAACAAAAAAGCTATCGATTAAACAATTTAAAACTTCGAAATTCAAATGAAATTATCATAAAAGTGTCTCCAAATGGTGAAGAATGTTACGTTTAATAAGCCTTTACTGAGGTTTGAACTTAAGACTATTGAGCTTATTTGATTAATTGTGACCTTAACTGAGGTTTGAACTTAAGACTATTGATTGTGCTTTTATCAACCATGCCTTTACTGAGGTTCGAACTTAAGACTATTGAGCTTATTTGATTGATTGTGACGTATTCTTCTTGGCGGCCCGCTTCGACCGCGATATTCTAGAAGCTTCGTTTTGTGACGTATTCTTATGCTTTCTATTAAGCTTATTTGATTGATTGTGACGTATTCTTCTTGGCGGCCCCCTCGACCGCGATATTCTAGAAGCTTCGTTTTGTGACGTATTCTTATGCTTTCTATTGAGCTTATTTGATTGATTGTGACGTATTCTTCTTGGCGGCCCGCTTCGACCGCGATATTCTAGAAGCTTCGTTTGAGACTCAACTGAGGTTTGAACATAAGACTCTTGATTATGAATGTCTAAAAAAAAAGCAGCGTTTTTACCAACTGAGCTATTGAAATTCTTCACCACGCGAACGAAAAATAACGCTTATAAACCTTACCATTGACTATAAACTGCACTATCTTGATGTCCTTCATGGTCGACTCCTGGGAAGCCTTGTCAACTTCCACTTTTTCACTTGTTTCTAAAGTACCACAAGTGAAAAAATCGTTTATTCCCTACTAAAGCATCTGCCTCTGTGCAAGCCTACAAGGTTTGCCAGTTAGGCCAAGATGTTTGTTCAGCTGGGAATACCTTTGAAAAGATAGCTGAGGGCTGCCGATGAGAGCTAAAAGCTCGAAACAGCGCTGTCCAGCTCTGTGCTTATTGACTATAAACCTTACCATTGACTGTCACATGATCGAAGACTGTCACATGATCCAAGCAATTGACTGTCACATGATCCAAGACATCCTAGTCACATGTCACATAACGCTTATAAACCTTACGATTGACTGTCACCTGTTAGTCATTAAAGATGGATTGTAAAGAAGGTTACTGCTGGGATGAGACTGATTTGAAAATTATAAATGATCATTTGAAATATCATGAACAAATGGTCCAATATATTAAAAGCTTAAAAGAAGGTGAATTTTCAGAAATAGAACCCAAAAAACCTTCGAGCAAGTTACCTCCCACAATGCGCTCCAGAAATCATAAACTTGAAGGTATAGAACTTCATGATTATTTAAAAAAAAGTCTTACAATTTCTGAAGTTTTTGATTTACCAAGATTATGTGTTGAAGAACCAAATTTCGAAGATATCAAGAAATATTTGGAGAATTGTGTCAAGTACGAAAAGACTGGTAACAAATATTTTTTAAAATTTTATATGGAATATGGACAAGCTTTAGAATATTTCTATGGATTGTGGAGAAACGAAAAAATAAAAGGAAACATAAGACTACCTTGGAATGAATGGTTAAACTATAACCTTAATATAAGTGCCAGAGATGTCAGAAAAAAAAGAGAAATGTACAAGACGTTTGGAGGATATAAAAAGTTGCATCAAACTACACTTTCATTCAATGAACTGTATACCCGAAGAACTGCCATTCGCTGCATGCTACTAACAAATCGTGAGATTTCAAATTTTTGGAGTACAAACTAAAGAAAAATAGATACTCGACATGTTGGTGCATTTGGTGTATTATTTAGTTTCGTCAAATAAAAATATGAATTACGAAATATTCAGTTTGCTTTTTGTCGTGTTTTAAACAGAAATACTAGTAAAACTCAAGAATTAACTTTAAATTATTCCTATTATTTTAGCTGCTAGCCGAGCCGAAACACTCAGCAATTTTAACTTGTGCATTGAACCGAAACGCTCTGAAAAATTATGTAACCGTTGTGACGTAACAGTCCATATGCGAACATACTGCAAGACAGCAAGATAACTCAGTCGCTCGTATTACGATATAAAAATAGTCGATGAAAAAAAGCACGCTAAATAGATTTGATTAAAGCACAAAGATTAGCACTGATCCCGGATATTTAAAAAAAAGATATAAAACAATAAAAGTTTTTATATTTTTGTGTCTCTAAATTTTTATTTCGGATACAAATTGTCACGTGACTTTGGGAAATCTCCTATTTTGCTCACGGCACTAAGATGTGCACCGATACCGGTCTCCCTCCCCTATTTTTGCACACGGCACTAAGATGTGCGCCGATACCGGCATATTGAGACACAAGGACGGTTACAGTGCAGTCACGTGACCTCTGTGCACCGAACACGCCATATACATAACTACTGACTGTAACAAATTACTTTTTTAGTAATTTTTACGGTAATGACGCTACTTTTTCAAAAAAGCAATTTTTTTGGTAATTTATTTTTTTTTTAGAGGTGACAAAATTACTAATTTCAAATTACTTTTTAAATGTAACTTACAGACAAGGTGCAGATCACAAAAAATTGGTTGCAATTGAAACAACGTGCTGTGTATCAGTTCGCAACGTGTTGTGATAACGTCGCCATTCTGGCACTATCCAGTAGTAACACTTGATTGGCTTCTTATGTTTGATTTTCGACCAATCAAAACAGTTTGTATTTGAGAATGACGCATGATTGTGCCATTGGTCGCATACCCTTTCTGCACGTCAAAAAAGACTATGAATACGATAGATTAGTTCAAATGTAAGCAGCACAAGCCGAATAGCATTAGAAAAATCACGGTCAAGTTTTATAGTTCCGCAGGTGTATTTGGTTGTCGGTTTGCTCAAGTGTAATATAAGTAGCACACTGGTTTTATTTACAAAAGGTTTTTTTTGTTTAATACTGACAGATTAGTTGCTGTTAAACGTACAGTAGCGCAGATAAAAATAAAGTCCAATCATGTTAATAACGAGTATTGATCTGATAATCTCAATAATTTAGACTTTATAGAACAGGTCTGCACAGCATACGGCCTAGCGAAGCCTTTATTGCGGTCCTCTAAATGATTTCATATGATCTCAAGCATCACCTTTTTTAAGCAGTTCATATTTGTTGTGTTGTGATAGCTGATGCAATTGTGTGTATGAGGGTAAGACTGTAATCTTTGGCGTGTGTTGTTTTGACCAGCATTTTTACTTTCAGTTTGTTTGTCAGTAAGCAGTTAGTTGTGTTATTTGTGTAGCATACAACAATGACTAAAAACAAGAAAAGAATCATCCAAAGAGGTGGCAGAGTGTTTAACTCTAAATGAGCAAACAAATACTTGTTCACAATTATTGTAAACTAAAAAGTACTACTGTGTTTAGTTTGCCGAAACGTGGTTTCAGTTCCTAAAGAATCTTGGACGCCATTTTGAAATGCAACATCCGAATCTCGCTGAATCAAATGCTGATGAAAAGAGACTTAAAACATGAAGCATAGATACCAATCTTTGCTTCAAACAAACCTATTTTAAACCTTCGAACAATGAAACTGCTACTGCTATCAGAGTTACTGAGGCTACTGCCACCAAAATGCAACAAATAGATTGTTTTAGCATGCAGGTAAAGAGGTAACGGTTGTTTTTTGCTTTTCCACGATCACAAGACGTTTCGCTGTAATGGTGGTAGCTACAACAGCAAAAGCACACGGCCCGCAACAAGTGGGTCTGCGTTGTTATAGCCCTTGTACTGCAGCGAGTTCTGCAGGCCTGTTCCTAGAGTATTGATTTCGAGTTAGCATTTATGTATGACCGTGTCGTGCGCCATTCTTAATTCGTCTGAAAAGATTAGGTTAGTAACAGAATAGCAACTTATTGTTTCATTCCTGTGGCAGTAAGTAAAATTCTTGTCATAGCAATTAGCGAACTACCGTACAACTGAAAATTGGAAAACATTTTCTGCAACACAATTTAAACAATATCAGAAAAAAAAAGATAAATATTGCTTTGATTAAAATGTTGATTTCTTCGAATTTGAATCAAAGCAATTCTCAAGTTGTGTACCACCAATTAACTTTTCAAATAGATAAATGACTACGTACAAAGTGATTAGAATCTTAGAATTACCACTTTCTGACACCTTTGTTTATAAAGTTTTATTGATAGTATTAGTAACAAAAAGTCACAGTAATGCTGGTAATAAGTATTAAAATAAGAAGTTTAAAAAAAATTACGATGAGAAGCTTACTGAAAGCGTGATGTTATTTATTATTAAATTGTCACAAAAATTTGTGTATATAATGCGATTCAGCCTAGACTCGAGATTATGACCAACTGCTGAGAGTTGTAATGCTGCAATTGCTGTTGAAGAGAATACTTCAGATTTTGAACCAACCAAAACTATTAAATTTTTATTGCTTGATTTGCTTCATAACGTTTGTGTTGAAGGCCTTGCTTTGGCGCACCAAACGTCACAATAGCTTAAGAGTTATGATGTAATCTTTGACCACAGAAACAAATAACCCGTAGTTCTAAACCTGCTTAGTTTTCAAACAATTCTGAACTCTCTCAGGTTAAATAATCAAAATAATATTCTTTAACGCTGAACCGTGTCGAAGAGGCAGCATAATGAAAGCCATCATCTGATCATTGCATTTGCATAATGGTGCTTGAATCATAGACGAGATCCAACATTTTCTCTCACACAGCCTCATTAGAAAAATTGACGCAGACCACTGACATTTTGGCTGTTTCATTCAAGGTAATTTGTAATTTGTAACGACAAATCACTTATTACTATATCGAAAAAGAAGCGACTACAGTAATTTCATTACTTTTTTAACAAAATTTTTAGTGAAGTAATTTCATTACTTTGAGCAATAATTTGCCAACCGCTGTCTATTGGTAAGATACTCGGTAAAATTAGTCGGGCTGAGAGTATTAGCCTCATCAGACAATTTCTTGCGTAAGAGCACCATGCCATTTACAATGGTTATAAGTTTAGAATTATAGCACGTTCCTCATGTTGGTATTGGAAGTTCCTCATGTACTTTGTGCTCTTAGCTTTCCAATGCCTTGAAATGGCCCCTCAAAGGGCATTCAGGTTGGAAACTTTTTTGCTCAATTTTTTTCTCAAAAAGTTTTTACAGATCTGAAGAACATCTTTACTAAATTTGAGCTTTTTACAACCTTCCGTTCCTGAGATATAACAAACCAGACTAAATTCCCCTTAGAAAGGCTTTTTTCCTTAGAAAGTTTGCCAGGGTTACCAATTAGAAACAAAATTTGAGAAATTGACTGCATGTTTTTGATTCTCCTTAAATATTTTGCGGCACAGTTATTGTAAAACAAAGTACTGGATTAAAACTGTAAAACTAGCTACTTTTCGATAAATGCAAACCACCTAGCTTTCCCAAAGTTAATCTTCTGTCACAATACTGAGAAAATGGCAATACTATAAGTGGAAAACGGCTAATTTTGAACTGCAATGTCTTGAAAACGGGAAGACGTAGAAATTTGGTAAGAATGCATTTTAGGCATATATCCCAACATTTTGGTAAACAATGAAAAAGTTGACTTGAGTGCCCTTTTAATTGTAACAAAAAGTTGATCTCTTTTACACTTGTTTTGGATACCGCGCGGCTGTGTCTGAACCTTTTATTTTTCTCTCAAGTGTCAACGTCTAGTAAAGTATAATTTTTGTTGTCTGCACATGATATCTTTCTCGATTCAAAAAATCGCCATGCTTTATTTTGCTGGACAAATTTAAATATAACAATTAGAAAGATTTCATTTTATGCTAATTTTTAACTACAGTATGATGCAGTTTTAGCTAATAAAGTAATAAAAACAAAAAATGTAAACATGTATTAATTTGATATTTAGGATTGTATGCTTTGTGGACTGCAAGGATTTTAAACAAAAGATGAGAAATAACCTCAGCAAAACGTTTGTTGATATCAATACCAAAGAAAAAGAGCTTGTTGAAAAACTGAAACTTGTATGCAACAAAAATGGCAAGGAAACAAATGCAACTGAATCTGCTAATATTCTGCATCAACTGGGTCGGGTTTATCATAAACGAGGAAAACAAGATGGCGATAAAATGGTCTGTTGGATCCAAAGTGCAGCTCTTTTTAATGCAGCTTTGATCAGAACAGAAAAAGTCTCAGAAATCAAACAAGATTTGCAACATCTATGCAGTGACATTCTTTTGGCAGCTGATGCGAAAACTAAACATGCTGATTTGATCGAACAATCAGTGCTAGTTAAAAAAAAAATTAAGAAAATGAGAGCGTATACTTCTGCAAAACTTAAAGTCATACCTCAAATTCCTTCAGATGAAATATCAAAAGAAAGAGCAAAGCATTTAGAACAACAAAAAACAACTTTGGTGAGGAATCTTCAATCTGACATCACAAAACAGCACACGCAATTAATGGAAGAGGTGGCTTCGTATTGCTATGACATCATGGGTGATGCTCCTTGCAACTTCGCAATAATCGGAATGGGATCACTGGCTAGGAAGGAAATCACTCCGTTTTCGGATTTTGAACATGTCATTGCGTTATCAAACGAAGTATTGGAAAAGCACGGTAAAGCAAAATGGCAAAATATATTGAAGTATTTTCGATGGTTTTCTGTAATATTTCAAATAATATTGATTAACTTACAAGAAACTATCCTTCCAAGTGTCGCCATACCATCTTTGAATAATTTTTATTCGGAAATTCAAGAAAACAATTGGTTTTTTGACGACATAACACCGAGTGGAGTTTCATTTGATGGTATGATGCCACATGCTTGTAAATTTCCACTTGGGAGAAGAAAACCAACCAAAAATAAACAATTTCAAACAGAATTGATCAAACCAGTAAAACAAATGCTAGAATATTTAAAGAGTGAAGAAAGACTGAAAAACGGATATCATTTGGATGATATTTTGACAAGAACTTGTTTTGTGTATGGTGATCGTGCAGTTTACAATGAATTCAATTCAGGCGTAACTGAAATTCTCTCAACACAAAACGACAATGAAAAAATGGAAAGCGTTAAGAATCAGATAGTTGAAGACATTCAGAACTTCGCTACAAGGTCAACTGTTTTCCAAATGATTTTGAAAAACGAAATCAACATCAAAAAAGTTGCTTATCGCAGCGTTACGTTGTTTGTTGCTGCTTGTGGCCGCATATTCGATATTTATGAATCGTCTTGTTTTGATATTGTTGAAAAACTTTCAGGAGAACATGGATTTAGCGACTACGCAAAGGACAAATTAATGTATGCAGTCGCAATGGCTTGTGAAATCCGACTGAGATGGTACATGAAGCATCAACGACAAATCGACATCATCGAATCCAGTTTAAACGATGCAAAAGGAACAAAGCTATTTTCTTCAATAATAGGCAAAACAAGCATACTTCAATATTTTCGAATTGCTTATGCATTACAATGCGATATTTCAAATCGTTTGCATTTAAAGAGAATTCATTTTCATTCCAATCCCCAATTGCTAAACTTAGGTCTCCAATTGTGTTTTGACAAGTCTGAAAAAAACTCACCAATCCTATATGATGTATCCAACCATTCAAAAGCAGGTAGACTTCGTAATTTCGATGATTGCTTAAATTTATTAGAAGAAGATTCAAAAACCAACCCATCAACATTTTCTCAAAACAATAGCATTTCAATATACCAGTCATTTAGCCAAACTGCCGATATTTTGTACTCAGCCAAATGTTACGATGACGCTGCTGAGTATTACAAAATATCACTGCAAGCAACATCAAAAACCAAACAATCAAATGTTGATTCCAATTTTTCTCATTCCTTATTCAAACTAGGACGATGTTTATGGAACATGAATCAAGCAACAGAAGCATTGGAATATTACAACAGAGCGCTGAAAATCGACAAACAAGCAGCACTGAATGCCGACATTGATATGAGTTTAGCTACAACTTTGCACGAGATTGGTTTATGTTTATTGGACATGAACCAAGCAACAGACGCACTGGAATATTACAACAGAGCGCTGAAAATATACGAACAAGCAACACTGAATGCCGACATTGATACGATTTTAGCCAACACTTTGCACGAGATTGGTGTATGTTTATTGAAAATGAACCGAGCAACAGAAGCATTGGAATATTAAAACAGAGCGCTGAAAATCAAAGAACAAGCAACACTGAATGCCGACATTGATACGATTTTAGCCAACACTTTGCATGGGATTGGTTTATGTTTATTGGACATGAACCAAGCAACAGAAGCATTGGAATATTACAACAGAGCGCTGAAAATATACGAACAAGCAACACTGAATGCCGACATTGATATGAGTTTAGCTGCATCTTTGCACGGGATTGGTGTATGTTTATTGAACATAAACCAAGCAACAGAAGCATTGGAATATTACAACAGAGCGCTGAAAATATACGAACAAGCAACACTGAATGCCGACATTGATACGAGTTTAGCTGCATCTTTGCACGGAATTGGTGGATGTTTATTGAACATGAACCGAGCAACAGAAGCATTGGAATATTACAACAGAGCGCTGAAAATATACGAACAAGCAACACTGAATGCCAACATTGATACGAGTTTAGCTGCAATTTTGCATGAGATTGGTCGATGTTTATTGGAAATGAACCGAGCAACAGACGCACTGGAATATTACAACAAAGCGCTGAAAATCAAAGAACAAGCAACACTGGATGCCGACATTGATACAAGTTTAGCTACAACTTTGCACGAGATTGGTGTGTGTTTATTTAAAATAAACCGAGCAACAGAAGCATTGGAAAATTACAACAGAGCGCTGAAAATCAAAGAACAAGCAACACTGAATGCCGACATTGATACGAGTTTAGCCAACACTTTGCATGAGATAGGTCGATGTTTAGTGGAAATGAACCGAGCACCTGAAGGTTTAGAATATTTCCACAGAGCGCTGAAAATCAACGAACAAGCAACACTGAATGCCGACTTGATATGCATTGACACGACATTAAAGCATAATCAGCGGAAACCATATGAAATTGATCAATGTTTATTTGAAATGAAGCTAACAACAAAAACATTGACATATTGCACAGAACGATTAAAAACAAAGAACAAGCAGCACCAAACGCCGATATTGATGTAAATTATGAGCAAGTTGGTTCGGAAATGGTCAAGTTTTGTTGATGATAAAGAAAGCAACACAGGCTTTAAGATGTTTTGATGAAAGTGCTGTATTGAACAAAAAAAAGTAAAACACAGACCACGGCATCTGATACGAATTCAGAACTACTTTCAAGCTAGGCAAGGTTAAATAATGACCAAGAGCAGCAGTACCGGAAGATTACATTATTGCGTTAAAAATCTGGAGACCAGCAATACTCAAAACCGGCACTAACTCATAGAGTGGGAGATCAGCCGATGTTTAATACTAATGAACCAAGCAGCAGAAGCATTGGAAAATTTCAACAAAATGCTGAATACCGAAAAAAAGTCAGCAGTGATTGTGAATTGGCTGAGATTTTTTTTGCAAAATGGCATCAATAATGCTGGTGACGTTGATCAATCAAACAAAATTTAAGCTACGCACAGATTGAGAAAATCGGTTAGGCCCTTTGAAATGCTTTTTGATCAGCTTTGAAAAAGGTTTTGGTTGTCCATTCTCGCTTTGGCTTAGCGAACTGAGGCAGTTGTCTTGGCAACACTCCGCTGCATCTTTTGTTAGTTTTTGCTTCAAGTGTAATTTGTTTTTGTATACTCTAAAAATTAGCCGTCCCAAAGAAGATAAAGACAATGTTTTTTCTGATTCTTGCATCAATTTGTCCGGAATAATGGCTTCTTGAAGCGTTGAAGCCCCCAATTTTGTGCTTCTAACTCGTCTATGTCAGTTTCACATCCTCACTCCCAGCAAAATAGTCAGAAATTGTTTTGCACCCAGTCAAAGTTGGTTTTATAAATATTTAGAACAATAGTTGAGTAAATTTGCAGCAAATTGTTTTCAAATTTAATTTGCCACAAGTTGAAAATCAAGCAAACTAAAAATAAGATTTATCGAAAGTAGAAAGGTTGAAATCGTAATTGATATTATACCACTGCTTTTTGAATTGATAAAGTCCAGAAAAGATACGTTTCTCAATGCTAATTCCTCAAGCAAATATTTCTGAAAAATTGAAAAAGTTTTTCTTCAATGCTAGATGCAATGCAATACATTTCAAAAGAAAAACTGCTTAATAGACCGTAACAATACAAACTTGAGAACAAAGACTTTTACAATGCAGTTGTTCGTGAATGGGATTTATCAAAAGATTACTAAAAGACATTGCTATGCTTTTTATTATTAAACAATTCTCAATAGATGGCAATAAGAGTAACCCTATGACAGAGCATATTTTAACGACTTTTCACTGGAGGGGCAATTTCATACTACAGGTAAAAGATTAAACCCCCACCCGTCGTCTCCGACGATGTCACTCCAGAAGATGACTATCACACCACCACTGCAACACATCTTAGGTATTTTTATTGACATCTGAGTTTGTTCAAGTACCTCAGATTTCACTTCAAGCTTCACTCTGTAATTCCAAAGGAGAGGACCAACCATATATCGGTAGTTAGGGTGGTTTGATTATAGGGCTTGTCAAAATTACACTAGAATCTGGAAGTAAATCGCTTGAAGAGACTCTCCAAGGTTACACTAAAATGCTGAGCATCAAGTAGTGTAACAGCGAATACTATATTTTAAAGTCTTTCGTTCTTGACCAGACCCTGAATTATACCAGAGTCTACCATTTCAGAGACATACCCCAATCCACTAATACGCCATCTAGTATTGCAATCGAGTAAGTATCCCAATTATGATTCTTAGGCTAACTTTAATAGATAAAAAATAATTCTAATGTACTTGCCAATTGTTCTGGTATTTTTGAGAACTATAAATCCACAAACTTGTAGTCTTCATAAATTTCAGAAGAGACTTGCAATAAAATTTTCTGTATAGCTGTTAGTGCTTATCCACTTAAAAGAGTATTATTCTGAAATGGTATAGCAGAAATTAGATATCAGCACAATGACAACCAAGCAAACTTATGGAGAGCAACTGATAAACTCCACACCATAAACTAAGCCTAAGGTGTCTGCACTCTGCAGTATCCAAACTTCGTTGTACCATGTTTGCAAAGAATGAAAGAAAACTTGCCTAATTATCCAATCCAGAAAGATACATAGAATCTTTCAAAAAATTAAAGTTAATAGTGATTGAATTGCTTATTAGTTGGCTTTTTGCTTTAGATATTACCGGTACTATCAAGTATATAGATTTACAGTAATGTTTTTGTACAAGTATATTATCACCATAGTTGCAATAACAACGCAAAGGAGGGTAGCTAATACCTGATATTCCATGATCTCCAAAAGAATTATATGGATAGGCTGATATAAATAAATTAATAAATAAGTAATAATAAATAAGGATTGTTAGCAGAAACAACAACTTGATTGATTCAATTCTCCCAAAAATAAAGTCTAGAATATAGTTAATCGAATGTGTAAATGTGAACCCTTATACAAAGCTGCAAAGAGTATAGTCAAAACTCAACAGCATTAACCTTTCAAAAACATTCATGTCTATGCTTTGATGACAGTCATGAGCCGAAAGGTACTATATACGAATCACATTTTAGTGTTTGCTTGAATACTATTCACATTTCACAATCATCTCATCACACCGCTTGTCAAAACTAGTACTTTGTTATAAAATTAGCAAAAAAATTTAGCAATATATTCACGTTTTTTGTGCAAATCACAATCAGGCTCTCTCTGTAGGCGGTCTTTTCTCTTTAAAAACTCTCCACTGCTTCCCTTGGGTCATACTTAGCTGTGCCAATACCATTAAGAGCAATGAGTATCCTTGACTTTACTGTATCTATGTGCATGCTTTGTCGGTTGGGGGTAACAATCTTATTGTACACAGAAATCCTTCTTTCGGTTTGCATGGAGTGCGGTACAATAACAAGTAGAGCCATCAGACACTTATTTAAAGTCACGCTGTTGCGAGTAACGTGACATAGCTTTTTTAGTCGCCATGATAACATTGTGCCAAAGTCCGTGTTTTCGGGTAAGAATCCAACATCGTGTATCATCGGCCAATAATTGCACACATCATCCGAAAACTGTTCAACTTCTCCAGGAAATAACATTTTCACAATTGTCAGTCCGTGAGAAACAAAATTGTTCATAGTTTTTGCAGAAAGCAAAGTAATGCATTTCTGAATGAGCTCTTCTTGTTCAATATTCATTCGCTGAGTCATGTAATTCTTAGCTGCCACGACCACTTCCACGCGAATGGCATCTCTACTTCTAAAAAAAGAAACAAAAGCATTGAAACGGGTGCGACTTGGAGTTGGTTCCACTTCATCATCATTTTCGGACTTTTACATTGCCCTTTTTTCGTCTTCAAGATATTTTTCTTCACATCCTCCTGGGTAAGGGGCATTCGACATAAGGTCAAGCTTTCATATAGCAGTGTCACGGCAAGTGATTACATCGGTTAATATGAGGTCATCACTTTGAAAATTCTTTTGCAAGTTTTTAAAAACTTTAGCAACATCACCCATCAAGGCAGTGAGCTAGACTTGATTCGATCCGGTAGTCCACTTACGCAAAAAACCACTAGCCTCTGCTTTTTCATGTCGTGTTCCTTCAGCAGAAATTTGTTTCCAAACTTCAATGCAGCCATCTCGATTTTGCAGCTCTGCTTCAATTACATTAACCAAATGCTCAGCAAAGCGAACTTCAAAATACGCTGGAAATTCATGTGCATCAGGAAACAGTGTAAGAAGAGTAGCTTTATGATTTTTGCTTGTTCTGAAGTAACTTGCCACCCCCAATACGATCGCTTTCCACAGCTGGAGTTCGGGAACAGCATGATCCATGTCTTCTACAGCGAGATCTGATCGATGAGCTACACACCAAAAGGAAAAAAATATCGCGATCAAGGTAAGTACGCAACAACTTCCAAAATCCGTTTCTACGTCCAGTATTTGCTGACTCGCCATCAGTAGTTACACCCACAAGTTTCGATTTGTCAAGTCCAAATGAATTTATTATGGCTTTCACTATTTCCAGAAGACCCTCAGCACCTCTAGCTTGGGGTACATCTACAGACAAAAAAACTGTTTTCATGTTGAGATCCTTATCAATAATACGAGCACTCACAAACTTGTTGTCTCTCATTGTCCGGCTCAAACTGCCATCTACCTGAATGGCCCAAACAACTGCTGCGTTTACCAGATTTGAAGTAACTTTACTCTGAAGCTCTCCTTCGATTTTAAGCTTTTTAGCATATATCACAGGGTCTCTGTAGTGTAAAACAGAGCCTGGTGGTTTGAACTCTTCAAACTGTTGATCAAAGCCATTTTCTCTGAAAGACGAAATTACAGTAGTTGGTCACTGTGCAAACTAGCCAATGATCATCCTGCCCAAGAAAAGGCAGTAGGGGTCAGAATAAGACTGTAATTGTATTCATCAATCGACAATCTGATAAGCATTTCAACCGTTTCCACACGCTGTTTCGTCAAATAGTGTATCCATGGATGAGAAGTTGATTGCGACTTCCTTTGACGGTTTAATTGCTTATAATCCGACGACTTTTTATGTGGTTGAGATAAAAGATGATCCACAACATCCATTAATTTCTTTTTTGAATCAGCACGACACCCCCTAGCAAGTGGAACCACACCATTTCTTGAATACTTTTTAGCTTCAAGTTCAAATTCTTCACGTATAAGACATTTTACAAACAATCGTTTTCTTTGACCCTGTGCGTCGTTGTAGAACTTCAAGCATTCGTGACGAGATTGTAGCCATTGTTGTGTAAGTTTCATGGACTTATACCACTCAGTTGCTTCAGAGTTTCCACCACAGCTTGTGTTTTCCCTTCTATCCGTAGGCCTACTGCTAGTTTCTGCAATTGCTGCAGTATCTTGTGAATCGATTGCATTTTCTTTCAAGCCAATAGAGGAATCAGTTGTTGCTCTTTCTTCCGAAACAGCAGTTACGTTCTCGAGCGGAGTTGGTGCAGCATTATTATTGCCCTCTAAACTTGATGTATTTTCTGGCACGCTCGTTGCACTTTTCTCCGAGGTGGACGCATTTTCTTCTTGCAAACTCTGCTGTCCTCGTCTGTTGACCTTTGGTGGCACTGGACTGAAAAATTCTGGTATTGCTTTTATACCAGCAGGAACTTTTCTCTTGCTGCTCATGGTCTAACACTTTAACTACTGTTTCTATTACAAGCAAGGCGTTCTCTATTAAAGACCATGCAACGTATGCATTATGCAAGCACAATTTAGTGGAGGCCCATTGTCTATTTTTTTATCCTCCTTAATTCTTATATTGAGCACGCATTAATTCTTATATCTTGACCATATACCGAAAATATTTTAATTTGACAAGCTCTGCCGGTGTACTGTTCACCCAAATAAAGTCATTAACATAAGCTCTGAAAATTTTCACTGGGGGGCAAAAAAGTTCACTGGGGGTGCAATTTCCCCCAGTTAAAATGCTAAAATATGGCCTGCCCTACGTAGACCTAGTTGCAGACAAGTGATGAAAACTCCTATCATCAAAGTCACCAAGCTTCGAAAATCATAAGAAAATATTTGAATGCAAATCTGCAGAATACCCTGATTAATCTAGATTCCCCTGTTATCAAACAAGGTTGGCTTTCTTTGTTTGATTGTCCCGTGATTTTGTTTTCTGCAAAGTTTGTGGTCAATTTACGTAACAATTACAGTTGAGTATAAAGTTCTATGTTGATTTATATTGAGTTTTTTTAATTTTGATAAAAACAAAACACACTAGCGTCAACGAGTTAAAATAAAAACGCAGAAACATGTGACGCAACTCTATTTGTTGAGTAAATTTACTTTAACAAATCAGTGTTTCGCCTGCTGATAGCATATGATAAAGTAAATTGGCTTATGATTTGATGTTAAATTTCTCTTAATAAAGCTAACAGTACGTAGTTCTTCGGATCGACCCCTTGAATATCAGGATCAAGCAGAAACTAGGCCGAAAAGTAGCGTTTGTAAAACCCCAACCCCACAAACTAAACCCGTAAAGAGGTGATTTTGTTGGTGTTGGCGAGCTAACTGTAAATAAGTCCTGGTTTTTATGCGTGAATGATAGAAAACTGATTTCTATTAATTGTGAAAATGCGTGCTATGGACCTGATGCAAAGTAACGCATAAGTTGAACCTTTGCAACGTTATGCATACCTATTAAAGTGTTTTTTTCAGAAGATGCGCAACGTTAAGAAGATACAAATTACGTGTTGCCTACCTCCGATTAAACCAATCTTAAGAGGATTAAAGCAAAAAATTTAATTCAATTAGACAAACTATTGTTTTTGCAAGTAACTTGCAGTAACCGCTTTGATTTCATAAGACCTGCTGGATTAACCATATGTCAGGAGACTTCAGCAACTTAGGCAATTCTTTATAGAGATTTAAGTTCTGCATGTTTAAAGAATCTTTTGGAGGTCGAAATTTTTGTTTGGTTTATTTTAGTCAAAACTACTAAAGGTTTTGGTGAAAACGGTATCTCAATCCCACACTGCCAACAAATCAAACTTGGCCTATACGAATCGAACCTTTTATATTCTTGTACGATATATCTAAGACTCAAAATTTTTTATAGGATTGCAACAACTGATGAGACCTGCGAAATCAAAATCTTTTTGTTGTGTCCTACAGTTCAGCGTATGTAAGTGATGATTTTGACATATTTTGAGATGATGGATGGTAATTTGCGTTGACGTCAATTTTTATTAGTCACATTTTTTTTAGACAAATATTTGTGTTTTTCAAGTACTGTTCGATAATCATGGGTACTCTTTATCATTGAATAGCACTAATGGCTGACAAAGAAAGCAATATCTTTCTCGCCCTATATTTACTGTAATTGTGAATTTTTTCGTTTTTTTCTGCAAAAAATCCACAGCACACAAAGAACATAAATCTCTGGACAATTGTAAGCAGCATAGGTGGTAATTACGCTTGCAGAAACAGCAACTGGGGGTAAAATTAAAATCTAATGCGTAAGAATCTTACTACTTTTTCACACGTGAAAGTTAAACAAAAAATTACAGGGCTTACACAACGTTGAAAAGAAACACAAGACAATTTTAAACGCAAACATTTAGATGCATTTAAAGACGTTGCAACGGCAGAGTTTTCAGGGTTGCATCGTTTTCTCAACTTACAGAATATAGAGTCCAATCATCTATCATTGCGCCTTTCCTAAACTGCTCAAGTGCAACTTTTGATATTGATGAAAATTATAAAATGCAAGATGGTTTTTGCTTTGCATTTTTGTTTTTGTTAAATTTTATTGTTGTGAAGTTGTCAAAACGAGTCAAAAGATGATACGTCATACAAGAAAATTATTAACATTTTCTAATTTAATGAAAATTGTGAAGTTATAGCTTAACCTATTGATGATTATTGCATAATTAGTATATTACAGGATTCATTTATAGTTTATAAAAGTATATCTCAGTTCAGGTTTTTCAAGCAAATTTGAAAAATAAGCCAGTCAAAGATGAAGCAAAGTTTTTCTGTTTGAAACAGCCGGACTGAGTGTTCTTCGTCACGTTATATGGTATGTATTTTCCCCAAGATTACTTCAATCTGCTAAATAGCACTTATGCTTCTTCCTCATTGATGGTCTGAACTGCAAACTGGCGGTCAATGAATTATAGCTTTTTTAACGTTTGTTATTTTCATTCAACGTTTTCTTGTTTAGCACACTGCACAAACCTGCTGGTGCGTATCATGCGTAAATCTATCCTCTCTTGTGCTGGATTCTACAATTACCAGTCTGCTTATTCGCTTCCAAATCCTTCAGCACCTTGAACAAAACTCCATCAACATAACGAATATACAATCCACTTTTCTTGATAACTTGTTTTACTAACTAAGAGAAGTTATCCATCTAAAATGTTATTCGTTTGTGTTAATTTTTCATGAAATATGGCAAAAACTTGGTTTAAAGGAGTTAAAGCATCCAGCAAGAAATATGACCGAAAGATAAAGTAACTTTTAAAACATACTTTGCCAAACTTTAGAATTGTGCAACCTATCCTTTTCAAGATCCCCAATAGAAATTTTTTTTTCCTGTTTTGGACAACTACCTTCTAAGCATTTATTTTGCTGCACTGACTCATTGTTGAGGCCTTGCAATCAAGTTTTTCAAAGTATTTGTAAAAGTTACAAGTTCAGAAAAGTTTAGATTTTAACTAGCAATTCTGCAGGGGAAATTTTTTAAACTTCAAAATAAAATATCTCAAAAACAACAGGTTGTAGAAAGTTGAAATTTTGTGAACTATGTTTTAAATGCTTATTTTTTTGCACATAATCCTTGCTGGAAGCTTCACCCCCTTTGTAGTTTTATTTCTATAGCATGTGTCGAAAACTTATTGCCACTAAATGTGGCATTCAGGAAGAACTGACAATTATAGAACAATGCGTTTATTTAATGAACCTCTTAGAGTTTTTCAACGTTGTTGTAAATGTGATGCCCAATCATTAACCATAAAAAGACGAGCAAATTTAATGGAAATTAATCGTAGGGAATTACAGAATAGAGGCTAGTGAAGTAACTTTTTGAAATTAAATTGCTTGACAATTTTCTAACAACTATTCTGTGAATTCAATGCTGTGAATTTTCCACCAAATTCGCATAAGTGTGAAAGTGGAATTTTCTTCAATTACGAAAGCGAGTAATTGCCATTACTTTATGTACTTAAGATCGAACGTAAAAAGCGTTCACACAAGACGAGACGCGACGCCTTTGCAAGTTGGTTGCCGGTTTACACTGGTTGGCAACCTTTGCGAGTTGGCACAAAAAGGTTGGCAACCTTTATAAACTTTTTGCAAATTGTCGATGACGTCAAATTTTGGTTACTTTGCGTCGCTTCTTCTCTGGTGTAAACGCACCTTAACGCTGACCTAAATAAAACTTGTCTCAACTAAGCTCGATTTGGGTAAGGCTTTTGCGTTTATGCAATTTTAATGAAAAGAAAAATACTGGCTGGCTAGCTTTTTAAACTGCATCTTTTTAATACTTGTTGCAATGACGCGGTCATTTCGGTTTAATAAAAACTACAAGGTCTAGGATACAATAAAAAATGCAAAGCCATTTCAGGTTCTCATTTTTCAAATGTTTCGACAAATATTGCAAGTCACATTTTTTTTATTCAAATACATCTCCTGTAAGAATGTTGCCTTATAAGAACGGAAATTTTGACAAAATTATTGCTGATTAGCTTGCAGCAATTAAAAATTATCAATACACTTTTTCAAAAAGTTAAATTTTATTTGCAGTTCCACCAGTAAATAACTTTCACCACTAAAATCTATGTTCGTTGGTGACAAAATCAATCATTCACAGACCATAAAATGTAAAATATAAAACCAATAAACTAAAATTCCCCTAATTTTTTTAAATAAAACACCCTATTCGCAAGTCCAAAGAGGCTGTAGTGGGTTTTAGGGGTTATTGTTTGTAGGTTTCAAATTTTACGATTGGTAAACGCTTGATTCCATTAATACGACGTACAGCTCTGAGAAATCATTGAGCAATTTTTTGAAAGTATCGACCTACGCAGCATTGTGTTCGTTACTTAGTAGTTACTGCATATTTGTGTGAGTATGCAATCTATTGCAGTACTGTATTTGTGTCACTAAAGTTCTCTTTATTAGAGTCACAACTAATGTAAGTTGAAAGCATAAAAATGCTAACACATATTTACGTCATACTTGAATTATGAAACTACGAAAATGTGAGTTCTTTAATAATTTGACTTCTGTACTGTATAATTAATTTGTTTGAGTTTCGATTATGATAATTTGTATTTGTCAGTTTTGATTACAAAGTATAGTCTGTTCATTATTGTATATTGATTGCATAATCTTTTTCTTAATCACTTCGATTATTGTTTTTTTTTTTGTATCTTGATTGCAATATTTTTTTATCTTTGTAATCTAAAAGTCTTCTTTATTTGATTGTAATGTGTTTTGTTTTTATTTTGATTTCGAAAAGCTTTTGCTTACTATTTCATTTAGGATAATTTTTTTCTTTTACCGTGTACTGTTCATTTCCAATGTTATTCAGGATTGCCATGATGTTTTATTATTTCAATTGTAACAAGCTTTTGTTTGTCATTTTAGTTGCAAAAATATTAGATTGATATTTCGATTTCTGAATGATTTCGTGTATTATGTACATTGTAAAAGGTTTTAGACTATTACTTTTTATTGTATTTTACTGGTTTATTATGCTAAATATGATTATGTGCCATACAGCGTAAGCTTACTTAGGACCCACCAGAAAACGTTTTTAACATAACAATTTAAAAGTAAAAAAGAGTTAATCCCTATGGGGCGCGAAATGTAAAATCAGCTAAATCTGCAAGATATAATTATATCTACATGCTTGTTGTGCTGATATATAAATTTACATGCAATATAATTATAACTACGTGCTTGTTGATGAGTGGAGTTTGAATTCAACCGATTTAAAAAAGTGCTCGACAGCGTAGGCCTGAGCGAATATCATAACATAACACAGTACACGTCAAAAATTAAAATTTAAAACCCGTTTTTAATTTTTGACGTGTACTGTGTTATGTTGTGATACATGCTTCTTGTGTTGATATATAAATCTACATGCTTGTTGTGTTAATTTATAAATAACGTGCAATATGATTAAAATCTTTCTGAAAGTGTCCGAAAATATGCTTAAAAAACATCGATTGCAATTTTACAATAAGCCGCCTCTTGCGGTTTGTAAATGAAAATATTGCTAAATTTGAAAAAAAGCAGTATTGCGAATTTGCAATTTTACAATTCGTGCGTTACGTGTGTAATGTAATGTAGGTATAGCACTCATGTGTTCGTTCAGACTGCCATCGTTACTAGAGCTCGGCGCATCACCTTTTTTCTTTTTTGATTAATAATGTGCAAAGTCGCCGCTTCGTTGTTCAATATCTGTGGCAAAATGGGTAAAGCGTTCATCAAACAGTGCATGCGTTTCGGTTCAATTTAGTTCAGTTCAGTTGTTTTATTTCATGACCTCGCGTCCATTACAAGCATCACGTATAAAAACAGGGGTCAAGAAAAAGATAGAAGCAGCAGAACGATATACGTTAAGACATGCACCATATGCATACACATTGATTTAGACAAAAGCATGAATTAATTAAAACAGAAAAAAAGGCGCAAAAAAATCGTGCTTATGTGTAACTCAGGGCTTGCAGAAGAATAATCTTAATTCACATGCATACCGCGCATAATGTCTCAGAAAAAAAAAAGCATTATAAAAAAAGAGACTGGTCAAAATTTTAGAAAATAGCGAACAATGGTATTAAATTGACAGATTAATTGGCCCAGTATCAGTAGCAATATTATTGTGCCTTCCAATTGACTGCTAAGTATATTGAGAAAAACACAAGTAATCTGTTTAGAACAAAACACTGGAGACAACAAAGAACAACACAGTATCTAAAACAAACTGTACTATTCACAAAAAAGAAATCATGAGAACCATTTTGCAGCTGTTGTTAAGTAGTGATGAGTTTTAAAATCGAAAGACTTAAGAGTTTTGCTATTGTTTTGTATCTCTAGTGGAAGTTGATTCCATACTAGAAATCCTTTGTATTTTAGCGACTGCTGGGTGGATGATAGTCCACAAAATGATGGATACGAGTCACTGGCCTGTCTTGTACGTTCATAATCTGATCTTTTGGTCTTAATAAGACTCTTCAAACAGGACGGCAGGCCACTATTGAAATACTGAAACAGTATTTAAAACCGACAAGTTTGACGTCCTTCGTGGTCGACTCCTGGGAAATCATAACGACTTCCACTGGCAGTTAGGTGGCCAGATCAACCACCAACCCTGCAGCTACAAAGCAGCTCGAGTCATAAGATGCACAGACTTACTGCACATTACTGCACATAAGATGCATATGCAAAGACTTACTCCTTACTGCAAGAGTTCAGCGATTTTTTCACTTGTTTATTTCAAGTACCACAAGTGAAAAATCGTTTATTCCCTAGAAAGTCTCTGCCGCTGTGCAAGCCCTTAAGGTTTGTCCAGTTCGGCCAAAAGTCCTGTCCAGCTGGGGAATAACTTTGTTAGAGAAGCTGAGGGCTGCCGATGAGAGCTAAAAACTCGAAACAGCGCTGTCCAGCTCTGTGCTGTATTTTAGAAGTTTCTTTAATAGATAATTGGTTTATGGACAACAATTTTTGAGATTTTATTATTTCGATCACACTATCTCTAGGATTCACATTAAATATTAATCATATATAATTGTCAGAGGTGGGCGGTTCGCAAAATAGCTCGCAAGTTCCGCAAATGCGAAATTTGCGTTGCGCCCTATGCCTTTTTTTCAGCTCTTGCGCAGTTTGCATTGCGCTCTATGCTTTTTTTAGCTCTTGCACAATTTGCGTTGCGGAATTACTATTCTGTTGCGCTTGCGCAATTTGCGTTGGCGAATCGATAAATCTAATATTTGTTGCGCTTTAATTGCGCATTCTTTTCCAAGATGCGTAATCACAAAATAATTTTTTAATGTTGAAATGCATGTCCTTGTCAAAAACAAATAAATTTGGTTGTACAGATTTGAAGCACGATCACGTGTAGTTGATGCATGCTGATTGCTGAGCGAAAGATTTTTTATCTATGATCGAAAGTGAAAAGTTTAGTTGATTTGAGTTAGTTGATAGTTGGTGGTAGTACTTGTGCTTTAGATAAACTATAAGCTGCATACTGCTGAAAGGCAAAGAATAGTTTATTAATGTTATTTAGTTCAAGCTACCTTACTTAACAAGTGTGAGATACCTTTTGTTTTTTTGTACTGCAATTAGTAGCCGAAAACTTGGCCGCTGCAATAGGAAGAAGATTAGATGAATGGGTAGGAAGAGAAAAAGACAAAATTATCAAAGAAATCTTTTCTGCCCACAAAAGAGATGTGTTGTTGCAAACATTCAACAGATTCAACACCGCTATTTCCGTTGAGATGTTATTTTCTGTTGATTCTGATATTTTGCGATTGAAAGAAACGATCGTCTATGACGAAGAATCATTTTGAAAAATTTGTGTCGCAGCTTGATAATGAAAAGTGCTTTGGGAAATTCAATTATTCTCCATGAATAACGCATTATTTAATGTAAATAAATGGTGCTTTTTTTTCCTTTGGTGTTTATTTCTTTTTATTGCTGTTTATTTTTATTAAGCTATTATTTTTTGTTTTAGTATTTAATTGCTTCTTTTAACAGTAAAAATAATTCTTTCTTCGCTCTTGAATATGTGCCTTTAGTTATAAAAGCTAAACGCATTGCAGTTGGTTCATTCCATTGCACTTTAGTTGAAGATGGTACCATTTTGTACTTTCATATTTCTGTACTTAACACCGCCGTCTGCAGCGCGCTTTTTAAACTTCGATTATGCAAAAATTTATACTCTAAAACTTTTTTAAGTAGCGAAATTTGTGTGCGCTCCTCCAGCAATCAATTTGTAGTAGCGCTGTACTATTTTTAATTTGTGTTTGCGCTTTGAAGCGTACAGAATTTTTGTTACGGAATTTGCAATTGCACTTTAAGCTTTTAAGAATTTGGTTGCGGAATTCGCGCTTGCGCTTTAAGCTAAAAAAGTTTTGGTTGCGAAATTTGCGCTTGCGCTTTAACCTTAAAAAATTTTGGTTGGGAAATTTGTGCTTGCGCTCTACGGTGTGCTTTTTAAACGCCCAGCTCTGATAATTATTGACTAAACTTTGCAGCTGTCCTACCACTGATTTATTTCCATAATACCAGAGAGTAATACAGTGCAAAATGTGACTCAGAATAAAGCTGTGGTACAGAGTAAGAAGAGAATGTGTGTTAAGGCAGAGCTTAATTTTTTTCACAATGCTTAATTCACTTCTTACTTCGCTCAATATGTAAGTCATGTAGGGTTTCCATGACAAATTTTCATTTATCTTTAATCCTAAAAATTTTGAATTTCTCTTTTGTTGGATTGGAATATTTCTAGTTTTAAGAACATATCTTTTGGGCATGGTTTAGATCCCAATGTTTGGAAAATAATATAGTTAGTTGTTGTGACATTTAATGATAACCTATTGGCAATAAGCCAGTTATCAACATTTGTTAATTCCTTGTTAACAACGTCAAAAAGTACTGGAAGACTTTGTTAGTTGCTAATATTGTAGTATCATCAGCAAACATATTAGCGTCAGATTTTTTAAGACTATTTTTAAAGTCATTAACATATACCAAGAAAAGCAACGGCCCTAAAGTAGAGAGCCCTGTGGAACTCCAGAAATCACCCTACTACATGTTGAGGACAAGGTTTTAGCCCATTTAACATATTGAAGCCGATTGAACAAGTAACTTTTAAAGCATTCATTAGCTATACTTCTAATGCCACAATGATATAGTTTAGATAAGAGTAATTTGTGGTCGATAGGATCAAAAGCCTTGGAAAGGTCAAGAAAAATACCCTTGGCTTTCTTCTTACAATAATACTAATGTAAATACTGTTCAGTAGCTTAATACAAATTTAGAAAAATTGTCCAACTAGCAATATTTATTACTTTTTCAAGTTTACTCTAATTACTACTCGCTGCTGTTAATGCTTTTGACACATCATTTTGAACTAACGTTGCCCTTCACCAATTTACTACATATTCCGACTTAACAAATTAATGGTGAGAATAATATGGTTTTTGGTCAAATTGGTATGTACTTGAGTGACTGGTTTGTTTTGCATGCTTTGCGGTGCTTGCACTTAAATTTCTCTCTTTTTCAATTAAGTTTAGTTGAAGGCACTCCATGGCCTACAAAAGGAAGACGGCCGCACATACCACCTAACAGCGAGAAAACTAGTAAGACAAATTTTGCGCATCAATTCGTTTAAAGAGCGACTTAAATATTCCGTTTTAATTAGTTGGTTTGTTTTCGCGACCTAAATTGAAAAGCACTGAACTAAAATGCACAGTTCAGAGGAACAAGTTTGCTTTCCAGAATAGCTGTAACTGTAGCAATGTAGCATAGTTATCCACAGCAAAGATAAAAGCATATTGAAGGTCACAGTACTCACAGATATAAAAAGAGAATTATCTCAAGAAATGTGGTATATACAGTTGCACTATCTGAAAAATCAATCGTTGGAATCCAGTTGTAAAAGTTTTAATTCTCGCAATAATTTCAGTAAAAAACAAATTTTAAATGCATTATTATCATCAGAAACTAAGTGACAGCAACAAACAAATTTACATTAACTTATGTAGTGGTAATAGTTTGTTCAGTAATTATTGGGGAAGCAGTTTTTCTTAAAGTCAAAAAAGCAGTAAAGCCTTAATCACGACTATCTTAATCATACCAGAGTATAGATCCTCAGACTTTTTAACTGTAATGTTGAACCAAATGTTGTAGGTGTGTAATGTGAATGAATAACATTGTTTTAAAGATATATAACAAATTACTCCCTTGAAGTTTTGTTAATTAATTAACGCCAATATGGTGAATATGAAGTGAGTTCGTACGTTACGAGTCTCAGCTTTCTTTTATTATCAATAACACTAAGAATAATAAAAAAGCAAAGCAGCGATATATACACAGCGAGTGAAATAAAAAACAAGACAGCATTAATTAATTTCTCTTTGTCTCGCGATATCCAATCATTATGCAATGCCACCGATAACAATGACAGGTATGAGCCAATAACCGGATACCACAGACAATATTGCACAAGGACAAAATATATTAAATTATATTCACTTGATCACCACTGACCTTCCCCTCAAAATGATGAGTATGATCGACGAAAACCCCCCCCCCCCCCCAAGGCTACCCAGCATACACATCAGTTGACTAAGAGCAATGCAGATTTGAGCAAATTCCAAAACCATTACATTAAAATAACACGTAAATGCATATATTCAAAAGTTGCAACCTAGAAAAAAACCAATATGGGTTAAGATAGGGGTGTGTTGAAATGCCAAAAGTGGGAATCTAAATGTAGAACGCGTTAAAATCTGAAATATGACAACGAAGTATTTTCTACGTCTAGGTGACAAAAAATAAGTTACTTTGTAATTTTATTTAGGACGACGCTGCGCCTTTTAGCGCAAAAAATGCAAAATAACACAATCTAATATAAGGGGCTTCACTCTTGCCCTTAGCGTATAATAATCATTGAAAGAATCATCGAGACTTTGCTCGGAATAATCAATAATAGCAAAAATACTAAACGACGTTATAAAACATTGAGCAACTCTGCTGCTGGCATAAGATATTTCACTGAGTTAAGCTTTGCCACATTTTTCAATTCGCTGTAAACGTTTTGACTGGAAAAGAAGTGCAGCTAGTTGCCGTAACATCAGTTTTAACAGGGAAAAATTCAATTACTATAAGGAGGTAAGGAAAAAGAAATGCAAACAGAATTTCACTTTGGAAAGGTCCACTATAAGACACCCATATCGGTAAAACATTTCTCGCTTGTCTTATCTGTTGTGCGGAATGTATATAGAAGTCAGGATTGATAACGTTAAAATTGGCATGCTGCAAATTCAGCAATTTACATTATACAGCGTTTATACAGAGAAATACTTCAGCCTTTAATACATTATGCAGCACTTTAATCAATTACGTTTTCTCAGATACGTACGATATTATTGGCAATTTGTGGATTTCCAGGTGAGCGGGTTTAAAAGGTGCACAATTAACCGTAAATATTCAAAAAAAAGATATGCAAAAAATAAACAAAAGGTCTATACCGTCTTTTCCTTCTTAAGATTTCCTGGTACTTCTCGAGAGTTTCGTGCAGCACTTCTCGTTCTGTTTTCGAACAACTCTCCGAACTCTTCTCGAACAATTACGCAATTCTCAGCTTAATTGCTGCAATTAAACCTTTTTTTTTTTTAATTCTATAAGCTTCCTGGTAAAGCTTTTGATTCTGCTTTGACTCACCCGGGGTATTCTCACACGGGGACACCAATGAAGTAGTGTTTAAGCGTTTGAGTCTCGGTATTTTTTTATTATGCACAACAAGTAGAATAATAATAAATTGAAGCAGCGATATATTTACAGCGAGTAAACAAAGAGAAGCGAGGACAAAAATGCATTAATTAAATTCTAATTGAATCGCGCCATTCACTCATTATGCAATACCAGTATACCACTAATAGCAATGAGCGCTAGTGCCAATAACCGGATACCGCAGACAATATTACGCAAGGACAAAATATATTAAATCATATTCACTGGATCACAACAAGTACCAGAGGTGGAGTCGAGGACACAAGGCTCGAGGCCAAGGCTAAGGACACCAAAAAAATCCGAGTTTCCAAGGACTGACTTTCCAAGGACAGACCCTCTCAAGGCCAAGGACAGGAATGTCGAGGCCAAGACCAAGGACACAACGCGCAAGTGCTCTCCAAAAAAAAAAGTCTCCGCGCAAAAAAACGTGCATTTCCGCAAAATTTCAGGCGTTTTCCCAAAAACAAAGGTCTTTACAAAACTTTTGTGAGGTCTCTGGCGTTCTTCAAGACGAAGAAAAAAAGCTCATGACCTTGGTCCATTTTTAGCAAATCAAAAAATAGTGCTGTCCTCGACCGAGCACGCTGCATTTTCGAGGACTTGTAGGCTTCGAGGCCGAGGCCAAGGACTTGACCTTCGAGGCCAAGGCCAAGGACTTCAAAATGTGTCCTCAAAGACGTCCTTGAGGCCAAGGACATTCTAGAGCACTCCATCTCTGGTGAATACTTGTGTTATTGTCAATTGTAAAATGGGTTACAAAAAAAGCCAACATAAATCGATCAGTGGTCGAATGGATAGAGCGTCTGCTGCTGAAGCGGTAAACTCAGGTTCGATTCCCGGTCTGGTCAAACCAAAGACTATAAAAATTTGTATTTAGAGCTTCCCTGCTTGATGTTCAGCAATTAAAGGGACAGTGTTAAGCCTCCATCGTGTGTGATAGACAGATGGGCAGGTGGCAGCTTGACTCGAAGACCGAAAAGTCCCTTCGCTGTCTCCCGGCCAAGGCAACTTGGTGAATAAAATGTAATTACATTTGTTATACATAAAGTCGATTTCATTCCAAAAAATTTTTAGAGTTTGGTTTTCCTTTAAAAAAATCAAGAAAATTTACATAAAATAACAAAATTACAGGTGTTTAAATAGTGAGTATCACAAACTGCAATTGCATGAAAATTAACACGCCACAAATAGTAAGCGATTGTTCATTCGTTCAATATTTTTAGATGTGTTGTCCATTTTTTTCGCTTACCACTGTGGAGCTTGGTATTTCAAAGTTATTATCATTTGAAAAAAGATTTGTTAGCATTCAGGCACTGTTACGTCACAATAAGTATAGAAAGGCCAATTATTAAAAAAAGTTACGTTACCTGCAAAAATAGCTTTGAACGCTCTTTGTGAAAACAGATTGTAGTCTTCAATGTTTAAATGGACGTCATTTTATAACTTTTTGGAATTTCATAGTAAAATTTGAAACAGCTACGCAATATATCGGTGTAAAAAATGGTAAAAATTTTAAATTGTTATCTCTATGCAAAAAAAAGTTATGGCACTTTGTCTAAGGGTGAAGTTTTTTTGGCCAACCCTGTATGTTCTGAATTTGAATTTATGCGTCCTTCGGTTTCTGAACTTGAAAACTGTGGTTTAGTTGAAAGCTCAACTGAAGTAGCCGCTGTTGTTGCTGGCTACGTAGGTAAAAAGGAGTCAAAAGACTCTACGTGCTTAGATTGCAGAAAATGCATAATTTTTAATCCAGAAGCTGAAAGTCACTCTGCATTTGAATGCTTTGAATATCTTTTGGTTTTGTCTCATGGAGGGTTAATGCTACCAGCCTCTGATTTGACTCAGTACGTTTGCTAATCTTTTGCAATGCTGTAGTTGTGTGAAAACATGATTTATAAAACTGAATCTCATGAAAGAGACGCCACAGAAAATAAGCTAAAATTTAACGATAATGTTCTGTCATTTTTATGTGAAAGCCATTCACAAGCAATCAAACCAATTAATTGCGTAATTTGCAACGTTTATTTCAATAATGCCAAACAACATGTTAATAATCAAGTTTGACGACAAGTAGTTGAACAATTTAAACAAAGGCAAAGAAAGCGGCAAAGAGCATAACCAACCTGAGAAATGCAAGAAGTGTTTTTACTGCTCAAATTTAAACTTTAATTACTGTTCTGGAAAAACATTGCATGAATGTTGGGAAGTTAGCATTGCTGCATTCACACTTTAGAGCAAGTTTTCTAAAAAACTGCTAAATCAATCTCATGGAATATATATTAAATACTTTAAAAACGATTTTAAACATTTAGGAGTAAACAATTGATTAATTTTATAAAGTTTTGCTATTCTTTTGCTATTTCTTAGTATCGCCGACATGCAATAGCGTTTTGGGTGTTAAGTAAACAAAGCGAGGGGCAAAAATTGCCCCACTAATTTTCTCACTGTTAGGTGACATGTGCAGCCGTCTTCTTTTAGTAGGCCGTGGGCACTCTTCCAAACTAATTTCAGTGAAAATCTGCATAAAATGACGTCGTCGAGATGTTTTGATGACACAATCACTTCGATCAAAGCAATTTGTCGTCTGATTCAGTTTATATGCATAAAACCAACTTATGAGCAAATTTGAGCCCCAAAATTTTTTTTCAAAAAATCGAAAAAACCAATGATGATGTCATTTTTCCTGTATCTGTCCTGGTCTCAAACTTTGGCGGTTTTAAAGCCAAATTGGAAACCGAGACCGGTCTTGGTCTTGATCTCGGAAAAATTTTGCGGTCTCAGTCTTGGTCTCGGGCAAGTCGATCTCGACTACAGCCCTGGTTAGGGTGTTGCAGTTGCCCCAACCTCTTTGGATTTTTTCTACCTTCTTCAAAATAGGAGGTTGCCAAAGAAAGTCAAGAATGCAAAGTTTGAGAAAAAAATTGAGGTTTAGGAGTCGCACAGAGACCTTTTTCACCCAGAATTTGATATTTGTTTTATTTTGTGCCGCTAGATGGTGCTATGTGAAATTTTTGTTAGTAATGAGTCATTGCAAAATTCAACATTCACTCTTGGTCTAATACATTCAAAAAAACCTCACTACAATTTCTAAAACTGTTTACATCTATGTTTTTTTTTTTTTTCAGAATTAATAGTGGTCAAAATTGATCACGTTTATCTGCTGGAAAACTATAACAGAAACTCGATTTGAGTTAGACCTGCAGTATATATTTTGGCTGGCTGTGTAAAACAGAGTGAAACATAGCTTACAATCTTACTTTCTTAAAGAATGACTGTACAGACTATGCTTTAGGCCTAGTTATAGAAATCTATTAAACTGCTGTTCTAAATTACGGTAACTATAGTTACAGCAGTAGCAGCAGCTTACTAAAACCATATTTGTGAAGTTTTGCTGTGTAAGATACGGAGTTTAGTGCAATCTACTTAATATAAGCTCTATAAAACATGAATACTAGTAGATCTACCAGCAATATACCATTACTAGATTCGTAAATTCTCGCGGTTGGCTGCCAGGAATTATTTCTAGACCTGATGACAATACTATCAAAAGCACATGTTTTCCCACCACAAAGCTGGGATTCGTACAATTCGTAAATTAAAAATAATTGAGGAAGTAAAGAAGCTGGTAGATGAAATGAAAACTTTGTATAAATGCAACTTTAACAGAACAAACAGTAAAAAAGCAAACAAAACCATTGAAAACTTCATGGAAAATTCTCTTTCTCTTCATTGTCCTCTTTCCCGTAAGGATTGCTGGGGCAGCAGCTCGAGATGAAGCAGCCACACTCCACACTATTCCATCACCCCCATCATTTTGCTTGGGTGAAGTCCCAAGCAATTCCACCCAAGATCCTCGATGTAATATTGATTCATCTATAGTAGTTTTAGGTCGTCCAACCGTTTTTTTTTTTTCATTTGCTTTGGCAAGTAAAGCTTGTTTGGAAATTTTTCCTGATGCTTTCTTTTTACATGGCCAAACCATCCAAGTTGAGATCTTTCAATTTGGAGAAGAAGCGGGTTTAGAGATTTTCGAATCTCAAGAGAAGAATCTCAAGATTCGAATCTCAAGAGATTTTCGAATCTCAAGATTTTCGAACCTCAAGAGATGATTGTCAATAAAGTAACTTTTTTGATTTTTTGGAGAAACCTCAGTTTGGACGCTTGCACTTTCGATCGCACCCTTTCAGTTATTACCAAATTCTCATGACAATATAGAGAAACAGCTGGTGAGAAGGGACAAAGACTTTCAAAAATTGAAAGCTTTGCTTTTTTTCAACAATTCTCGTCTCACAACAACTGAATGGTGCAAAGTTCTCATTATTGCAATTGCCTTGCCAATTCGAATATCCAGTTCTTTGTCTTGCCTTCCGTCACTCGTGAATGCAACCCCAAAATAGTTGAACTTGTAGGCCTATACTTGTTTCTGTGTCGCTCCATTCAGTTGCAACAAGCACTGATTAGGGTTTCTTGAAACGTGAAGTTTTGACCGTGTCAATTTTTATTCCTGCAGTTTCACAACCAGTGGCAAACCTATTTAATGTGCCCTGAAGGCCAGGCTCTGTACAAGCAAAATCAAATCATCAGCACATAGCAGGCTACTGATTTTTCAATTTCCTATCGTGGCAAACTCATCAGCTTGGTTGCATAAGTCGATCCAATTTACGTAAACAATGAAGAGAAAAAGCAAAACGCACTCTTGCCTGAGTTTAACACCTCTATGGAAAGCTTTAATTGCTTGCCATTTACTCAACCACAAAACTCCAGTCGGCACCATAGAATGCCTTAATGGCATGTAACAACTGATCATCAACGCCACTCTCCTGCAGAACCCTCCAAAGTTAGAAAGGCAATTATATTATATTTTTTCGATCGACAAAGCATGCAAAAAGATCTTTGCCATATTTCCAAGATTTCTCAAAAATTTTAAAAAAATTTAAACACAACAATGAAATCTTGGTCATTAAACCAACCCCTTAACATGATTGAAAAATGAAGAAGAAAAAACATTTTTGCATAGCATGATGTCTGATTGAAAAACCGGTATTGAGAATAAGGGAAAAAGTTTGGCTGTCAAAGAAAAGAAATGGAAATTATGACAGCTTATCGATCAGATGCTTTTTGTAAACACAGCTGTCTAGAATAAAACCAAAATGTCTGACATTGGGTAAAAAATAATAATGAGCGCTTTTCAGTTTAAAATTAGAGCCAAATATGAAACTAATCATTAAATGAGAACAATATGCAATAGTTTGGTATTAATTATGCTTGCGGCAGTAGGCTGTAATGCAACTTTTGATAACTTTGATTTAAGAAGTTCTCTTATTAGCTATGTACTATACAACAACTCCAAAAACAGTAATAATGATCAAAAGTGATCACAGATTCGATTCATAGTCCAAAAACATTCAAAATGAAAAAAAAAATTTTGAAATTGCCAAAATTTTGATGTCACTGTGCGACCCCTAAACATTGAAAAATTTTACAAAACTTGATCAAAAGGGTTTTTGTGGGAAGCTTCCAACTTAAGCTAAGGTAGAGGTTGGCACGATAAAATTTTCAAATTTATGGAGCGGCTGCAACACCCTAGCCCTGGTAATAATGATCAATTTTTTTTTTTTCATATTTCTATGTACGTTTTTTTATTCAAAAACGAGAGTTGTAATTTGTCGAAAAAAATTTTCTACTCATTAATGTTGCTAATTCAATAAATAAAATTAAGATTTTATCATAATTTTGGATGGGCAGAAACCAAAATTTTCATTGAAAATTAGTTTAAGTTTGGACAAAAAACCATCAAACTATAATGACTAGAAAATGTTGTGTTATGTTTTTTGATTAAAAAACAAAACTCAGTTTGCGGAAAGCAGTAACAGCATACTAATTTAGTAGTGATTATTTAATCTTTTTTTTAATTTATTTTGATTTTTTTGTCTGGCTCTAGCAATCATGCGTGACAAATGAGAGACTTCTCTGTGAAATTATAGCTTTATTCTTTAAAGAACTGCATTGACTCCCGAAATTATTTGATGAGAGTTCGTGCGCTATGAGTCTCAGTGTTCTTTTATTATGAACAACAAGTAAAATAACAATTCATAATAATAATAATATTAAGCATAATAGTAATAATGACATGAAGCTAAGCAGCTGTATATATACAGCGAGTGAACAAAGAAAACCGAAAACAAAAGCAACATTAATTAAATTCCTGTTGTCTCGCAATATCCGTTCATTACGCAGTACTACTCATAGCAATGAGCGATATGTGCCAACAACCGGATATCGCAGGCATTTATACAAGGACAAATATTAAATAATATTCCGCCGTGTGTGGTAGACAGGTGGGCAGGTGGCAGCTTGACTCGAAGACCGAAAGGTCCCTTCGCTGTCTCCTGGCCAAGGCAACTTGGTGAATAAAATGTAATTACAATTACAAATTACAACAATTCACTCGGTCACCACGTGTTCATGTCTAGCACAGCGAAGCAATCATCACGTATACTCGTATATACAATGAACAAAAATTAATGTTATTTTGCGATATATTACAAGCTGAGTTATGCCCTGATTTTTACCATTTAGGCGAACGAAAAAGTATCTTAAAAGGTTTAAAACATAACAAAAAAGTAGTACTTAATTTCCTTGCGTTCAATGTTATACATTATTATCCTTGATACGTTAAATTTTACGTTTATACTCTAATAAAATCAGAATAAGGTAAAGCACCACACTAGCAAAGCTTTGATGAATACCAACTCTTTTCAACGTAATTAGATTTGAAATATTCCAGCACATTGCTTAAGTTTTTCAAAAGTTTTTGATGGTGACATTGGTAGTCGTTGGAACAAAGCTCAAATTAAAAATGAATCAAAAATCCAAAATCGAACAGAATTAAAAAATTGTCAGATGGCAAATTTACGGCTTAAACGCTCCGACCACACTTTTACTACTCGGTGGCAACTCCACTGCTAATCAATTTGTTTTTCAGTTCTCCATGAGTCCAAGAATTGGCATAGGAATGACAGGTCACGGGAAGTTGGTTACAACTCGATGGCAAATTAGTCTTTTGAAGTAGATTCTTTATTTAATTCGAGGTGGATTTCCCAATCAGTGTGTGAGTGTATATGAAATGTGAGCTTCCGAAACATTGGATTTAGCTTCAATTCCTGGTCTGGCTAAATCAAAAGCTTTTAGGAAATTGGTGTTCACAGCTTTCTTGCTTGACATTTAGCAATACAAAGGAACATTGTGAAGCCTCCACCGTGTGTGGGAGACATACGGAGAAGTGACAGCTTAACTGGAGAACCGCGAGATCTTTTTGTTATCTCATGGCTAAGGCAACTTGGTCAATGAGGATGTAATTTGTTTTTACGATTGCAACTTCAGTGCACATTTAAGCCTCAATTGAGTTGCCATCCATTTCGTGTAAGTGTGCGAGGGTCATACCGAAACGGCTTGTGATTATACAATTCGCATCTTGTATCAAGTTGAATACATTGCTTGATCAATGCTCATAAATGCTTTATATCACTAATATTTTTACAAGACGTATAAACGGTAAAAAAAATGAAAAAAAAAACACTTTAGAACAATAAATATAACAAAAAATTAAAGATTATTATTGCGTGAAACTAGATTACAAGACTTATATATATGTTACCGTCGATATGGCACTATATACGCTTTACAATGATATTACGAATTGAAATTAAATAAGAAACTTAGCAAACACAGCTAAAATATTACAGACAAAAATCTTAGGAACGAAATCAAAACTAGGATTAACATCAAATTATAAAGTCATGATAATAACGTACAAATAATTGACATCAAATCATATCGTCTAGAAAGAAAACGTATCGCATGCTACGCAGCTCAACTAGAGTAACAACGAACTTTCAAAACCTTAAAATTGAAAGCAACTGAAGAAAAAGATCAAATGTTGAAATGTTACAATATGCAAGTGAAAAATAGGATAAAAACATTGTAAATTAAAAAAATTATGATTATTAGAATACTAAGCAGAGCAGTTAGCAACTAAAAAGAAATTTAAAAAATCACGATTACAATGTGGCTAGCGCAAGCTCACAATTAAACCTAAAAAAAATCCATACACTAATGAAAAAAACAAAAGGATAATAAATAGTGAACAAAATGTATGTAATAGCAGTGATTAATTTAACTAATCGGAAAAAATAGAATGAAAAAGTAATTAATAGTGAAAAATAATTGAGTTAATAGCAATTAATAAAATTAAAAGTTATTTCAATAATTAATAGTGAATAACTATGATATTGATAAAGTAAAAAAATAGGATAGAAAAAATAAAAATACGTAATTATTAGCTAATGATAATTAAAATAATCGTAATTAATAATCTGCACATACGATCCGAAAAAAAACAAAAAAACACGAAATTATGAAGTACATCGGTTTATCTACAAAAAATAAAATAATAATAAGTTAGGAGACTAGTTTTCACAAAATTGTAGTGAAGTGAATGATTTTCTTTTTTGATTTAACGCGATGAAAAGCGTGAAGTGAAGCAAAATGTCTAGTTACACGACTATATTATGTGAACCAAAATGTGCAGTACTTGCGAATTCACTTTGAAACAAATACTGTTAAATGATCGCTACTTCAAAAACTACGTCTATAGTGAGCCCCTTCTTACAACAAAATTGTTAACATGAACAAAATAAGTAATATATGTAAAAAGCTGATACTGCCAAGGAAAGTGCGAGGTGAAATTTCGTGTTCTCGAGCCTCAGGGTTTTGAATACTAATAGTGCAAATTTGCTGACTAATAAAACACAAAGTGAAGTCGGCAGCGTGGCCGAATGGGTAAAGGCGTCGTTTTTACGACGACTCTGATCGCAGGATCATGAGTTCAACCCGCACCCTGGTCACGTTGTTGCGTCCTTGGATAAGACGCTTTACGATGATTATCTCTGCTTGGTGGCTTCGAACAAGCAGCAAATTTACGTGGGAAGAAGTCAAAACGTCAACCGGAAAGTTTGGAAAATGGTCAACTTCTAAGCGGGTGCGGATTCGTCCAAAGCATAGCGCACCGTCTCTTTCTCGTGATAGGAGGATAAAGATGCACCAATCAATCAATCATCATCAGGTTACAAAAAAAAAATAAATAAATAAATAAGACACAAAGTGCTACGTGCTAGTTATAAGCTTGACTCGTAAAAAAAATGCTACAGCACAAGAGTACAGTTTTGTGTGTTTTTTAGAACTGATGATGACAATTTTTGCTAGATGCTTTACTAGCAACCTATGAACACAAAACAAGCATTATAATTTATGGTACTTTTCATGATGTTTCGTATACCTTATTTGGTTCTCCTAGTCATAAACACAAAACAAATCAAACTCTTAATGTAAATACAATGCTGTGTAAGTCGGCGCTTGCAAAAACTGCTCGGTGATTTCTCAGAGCTAAATTATCAGAATCAATCAATCGTTTTCAGACCACAAAATTTAAACTTCTGATATTACTATACATAACTAATCCATCTACTAACAAAATTTAATTAATTATAGTTGAAATATTTAGGCAGTGTTTGCTGAAGACTCTATTATTATGTAATGTGCTCCGTTACCCTTGAGTTGGTAGAAGGCAAAAATTTTTTTGACTGTTTTTTCTAGAAGTGAATAGTAAAGCAAAGGATTCAACAAACTATTGATGGGAAGCAAAAACACTGCACTGCTCTGGTAAACAACGCTTGAAAACTCTACACCACCAATTCTCAAGTACGATATGATACTGATTGGAATCCAACAGCAAAAGTCCTTGACAATAATTCTGGCAATTTTTGTTTGCAAGACTGATTTTTGTTTCGATGATTGCTTGTTTGAGTTGCTCAAAGCTTTAGCTTTTTTCGTCGAGTGAATGTAAATTGCCACGCAACTTACAACAGTGCGTATGAAAGCAACAAAGTCGACCGTCACTATTGAAAAGGTGTACTCCCAAGCACCATCTCCTCTTTTAAAGTATAACCGTGGCATACAAAAACTGGTTTCTCCATAATATCCATGCTCTTTAACAGCTTCAGCATCTGGAAAGATTTCTTCCCGAGACGATTTAGTTATCTTCCAATTCCAGCTGCTGATCGGATGGCTAACCGTTAGATTAGTCAAAGCTACATATTTGCATACAAATTTGTTTAGAGCTGACGATTTCCAAAAGCCTCTTGTGTTGAATAAACTTCGAAATAATATTTGATACATAAAATAACCTGTTGTCTTTTGTGCTACAATTAGTGTAACACCTAGGACCAGAGAAACTAGCCAAGATGCAGCAATGCAAAATTTCCAAGAACGTGTTGATATGGAAATTGATGCAATTGGGTTGAAAATATTTCGTAATCTGAATGCAGTTAAAGAAACCATTAGAAAGCACAAAGCTTCACAGGAGATTATTGCTTAATTACCAATGACTGAACACCCAACACTTGATCTCCACTTTCTGTCTGCCTCACCATAGTAGCCCAAATACTGCATACAGCGCTGAACCTTGCAATTATTAACATGTACAGTAGATTCCCATGATTAAATCAGGAAATGAAATGTTTAGATAAATTGTGTGTTGACAACACAAAGAATCAGACACCTTTTCTGTTTTAAGCATTTTAATGGTGATTGCAATTACTAACAAATTTCCTATTAACACTGCGACTCCGATTATCCAAAACGCACTTCGCAGAATTGGATTGGCGATCATTTCAGTGTTCGATGAAAACAGCCTAGATGAGCAACCCTGTTTGTCAGAGCCGTCTTCACAATTTTTTTCAACGTCACAAACTTGTGATTTATCAATGCTGATGTTATCTCCTGCTTCGCAATACAATCTGTTTGGACAAGATTTCTCGCCAAATCCTTCTGGGCAAGACGAATCGTTATTGAATTTCCAAGTTTCATCGATCATCCCATCACAATATCGATCACCAAGTGGATAGAATAAACAGCAATTGTCACTGCAGTAGCTTGGTGGATTTTCACGGTTGCACTCATGGCTAAAATCTCTGCAATCTGGATACCCATCGCAACATACAAGTATGATATTTCTTTTTCTTGTTTGACAAAGTTTTACTTCGGATGGAGAAGTTTCCAAAAATTCCACAACATTAAAAGTAGTTTTGTCAGGGCCAACAAAAAACGAAGGGATTAATGCTTATGAAGACGTTTCCTCTAATGTTTACAGGATGTGCTTTCAATAAACTCCGAATTTCATCACTTCTCACTGACGTCAAAACGCTGCAAGATGATGTTGATATGCCATTTACCTTATACAGTCCATTGCAAACTGGTAAGTTAATTAGCTATTACGCAGACATTTGTCGGAAAAATCAGAGCAATCAAATACACCATCGCATTCTTGTTTTGATGATATGTACAGTTTATCATGCAAGCACTGAAAGTAAGTCGCATTTTTGAAACACAAGTCAGATTAGTCAGGGCAATGCGCAACACCGTCGTTTGAATTTCGAGATGGTAAAACACAGGAAGTACAAGATTGGGCGCATCTGAAGCCTGGAAATCTCTTTAACTTGTCGTCTATGGTTTTTCAGTGGACAATTAAAACTGACGTTACAAAACTGGTATCCTAGAATTAAAATTCCGTTATTGCATTGATAAACAGGGTAACATTTGTTCTGTTCACCGTTCGTTCAATAAGATGTACAAAATACTTGAGTTTCAGTACTATTTCCAAGATCAGTACACACGAGAAATGGTATTTTAAAGCTCGTAGAAAAACGCATGTATTCAAATTGCTGCAAACACTCACGTTCTCCAATCAAAAGAGCTCCATCATACATTCACTACATCTCTCTTTACGATAGTATGCAGGAGATTCTTCGCTGAAATCAGACCAATGTGTTTTTTCAATCCGATGCCATTCTTTGAAATGCAATCATAAGTCACACAATCGGGCTTATCTTTCCTAATGTGGCACTCGCCAGGAAATTCGTCATCTTCGCAACCGTTCATTCACTTACGCATGACATTTTATCCAAGCCGTTAGGACAATTTTGGTTTCCGTCGCATATCACTGCAAAGCAATTATTGGAATTATGCACAGGTGGGCAAGTTAATGCGAAATGTTAGCTTCGTTAACCACTAGTCCGTTAACAAACTTCACACCTCCGTTAACGTTAATCCGTTATTTTGAGCTTTAATTAACGGAAGTTAATAAAGTCCGTTAATTCGTTAACATTTTGCGTGTAATTTACGTTTCGTTTTTTTCACTCGCTTCTATAACACGTATTGATGCTGTTGAGCAGAATGTAAGTAATGTTTATTGCTATGATGGTCTTTTTGTGTTTTGGAAGTTACATTTTAAAGTCTAATCTAATTTTAAGACAGAAATAAGTTCAAATGCACTAACGAAGCTGCGATCGGAAAATCTTTGGAAATTGCGAACAGCGATAATCAATAGAACTCTGAGACTGCAAAAAAGAGCCTTGTTTTGTCACAAAAAAGAGCTCCTTTCTTTGCTTTCTTCTATAAAAGTCGTGCTAATACGCAAGAAGTGTTACCAGTGCAAACTGGTTTGTACCGGTACGATAAATAAATGGTGCAAGATATTAACGATAAAAACCTTAACGGAAGTTAACCGAACTTAACGGAAGTTATTTTAGTCCGTTAACAGAACTTAACGGAAGTTAGTTTAGTCCGTTAAGATGAAAAAACTTTTTAACGGATTAACGAGTTCAAGAAAAAGTTAGCTTCGTTATTAACGGATTAACGATTAACGGACTTGTGCCCACCTATGGAATTATGCTTACTACTTTGGCACGAACAAAGCGCGTAGCTTGCTTACACTGAATTATTTTTATTATTCAGCAATAATTCTACAAAATAAAAACAGTAAGTTAGAAAAAGAATAATGACGATAAATATACAATTTACATGAAATCTTGAAAATACCACGATTATATATATTAATCTTCGTTAAATTTCATTAAAAAATTTGATTAAAATTTGGATTTTGAATTTTCAAAACACATTTTACACAAATTGAAACCTTTTTGTTCAAGCAGGTTTC